>JAXIVH010000011.1:2500-352500 GCA_036785325.1 Urophycis tenuis
CATCTGTCCAGTCTCACTCTCCAGCTAGCGTGGCTAAACTTCCTCGTCAGCGTACAGGAGGTAGCCGGAGAAAGTGTTGTATCCCGCAGTGTTTCCAGAGAGGCTCCTCCCAGACACCATCTCCATGTACACCTGGCAGCCTCTCCGCAACTGCAACACCACCACCTGGCGGACATATGTTGCATAGAACGGTGTTACTCATCGTTTTTTTTTCCCTCATGTGGACAGTCTTACCAAGATATGTTTGACAATAGAAACGCATGTTTCTCACTGAGATGCACATATTGTTGGTACAATACTGGCCAAACCCATGGCCACGATAACCCCAGTTTCACTTTGGCCCAATGCCACGGCTTGGTGTGCTGGTTTCCCTTCTTGTAACCCTGGCAACGTTTCCGGTCCACCCTGCTTTCATACCTGCGATCCGCTGTCCTCCATGTCCTCGCGGTTGTCCTCCCACGTCGACACAATGGTCTCTCCATTCAGCTTCAGTTGGATCTGCAGACAGGAGCCAAAGCGGTTGAGGAGAAAGGCAGGTCTACTCCTGAAGTATTACGGGCCTATATAGGTCTATGTATAAGGGCCTAACGACCATGAGACCTGTCAGACTCTAAGCTCATCTCTGCATTTCCTTTACTCATTTAACTCAGTTCACTCATAGACACAGCGAAAACTAGACCTAAGAATGCCTAAGACCACAACCTACCTGAACACACATTACAAGCACTCAAGTGAAAAGACTACAGTCTCACAGTCGCCACGTTGTAGACCATTGAGAGCAACAAAAACAACAACAACATTGAAATGCAAAAAGCTGAACGTGAAGGCGTGGGCTGTGATGTAGGCCTGCACCTTGTGGTAGAGGCGGTCGCCGGGGACTCCCACGTTGGAGTACACCGTGTAGGAGAAGGAATACACCCCCGGGTGGGGCGCGGTGAAGACGCCTGGCAACAGGGAACCAGTGCAAGTGCTTGTGAGTCGCCGGAGGGTCTGAGAAGTCTACACATTGTGGCTGTACACCGAGCAAAGCATTTACACCTCATCTCTCTCATTCTGTTGGCTTTGCGGCCATGACGCGCCCGTGTGTGTGTGTGTGTGTGTGTGTGTGTGTGTGTGTGTGTCTTACCCAGAGCAGGGTTATATCCATGGCCATCGTTTAGAGAAATGGTGGTGTAAGGAATGGGTACATTAGTGGTGAAGGGACCAAACGTATCTGGTCTTGGAGCCATGCTGGCTGAGAAGGCAATATTCCTACTTTCTAAGGGAGAAGCATGGAAATAAAGAGAAAGAAAATGTCAAAATGATAAATAGAAAACATAACCAACCCCCCAAAAATATATGTATGTATTTTTGGTTGGTTGATTTAATTTTTCTTCTGTACAGTATTGTCGACAAGATGGGTGCAGAGAACACCCTCCACTGCAGAGTGTACCCGTTAGCGCCTCTGTTTGCATCTCCAGGTCAATGAGCTCCATCCACAAGTCCACCATCCAGGTGAAGGCATTGTGTTCCAGGGCGTGCATCTGGTCGACCCCGCAGCAGCAGTCGCGCTGCTTAAAGGCACAATCGCAATTCCACTTCGTTTGACAGGGCAGCTGGTCCGGGTAGTTTACTGTGGACAGACCGCTGGATGATTGAGGGGGGGGGGGGGGGTTGCGACAAGGGGACTTCAGAACAGTGATGACCCCCCCCCCCCCCCCCCCCTGTTAATGCAAAAATACAAAACAGGGCGGTGCGGAGCAGTGAACCGTACAAGCGCGCGAGAGGGACGGAATCCCAACGCATTCCGTGACGACCAGACGGTGGCCGCAAAACCGCCCACATATTGAACCGCTGATCTTGTGTGAAAGAATGTCGAGGTGATCGACAGCGCGGCGTCCTTACTTGCTGCGAGGGCGAGTGGATGGTCCATGGCGCTGCCCATGCCGCGGACGCTGGTGCAGAGGGCCAGCATCCCCCACAGGCTGACGAGCCACAGCGCAGCCATCTTCATCTTCTGTAACCGCGCGGCCGTGGGTCAGACTCTCAGGGGAGCGGGTCTTTAGATAAATCGGTGTCTGTGGTGGAGTTATTAAGCCGAGAGACGCCCCAGCGGTTTGTATCTTTTACGACCACGCGACGAGATACTTGACGTTTGACCCTTTGTTTGGAACCCCGATAGCTTAAAAGTCACACAAGCACACTTTTTTTTGTTACAATTATTAATCATTGACACGTTAACACTATGCCCGAACATTGTGAAACACAAAAGGACACGGTTCTACAAATATGTTGTAGAATAGTAACATTAGGCCTATTTCACTTAGGAGTCACATACAAAATGTGATAACAATACCTATTTTATATAATGGATTAAACTGAAGAAAGGAATTGGCAAAATAACATTAATATCCAATTTAAAACAAGAGTACAACCTTCCAGATTTTTTTAAAATAATAGGCATGCATGGTTTTAACTCTACCAACCGATATTGTCACATAAAAAAGGTGTGAATAAGAGTGATTTATCCACTTACTGTACAGGTTGGAGAGAGAGGTCTGCCTTGTCAGACTGAGAGTCCAGGATGCTGTCTGCTGGGGTCCGGCAGGTATGAAGTATGCGGGGCTTGCTTTTGACCACTTATTGATGCATGTCACATGACCTGATCCTTTTCAAGTGAATGGCTGTATCTCCCGACAGACTCACTAAGTAACGCATGCACACGTACGCACACACACACACACACACACACACACACTCACATGCACACACTAACGCACAAACACAGGTCTTCGGTGCCAGAAAATTGCCAAATTACCTTTCACAATAGGGAGGCAACACCCTGTTAACATACAGTATAATGTTCCTTTAACGTGACAAAACAAGTATCCCTGTTGAAAAGCTCTTTTTCTATTCATCTTGCAGCAGCGTTTAGTGGGTCGCTGGGTATCTGATTGCCATCATCTCAGTGGGCTCATCTGAAATGGACCCGCCGTGCAGGACAATGGCCTCATGGCCGTGGACAAGGCGCAATAGCAGCCCACGACCTGACGGCGGACTGGTATCAGTTCATCAGAGAAGGCCCACATTTGTATATTGGTACACAACCTCACCTGGTTCCCAAGCTAAAGTGGAACGACCCGAGACGGGCTAATAGAAAAGCCAGGAGGGTGGGGGAGGTGAGGCGAGGATGGGGGAGGTGAGGTGGGGTGGGGGAGGCCAGGTGGGGTGGGGGAGGGGAGGCAAGGATGGAAGAGGCGAGGATGGGGGAGGCGAGGATGGGGGAGGGGAGGCGAGGATGGGGGAGGTGAGGATGGGGGAGGGGAGGCGAGGATGGGGGAGGCGAGGATGGGGGAGGCGAGGTGGGGGAGGCGAGGCGAGGATGGGGGAGGTGAGGCGAGGATGGGGGAGGTGAGGCGAGGATGGGGGAGGGGAGGCGGGGATGGGGGAGGCGAGGTGGGGGAGGGGAGGCGAGGTTGGGGGAGGCGAGGTGGGGGAGGGGAGGCGAGGTTGGGGGAGGCGAGGCGGGGTGGGGGAGGCGAGGTGGGGGAGGGGAGGCGAGGTTAGGGGAGGCGAGGCGGGGTGGGGGAGGCGAGGATGGGGGAGGTGAGGCGAGGATGGGGGAGGCGAGGCAGGGTGGGGGAGGCGAGGTGGGGGAGGGGAGGCGAGGTTGGGGGAGGTGAGGCGAGGATGGGGGAGGCGAGGTGGGGGAGGGGAGGTGGGGATGGGGGAGGCGAGGTGGGGGAGGGGAGGCGAGGTTAGGGGAGGCGAGGCGGGGTGGGGGAGGTGAGGATGGGGGAGGCGAGGATGGGGGAGGCGAGGATGGGGGAGGCGAGGCGGGGTGGGGGAGGCAAGGCGGGGTGGGGGAGGCGAGGCGATGGCAGGCCTCGTGGGGAGGTTTTGTTGGATGCCATTTGCTGGTCGGAGGAATTCATTCTGCGCGTGCACCGAAATAACAATGCCCCCCAACAGTTTACACCAAGCCCCCCCCTGGTCCATTGTTGGGGATGGTGGGACCGTGGAATTGCTACACAAGGCCAGAAAGCCTTCAGAAAAGCCAATGAGAAAGATAACAGCTCAAAACCAAATGACACAAATTCCCAGTGGGTAAAAAGAGAGAGCTGTTTGGTTTGGCTACAATTCAAATCAGTTCCATTTTGGTATAAGATTTGGAAGTATTGTTCATTGTAGGTAATTAGTGTTAGATAAGGTTAAGGTTAGGTATGCGTTCAGTTATGGTTGAGTATCACAACTCAAACTTTGTTGACACTTAAAATGTATAATGAGTAATATAATAAAAGAGTCACAAGTCATTATTTATACGCCTTTAGATATTGATGAACTTAACAAAACCTTGATATACATTTAAAAAACATTTTGTAATAAGTGAAGCATCTCTGCCTGGAAGTTCCAGGAGGTGCTGTTCAATGGAGTCATCAGGACCACCAGTTGGCCCATAGCAACATCTTTCAATGATTAAACATCCAGTTACAGCAGGGTAACTGAGGGTCAATGCGTCACAAAATAGACTAAAGATGTTTAAGGTGATAAAATAAACTGGAAGTCTCATACAAAACATGTACAAAGCAAACTGTCAAGAAGCATTTCAGTTCTGATCAAAGCAAAACACATTCTGGACCACAAATCACTCCACATACTCTACTGTACGTTGATTTTACCATACTTACAATACTGTGCAGAGGTTTGGGGCAATACCTATAAGTGTACAATACAATCTCTATCCATACTGCAGAAAAGAGCCATAAGAATAATTCATAATACCGGTTATAGAGACCACACAAACTCACTATTCTTAAAATCAAAAACATTAAAATGTACAGATCTGGTTCATTTCCAAACAGCACAAATCATGTACAAAGCAATAAACAATCTACTTCCTGGAAATATTCAAAAATTGTTTTTTAACAGAGATGGGGTTTATAATCTGAGGGGTGAGTTCAACTTAAAACATGAGTGGGCACGTACAACATTAAAAACTTTTAGTCTCTCAGTTTGTGGAGTGAGGTTGTGGAACAGACTGGCGCTCAAGCAATGTCCAAGCATGATCCAGTTTAAACAGCGGTACAAACACATGGTTTTCACGAGGTACAGGGTGGAAGAAGCTTTCATAAATGATAAACGATTTATGTATGTTTTTTGTTTGTTTGTTTGTTTGTTTTGTTTTGTTTTTTGTTATTTGTTTAAAAATATGTATTATGTAAATATATATGTTGGGCAAAAAAAAAAAAAAAAAAAAAGATTGTTAATTGAATTGTAGTGGAGAAGGGGTAGGTACAAATAAGCACATGCTTCACCCTACTCCTTTTCGGCACATTATTATTTTTGTTTTGACTATTGTTACTGTTGTGTTGATTATTTTTATTGGATTTGTTTGTTTTTTGTTTTTTTCACTTATTTTGTTGTATTATGCGCACATGTTCGAAATAAACTAAACTAAACTAAACTAAAAAAGGTTGCCAAACTTTGTTATAAAATGACAAGCATGCGTGTACCTCAAATCCAAGCCTCAAGCCTTAACCAACCAGTTAAGCATGGTACAATGAATTTGTCTAGTCAGTCCATCTCTAAACACTTCAAAATGGTCCAGAGGGGTAAACAATGGATGGATAGCAGAAGAAGTGTTGTACTTTGTTGATGCTTCAGACCAAGACACTTTGGTGCCTAATTTATACACTTTCTATGTAAAAACCTTCAGAGACGTTAGAGTCCTCGAGACACATGACACTACAAATGCTCTTTGTGTATTCCTGAGGACAGCTATGCCAGCATCTGCAGAAGGGCACTGTGCCGTCCTTCAGAATGAGTGCCATTGACTCCTCATGGTTGAACTCTGAGAGACAAGCTATTGATGACGATGTTGTTGTACACTCCAATACCTGTTGACAGCGGCCTAGAGAACCCCGCCAGAGGTAGACTTAAGTCAAATTCAGCATTGCATGAGATGCCCTTTAACTCACTAATATGTGTGATGGTTGCCATTGACAAATCACAATGTGTTGTGATTGACTTAAATTGGGATTTACTGAAAGTTCTAGCCATAGTTGACATTTCTGCTTGAGTTTTCCCGCGCAGTTGTTGGGTGTAGACCTACGTCTATTTACTATGGGGAGTTTGCTGGTCGTTTATTTTATTTTAATTGAAAATGAGGAATTGGGAATTGAGTGATGATTAAGTGAAAGAAACATGCCAGGGGTTATATGATATATGTTATGGTACATTTACAAAAGAATGGAATTACATCATGTTTAGAACTTACATTGCTTCTAGTGCCACAGCCTTATGGGATAACAAATTAAAGTACCTACTCAGGATGTTTGCGATGTGTCCTACTGAATTGGGTCAGTCATGTCGTCACATTACTTCTATTTGACCCATTTAGGAAGTGTCCTTGCAGAGTCACAACTCATAGTTGCCATAGTTTCTGCCATAGTTTCCATAGTTTCATAGTTTCTGCACCATATTTACCACAGTTGATTCACTTTCATCTCGACATCTTTGTGTACTTAGTGTATGCCTGGATGTATGTACATTTATGTATATTTTTATATTCTTTATATACATTTATTGTATATTGTTTACATAGGTTTATATTTTACATAGGTTTATATTCTACATATTATATATTTATATATTCTAACACGCTACTATACGTAGAGTGTCTGTCTCTTCTTTTTTTCCCCCCTGGAGTATTGTAATGAATGCATTTTCCGTCAGGGATCATTAAAGTATGTCTGTCTGTCTGTCTGTCTGTCTGTCTGTCTGTCTGTCTGTCTATAGCATAATCGGCACAGTGTCTTCCATATAGTTACCATATAAGTCCTTCACCATAGTTTCCACAGTCCTTAACCAAAGTGAGTAAAATTTTGTGGCGGCTGCTGGTCTTTTAAAGAGGGGAAGCTCATTGTCGGCTTACATCATAAAATGTGTCTATTTATTTATACGTAAATTCTGCCCTCCGTTCCTTTTCAAGAAATACCAAGAAATGGGTAGCAGTTTGTCTTTCGACTTCACTTGCAAAATCCGCGATGGGACTGAGCTCGCAATGATTAAGTGACTGTATATTTCAAAATAGCTGTCAATCAAAATGGGATTCAGCCTTTCGACTGATCCTCCAATCATCATGCGGAATCTCGGCATCCAGGCCAGCCGAGGCCAGCCCACAGCTCCATTCACCCCCAGAGAAGCCCGGCGTCCGGGGGCGGGACAAAATCGTGGCATTTATCCAATGACTGTCGAGTTTCGAGGCAATGAAAAAAACTGTTCCTTGCAGTCCCATTGAAGTCCATGGACGCCCAGCTTCTACGGGCAAATGCATTAGGCGAGTTTCAGATCGTTTGCATTTGCGCATTTGTTGCAACGAGACTTGAGAAGATCCGGCGGAACTCCTCATAATCACGTCAAGTTCCCGTCTGGTCAAGGCGGACACAGGTGAACTTCTCGTCAACAACTTCCGTTCTTCGTAGCAGACGAGTTCGAGGCATTGGATCTCCCCTTACTGATGCAGGCTGAGGAGCAAATGCGATTAATTTTCTGCATGCACAATGGCTTGGCTATGTGGAGAAATGTGTAAATAAAATAAATAAAATAAAAAATGCATGATGAGTGATGAAGTGAAAGTTCACAAAATCGTCTCTTTTTAATCTCTTTTTAATATGCATAGTTTGGGAGAGGGCACCAGACACGCCTCTCTGAAAGGTGTAATGTCACTTCTGACGTGGATAATTTAATTTCGGTATTCCAACCAACCAGGGCAAAGTTGAGAGGAGGTTGAGGGGAGTGTCTTATGTCCGCACTTGCTCGAGAGAACATGGCCAGAAAAGCAGGCGGAAGTTGTTTTCCTGAAAACACGCGAGTTTTGAAAGCCAGGTGAATCGTCGCATCGGAAGTTCATCAGAGGTATTCCTGACGTTTTCATCCCAGAATGCATTCTGAAGCATGGCAAACGAAGCCGCATGCCTCATCTGAAACTCGCCTATTGACACATAGATGAGTCCAGCGTCTCGTCACCAGCGATATGCTAATGAGCCCCAGAACGTCCACGCCCTCTTTTAGGTGAAGGAAGTAGGCACTCGGCTATTACTGTTGATAGAACAGTAGGCTATTTCCATGAGCAGGCACCATCCCTAAAAGCTGCTGTGTTGTATTTCACAATGCTAACAACAAAAAATGAGGATTTGCGATTTAGTATGTTGCCACAAAAAGAAAGGGAAAGGAAAAGAAGGGGTTTGTGGCTCCAGGCAATCGGACGAGAATCCCGATGGGAGGCTGTGGGACCCGGCGTCTACATTTGTTTACGTCTGGGGCAAACACTTCGTTACAGATTAGTAGCTAAAATCAGTTGATGTTCGATGTTAAATATGTCTAATCTAAAATAATGAAGGAATGAATTAAACTTTGCGAACTACTAGGAGCTGTAATTACATGTCATAGTTCAGCTCCGAGTTAGCCTGCACCACCTAGCACTAGTGCTATCATGGTTGCACTCTTCATGTTAAATGCGCTATAAAAATAAAAGTGACTTGACTTGAATGAAAATAGATTGTTTTGGTGCCCTCATCTTCATTCGTGATTCATACATTCATTGCTTAGGGAGTTCCATATGTCCCCGTAGTCCACCTCTGGCCACTCGTCTTGTTCGCCCCGAGACCAGATTCCAGCGTGAAGGGACATCTGACATTGCCGATTAATTTAAGTTTTTCTAAAGAGCGACACCGGTCAGGACTTGGAAGAGAGTTGGTATAACTGGTCTGCTGTCTGGCCATAGCATTAGATCGGTATAAATGGCTATATATAATACTTGGGTGAAGTTCAGAAATGTAATGCACTGAAATTCTCATAGACCCCCATTCAAATATTTCCGGGTAGTTTCACCTAAAAATGCCCGGATGTGTCAAAAAAGTGGGCGGTACCCGGTTTGTTGGACTCATGTATAGACCGTATATGAAAACGATTTCTTGAAATCTATGGCATTGACGCTACGGGAATGTATGAGAAGTTAACAAAATCGAGTCAGTCGATTTGTGATAAGTAGCTGATTCTGAACGAACTCGTCTTCGAGATGAACGTGTTCTAACGCATTTGTAGTCAATGAAATGTTAACACAACAATACATATTTGACCATTTAATTTATGACATTTTAGGGGAAGCTGAGCTTCCCTTGCAGTCATAGAGAAATCGCCACATCCTATCCCATAGTTTTCTCCCCCAAAGCTGTTCCATCACCATACCTTTGTTTTCCCAAGTGTTCTAAAATGTGTTGCCACGGTTACCATGTACGTGGTGCACAAATCCACAACAACATGACTCACCTGAAGTCCAACATCCCAAACAACTTAAACCAGCTCAAAGGAATGGTAAGGTTGGGGATTTCATTAACATCATTCCCCTGCTTATAGATCAACACCCCTCAGTTAAATATGTTATTATTCATGCTGGGGTAAATGACGTCATGGATAGACAGTCTGAAAAGCTGCACCAGGACTTTGAAATGCTTTGCTATACCATCCAGAACCTAGGAAAGAGTTGTATAATCTCTGGTCCCATTCCATCTCCGTCAAAAGGCTCAGAATGTTTCAGCCGTCTCTTCAGCCTGCACCAGTGGCTGCGTACTTTTTGTCTGGCGACTGGTTATAATTTTATAGGGAATTTGGATTTTTTTTGGACCCGACCTGCTTTGTATGAACGAGGTGGTATTTGTCTGAGTAAGGCAGGTGTCATGCAATTACTGTCAAATTTGATACATTGTATAGCCTTTGGCTTATGACTCACTCCACTTGTGCCCCCCTTCTCTCCCCCTTATCACTACCAGTTAAAAGATATGAATGAATGTGACCATAGTCAATCTACTATTGGAGTTTTAATTTGTAACCCATGTTCTTACCTCCATGCTCACCGCTCATCTCAGAGTGGGGCTAATCTATCAAATCTCATTCACATCCCTTGTTACACATCACTCAACAACTTTCCTGCACCCCTTTCAAACTCCTCTAATCAGCCTCCTGACTCTCCCTTAACTAACCCTCTGGCATTTAGTACTAGAAAAGGCCTTGGTCTTATTCATTGGAACATTAGAAGCCTGCTTAACCCACAGAAACTGGACCATGTAAAGCTTCTTGTCTCCCAAGCTGCTCCTGATATCTTGGTCCTCTCCGAAACCTGGCTGAAGAGTGACATAAATGACTCAGAGGTGGCATTGAATGATTTTAATGTTTTTAGAAATTGATAGACCTAGTAGAGGTGGTGGTGTTGCTGTCTATACTAAGTCTTGCTTTAGTTCACATTCTCTTTATTCAGTCTCAGTGAAAAATAGTTTTGAGTTTATTGCTCTAAAAGTCTTCTATGGGCAGAATAACAATGCCCTGGTTATTATAGGGGTTTATAGACCACCCTCAGCTACTATCAAGTCACTTGATCAGTTGGCTGACCTAATATCCTCCTATGCTGAAAGTGAAACTATTATTTTAGTGGATTTTAATATTGACTGGTCCTCGGCTGCCTCAGGTCACCTGAAAGAGTTCGCCACTAGCCTTAATCTCACCCAACTCATCTCTGAACCTACAAGACCTAACCTCCTAAACCCCTCCAAGTCAACTACTATAGACTTAATTTTCTCTAATAGACCTGATAAAATTACTCCAACTGGAGTCTTTGTCCCAGGGGTCAGTGATCACTGCCCCATTGCTTGCATCAGAGATGCCCATCTCAAAAAAGCACCATCTCGTTTGGTCATTAAAAGGTCCCTGAGACACTTCAATGAACAGGCTTTTATAAATGAACTGTATAATAGCAATATCAATTGCACAACTGAGTTCATGGATGTTGACCTAGCTCTAGATTGTTTTATAACTACTTTTAACTCTATTGCCAATACTCATGCCCCCTTTAAAACATTTAGGGTAAAGAACAGATCAAACCCTTGGTTTACATCAGAACTATCTACCTTGCTTATTGCCAGGAATAAAGCTTGGGCCCACGCAAGGCGCACTAATGCAGCTTCTGACTGTACATATTCTAGGCAAATTAGAAATAAATTCTCAGCTATGGTGAGACAAGCTAAATCTAATTACCATCTTAGTATGCTCTCCAGTTCCTCCTCAAATCCTAAGCTTTTCTGGAAATCATTCAAGTCTTTAAATGGTAGTACAAGCTCTATTCCCACCTCTGTTATCTCTGATACATGTACTCTTGTTGACCCTATTGATATCTGCTCAGCCTTTAACAAGCACTTTTCAGTAGCTGGGCTCATTTTTAATGAGAATTTATCTGGGCCCTCTAACCTTCATCCCATATCTGATGATGCCCCCTCTCTCAATATCGACTCCTTAGACTCTTCTGCCCAGTTCTCCTTATTACCCATTACTGTTGCTGAAGTCCTTAGAGCACTTAATGCCATGAATTTTAGGTGTTCCACTGGTGAAGACAACCTGGACCCATTTCTTTTAAAGGTATCTGCCCCTGTTATTGCAGAAAAACTAACTTTTATTTTTAATCTCTCTATTTCCTCTGCCACTTTCCCCCAAGTTTGGGAGATGGCTCATGTAACTCCCCTACATAAAGGCGGGGATAAAAATGACTTTAACAACTATCTTATCCTATCTCCAAACTACCCTGTCTGTAAAAAATCTTAGAATCATTGGCAAATAATCAATTAAAGGCGTTTCTTACAGGGCACTCTGTTTTAGTTCCCCAGCAGTCTGGTTTTAGAGCTCAACACAGCACAATCACCGCTGCAACCCTGGTCTTAAATGATATAATATCTGCTCTAGACAGAAAGAAACACTGTGCTGCTCTTTTTGTAGATCTGACGAAAGCTTTTGATACCGTTGATCACGTCTTACTCTATTAGCAAAAGCTAATAGATATTGGTTTTGACTCTAATGCTTGTAATTGGTTCTGGAACTATCTTAGCAACAGGTTTCAATGTGTAAAAACAGGAATCACTAAGTCTGACTTCTTGCCTCTTACAAAAGGTGTTCCTCAAGGCTCTGTTTTAGGACCTGTCCTATTTACCATTTTCATTAATGACATAGCCTCTTCTCCTAACAACTGTAATGTCCATCTTTACGCTGATGATACAATCCTGTATTGTACAGCAGATACTATCAATTTAGCAATTGATAGCCTGCAATTGGCTTTTAATGCCTTGCAAGAGTCTCTTTTTAGCCTCAAACTAGTCTTAAATCCCAACAAAACTAAATTCATGCTTTTTTTCCAGTGGAAAAGGCATAGACCCGAGTATTCTCCACCTGAACACCTTAAGTGGTAGTAACATCGAACAGGTTCCTGTGTACAAATACCTGGGCATCTGGATAGATGAGAAACTTAATTTCTCTCTTCACATTGATTGCCTTGCAAAGCAGCTAAGACAAAAGATTGGGTTTCTCTATCGACACAAATCTTCCCTTCCCCTATCCTGTCGGAAAAGGATTATTGAGTCTGTTTTCATGCCTGTTCTAGACTATGGCGGCATCATTTATAGGAATTCCTCTATGTCTTCTCTCAAAATCCTAGACGTTATATACCATTCTGCAATCAGGTTTGCCACAAGTGCTTCTTACAACACCCACCACTGTATATTATATGCCACAATTGGCTGGCCTTCGCTTACTGAGAGGCGCTTTAATCACTGGATCCAGTTTATTTATAAAGCCATCATAGGTAAACTCCCGTCCTACATCTCCTTATTATTAAATTGCCACTCAAGTGCTTATCAGACCCGCTCCAGCAGTTATTTCTTACTGACAGTTCCCAATGCTAGTACCAAGCTGGGTAAATCAGCTTTCTGCTTTGATGCCCCCATGTCCTGGAACTTAATCCAACGCACCCTTAAGTTCGAGTTATTAATACCTTTTGAGCAATTTAAGGCTTTGATCTCAAACCTCCCCACTCCAGTTTGTAACTGTTTTCTCTAAATTCTATCTTTACTAATTCTGGTTTTACCTTTTATTTATTTATTTATTTTATTGTCTCCCTTATAAAGTGTGTATAGGTATACGTGTTTTTTTTTTGTATCCACATTTGCTATAGCCTGTGAGTATGCTTGTGCTATAGCCTGTGGGTATGTATGCAGGTTTGTGTGTGTGTCTATGTCGACATGATATGTGTGATGTAAGAATGTGTATCTATGCATATTTTAGTTTAGCCTGGTTGTTATTGTTGTTACTGGTCAGCCTACCCACAGCCTCGACTGGCTCATGCATAACCCTGGTTGTATCTCGGCTGCATTGAAAAAGAGGGTTGCCCTCAATGTAATCCCGAGAGTGTTAAATAAAGGTTGAAACCTTTATTTAACACTCTCGGGATTACATTGAAGGCAACCCTCTTTTTCAATGCAGCCAATGTAATCCCGAGAGTGTTAAATAAAGGTTGAAACCTTTATTTAACACTCTCGGGATTACATTGAATTCAATTCAAAAGGAATCAAAATGACTTACTGCAGTCTGCAGTCACTGCGGTCTGCAGTTTAAGCTTGTTCGTCCAAATTGTTGAGTTAAAATGAGCGGACTCTTGATTCCCCACATGCACCTTCAATCTGGGGTGCTGAACTTCATTCAAATCTAATGACAATGGATGCACATTGTCTACTGGGAGAGTAGCTGGAGATTGTTTTGGTAGTGTACAATGCCACAGAATGCTGGCGTAGGCCGCAGTAGGGTCTATATGAAATAATACACACCTTTATTTGAAACCAAACTAATAAAGATAGCAGCTGTAGGTAATATTGTAGGTAATATTTCATGTGAAGAGAGAGGGAGGAGAGAGGAGGAGGAGATTAAGATATACAAACACAACTACACTTCACCTCCCTCTCTGTGTCCCCTGTCCTCTCTGTGTCCTCCTTCCCTACGTTTCTCACCATTGAAAAGTGTTACATTTCACGCCCCACCTGACGGACAAGATGGATTTCCAAAAACAAATCAGGGAAGACATTTCCTGATTGGGCAGCAATGAACTTTGAGTGGTCTGACATCAAGATTGTCTCACACAAAGACATGCAGTCAACTCAAAACATTCAATAGAGACATTCAACATCATAGTAATACAAGAAAATAATATAATACTTGTGCATTTTTTCCCATTGGGAAGTTGTTTCCATCACATCGGCTGTCACAACGGCTGCCAGCCGTCTTTAATCAAAACTTCCAGTTAGGTTCATCATTAGGGCATCCCGGAGCACAGGAGACCTTCACCTGAACACGGCCCATACTGGCGACATGGTGGACATGTTTTTTTCGATACATGACTGTGTTGTCATGGTAACGTAATATTTGTAATATTGTAATGATATGTGTCATATTTAACAAAACTATGAAGCCACAGAGGAGTGGCACTCTAACGATTGCCTTTGCTGAATACCTGTTGGGAAACAGTGGGATCTAGGTTTAGCTGTTCATGAACTTGTGTCAATACAGTGCCATTATGTTTAAGTTAAGCAAAAATGTAAGCCTATTCATTTTTGCCTGATTGTTACTCAAATATTTGGTGTGTAATTTTGATCATTTACTTATGCTGCACCTTATGCTTCTCAAAAAGTAAAAGACGATGTCAAACATGGTTTCAGAATAAAATCTTGATTTATTCAGAATGAATTTACACAGATGCAGAAGTAGGCTATATATTGAATGTGTCTCCACCATAAAGTAGGCCTACACACCACATCGCCTAGGATCAGGCCCGCGGTCATCGGGGGCCGACACTAAAAGCGAATACAACAAAACGCACAAGTAGCAGGAGAAGGCAGAAGGAAGTCAGCGAGACGAAGGCACACAAACAGCAGAGTTCGACTCCTGTCCTGAGGACAGCCGAGACCAAAGAAGAGCGGCGGCAGAAAGCCTCGGTCGCCGTGGCGGAATGTTCCGGGAGGGACGGCTGCGCGACGCCGACCGCGCATCTCAGTCGGTGGAGTACAACAGGAAGCCGGTGAAGGTGTTGTAGTGGCTGCCGCTGTCGCACAGGTAGCAGTTCACGGGCAGCTTCACGCACACCCGGTCCCCCGCGGAGAGCATCAGCGCCACCACGCTGGTGCTGCTGTCCTCCTGGTCCTGCGCGTTACTGTCCTGGTGGACAGAGACCACCTCGTCGTTCACCATCATCCTGGCGCACGCCACCAGGGCGTTCTTGGCGGAGCCGGAGTCGCTGTACACGGTCAGGGAGAAGCTGTACACGCCGGAGCGCGGCGCGGTGAAGACGCCGTTGCGGACGTTATAGTTGTCGCCCAGGTTGATGAAGACGTGCTTGTACATGATGGTCACCTCCGAGCGGAAGGGCCCCAGGCACCAGCGGCTGTCGGTGAGAGCCACGGAGAAGGCGCTGCGGCTGGCTGGACAGAGAGAGGGAGAGACGCCCGGACCGAGTTAGCCTTCCATTCCAGTCGTTTTTGTGTGTTGAGAGAGACACTCTCGCACACGTACACAGACACACACACATACGCACACACACACACACACACACACACGCACACGCACACGCACACACACACACACACACACGCACAAACGCAAACTCACGTACCTCTAATGTTGGTAAGCACACTCCTGGTCTCTTGCAGGCTATCCTGCAATGCCGTGAGGCTCATGTTGAAGAACTCCTCCATCCTGTGAAGTGTCTTCTGCATGAGACAGCAGCCGCAGGAAGCAGTGTCTGTCAGGCACACTGCCGACACACAACACGTAGGTACACGTTTCACACACACAGGCGGGACAGGCTGAAGACACGCGTAGCACGCGTGTCCACTGCAGACATGAGGTGTGACGTGTTTGTCTCACTGTAGCCTTACCATGTTGTGGCTCTGCTGTGGTAAGGATTTTCCCACTCTGGGGTCCATCCCAACCGTACCGATTCCCCTCGGCAGAGGCATAGCCTACTAGAAAAGTGAGTAATGCAAATGCTGGGAGTAGGAGAGGAGTACAGTTAGACAGGTGCACAGTGAATGCTGAGAAACATTCTCTCACAGGGACGCTGTGATGTCACTGTTGTGACCGTCCAGACTAAATCTTTGGCCTATTGATCAATGATAATTACATACATATATATATTTTTTTTTACAAATGAAATAACCAAGGGCTTAGCCTCTATATATATCCTTGTATATTTACAAGGATATATATATATATATATATATATATATATATATATATATATATATATATATATATATAACCCTTCTGGTGGTCCTCACCTATCATATTGAAGCTGGTCTGCGCTGGCTGCCCAGGGAGGAGTCGCGGTGGTAAGAGCAGATAAATTGACGAAGGAAGCAAAGTGAAGAGAGTTATATACACGGCGCAATGAGCTGCCCTTCCGCCCCCTTTAACTTCTCTCTGTTTCCCCTTCTTCCTTTCACGACACACCTCTCTCTATATACTGGCTACCTTGGGATTACCTGGGGCCTTTGATATTTTTCTTCCCCCCCATTTAGATGGAGTTTATGGACACGTCCACACACACACGCACACGCACACACACACACACACACACGCACACGCACACACACACACACACACACACCAGCCATGGCTTTGTCTTTTAGATGTAGGCCAGGCATTGTGGTCTTAGTGGGGAGTGGATTAGTGGGCGCAAGGTGTATGTCCTTCCCATCCTCTTACAAAGACACTAAGATGCATGCCTCTGTATTCTGGGTAAAAGTTTTTGTGATGGATAAAAAACAAGGGTCCATTTACCTTATTGTGAATCCACGCGTCTACAAGAGCATGGTGTATGATTAAGCCATGTTAGTGTACCCCTGTGAGTGGCTGTGGGCCAGGGAAGGACCGCCGAGCATACTATAGATAGACCTGTAATCCGGGCTGATAACAACAATGGGAGACGCAGGTGTAATGCCATTGTGAAGACGCACTGCACCAGGTTCAGTGCATCAGGCACAGCCCATCAAATACATGTTGTCATGCTTCACACACACTGGCACTATCCAAAAACCCATGGCGAGTATTCCCCATTAACTACATTTTGTCCTTGAGTGTGCGATCACTGATGCAGGTCAATGCAGCGGTGCTGTTGTTTGTCTGTAAATGGTGTGAAGACATCTTCCCAAAGCCCAACACAAAACCTCTATGAACACTGGGGACAGGGTCGAAGGAAGACTGCACGGTGCAGAGTTTTGTTTATTTCGGATATGGGAATTGATGTATTATCAATCCAAAGCCATTCATCACCAGTGACCCACTGCATTGTCAGTTTTTTGGAGCAGATCTTATCCATGAACAGGGAGAGAATAGACAGATAATACGGCAGAGGTCAAATATCTACCTGCCCCCAATTTGGTGTGTATTTTCAAAAAGACACTCCAGATACAATCCAGTAACTTACCCTGTGAAGGCAATAAAGAGGAAAACAATCTGGTCAACAAAGTGCCAGGTTTCACCTCTTCCTTTGTTGAGATTAACTCTCCAATTATATCTAAATGGCAATGATAATAGATCTAAATACAATGCTAAATACACATAAATACACATTTTAAAAAAGCATTGAAGAAGCATATAAAAATGTGTTTTATTAGCAAAAAAAAACAGAAAAATGCAAAAGCATGTGATAGTCTGTGCAAGTCTGCCAATTCTTTTTTTTTCCCCTTTTTTAAATTCTAACATGTGACGAGTGATCAGTCAAACGATGCATAGAAAAAGAAAGAACCAACGCAGTAATTGCACAAAGCAGTGTTTGGACACCGTTCCGGGGGTTGGGTTCCCCTGTAGGAGGTCACCATTCATCCCCATCCTCATTCCAGTGGGCACACCGCCACCGAGGACCCTGGCCCTGACCCCAGCCTGAACCCTGGGTAGAGCGGTCCGGTGAACTGGGTCTGGTGGCGGTGGATGAGGTGGGCGTGGCCCCCGGCGATGCGGTAGTAGGCCAGAACACCAGAGGGCTGATCCAGGTAGACGCCGACCCGGCGAGCCTTGCGGGAGCCCAGCAGGGTCTCCCGGCCGTCGCACCAGAAAGAGAAGTCGGCCCCGGACCAGTACAGGCTCCAGGAGGAGGCGTTGTAGCCCAGCCGGCTCTGGTCATCAGAAGTCTGACGCTCCATCTCCTTGTAGGCCACACCGATGGTCATCTGAAGAAAGTACAGACAAAACAACAACAACAACAGCGCATGATTTGTAGCCTTTAGACACACAGAAACAAGTGACCACACGAAAGGCTGAGTCTCTCAGGAGGTAGCCAAGAGGGCAAATGACATTGAGTGATATCTTATTAGAGATGTGTTGAGAGGGCGGGGGGAGGGAAGAGCGAATCAAGGCCTCGTCGGTTTCTGCTGACATGCAAAACGTCTCATGTGTCAAGTCACCAGTCGCCCCCCCCTCACCCACCCACCCATTCTTAGCACACGAGGACAAGATAAAACACACAACCACACCCGACACAACGGCCCTCCGCAGACACCGGCAGCCACGCACAACAAATGAAAAAGACAAACAAGACTACGCATCACTGACCCACACACTCGCTCCCTCCCTCCCTCCAGCATACAGTGTCTCTTCATGTACCGGTACCTTCACACCGGTCCACTCCGCCTCCCAGTAGAAGGGGCTCCCAGACAGGGGCTCCCTGCAGAGCACCTGTCTCCAGTACTTGAAGCGCTCGGGGTGGACAGCCGGGTTCTGGTTCGCCGCGTGCAGGGTGGCCTTGCGGCCGTCCTCCGACAGCAGGATGTGGCGAAAGGTCGTGTTGGGGTCCATGGTGGGCTCCCAGCGGTCTGGAGGGGAGGGAGGGAGTGGGAGAGGAAGGGAGTGGGAGAGAGAATGAGAAAGATATAAATATACAAGGATAGACAGACAAACAGACAGACAGACAGACACACCAAAAGAGAATAGAAGGCCTGAAGTATGGGGACGCAGTTAAGTCAGCTGGTCACATTCACATTACTTTTAATAGAGACTGTGTCCGTGAGATGCACCAAGAGATCTAGATTCAAATGTTATGCTTCGTCTACATACATCATCATTCTTTGCAGCCTACAAAAAGTGTTGCGTTCAGCGCAGTGGCTGCATTACGTTTCAATACATGTCTGTATACAGCAATAGTTTGGTCAGTTAAGAAATGTTAAAAACAAATAACAACTGAGACACCTCAGGAAAGGGCGTCAACAGTCTAAACTCACATTTCAGCATCTCCTCTCTGGTCATGGGCTTCAGGTCTGTGTTCTCCGCTGATGCCATAAGAGGTTCTAGAAATGTTTAACAAAAAGAAAAAAACATTCAGCGTATACTGCCCAGGATGGACACGCCAAGTGTGTGTATTGGGTCTTGTACTTAGCTGCTACGTTAGCTGATCGTGCAGGACGCATCGTCGCATACCTTGAGAGTGAAGGGGCAGGGGTGGAAGAAGAAGGGAGGTGGAAGGGGGTGGAAGGGCCGGAGCTGAAGCCTCTGCACTGGACGCCCAAGGTGAGGGAGTGGAGGAGGCTTACGGGAGGAGATCAGAAGACAAATTTAAAGAAGACGCATGGTAAAGAATGCATTGCAACTAAGTTTTTTTTTATTATTATTTTTTTAATATAAGCCTCTGGTATATATATATGCAGCTGTAAAACTTCTTCGATTCCTTTTAGATGCGTTGGCTGAATTAGATTTTCAAACTTCCCCTTCCATACCTGAACCGTATACATTTTAAAGATGTGTTAATGTTGACAGACTTAGTTGTGGATTACCTGTGTTTACTGGGGCAGCTTCACTGATGTCATCAGTTGCTTCGCCTTCCGGTTCCACTGCCCCATTGGCCAATGGTGCAGGAGTGACATCATTAACTTACAATGAGAAGGAAATGTTAACATCCTCTCAACAACACCATTCAATGACCTTGAGGGACCTTTCTTAACTTTCTTTCTACTACTTTCTTTCTTTCTAACACAAAATGCTAGTTTTTGTATATTAGATATATATTATTTTTCTTCAATTATCATAATTATTATTAATTTGTAGTTTTATTAGTTTAGGTTTAATGAACTCATAAAAACAAATGAAGACCAGAACAAAGAAAACCTAAGAACAAAACCGAGGTACGGAGGTACTTACCCAGTCTAAAGATCTCAGCAAGGCTTTTCTTGGAATGTTTTTGTACCAAGTTCTGAAGTTCAGACAAGGCAGAGTGGATTCCAGCTACGACCTCATGTTCTTGGGCAAAAATGGACTCCTCCCTCTCGGTTTCAACCAAGGGCTTAATTGTATGAAAGTTCTGTAAAATAATTAAAACAAACCCGACAGCAAAAGGTCATTCCTTCATGTGCACCCCTTGCTCATAGTTGGACACAATGACGCTATGCTCTCGCCAGACCTTCAAGAAGCCAAAGTGGTCTGACATGTCCGCCAGTCTGTCCAGCTCCTGACTTCTCCAGTGAAGCTGTGCCGCTTGCTGCTCCAGCATGTGGATGTGGCCCTCAGCCCGGCTGCCCAGGGAGGCCTCGTGAGAAAGGAGGAGCTCATCCACCTGGGTTCCCAACTGCTCCATGGCCTTCCTTAGCTCCAAGATCACATGTGCGCTCTCCTTCTGCAGAGCCTGGACAGAGGCCTGTAAACGTAAGTCAGAAAGACAAATATGAAGGGTTATGGAGAAAGGTGAAACCATGAGGAAACCAGAACGAAACAAGTAAGTCATGAATTGTAGAGATGTACTGTATGTGGTTACATGCTGCCGGGTGGCTGTAGAGAAACCAAAACAAAAATGAAATTGGCTTACTTTATGTTGCAGGGCAGCCAGTGAAACCTCCTTTAAGTCATTCTCAGTCTCCTGTAATCTGATCTGTACATCACCCTGCATCTGACCAAGCTCCTTCTGTAGAAACACACAAACACAACAAATTAGATATAAAACATGCAAGAACATATGCCACGTATGTCTCTTGTTCAACAAGTATGTCATTGTTAGCCTCACCGGAAAAAAGCAATGCCTCTGTAAACACGGAGCATTCCTTGTTAAAACAGCATAACATTTCCCCTGTTGAAGGTGTACCTGCTTTGCTCTCCTCTCTTCCTCTGGTGTGAGTACACAATGACCCCCATGTCCATGTTGACGACACTCTTCGCAGACGTAATCCTTGTCCTCTCGGCAGTACAGGTCCAGAGGTCGCCAGTGCTGAGGGCAGAGTCCGGGTGCCAATGTGGGAAGCTGAGGGTAAATGCTCCCCGGTTGCCCCGGGGCCTCCCCTGGAGCCCCTGTACCGTCAATCCCCTCCAGGCAGTTGGGGATTGATGGTGGTGGCGGGGGAAGGGAATTGCTCTGCTTGAAGCTGGCTCTGAGCTTCTCCATAGCCTCCATCAGCACGGTGCTCCTTGCCAGCGAGGGTCGCGGGTTGAAGACCTGTCTACACTGAGGGCAGCTGTAGTGGCTTTTGTTTTTCCCCCGGTCCCAGTGACCTTCAATGCAACACAGGCAGTACGAGTGGCCACAGGGCAGGGTGGCAGGGTCCTTCATGGTCTCCAGGCAAACTGAGCAGGCAAAGGTCTCCTCTTCAGCCCAGGCGGAAGCCATAGTGAATGCAGAATATCACAGCTATCAGAGTAAAACACGATTTCCTGTATGCCAGTCAGAATATTATAGTCACGAGATGTAGAGGAATACCTAAAGGGAGAGAGAGCTAAGCTGAACTACAACTTCACAAAAATCACCTGGTACTTAAGAGGGTAAGGCACATGTGAGAACAAGGTGGGACTGGAAAGACAGGTGGAACAAGGAGTTTCTTTGAGTGATGTCACTCACTGGATACCTACAGTACATATTTCGCCAATCAAGACTGGTGAGGTCATGGTGCGTGAACAGTCGTCATTAACATACAATTGCGTAAAGTCGCGTGACATACCGTCAGCTACACACATAAAATTATTTTATAATATAATATATATATTACTCAACTGGTCGTTTTATTGTATGTATTTGTTTATAGTTTTTTGTATCATCATCCACACTGTTTTTAATCTCTAAAACCAAAAAAGAAGTTATCAGTCATGTGAGGCCGCTGAAGGCTGAAAGTGGACACTGCATTCAAGTCAACTCGTAAAAACGAACGCTCTCCAGTTCTCTCTCTCTCTCTCTCTCTCTCTCTCTCTCTCTCTCTCTCTCTCTCTCTCTCTCTCTCTCTCTCTCTCTCTCTCTCTCTCTCTCTCTCTCTCTCTCTCTCTCTCTCTCTCTCTCTCTCTCTCTCTCTCACACACACACAATTTATGTAATTATAATTTATTTTCTTTTTTTTGCAATGAGCATATGCAATGCCAAACTACATTTCTAATTAGTTTACAGCCTGAAAGCAATGATGTCGATAGTCAGACTCTCCGAGATGAAAATTCCGAGTTCCGAGTTCACTTGAACGTGCCAACTATCCATGTTGTGCTCAACACATTTTCAAGGTGAGCATGACATATATAGCGAAACTCATTATTTTATGACATCAGTTGTCCTTTCGTGTCTGAGATGTAGAACTACACTAAGGTAACAGCGAGTTTATAAATAACCTATGTGTTTTTTGTGTGGTCAGTGTATCGCGGTACACAGTGTACTTCAGCGGTCTGGGGGCGGGCTGGACCAGGGCAGCCCAAGTTTGATTTTAGCCAACCCATCGGTTAGCCCTAACTAGCTAAAGAGGAACAGCAGAGTTGACATCTTCACAAAGAAACGGCTATTTATACGTTAATCTTATTCCGGAAGTAGTCGGCAAATGACCGGGGTAACGGACCACTATTTCGAAATGTGAAGCCGACCGGGGTTCTCTCGGATTTATTGATACGATCCGAATGTGCTGCTTGTTTACATTCTCTGTGGCCATGGACCTGGTGTTAACTTACTGCTTAAACACTCGTAACTTCATGACCCTAAAGGCAAGCTGGGGGCTGGAATTTGCCTCTACTCACCAGGCCACTTGAAAACACACCTCTGTCCTAACAAGTAGGCAGGGATCCAAGGGAAACCGTCCGTGGCTAAACCCTGTTTTATAAAGTCTATGGCTAAAACCTGTTTATACAGTCTAGACAGAGTCTATAGTTAAGACATGTTGTATACAGTCTATGGTAAAGACCCGTTTATACGGTCTATGGTGAAGACCTGTTGTATACAGTCTATGGTGAAGACAAACATTGCCGGTGAAGACAGACAACGAAATGCGGTGATTCAGTTTAGAGCTTTGTTGTGTCTTGGTTGGTTTACAATATTAGCACATTAAAACCCTCACGCACTGTGCGTCAAGACTCTTGATTGATTCAAAATGTAGGTGTTTTAAAGTCAATAGCATGAATACGAATATAAGTGCAAAAGTTTCATACTAGACAATCGATCCAAAAAATGTATGTTGTTTTATGTTGAAAAACGAAAATGTTTGTTATGGTATTTTATACTCTTATGATGATTCATACTGTTATTATGTTTTATTACTGTTTCAGAATGTTCAAAGGTCCTCAGGTCGTGTCCTGCACTATTAGGTCCCTGCTGGTTGGTGTGAGAGACTCTCTCTACAGTGCTCCTCCCATGGCTCCACTTGGGAACGTCTGTAGAAGGTGGTGTACTCCTGCAGGCTGGAGGACTCTCACCTCCTCACAGAAACTAAGAGGAGTAACAGGAGATTTATCATTTTCCAATGAGGTGCTATCCTCTGTTTCATCTCCTGCACCATCAAACTTGGGCTGTGGACATCTTCTGAGAGCTGCTACACACCAAAACCTCAAAATCAGAGCTGCCCTGTCCATCCATCCCCAGCTTCCTCCTGTCACTACGCCTAAACTAAGTCTGGAGCCTCGGCAGTGCTGCACATTAAACTATTTAACGCAAACATCCAAAGGCCCGAGTACACGTTGTGAGAGTGCAAACAACATGAAGTCTCTTCAACCACAGAGCAGGCTGCGCAACATCAGCCAACTGCCAGGCTGCATTACCCCTGGTCGTGGCATATTTCCCCCTCAAGCTAAAGGCTCCGCAGCACAGAGAACAGTTGCCGTTGTTCCCGCCCTTTGGAGCCAGTGCCGAGCCCTCCACCAGGCCGCCGGCCCACACCGGGCCGCCGCCCTGCGGCACTGCCTGTCCGCCGAGAACGAGCAGAGGTGCCGATGCAGCCTGGGCCGCAACCTGAAGCTGTACGAGGCCGGGCAGGGGGCGGCCCAGGCCCACGGGAAGAGCCAGGGGAGGTGGGCCTCCATCCTGGTGTCCCTTTGCTCCGTGCAAGGCGAGCCGGCCTTCCTCTTCACTCTGCGCTCCAGCCAGCTGAAGAGAAACAAGGGAGACGTCAGGTGGGTGCCTGGGTGCCTGTGATATGTGTAGCTTGGACAATGATGTGTTTCATCAATTTGATCAATATGAAGTTTGTATAGGCCTTTTAAACACAATTTCAGCACCGTAAACGATTTAGACCACTCTATGAGATATATATATATATATATATATATATATATATATATATATATATATATATGACAGATTTATCTATCTATCCTGGGTGGAATAGTAGTTCATGTGATGCTGGTTCTCTGTGTGTATTTGAGTAGATGTGCTGTGAATGTGACTGTCATGTCTGTTGGTCCTGCAGCTTTGCGGGTGGCAAGAACGATCCCTCAGACAGAGACGTGGTGGACACGGCACTGAGGGAGGCCCACGAGGAGCTTGGCGTTACTGTGGCAACAGAGAAGGTGTGGGGCATTCTGAAGCCACTCAGGGAAACAGTGAGTAAATAAGGCTCCCGGTTGGTCGTTCACACACCTGAGAGGCACACAAACTGGTGGACTGTGTAACGGAGTGCTGAACATTGACGGTAAAGGAGGTAACGTTTTCATAGACACACAAACCATGTTCATCAACCATATGAGCTGAAATGTCAACTCTGCTTCTAGTCACTCATGATCTGGTTGGAATAATAACCTTAAAAAATTATATATATATAAAATAAATAAATTATTAATACATAAATAATTGCGTATATGATTGATTGCGTATTACTGACTTTTGGACATGCATGTATCTGCACAAAACTATCGAGTTCATTTTGCCAGTTATATTATTACTTACCCTGTCATATTCTTATTTATTTCTAGTATATTTGTCTATATATATAGATATATAGATCTCTCTCTCTCTCTCTCTCTCTGTCTCTGTCTCTGTCTCTGTCTCTCTCTCTCTCTCTCTCTCTCTCTCTCTCTCTCTCTCTCTCTCTCTCTCTCTCTCTCTCTCTCTCTCTCTCTCTCTCTCTCTCTCTCTCTCTCTCTCTCTCTCTCTCTCTCTCTCTCTCTCTCTCTCTCTCTCTCTCTCTCTCTCTCTCTCTCTCTCTCTATATATATATATATATATATATAGATATAGATATATATTTTCAATCATTATTTGTTAATCTTTCTGGAATATCATACCCTGAATAGATAGTCGCGGTGACCTTGCGTGGCCCGTGTGACTGGTTCTGTGCGTCGGCCAATCAAAGAATTGAACATGACCTGTTAGCTCTCTGGTTCTTATCTTCTCTACAGTCGGGCATGATGGTTGCTCCTGTGCTGGCTAACCTGGGCCCCATTGAAGACCTGTCCTTCAAACCAAACCCAGAAGAGGTAAACCCACGTGGTTCCTTTCCATTCAAATCGAAGTATCATTTCGCTGAGCCGACGTCAACAACATCCAACGTGTACTTTTTGTTTTTCTTTTTCGTCGATTTCTCTGAATGGAAAAAACAAAATGGCGGCCCCCGCAGGTGGAGGAGATCTTCACCCTGTCCCTCTCCCACGTGGTCGACCCGTCCAACCGCAGGTACACACACTTCCGGACCGGGGCGGCGTACGGCTACACGCTGCCCGTGTTCCAGAACGGAAAGCACCGTGTGTGGGGCCTGACCGCCGTGGCGCTGGACCACGCGCTCACGCTCCTCGCGTCGCCATAGCAACCCCAACGGCATCCTGACAACGCTGGCACCGTCGAATCACGTCGCAGCGGTCGGGGGAAATCAAAAGGGGCGTCCGTTGAACGAGCTTCGCGGCCGTGGTCGTCTTGACTGCGGTGGATGTCCGATTGGAGCTGGCGGCCTCAGGGAGGGTCAATGCCGATAAGCGTCCTGCGTGCTCATTAGGAAAGCGTGTGTGAGGTGGCCGGCCCGCTGGTTTGAGGACGCACTGGAACAATACATTAATGGAGCCGCTGTTTTTCGTTGACAAATTGAAGGACATGGCTGACATTGTGAACCCACTGCATCTTTTACCGTTGCATTGGTTCCATATATTTATATTTGTTCTGGATATGCTTTACATTTAAGTATATATTCTTTATATTTAAAAATATCCACATTTTAGTACACTCAGGGAGGTCATTTTCTGAAATATGCATAGTTACACATATAGAGCTATTAATGATTTTCCTTTTTAAGATCAAACCATTTACTCATGGCATTCATGAACTTCAAAAGACGAGCCTGCAGCCATTGCTTGTGTGTGAGTCTTCTACTGAAAACAAAGAGATTGCTTCTTCAGTGCCAGTGAGACATGGCAGGAACATTGTTGTTATTGTTGTCGGCCGGATCATATTGAGAGGCTATTCCAATGCAATGCAATTTGCCTGTTTAATGTTCACTTCCCTGCAGAAGAATTAAATGTGAACTGAAGTGACTGTCAGTGAAAGCAAACTGTTGAGTCGTTGATGGATTAAATCAATAAAATGTATGTGGAAAAAGCAGTTGTCTGTATTAATAATGGCCGTAATCGTCTCTCAATTCTTAACAGCTAAACAAAAACATTTGCACGAAAATCTTGGTGTACAAACTAGCATAGTTTCAGATAACTTTCTCATTCAGCCCATCCAGTCAGAATCACAGCAAGACAGAAGGTAAAGACAAAAGGTAAGACAGGTGAGACAAAAGGTAAAATCTGTACTCCTAAAAACATAACTGACATGATTGAAAGCAATCAGCCATCTTCTGGCCCAACACATTCACCTGGCATATCTTCTGTCCAGTGTGGAACACATGGCTCATTGTTTTTCTAACAATATTCTCCGCCATTCAGTGTTGACTGCGTGTGTCGTCCAGGATCCAGGAAGAAAACACCCCTGCTGCTGCCCGGGGGGAAATCAACCTCTCGTGGGTCTTTGAGGACGCTTCGCTGTCTCCTCGCTGAGTAATAATCCTTCTTTCAGGGCATGGAGCACTCCATGGGGTCCCGGGAGTCGAGCAGCAGGTGGCAGCTGAAGGACCAGCTGAAGGAGAAGAGCTCCAGGGCCGACCCACATTGCTGCTCCGCCTCGGAGCAGACGCTGCGGCAGGGCTGCAGCACGCCGCCCTGGGGGCTGCACTGGGGCAGGAACATGCCGCACACCAGCCGCCGCAGCTGCTCGAAGCACTGCAGCTCCATCAGCACCTTCCAGCCGGATGTTTTGCATGGAGGCCAACGGGGACGCAGAGAGAAGAGTCAGATTCATGCCACATTTACACATAGAAGGGTATTTTAGATAAACAAATATTCCCTCCCTCCGTTTTCAATAATAACATCGTGCACACAACATTTTCAAAAAAGTTGTCATTTACATCAACCCGCATAAATAGCCAAACAAACTTAACATCGGGCGTTCACGTGACGTTAAGCATTTCCAGGCACATAATGTGACGTTTGAGAATCTAAAACCCTGTTTCTCCCAGTAGAAACATAACCGGCGTTTTCCGAAATCTCCACTTTGGCTAGCCTGGGAATTCCCATGCTGCTTTGCGCGCGATTTCATTCTCACTGCAAAGACAGCCTGGAAACCACCGCCCTTATTTTCCCCTGAGTTAGGGAACCAATCACAGAACGGGGGGGGCAGCAATACGATGACGACGTCTATGCACGACACCGAAGCTTGTAGCGTGTTAATCCAACATGGCAGCGGACACAACGTTACCGTTCGATGCAGCTTTAGAAAGTGTATTAAGTAGCTTTTGTAGCAATTAATTTAATTTTAGTAGCTAAATTTTAGTAGCAATTGGCTATGAATTGCGCGCAAAGCAGCATGTGAAGAACCAGACGCCATTTGATAGACATTCGTAGCGCCCAATAAACGGCTCTAGGCATTCGCAAACCACGCCTCAAATACGAGAAAATTCACACCTAGTTCCCAGACCACCATCTCATCGAGATGTGGACGCGTCAGCCAGGCTACACTTTGGCCGGAGTTTTTAGCAATAATCGTTTTCTGTGATAAAAAACAGGGTTTTAGTGTAAATGAGAGGCCAAACCGCAGGGAAATATCTGCATCTTCCCTTCCTGTAAAAGGGGCCTCAACCGGCCTAACCTCAAAACGTACAGAAAGGGAGGGGTGGGGGGGGACACATGTGCCTCACCCGGTACTGTCGCAGCAGAGCGGCAGCCTGCCGCTGATCAGAGATGGACAGCCAGATGTTGGGGAAGGAGGTGAGGTTGTAGCTGAGGCCCTGGCACAGCTCCACCTCGACCGGTTCACACGACCACGCTAGCAGGGCAGACGAACCAGTCACTCTAACAATGTGCACTCGGCATGCGGAGATTTGATTCAAATATCAATACTAGATACTTTTTTTCACACACACAAACACCTTCTTTTTCGGTTGTTGTGTTTCAGTCGCAGGCGTGCTAAAGTTCTGCATATGCACTGTAAGCAGCAGGTGGTAACAGATACGGAGGGTATTTGAAAGTGTTCTCCGCTGCCACGTCAAAGACCCTCTCCAAAGGGGTGTCGTCGTTGAGACGCACACAGGTGTCGCTCTCAACACTGACACTGTTCAGGTGTTGGGTTAGACATCAGGTATTGTGCTGGAGATAAGTCTCACTTGGCTCGGGTGGTGAACACGCCGCGGTGTCAGCGGTGTCTCCTCTTACGTTCTGTCCTGAGTGACGTGTGGATTGTGAGTGTTTTAAAACACCCCACAATTAATTCTCATTCTTTCATACAACCTGACACATTGACGAACACCTCTCGTGTTTATCTTCTATATATTACTATTTTTACTCTCCTGCACTGTAAGGTGTCCTTAGGTGTCCTGAAAGGTGCCCCCAAATGTATTATTATTATTATTATTATTATTATTATTATTTACAATTAAATACTTCAGAGGTGTTACAACACAGAGCCAGGTAGAGTATCACACACACACACACACACACACACACACACACACACACACACAGTTCAAACTTCAATGCACACTGCAGTGCGAGGACTGCTGGACGAGGGCCGACTCACTGAAGGAGGGGAAGGTGGCGTTGCCGCAGCCCTGCTCGTCGGCCCCGTCAGGACAGTCGCTCCACCCGTCACACAGAAACTCCGGCGGCAGACACTCGCCGGAGCTGCAGACCAGCTGCTGGGGGCCGCATGTCGCTGACACACGCAATACATGAAACACAAAAACACACACACACACACACACACACACAAACACATGGGGGTGGGGGGGGAAGGGATAGTTGGAAAATGTATGGGCAAAATGGAGGGAAGATCTGGAGAAGATGAACGGAGAACCCCCAGACGAGGTTCTGACTGACTGTCTGCCAGGGACACGGCCTGGTAGGTCGCGTTAAAGCCGCTGTCGGCCACCCCTTCGTCTGCCACGAACACCACGGTCATCTGGGGCCCGGACGAAGTCAAGTCCGGGGGAAGGCTGGCTCCGCAGAACCTGAGGCGAGGGTGGTGAGGTGGTGAGGAGAGGGTGGTGAGGTGGGGGTGGGGTGGTGAAATCCCCCCCCAGAGCTTGAGAAAACAGACCAAAAGTACACCAAGAACCAAAACCCAGTTATGTAAGACTAGAGCAGATGGATAAGAAGATTAACCCCATTTATTCCTTTGACACGTGGACTAAAAGCAAGGCCTTGTTACATAAACCAGGGCCCTGGGAATGTTGAGGCTGAGAGAGGCCCAAAGCACACGCATACACACACACACACACACACACACACACACCTGCCCAGGACCCGACCCGCTCCAGTGTCTGCACTGTCGTGGACCTCCACATAATCAAACTGGCACACATCCTGGGTCTCCAGGCTGAAGTTCCTGAAGCTCAGCCTGATCACATGACCCTCCTCCGCAGATATACGCCACGTGCACGACTGGGGAGGAGACAGAGGAAGTGTGCGTGTTGGTGTGTGTGTTAACGGCGGTGACACAGCCGGACAGTAAAGTTAGAGTTTGAGATGCCTTGAAGCAGGCTTAGAGAGCAGGGGCAGATACCTGTTGGTGGGGATAAGGCCCCGGGTGGTTTGGACTGGCGATGAATCCACGAGGGTCCGTCTTCTGTCCCCCACACTCTGTTCAAAACACGTGTCACAGATCCAACCGAATCGAGAGATTTTAACACCGGTGCAGTCCCACCGACAGATTCTGCACGTGGAGTGCAGAAATCAAAGCTCATTGTGGGATGACATAGGAGGTTGTTTCCCTGTTCAAAGTCGGTATTCAGAATTGTACATATTTCATTGAAGTGGGGAACCACGAACAATCGCGCTCAATGTTAAATGACCTTTAATTAAACCTTTACTAAGCTATGACCTACCTGCTGACACCTTACACAATGCGGGCCAGTACAGGCTACCGTAGTCGTTGGAAAGGGGGGTTACGGTGGACCTTTAACAATTTGAAGCAACAGGGACAGCTGCGAGGGTCAGTTGTATTAGTTAATGTTTTTTCCAAAATGGTGAGCTCCCGGATCGATGAGGTGCCGTTCAAGTGTTCTGATGTGAATGTTATGCGCTGGGTGTCTGTGGAGACACCGTTTGTACCCCTGGGAAAGATGACAGCTTCCCACCAAAGGTGTCACCAAAGAAAGACGAAATGGAAGCAGATCACCACTTGAAGATTTGGGGCAGAACATCCTGTGATCCTACAGTAACAGTAACCCATAATCCAATGCCTTGCTGTTCAATTGCAATTCCCACCTACATCATCATAAGTTTAAGGCCTGCATCCTGCTCTCACCCTTGTGCTTATGGCTGCAGTGGTCCTCGTCCGTTTGGTCGCGGCAGTCGGGCTGTCCGTCACACACAGACACCGGGAGCAGACAGCGGCCGCCGTCGCACAGGAACTCGTCTCTGGAGCAGCTCTCTGGGAAAGACGTGGACACAAACACACTCAGTGTTGGTATTTGAGACCACATTGGACAAATGCTAAAACTTGCAAAACTTAAATTGAAATGTGAGCATGGAGACACACACACACACACACACACACACACACACACACACACACACACACACACGCACACACACACACACGCAAACATACTGTGTTCAGGGAGCATGGCTCTGTACTGTACAGTGAAGCCGCTGCCTGCTATAGTGCTGTCGGAGTGGAAGGTCACCCAGACTGAACTGCTGTTGGTGTTGAATGTTGGGGGAGCCACGCTACCACAGAGCCTAGAGCAGGAGAGGAAGAGGAGAGGAAGAAATGTTGAATGATAATCAAAGAGACCATAAAAATGTGAACAATAGAACACAGATCCTTCAGTGAAATAAATGTGAAGGAAACAACTACTAGGCCTCTGCTGCCCCCTATAGACTATAAAGTGAAACAACGTCTGCACAGTTTGATGAGTTTGGGCCTCCTTCCATGGAGGCTGCCATGTTGTACGCCATGGTTCTACAGCAGCCCAGATTGGACAAATGGCTCTAGAGAGAACACATTTTTAAGAAAATGTGTTTTCCGCGAAGAGTTGTAGGAAGGGAGTGGTGTTTTCCCCATGGGGGCAATATGGGGATTTGTGTGGGGTGTTTTTACACCGCGTAGTGGAGTGTTTTTATGAGTGATGTTGTGTGTGAGATGTGCCACACACAATGGCCTTATACTGCTTAACCCTCTCTCGGACGCGGACATCGAAATCCACCACCAGCCAGGAGCCCCACACGTGGCTTTATATATAGAAGTGTCCTAGAAGCTTAACCTGCTCTCAGACTCAGACACAGACACTGTACAGACGGAGCTCCACACATCCACCACGCCCAGCGAGGCGTTTTATATAGAAGTGTCCTAGAAGCTCAACCCTCCGTGGGACGCGGACATGTACACACAGATGGTGAAATGGTGTCGTGAACGGCGGTTTTTGGAGGAGGGGGGTTATGATGAGGTGGATGTTCTTTAACACATCTGAGCTTTGGAAACGTTTTGGAGGTCGTTTCCCTGTTCAAAGTCGGTATTCAGAATTGTACATATGTCATTGATGTGGGGAACCACGAACAATCGCGCTCAATGTAAAATGACCTTTCAAGACTAAATGGAAAGAGGTCACCACTGGTAGATGTAAAAATGTGTGCATCACTTTTAAATTGACGTTATAACGTAACGGTTCAACATCAATTCCTCATCAGGCCCATACTACTTTTTGTATTGCTTGTGTAAAATAGACTGGATGGGCTAAAGATGTTGGACCAAGGCCCATTGATAGAACGTAAATCTTGCAGATCATCTCACAGGTGAAAATACACAGCGTGACACACTTTTGCAAAAGATGGGATGACCTTATTTCATAAACACTAAAGTGTATGGGAGCATCCCAGCTGCTTAATTTGTTAATTAATTAACTCTCCTTCCACGAATGCATTCTTTTTTTTATTCAAATTCTGAGACCATTTTGAGGAAGTGCTGACTCCTGAGAGAGGTGCTCTCTCAGGATCCATCTACCCACCTGGTGACCACAGAGCCCTGGTCCCTCTGCTCCTGCACCTCTAACCAGTCAAAGAGACAGGGGGAGGGCCCCTCCAAGGCCAGTGAGGAGACATGGACCTGCACCAAGTGTGGGGGCTGGACCCGGATCATCCACACACACAGAGAGTCAGGGGGGTAGGAGCCCGGGTGGTTGGGAGAACTGAAACTCCCTTGGTTGTCGGACAGCACTCCACCACATCCTGAAACCAGCACAGAGATCAGCAGTAAGGAGAAAAGCTGAGGAAGTTCTGTGTTGTGGTGATCATGTTGTGGTGTATTAGTCATGGGGTAGTTTAAGAGAAAACATAGGAAAACGAAACCAAAGTCATTACGAGTCACTCAAGAGCATACAGGACAATGACTGGATCATTGGACGTAGAAGGCAATAAGTGACCGACCGCAACGGCAAGTAGATAAATAAAGTCTCCTAAAGGTCATGTCCGCTGGCTCTGATTTAAACCGATCTAAAACAGCAATACAAGCACTGTGTTGGTACTGATCTATCATTTCTACATTTTTCAATAAAAGATAAAGAGAAGCAGAAAATAGCCAGAATATTGAAATAGCCAGCTGAGTCTGGGACACTGTACAGTATCGTCCCTTGCAGGTTTCACCGTCCCAACTACCTCCTGTTGGAGCCTCAGATTGCTCAGGAGGAGCGGTCAGGCACCTGACTGAGGGAACCCTTACTTGTCGGGGATGCGGGGCTTGTGGTCGAGAGGGCCGAAGTGGCCGTTGTGGTGCGGTCGCTATGGCTACCGTTGCCAGGCAGGTCGGGCACGGTGTGGGACACCTCAGATCCACTCGGCGGGTCCAGGGGGTTGGTGGGCGACTGCTCTCCCTCCACAGTCTGCCCGTTTATCTCTAGACCAAAGGGGGAGAGAGAGAGAGAGAGAGAGTGGGTGCAGAAGAGTACAAGGGTTTTGATGGAATGTGATGATGACTCATTCCCTTTTATTAACAAAACAAGCGAGATGCTCTCCTCTCAGCACTATAAAGGTGCACACAGCAGATTTGCCGAAGGTGATGCGGGGTACAGCAATACAAGCCAGACCAGGGCAGCCACGTGTGTTGCGGCGAACTCACGGGTGAGTATGAGAGCCAGTGCCAAGCCCAGGGCCACCACCAGGAACACCACCGCTGCACAGAGCACCACGGCCCCCCAGCTGCAGCCGGGCCCCCTCAAACGCACGGCGCAGGCACCAAACACGCCCCGGCCTGGCCAACACAACGGGTGTAAGGTCACATGCTTCTTTACCCTGACAGCAGGCAAACACACGTTCAAACAGAGGCTTGTTTGGTGCTGACTTACAGGGTGCAGCGGGTTTGATTGGTTCTGGGGTGGAGGAGCTGGTCCTAAATCCTTCCACCTTGCTCTCCTGCTCTCCCTCCAGCTCAAATGCAGGGTTGCAGAACACATTCTGAGGTAAACATATTGACAGAAAACAATCCTTTACTTAAATGTCCTTTGAAAACAATTGCAAGCCGTGTATTCTATAGGCATTCTCGATTTGTAAGAACAGCCTATAAACTCTTTAACAAGAGTTGAACAGTGCTGTTTACATTGACAATACAATCACAATTACATTTACAATACATTCACAAACAAACACAAATACAAAACATGAACAAACAATTCACACACATGCAATAGTTGGATTCGCCAATGTCTAAAATAAAAACATGTACTGTATATTCAAATGTATCCAAAATCATTTATTCTGAGTATTCAAAAGGATTTATTCTGAGAAAGGTGTTGAGCCATATGCATTCCTGGAAGACCAGGGAGCCTAGCTCTAAGACTCTTAGTCAATCCAGTTAATCAGCCTCTCTCAGTGTCAGGACATCCACTGCAATCATACTCACACACCTTGTAGATGTCACTGGAGTCTGAGTACACTGCAACGTGGGTGAGGTCAGACATCATAGCTTTAACATTGGTTCCTGGTCACAGCGCCAATGGCTACAGGGAATCCAGAGCCAGTAACATCAGCAGGTCCATGAGCCCATGTCATTAAGGTCGCCGCGGTCGATCCTGGAATTGTTTCATTTTCGGCAAAATTTCACCACCTTGCTTCTCCGATCGTGGCATTCCAGCGTTTGTCGAAATGCATCAAAAATAATAATCCCCTCGAAACTAGAAAAACAAGGGAAAAACAGCAAATCTGTTCTTCTCATCAAGGTATTTTAAGCAAAAGGTAAGAAAAAAAAAACCCTCAAAGGATCCACATTTATGTCTCTATGTTTTTGTTGACTCTTGGAGGTGGTGGAGTAAAGGCTGAATGTGCTACATCTGAAGGTGAAGCCACAAGCTACAATGGAGTTTTACATTCCATCCGCAAAGCCAAGTCAGCTGAGGCGACTGTTAGGGAGGCGGTGTTAGGGAGGGGGTGAAGGTGCTGAGAGCCAAGGGGGACAGAGGGGCCAACAGAGAGAGAGAGGCCCAAGGGCTGTAGGTGCCAGTTAAACCTCTATATCATAATAACCCCTTATCCTCTGAATGTGTACCGTGTACACATACACACACATTGACAACTATACAGCCATACATGCAGAGTCATGTGCAGGTGCTTTTATGCGCTGCAATACCTCCAAACCAAACAAATCCATTTTGACACAGTCAAAAACAAAAACAAAAACACATTCAAGGTTTAAACGTGGTGTTGATCGTGGCAAAAGTATCCAAAATCAACTTCTAATTGCATAAACACATTGTTCAGAGTTCCCCTGAACCATGCATAACATCCTCTCTACCTCTATAAAAAACAAACAAAAAATAACCCTACCCTCATGCTCTTGTATGTTGTACGTCTTGACACTTTATGACTGCTCTTTGGAACTTGGCACTTTATGACTGCTCTTTGGAACTTGGCACTTTATAACTGCTCTTTGTAACTTGGCACTTAGCCAGAGATGTTGTATACTAGCAATGGTTAACCTAACAATTGAAATGCTTGAAACGTGTTCTAGTGAGTTTCTTACTGTATTAATTTAGCAGCAATTAAATGTTTCACCTTCTTCTGACAAATGTACTCTTTGTAAGTCACTTTGGATAAAAGTGTTTGCTAAATGTCCCTAAATGTAAATGTAAATGTAAATTAAAGAGTGACAACTAAGTTACACAACTAAGTTGTGAATGTACCGTGGTGGCAGGAACTCAGCTTTTTGCTGAGCTTTTTTGTGCTGGAAAAAATCTCCCGGTTTTAAATATTCTCAGAAATGGATAAAAATGGTGAGAAATCGAAAGTGAAAATGGCGAGTGTGTTGCTTTAATTTCCTGAATTGCTCAACCGCCTGGCGTCCTGGTGGTCAGTCAAATAGAGCTGGCTGCTGGCTTGTGATACCATCAGGGCTTTCTCCTGCTGAGCACACCGCTCAAACAGTACCTCAAGCCATGGCAACCAGGACATTATTATGCATACTACTGCTCCTGGTCATCCCGGAAGGTGAGTAGTATTAAACATCTCTGGGATATGGACACGAAGCCACATGTGTTTTCCAGCCAAAATTAAATATTTTGTCATTTAGCATCATTGTTTGAATTGTAGGTGCCACGCTGAGATGGAACTTTATCTATCTATCAGCAACAATCAATACATATAACAATCAATACATTCATCGATTATGTCCTATAGTTGCATGCTTGATCAGGTGGCAGCTGGTATATGAAGGCCAGTGAGAGGAAGCTCTTCCACTGGGAGCCAGTATCTCTCCTGTTGTTCTTAGTTTTGAGATGTATCATTGTTTCTATCATCTGATGATTTTTGCCTGTATTTAATACCACTATTTAGTTCTACTTACCATGTATCTGTGTGTGTGTGTGTGTGTGTGTGTGTGTGTGTGTGTGTGTGTGTGTGTGTGTGTGTGTGTGTGTGTATGTGTGTGTGTAGTGCACATGGAGATGGAGGACAATGACTACTATGAAGACTACCAGTCTGTTGACTGCTCCACTGCAGAGACCATCAGAGGTGGCCACGTTTCCTACTCACAGGTAGAAAGAAGCCTGCTTACAAATGATTTATAACCTAGAAGGTGAATGCAATAGTCTTTTATGGCTTAAGGCTATTTGATATTTTTACCTTACCATATATATGTATAATATTTACACATGTATTGTGCACAGGAATGCACAATCTAGATATTGCTCTTTGTCATAGTATTATTCTTCACGCCAAATTTCTGCAATTAATGGAGGCTAAATGACTGAACCTGGAGATGTCATTCGATCTGTATTACAAAGGTTTACTTCTGTATGGCTGTGCTATGTATTTTTCATTTTTGTAAACTTTATAATTTTTGAGATATTTGTGATTAAACATGCAAAAAACTCCCATAGAGACAACATTGAGCCTAGCTTTCCATTGTTATGTTTGAGTCTGCTATTTGCTTTCCGGCTGTCAACCAGGTGGCATTGCTCAGTGGCAGAGTGTGTGTTGGAGGGTTTGTGGTTCGATCCCCACCTCAACCAACTTCATCTCAATGATTACGGAATTAAGTAATTCCTTGTGTGGAATTACATTTTCTAGTGTGATATGCAATTATTATCATCAATTTATATGGAAAGTTCATCATTCGTTTGCAGAATGTTTAATAATTGGATTGCAGTGAGGTATTTTAACGACACATGAATGTCCCCTGTTTAGGGAGGGTCAAAAGGGAGTGTGCTGACCTATCACTGTTCCCATGGATACGACCCTTTCCCTGTCAGCCATAGGCTATGTGATGACGATGGGGATTGGTCAGCCATGATATCAGCCAATGGCAGACTACTGACACGGGCAATATGTAAAGGTACATTTTGGATTGCTGTTAGTATAGGAAGGTGTGTTGTAATGTAATGTAATGTCTCATGTGTTGTAGTGTCTCACTCACTGTCTCCCACGCTTTCTCTTCCAGAGATAGTGTGCCCAGCCCAGCTCCAGCTAGATAATGGGGACTTCTGGCCGAGAGACCAGTGGTTCCGTCCAGGGACCGTGCAGAGCTTTTCCTGCCTTGGAGGGTACATCCTGTCTGGCTCAGCAAACAGGACCTGCACCCCATCTCAAGAGTGGACTGGAACCAGCCCCATTTGTCAAAACAACGGTCAGGACGGCATAGCATAGGGAGTGGTTGGTAGCATTAGCAATACAGAGCTATTGCAATCGGTCTGCCTAGCCTAATGAAAGACTGGTCATGTTCAATGAGGGCAGCTGGGTAGGTAGGTAGACAGACAGGTAGGAAGGACAGACAGGAAAATGGATTGGATGGGTCTGTGGCAGCCACAGATACCGGAGTTTTTTCTTTTTTATGTCAGAGCATTTGATTTATAGATTTTTGTCTGGATGTAAAGAGAGTTTAACCAATTACGACAAATGATTATTCTAAAATACCGATCTACCCTAGTTTACATCTCTAGAATCTTCACCACACGTTGTTCCACAATGAGCCTGAGCACACAGACAACATGCTGTGTTTGTTGGCTGGCCACTGGATGGAGTCTATCTGGTTCCTCACAGCCAAAGCAGGCGAGAAGATAGCACTTCCATGCAGTGGAGATTCATCAGTTTGTTTGTTGTTCTTGGTATGTTAGTATCCACGGGCCCAGTACACCGTAACAAACAAGTTGCTCACGTGCTGCAATTGGGACCATGTTTCGCACTACAAAAGGAATCAGCTTTTAACATTCATGCATTGATCCAAATGCACATTTATTTCCATAAATCTTTTTAATGGAGCGAGAGGGCTAATGCATATAATCTATACTCCTATTCATACTTTTCATTTTAACAACATGTCCAAATCTGTATACCAAAACTAAATGTTTGTTTTTTGTTATGGTTTATTTAAATCCAGTTGATGCCTGCAAAGACCCAGGGGTTCCACCAGGGGCCTTGAGGTCAGGGTCCCGGTTCCAGGTCGGGGACATGGTTGGCTACCGGTGCCAGGCTGGTCTGGACCTGCTGGGATCCAGCCAGCGTGTCTGTCTCTATAGCAGGGAGTGGACCGGCTCAGCACCACGATGCCAGGGTGAGGATCAGAGACAGTGACGATGACGATGATAAAAACCATTGCTGTCGGTCATCATTAATGTTTTTGATATTGTCAAACCTCTGTGCAGCCTACAATGGCTTTGACAGTCCTAGTGCTGTGGCAGCCAGTATGGCTGCCTCCCTGTCAGGGGTTATGGACGCCTTTTCACCGGAGTTTCAAAAGAATGGTGAGTGGCATTTGTAACCATGTGACTTTCGCACAACTTTCGCACAACCGGATGCATTGACGTTTAGGCAAACTAAACCCCCTCCCACCCCTCATCATGTCTTTAAAGAGGCCTACGGGCGAACGATCGACGTGGAGGATGACAGCCGGCTGCACATCTACATCTTACTGGATTCATCTGGCAGTGTCGCCACATACCACAACGACTCCATACAGGCTGCTATCAGTCTCATCAGGAAGGTCTGTACGCGCTCGGCTCAATATGACTCCTCAGGGCCCTGGCAGGGAAGTGAGACGGACTATGTACCCGCTGTACCACAAAAATAATCACAGCTTTGATATAAACACAGAAGCTCTGTGTTTCTCTACTCCCCCCCTTGTAGCTGGACAGCTTTGATGTCCAGATCATGTTCCACGTCACGTCCTTCGCTAGCAAGGCTAGAGACATTGTGAGCATCACAGACACCTTCACCAGTACACACGCTGGCCTCGTCATTGAGAGTATACAGAAGTTTGACCCCAAAGGTAGGACCGTCCGCACACAACAGGTGATTTGTCAGGTGCCCTGGACACGGTCAATTGTTGCACTGTGGCACCGTTTCATGTTAAAGAGTCTTTTTCTTTTTTCTTCTTCTATGCAGTTCACAAGGAAAATTTGGGGACCAATCTCTATGACGGGTTGCATCGAGTGGATGTGATGATGGCTACGTTGAAGGAAAACTCAGCGGATAATCATTTTATGGAGACTCAGACCGTTATTGTCATTATAACAGATGGTACAAAAGAAAAGAATGCAGTCAACTTAGACTCATACATGCAGAAGGTTTAGATGGGGAAAAGTTCGGTTTTGCCTTTTATTTGGATGAACATGATGAATGGCCAGCTCAGGGTCAGACAGAATGTATTGTAAAGAGAACATGAAGATCCCTCTCTCTCTCTCTCTCTCTCTCTCTCTCTCTCTCTCTCTCTCTCTCTCTCTCTCTCTCTCTCTCTCTCTCTCTCTCTCTCTCTCTCTCTCTCTCTCTCTCTCTCTCTCTCTCTCTCTCTCTCTCTCTCTCTCTCTCTCTCTCTCTCTCTCTCTCTCTCTCTCTCTCTCTCTCTCTCTCTCTCTCTCTCTGTCTGTCTCTCTAGGTAAGGCCAACATTGGCGGCAATCCCCTGGTTGCCCTGTCCAGAATACGATCCCATTTGGGCTACAGCAACACGTTTGACGACCACACCAATGAGTCGCTGCTTGGTACGCAACCGCACCGCAACCATTTTTCTTACTCAAATGCAGACGGCTACTTCATACTTACCTCATACTCGTCCTCAGATGTGTATGTGTTTGGTGTTGGTGAGGTCATTGACCGGAAAGAGCTGAACAACATCGCCTCTCACAAGCAGAATGAGGAACATCTCTTCATTTTGAAAGACATCAAAACTCTGGGAGACGTCTTCAACTCCATGATCAGTAATGTGCCATTTTCATTTGTATTTGTATCTTCAATACTGTGTAAAGTACAATGGAGGCATGTATTAATAGTTTCTAACATTGCCCAAGATATAGTGTATTAGTGAGTCGACATGTTTTTACCTGCATTTATGTGGTGAGAATCTCATTTATTAGTAATACGAGTGATTTCAGACAAATGATTTCATCAGGCGGTGTTGATCTGGTTACAAATATAGATATCAAGACTGCCACCAAGTGTGGGGTGGCCACGGAAGAGACTTCTGAGGAACTGCAGCCAAACAGCAGGATCCGCACCAGGCCCTGGCATGTCACTCTCAATACCTTCGTGGCCCATAGGAGGTCAGAGATCAAGTGCTATGGATCCATTGTGAGCCCCAACTGGATTCTGACAGCGGCCCACTGCGTTAACCGGTCCAGTGCAGAGGAACCGAGCAGACAGATTGAAGTGAAACATGGTTAGTGCTGGTTCCTTACTGGGGAACGTCTTTACTCGTGCATGTGCTCAAAGACATCATGTCATATTATTCACCCATCCAAATATGCCAAAATGTTATTTTTCGCATCTACCAACCATCAACCAATACAGATGGCAATAGGCGAACACACAGCTGTCTAACACACATAAGGTTTTGTCGCACATTGTACAGCATTCTGTGTTTTTGTTTCCGGTGCTGATTTCCTGTTTAATTTAAATAATCAGTTATGAACAAGACACACTCTGAATGCCATTTCATACCTTCCTAAAGCAATTGAGAATAAGGGGCAGCCATTCCCTGACATGTCAAAGGCACACTCGTCATATATATACTGACACACATCATATTTCCCCTCGCAGGTAGCCAGAGCGTATTGGTCGCCTGTGAGATTTTCATCCACCCAAATTTCAACATCAAAGGACTACAGCACAGAAATGTGTCTGAGTTCTACGACTATGACGTGGCTCTGGTGCGTCTCGACACCAGCATCCCCCTCTCCTGGAAGTCCAGGTAAAGACAGCCCACAAGAGACAATAAATCAATCAAGTCAATAAAGAGATAAATCACATAATTTATAGGGGAGACCAAACGTATCTTCGGAGACACAGATGAGCAGCGACAATCTTGACTCTCAGCTTTGCTTCTTAATTTAGGACAAATTGTTCACCTCAACATATTAATTCTTCTTATTCATTCTTAACCGTGAAGTAACCCTGTTTTTACTCTGCTGTCTTGGCCATGTCACTCTTGAAAGCAACATTGCAGTGTCAATGGCCCTCATTTATCAAACGAGCGTACGACAGAAAATGGACGTAAAATGGACGTACACTCATTTCCACGTTGAGCTTGGCATTTATCAATTTGAACGTGAGCGCAGGCTGCGACGAAATCTCACGTCAGGTCTGAGCTCGTGTACGCAACTTTTTCAAGTGCGACCAGTGGCGAGACATATATCCGCACGAGTCGGACAACTTTTTCTTCACCTTATTCGGAATAAAATAATTTTAACGCAATGCAAACAATACCCTATAGGTCAAATGTGAAATGTTTTAAGCTGGATCAATTTAACACCAATTTTACATTTAATTAATTATTCAATTAATTATTTACCTCTTCTGTAGCCCGCTGAACATGGGGCACACTGTTGACTGCAACAGTGATTTGTTTCCTTATAGCATTTTTTTTGCTTGCCCTTAATTAGATTAGATTAGATTCAACTTTATTGTCATTGTGCAGAGTACAAGTACAGGGACAACGAAATGCAGTTGGCGTTCTAACCAGAAGTGCAAATGAGCGATAAAGGTGCGGGTTGAAATGCAGAAATGCAGAATAAGGTGCAGAGTGCAAAATTGAAAAACATGAAAAGTGGTAGTAGTTATTAAAGTGACAGTAAACAGTGCAGGTGGAGGTAGTGATCGTTAAGGTAGTAAACGGTTACTAACACTAGCAGAAACAGGCTGTAAACAGTATTAAAAAAAAGTAAACAATGTACAGGTAGTGCGAGAAATAGTAATATAACACAAGAAGTGTACAGATGGTGCAATTGTGCGCTAGTGCAATACAACGGAACGGGTACAACAGATGAATGTGGATTGTATGGATATGGGGGTGGGGGGTGCAACGGTAGTTGAGAATAAATAATACAATAAATAACATTACTATAAATAATATGAAGTAATGTCTAGGGGGGTGAGGGGTGGGGGTGCTGGGTGGGCAGGGGTGAGTGTCCTGGGGGGGGGGGGGGCGCATCAACAAGTGACACGAGTGTCTCCGTTTCTGTTTCTGAAAAAATCCGCTTCTTCTTTGCCGTTGGATGTTTCTCCATGTCGTAAAAGTTAGGGGCGAGACTTCTTTTATAGGGGCGTGTTACGTTAATTACGATCGATCTCAGCCGCTGTATTTATCAACACCAAGCTCCTTCGTACGCTGGGATTGGTGTGACGTTTCGTAAATCTCACGTGGGTCCTATCGTAAGATGAATCATGCGTTCAGATTTGCGCTCATTTCTACGTTCGTTTGATAAATGAGGGCCAATGTGTCTCATCGGGTTCAATGAAGGTTATGATAATACCCCACCAGAAGTGGAAACAGAGTGCCTGTACTTGAAGAGTTTGATGATTGGCTTTAAGGCGCCATCAGATGAATAACCGCACAAGTACTGGGAACACTGACACAAAGGTTTGTGTTCACCACAGGCCCATCTGCCTGCCCTGCACTACAGCCGCCGACCGAGCCATGAAGCACGTCTCATCCACCTGCAAGCAGCACAGTAAGAGATGACCTCTTGACCTTTTACCCTGAACCTATACTTTGCTACTGACACATAATTCTCTCTGTCTACAATAGTGTTAATAATAATGATGATGATGATGATGATGATGATGATGATGATGATGATGATGATAATAATAATAATAACAGCATTTGATTAACATCATCTTTCAATGATCCCACAGTGATTTACAGTGTGTGTGTGTGTGTTTTTTAGGAGACGAATTACTACCACACAATGAAAATTTAGCATCCTTCATCGACCAAAAGTCTGACCGGGTGGAAACACTGATTCATATCGGGAAACAGGTGAGTGTGAACAGTGTGGGTATCACCCTGATCTGACCTAACTTAGCAACTCACTCTCAGGTGTTATTGTGGGTTATACACTTCACAATAATTCATATGTATGCATTTGAAACCCTTTGCACATGGGCATTCCTGAATCTGGTGCACACAGTGAGCTCCAGCCTCTCTGCTCCCTGCAGAGGCAAGCGTGTGTGTCAAAGGCTGCTAGTTTACTGAAGAACTCCACAGACGTGACGCTGACGGAGCTCGTACCTGAGCGGTTCCTCTGCACCGGAGGCTCTTCCACGTTCCAGAACTCTGTCAGCTGCAAAGGTACGTTCTCCACAGGCAACGGCAGGCAACGCAGGCTTACAGTCACCACTACGACATGAAAACAAGTTCATACAACACGCCCCACTCTACCTTTCTAGGGGACTCCGGCGGCCCGCTCTTCCTCCGGAAAAGGATGCGGTACTTTCAGGTCAGTGAGGAGACACAATTGCGTTGATTATGGTCCTATCTATGGGCGCAAGAGAAGGGCCGAAAATGGCTGTCTCACATTATGTTAATAATGGTTTGCAGTCTTTCAACTGCCCACAATTAATGTCATGAGATTTGCCCGTGTTCACCCCTACTACTACACCTGTGTCACGCTGTCATGTTTTTAGAGACTTGGTTGTGCAGCATTTGGAATTGTTTGTAATCAACGTGAACAGTGTCTTCTAAATGGCTGAATGTAGGGCTAAATGTGACTTCATGCTACAGTCGGAGTGGTTCTCTTTCTGACCTTTAGGTGGGGGTACTGAGTTGGGGAACCGTAAACCTGTGTGAGAGCAGACCCCAGGCCCGGAGAAAACCTCGGCCAACGCCTGAAGACGCTCGTGACTTCCACATCAGCGTGTTCACTATTGTGCCGTGGTTAAAGGAGCACCTGGGCACGGAGCTGGACTTCCTGGTGGAGGGCTGATGGCTGCTGTACTCTCGCCTGGCTCACCATGCCGTCAGCATTGTTGCGTCAGTGTGTAGCAACTCCCCGGTATGAAAACCAGATATCCCCGCTCCTTTTGCAGGTGTCCATGTGTGGCGTGCTAAACCCATCCCAGTCACAGTAACTCAGTAGTACCCAACATTTCCTTGAGATGGCTTATACGGTACATGCTGTATGTGCACCATTTTGCTTTTGTTCTTAAAATAAATGTATATGTATGTGACATATGTATACATATTATATATATATATATATATATATATATATATATATATATATATATATATATATATATATATATATATATATATATATATACATATTTTCATTATGTATATATATACAATTCAAATAATGACAAATAAATGCATCACTGCTCACCTTCCTACACAGCTTTGTTTGTTTTTTTAACACATATACTTCACATAGAAATACATATTAAAATTCCACACAAAAAATAAAGAAATGAAGACTACAACCAAACTAAAAATAGAAAAAACACACATGCTTCTTCTATCTGACAAACTTTATGACAAATTATGAACGTTAATGGAAATGTGAGCAAACTCTCTCTCTCACACACACACACACACACACACACACACACTGTGTTGAGGGAGCATGGCTCTATACTGCGCTGTGAAGCCACTGCCTGATATGCTGATTCTGAGTGGAAGGTCACCCTTTCCAAACAAAAAATAAAATATATAATAAAATGTGAATACCAAGGGAACACAGATCTTCAACAGACACCCCATGTCTGGTATAAACATTTGGAGTGAGAAAACTACTAGGCCTTTACTGCCCCCTATAGATTGTTAAATGTAACAACAAATACCTAATGTCCATGAAAACGGATATACATAGCTGGTATTAAAAAACATATAGAAAAGCACAATGAAATACCTTAAAATAAACAGGTATGCTAAACCAATTCACTCTTTCCTCAAATATCCGACATTTGCTTGGCTTTCATGCCATCGCATTAACCTTATAGCTTCAGCTATAACCTAACCAGCCATTGCTGAGGCTCCCTCCAAGAAGGCGGTCTGAAACATCCAAACACCAAAGGACCTGAGGAGAAGTTGTTTTCCTCCTCTGAGGACCATCCTTCAACAAACAAGTACAGTAGCATTAGCATGAACTATTATGTGTTTGTGTATATATATATGTATAGCATCTACAATATAAATGATGACCTTAATAAAGTTTGTATTTATTGTCTCTTTTTTGCCAGTGCAGCATTGCAGTGCAGAGCTTCAACTGCACAGAATCAAATCAAATGTCAATGTCCAACCCAAAAACCAAGGCAGATCTAAGGCAACTTCACAACTTTATGTGCATCACCGATGCGTTGGGTGCCAATGCCTGTGTGCTTCATACAGCCCGGGCCCTTAGTGCTCCTCCTTTCTGTACTGAGGTGTTCATGCAAGAATTCTACAGCAGGTACTCCATCAGGCATCAGGCAACTTAAGAGTCAGATGCTTCAGAAATGCTTGATGTTTCTTGCATTCTCCTTCAGAGTCTTGAGCATCTCCTGTACATGTTTGAAGGCATTCTGCTGGGGCCAAGAGCTGAGAGTGTCTTAGCAGCTTGTATAGCCTCATGACTTCCTGGACCGCCTGCAGGGTGGGCATGCAAAGTGGCTGGGAGTTATACTACAATGTTGCAAAGCTCCTTTCAGTGCTGCTTTGTCCTCCTCCCTCCCTGCCTTGTACTGCCACATGAGGGATCTCGGCTCTCATCTTACCAGCCCAGTCATTCTTGGGGCAAAATCTCTTGTCTATAGGCTGACAATGATCGCCATCATTGCCTGGAGCCTCTGGCCTGCCAAGCTGCACTGAATGTTTGGGCATGCCAGTCCCACAGTTCACCCACTCCTCAAGAAAGGGCTCCATTACAGTCAATTCATGCAGAAATACCTTTTCAGAGAATTGCGGCAGATATAACTGTTTGCACCTGTTTTCCTTACTTTGCAGGAAAACAGGTGTATTTCGGTTCATTTATCCATGTTGCAAATTTGTATCCACTCAAGGATCAACGAGCACCTACGGTTGCTCAGTCAAGTCAAGTCAAGTTAACTTTATTGTCAGTTTTCATGAATGTACAGGACATACACAAAAACCAAAATGCAATTTCCCTCGATCCCTGGTGCGAGACACGCATGCAAAATATAAATATAAATATATAAAAATAAAAATACAAAAAACTAAATAAAAAGGGTCACGAATATATACAAACAATATAAACAGTATGAGGTGTGAGTTGCACTATATACAGTATGAGCAGTATGCTCAGTGCCCTTTTGAGCATTACAGTATATCAGGCAACATGGGGTTCCAGAGTCAATATATACAGACCAAGGGAAATCAATAAAATTTGCTTCAAAGCATTTCTGATTCTGGATCCAATTCTTTGCAAGAAGGCAAATTTGACAATGGTACTGGCATGAAAACTACGTATAGGCTACAATGACAAACAATGGTGCACTGATTCGCACTGAGTGCTGTATTTTGTTTGTTTTTTCCACTGTGTGATGGTTGATTGGAAGAGCTCATACACTTGTTTGCAAGTTGTGGTGTTTGAAGGCAAAATTTGCTTTTGTTGCATATGTTAAATGTTTTGGCACGATTAGAGCCTTTTGCAAATAAAAAAGTGTCATTTTGACCATGAGTGCCACTGTTTCGGCCTGTGTGTTAACTGTTTTGAAAATGTGGAGTTTGAGTAGACTGCTGCATCAAAGCAATCGAGAAAAACTATAACATCCAAAGAGAAGATTATAGGTTTGGAAAATGAAAGGCCAGCAGGTTTACCCTCAACAGGGTGAGGTGATTTGACTCATTACGTGTAGCAAGGACTCCAGCATCATATAGACATAGACATAGAGAGACTTTATTAATCTCCGAAGGGAAATTGTGTCGCACAGTCCAGACCCACTCCATTCCAACCGTTTTTCCCTAACGATGGATAGACATCACCTGACACAGGGTGCTGTGATTTGTGTTGTGATGTCACCAATTTGAGCCAATCAGAAATAACAATTACAACAACCCCACGCCATGTGTTTTAGGCCCCGTTTACACAAAGGGAAGAGGCAGATATTTCCCTGCGATTTGGCCTCTCATTTACACAAAAACACAGTTTTTAATCACGGAAAACCATTATTTCTAAAAACTCTGGCCAAAGTGGAGATTTCTGAAAACGCCAGTTATGTGTTGCCGTGTCAACTGGGAGAAACAGGGTTTTAGGTTCTCAAACATCACATTATGCACCAAAAAATGCTTAACATCATGTGAGCGCACTATGTTTACAGTTTGTTTGGCTATTCATGGAGGTTGATGTAAATGACAACTTTTTTTAAAACAATGTGTGCACAATGTTATTATTGAAAACAGAGGGAGGGAAATATTTGTTTCTCTAAATACCCAGCTATGTGTAAATGTGGCCTTAGTGTACCAGTTTGTTTTTTTGTTTGTTTTTAAGGGTACAAACAGTCATTGAAGTAAACGGACAATTTCTGAATGGTTACCAAATCAAGTGCCAACATTTATATATTATATATTCACCTCCCCAAATTCCCAAAGTCGTATCACATACCCAATGACCACGTTTGTGGCAGACATCTGGGTTAAGATCTGCGCTTGATTGCAGCCATCTGAGGAAGTTCTGCCAGCATGAGGTGATGTTACCGGTGCTCGTCACCCTGCCGCTGACTCCATGTCCTGGCTTTGACCTTGTCTCTCCCTTTAGACTTCATGGGTGGCCAACTTCAAATACAATGGGCCTGAATTCACCAATATATTCTTAACAATCTTCTTAGCTTCTTTCTTAAGTCCTTCTTGAGAATATTTCTAAGAAGACCCTACGTCAGATTCATCAACGTGTTCTTAAACCGCTGAATTGTTCGCAGCGGTGTTTGATGAATGCCATCTCCTCTTAAATTGAGCGAGTCAGGTGTGCCTTTTGACAGGCAGAAACCTTGGACAGAGCAGGCTCAGGGTGGGCGGCCTTCTACCTCGGCCGTGTGGGTTGAGGGAGAGAGAGGGGGAAACCCGACGAAGGGATGCAGAGTGGCAGCGGCAGTGAAAAGCCGTCGAGCAGGAACATGGGGACATCAGATGGTCCCACTCCCAGAGCCACCTGCACAGATGAGAAAGCACAAAACTCTCCTGCAAGATTTAGCAGGGGCCAGAGAAAACTACAGAGTCCAACGTTTTTTTAGCATATGTACACACCAACGCAATCGGGAGTCATCACCGCGGACGTGAATTACAATCTTACTATATTTACGGTTAGCTGTAGCGTGTTGGTGTTGGCGTGTCTTTAGGACAGGGAAACTTTTCGTGTCTGACTATAGAGCTGCCAATTGTCGTGTTCTGATATAAAATATGCCTGAGTCACTCGACTGCATTTCGAACATGGCGCAGTACTTTATTACTCTCCTTCTTCACATCTCCAGCACCATCAAATCATGTTATCACAGCGTCCCCCACAGGACAATGACAATAACCAAATTACACCACATCTCCCTTTCCTAGAGAACAGAGGGTAGACTGCCTGTCTCAGCAGACCTTGGGGATTATTCTGCCCCAGTGGATGGAAGGTCTGTTCCTATCAGAACTTGTATGAACAGAATTAACAATACCTAATACATAACATCCTGTAACTAAACCCAATTTCTCTTTTAACCTGTTCGACATATCCCCAGTTCACAAGTCAATCTTAGTAATGACTGATTACTAAGTAATGATTGATTACCCCACCTCATTGATTAGGACATGAGGCGAGGCAGCTGCAGTGGGTGGCAGGGAGATGTCCCTGCCACCGCTCCGCCACCAGGAGGCGTTCTGGGGTTAAAGAGAGCAAAACTCCAATGAGTGGTGGTCCCCAGGTGATGACCCTGCAGCTGTCCCAATGGCGCCTTAGCAGGCACGTCAGGCATTTTTGCCCAGCAGTGTTAACATCTACCTGTACATTCAATGAGACTTCTGGTTACTCAGTGACTACTGTGAAAGGGCAGTCGACTTCCAGGAAAGGCTGGAGGACTTCCAGGAAAGACTGGATGACAAAAGGAAAGTCTGTACCGGAAGTGGGCGGCTAGTTACCTAGCCAGGGGACACCCACCTTTAACTACGGAAACAAATAAGAGAAAACAACCCGAAGGCCCTCCGAGAGGCGGGATGGAAGATGGGCGTAACAGGACTGACTACACGGAAACGACAGGGATGAAAACAGACGAGACAAAGACCTTCCAATTGTGCAGGTGCGGATGGGGAAAAATGACCACATTCTGGGGGTTACGAATCCACCAGGGGAAAAAGAAGGAGAGTGAGAAGAAAGGCCAACAACATCCTTGCACTGCTCCGGCAAATAAGACAAGCAGGACCCCCAGCCAGGGAGAGAAACACAGAGCCGAGGAACCTAACGTAGTTGAAGGCGAGCAGGTAGTAGAGGAAGAACCCCCTGTGGAAAGCAGTACCCCAGAAAACAGAAAAGGAACCAGGAAGGAAGTGCATCATCAAGTGGCCTAAAGCAAGCGATGTAAAGACATGAAAGAAACTTGACACAGACCTCAGATTAGTGATTGAGCACTCGCTACGTGGTAAAGTGGACAAGACGCACAACCTCTTGGGGGACATCCTGTACGAGGAGTGTAAAGCGAGATCCGGAATACTCACCCGAAAACAGCACAACTCCCCTCTGGGAAAGGGGAGGCGGGGGGCTGAGATCAATGCCCTGGTGCAAAGTCGGCTCCAGCTCTGCAGGAGTTGGTGGAAAGCATCAAAGAAGGTGAAAGAAGGCCTAAAGGTGCTGTGGAATGAGGTGAGACAGAAGCTGGCCTGCTTGCGGAGGGCAGAGCGCATTCGCAGAATACCATACCAATACCATAGGAGTGGCAAAGTGCTGTGGGGGTTTTCATTCCAAAAGAGAAGGAGTTCCACAACATCAGTCAGTTCCGGAGCATCGCATTGCTGAACGTCAAGGGGAAAGTCTTCTTTGCAGTCATGGCCAAGAGACTGACTTCGTACCTCACATAAAATGGCTAAATTGACACCAGCTGCCAGAAAGCAGGAGTTCCAGGTTTTCCAGGATGCGTGGAACATTCTTCAATGATTTGGGGGCAGATCCAGAGAGCCAAGCAAGAGAAAAGCAATCTACACGTAGTGTCCATAGGAACGCCTATGGATCTGTTCCTCACAAACTCATTCAGTTTGCATTGGAGTTCTTTAATGTCCCTGAGTCCATCAACACCCTGGTAACCAGCTACTTCAGCAACTTCCAGATGTGCTTCATCCTCCAGGAATTTTCAACAGGATGGCAGCAACTGGAAGTAGGCTTCGCCATGGGGTGTTCCATCTCCCCAGTCCTGTTCGTCACAGCTTTTGAAATCATCCTCTGCAGAGCTCGACAGACCGTAGGAGAAGTAAGGCTACAAACAGGGAAGATGCTTCCACCACTCCGAGGCTACATGGACAATGTCACTGTAGTGCTGCAGACAGCTCCATGCAATAGAAGGTGCCTGAAGAGGCTGGACGAACTGGTGACGTGGGCACGGATGAAGGTGAAACCTTCCAAGTCACAAAGCCTCTCCTTACAAAAAGGCACCAGGAACGACAATACCATCTTTGTCACAGGAGGCAAGGAAATCCCCCTAATGGCCAGCCAGCCCATCCAAAGCCTAGGGAGGCAGTACAATGCAGACCTGTCAGACAAGCAAGCAGGCAAGGCAGCATGGAAACAACTTTCAGAAGGCCTGGCGAGCATCAACAACAGCCAGCTCCCCGGAAAGTACAAAATGTGATGCTACAACTTCACACTCTTACAAAGGGTTATGTGGCAGGAAGTTCTATATGTATGTATAACCTTGCTTTACCTTTAGCCCCGCCCCCCCTTTCCCCCTCAAAGAGCATTTGCTCTTTGTTCAGGCTGCATTTGTAAATAAGAATTTGTTCTTAATTGCTTGCCTGGGTACATAAAGGTTAAATAAAAAATGAAAAATGTGGCCACTGAAGATGTGCGAGATTCCATCCTCAACAGTCAACAGTATGGACAGACATCCGGAAATGGCTGGGCCATTCCATCACTCTGGGCTACAAGCAGGAGAAGGCCAGATTAGTCCTGGAACTGAAAGAATCCTCGGACCCAACAGTGAGGAATGCAAATGTCCCCGTCCGAACAGGCCGGAAGTGCCAGGCAGGCCCAGAGGTTGCGGAGGCCATCGGCAGGCTCAAACACCAGTAGATCTTCAATTGGGTGCAAGTAGGGAGAGCAGGGCTGGGCTGGGGAGAGTCTCCACATCTCTGGTCCAAGGCCACGAAGATGGAACAAAAGGCAATGGTCGTGGAGGTGTCAAGGGTGAACCAAGAGCGGTATACCATCAAGGCTGTGTCACAAGGTCGTCAAGGAAGATGGAGTATGGGAAGGCACCCTTAATGGATCCATCAGCTGGGCCGACCTGTGGTAGATACCACAGGCCAGACTCAGCTTTCTGCTCAGCACAACCTATGACACCTTGCCATGCCCCAGAAACCTCCACCAGTGGTTTGACAAGGAGGGTAGCTGCCCCCTCTGCAACACACTCAATGCCATTGTACAGCACTTGCTGTCAGAATGCAAGACCGCATTGACGCAGGGACGCTACAGATGGCAGCATGATCAAGTCCTGACGAAACTGGCCGAAGTCATGGAAAGCTGCAGACAAGCTGCCAACAACCAGCCTGCAGCGAAGCAGCACGAGGAGGAGGGGAGGAGGGAATCCAAACTGCCTACGGGCATAAAAGAGCCAAGTACTCAGATCTGGCTGCTGAGTGCAGAGAGGCAGGCCGGTCCACTACCATCTACCCTGTGGAAGTAGGCTGTCAGGGTTTCGTCAGCACAGCAATGACTCGGCTGCTTCAGGATGTGGGAACAACAGGGCAAAGCTCCAAAGGGAGACCAAAGCCCTCACTGAGGAAGCAGAGAAAGGAAGCTTCTAGCTGTGGCTAAGGAGGAGAGACAAGAATTGGGGGTCAAGGAAATGAGGAAAGGCAGCTGCAGTGGGTGGAAGGGGGACATCCCTGCCACCGCTCTGCCACTAGGAGGCATTCCAGGGTTAAAGAGAGCGAAATTCCAATGAGCGGTGGTCCCCAGCTGATGACCCTGCAGCTGTCCCAATGGCACCGTAGGAGGCACATCAGAGATTTTTGCCCTGCAATGTTAACACCTACCTGTACATTCAATGAGTGGGCTTAACAATGGTCCTCCCAGATCTGGTTCTGAAAGAGGGAGTCCCTGCTGGCGAGGCATGTGGTGCCACAGCAGGTGACAAGGTGGCTGCGCAGCAGCACATCTCCAGCACCATCAAATCATGTCATCACATTGCCTCCCACAGGACAATGACAATAACAAAATTTCAATACACCACTTCTCCCTTTCCTAGAGAACAGATGGTAGACTGCCTCTGTCTCAGCAGACATTGGGGATTATTCTGCCCCAGTGGATGGAAGGTCTGTTCCTATCAGAACTTGTATGAAAGAAAATATTTAACATTACCCAATACATAAAATCATACATAAAATCCTGTTACTAGGGATGCACCGATAACGATACCAGTATCGGGTATCTGGCCGATACTTCATTAAAATACTCGTACTCATATTCGTTTTTTAATTGCCGATACCACGCACCGATACCACTATGCCAGTAGCCTACATCAAACCGGCCGTATGCAGAGATGAGTTGTCCTACCTAACTAACTCGGGGGAGATAATGAATGAGCAGAAACTCAGAGATTCTGCCAAAGGCTTGTGTGTGTGAAAGTTCGCTGCGAAAAGACGTAACAGTAGGCTAAGTCATGTCGGCGATTTGGGCATATTTTAAGATAAAGCGTCATCCGTGTAAGATCTGTAATGCTACGGTGTCGAGAGGCGAAAAGGAAAGTACTTCCTTTAATACAAGCAATCTGATAAAACATCTTAAGACGCACCATAGTGCTTAGTACACAGAGTCCACTAATGCTAGCGGCGTAAGACCGAAGCAGCCAACCTTATGACGTCTTGCAAAAGCGAGAGAAAATGTCCAAAGACAACTCACGGGCAATACAAATAACAGAGGCACTTACTCACTTCATGGCGCTCGATGATCAGCCACTTTCAGTTGTTGATAATGTCGGATTTCGCCGTCTTTTAAAAGTGCTAGAGCCCATATATGAGATTCCCAGTCGCCTCTACATCACCGATGTGATGTTGCCAAAGGTGTATGATAAAGTGAAAGATCACGTTGATGTCATTTGACAACATAGTTCGTTGATTTGTTTATCCTTTCTGAAGAAACATGGGAATAGTGCCACATGGTTTGTGTACTTGAAAGAAGGATACTTTTGATAACTGAAACGTGATAATGTGCTTATTAAGCAATAGTTCTGATCACTTTTTGTGATTATTTTTGTTGTTATTCGCTTTATCTGATTATATTTACATTTTGTCTAATGTGATGGCATTTTGTCTTTGAAGGCTTTTTTGTTAAAACCAGAAAGCTCTGTTTAGTTTTGGCTTGGAATAGCCTGTTCATTTGGTATAGCCTTACTAAAGGCTTGACATAATCTTCAGAGGAGAAAATAAAATCTGCCTTCAAATGAATTCCACTTCTTTCATAGAGATGAAATCTAGAAAGTATCAGTACCGGTACCCGGTATCGGCAAGTACACAAATAAAAGTATCGGTATCGTATCGGTTTGTAAAAAAGTGGTATCGGTGCATCCCTACCTGTTACTAAACCCAAATTCTCTTTTAACCTGTTTGACATATCCCCAGTTCACAAGTCAATCTTTGTGGGCTTAACGATGGTCCTCCCAGATCTGGTTCTGAGAGAGGGAGTCCCTGCTGGCAAGGACTGTAGTGCCACAGCAGGTGACAAAGGTGGCTGCGCAGCAGGTGACTCAGGTGCTTTCTGATGCAGTGGGGACCCTCCATCATGTGCTGGTGTTTGTAGAGGTATCAGGTGCTGGCGGTTTCGTCTAACCACCCCCTGAGGTAGATCAACCAGGTAAGACCTGGGAGTTAATTAATTCCCAAGCACAGTCCCTGGCATCTTTGCATTGGTCACCCATACCTCATCACCTGGTGAAGGGTTTGAGAGAGCTCTAGCATGGTGACGCCTGTTGTAATTGTCAGCATCTGAAATCCTCTTCTCATTTTCCTTCTGAGAAAAACTGATGCTGTCTGGCAGTACAGGGTCCAGCTGCAAGGCATGAGATGGCACAGTCATACGGAGACACCGACCCATAAGGAGTTGAGCTGGGCTATAACCGCTCTGGAGAGGTGTGGCTATAGAGGGAAGTAGAACCAAGTAGGGGTCTTCCGCCTTTTTGACATATCCTACAGTGAGGAGAGGGGCCACAGTGAAGAGACGTGGCCCACAGTCAGGAGAGGAGTCTCCGTGAGTAGAGAGCCTACAGTGAGGAGAGGGGCCTCATGTGGCTTCTCCGCTTCCTTCTGTCCTGACTTTGGGGTCCATTTCCTATCTCTTCTTCCCAGGGGCCTCAGCGAGGAGAGGGGCCACAGTGAGGAGAGGCGCCACAGTGAGGAGTGGTGCATCAGTGGAGGTATCAGCCTCAGTGTGGGTGGGGCAACAGTGAGGCTTGGGGCCACAGTCAGGAGAGGAGTCTCAGTGACTGGAGAGCCTACATTGAGGAGAGGGGCCTCAATGAAGAGTCATTTCCTTCTCTCCTTACTCTGGGGTCGATTTCCTATCTCATCTTCACAGTGGCCACAGTGAAGAGAGAGCCCACAGCGAGGAGAGGAGTCTCAGTGAGTGGAGAGCCTACAGTGGGGAAAGGGGCCTCATGTGGCTTCTCCGCTTCCTTCTCTTCTGACTTTGGGGTCCGTTTCCTATCTCCTTCTTAAAGGGCCACAGCGAAGAGAGGAGTCTCAGTGAGTGCAGAGCCTACAGTGAGGAGAAGGGCCTCAGTGAAGAGCCACTTCCTTCTCTCCTTACTTTGGGGGTTGATTTCCTATCCCTTTCTCCCAGGTGCCTCAGTAAGGAGAGGGACCATAGTGATGTGAGGGTCCACAGTCAGTAGAAGCGTCTCAGTGAGGAGAGGAGTCTCAGTGATTAAAGAGCCTACAGTGAGAAGAGGGGCCTCATGCAGCTTCTCCACTTCCTTCTCTTCTTACTTTGGGGTCTGTTTCATTTGTCTTCTTTCCAGGGCCCTCAGTGAGAGGAGCCACAGTGTGGAGAGGGGCCTCAGTGGAGACAGCAGCCTCAGTGAAGAGAGGGCCCACAGTCAGGAGAGGAGTCTCAGTGAGTGGAGAGCCTTCCGTGAGGAAAGGGGCCTCATGGGGCTTCTCTGCTTCCATCTCTCCTGAATTTGGGGTCCGTTTCATGTCTCTTCCTCCCAGGGGCCACAGCGAGGAGAGGGGCCACAGTCAGCAGAGGGGCCACAGCAAGGAAAGCAGCCTCAGTGAGGGGAGGGGCCACAGTGGGTGAGCAAATTTGGAGAGGCGTGGGCCCAGAGTTAAATGAGGGACTCCACGCTGCTAGACAGCTTCCTTTCCTTACTTTCCTTGGCTTTCTTTTTCTATCTCTTCTTCCCAGGGGCCTCATTGAGGGGAGCAGCCTAAGTGAGGAGATGGGCCACCGTAACGAGAGGGGCCACAGTCAGGAGAGGAGTCTCAGTGAGTAAAGAGCCTACAGTGAGGAGAGGGGCCTCATGTGGCTTCTCTGCATCCTTCTCTCCTGACTTTGGGGTCCGTTTCCTATCTCTTCTTCCCAGGGGCCTCAGTGAGGAAAGGGACCACAGTCAGGAGAGGAGCAACAGTAAGGAGAGGGGCAACAGTGGGGAGAACAATTTCGGTGAGGAGAGGGGCCACAGTGAGGAAAGGGGACACAGTGCCTGCCTCGGTCTCAGTAGACCTTGGGGATTATTCTGCCCCAGTGGATGGAAGGTCTGTTCTTATCAGAACTTGTATGAAAGAACATATTTAACATGACCTAATACATAACATCATACATAACATCCCGTAACTAAACCCAAATTCTCTTTTAAACTGTTTGACATATCCTCAGTTCACAAGTCAATTGTAGTGGGCTTCAAGATGGTCCTCCCAGATCTGGTTCTGAGAGAGGGGGTCCCTGCTGGCGAGGCCTGTGGTGCCACAGCAGGTGACTAAGGTGGCTGCGCAACAGCACATCTCCAGCACCATCAAATCATGTTATCACAGCGCCCCCCACAGGACAATGACAATAACCAAATTGCAATACACCACATCTCCCTTTGTATTACATTGTATATACATTGTATGTATTATGTGTATGCCTATTCATTTATTCATTATTTATTCATTTAGTCTGCAATTTTCCTGTTGTTTTTTTTCAATTGGTTTATTTATTTTAAGCCGAGGATAGCTCTCTACAGTAGTGTAACTATTGGTAAGCAGCTACTCCAGTTGCTTACGGGCCCCGGCCAATTAGGGGGCCCGTCAATCTTTGGAGGGCTCCACCCACAACAATAATTTAATCTTCCCGCCCGGCCCCTTCATCTAGCGCTAAGTCATAAAAGTCATATACTGAGCGGAGTCGATCCTTGGCATTCATTTGAGGCACAATACTGAATAAAACTGCGAATCAGGCCTTATATGAACTCCTCAGAATCTCACACACTTCTACTCCATAGTGTCCCTGGAAGAATATCCATCCAAATTACACAAAAATCTTTGTATTAATATTGACAACATATTTTAGTGAGCACTAAATCGTTTTTGAAGCAAACAACAATGTATTTTGGTGTATTTTGTTTTACATTGCGACTGGGGATTATGGGATATGGTAGTGAACGTGCGCATGCGTAGCTTAGTTGGCAGCCATTAAGCATTGAACTTTATTTAGCGATAGAGATAGCAATGAAGGAGTACAAACGTAAAAGTGGCTTTCTGGATTTTTACAAAGATGGCATAACTGCTGATTTTCCGATTCAATTGTTGTCATTCCGTGCATGTTTGAAAGACCGCAATTCACAAATTAAGACAAGGCAGGCTGAGGCAGGCAAGAGCTGAGGAAGACGCTCATCATTGAGAATAGACTGCAAGTTTTGGGGAAGCTTGCACTGTTCTCATGCTTTTCCTGACAATACCAGTAACTGTGGCATCTACAGCGCGCTCATTTTCCAAACTTAAACTTATAAAAAGCTACCTGAGGAGCTCAATGTCTGATCTCTCTGTACTTGCTATACTGTTGATTGAGAATGCCTGTGCGCATCACCTGGACATTGAGGATTTAATTGACAACTTTGCGCAGAGGAAAGCCTGGAAAATGCAGCTATGATGTCTTATGAAATTCGATGCTGCGGCCACCACTGCAAAGACGTGGTGGTGTAGGATTTACAATTGTCATGACCTGGCCCGAAGGACACGGCAAAAATAGAGAGAGACGCAGTGCATTACCAAAATAAAGAAGTATATTTATGTAACCAAAGTAACATAATCCAAAATAGAGCAAATATGAGGTGTGTACGTCAGTGATTTCAGTCGTGTAGATGTGGGTGTATTGATCATGTAAGGTGAAGTGTTGTGAAGCAAACCTAAACAAAACGCCAAAGAGAACCAAAAGAGTTGTGGACGCTGGCGAGGGAAGCAAGCGACACCGATAGGCGGTCATCAGCCCTTTTTATACGGAGCACCGGGCCCAAGTGCTCCCGATCAGGATGATTGGGGCAGCTGATCAACCTCGAGAAAACAATGACGTCATTAGAGCAGCAACACAAGACAGCCTCAAGAGTAAAAGCAGGACCGTCACACAATGCTCTGATAATCCAGCACCCTCCCTCCATGCACGGAGACGGCCCTAAATGATCTCGGCCCCTACCTCACCAGTGCTGTGGCGACGGAGGCGCGGAGATTACTGCATTACTGCATTGCGTTGTCCCTGTATTTGTACTCTGCACAATGACAATAAAGTTGAATCTAATCTAATCTAATCTAAAAAGATTAGTCAAGAGTGTTTCCCTTCATGCTTCCACTGTATTATGTCTGGTGCCCTTCTGAATCGTTCTGATGCCATTCACGGCCATTTATTTTTGAATAAAGATGGAAATGGGTATTGAATTGTGATTTGTTTGTGTGTGTATGTGTACAACTTTAGTCCCATGTTTTCAGAGGGAGAAGGCCATGTTTTCTGTGCCAAAACAACCCCTTCTTCAGTGGACCAAAATTGGGCAACCAAAGATGACATAGAAAAGACGTCACTCTGACGTGACATTGCGCAGTGAACTCAGTGTGGGTGGGGCAACAGTGAGGAAAGCAGCCACAGTGCTTCATGTGGCTTCTCCGCTACCTTCTCTCCTTACTTTGGGGCCCATCCCGTATCTGACCTCCGCTTCCACCATCTCGGTCATTCTGCGGATCCGTTCCCTCGAGGAAGCCCGCCATGCGACCCAGCGGACGGCCGCAGGAGGAAGAGGTGGCAGTGGTCTGGGGTGATGGCCAGCCGGGCTGGGCAGGTGGTGGGGGACGGTGGTGTGAGGGGGAGGAGGAGGAGGGGGAGGTGGTGAGGTGCTGGATGGAATCGGGTGGCTTGAAGGAGCATTCACCCAAGCAGCATCGTCAAACACAGGTCTAACAACCTCAACCTGTAGCGGGGTCCACGAATACCACAAATAATTGTACTGCACCCTCTATCACTCAATTGTGGGCATTGTTTGCATATATACATACATACATTCTTACGTTCTTATGGCTTGGGTTAGGGTTTACATACCTACATACATACATACATACATACATACATACATACATACATTTCAGGGGCTACACAGGAGATACGGCCCCATCGATATTCAGAACACGTTCACCCGCCCCCCCATTAAAATCATAAAAGAAGTGGGCGACTTATTTTGAAAAAACTATAACATCATTATAACTAGGGATGCAGCGATACCACTTTTTTCAAACCGATACGATACCGATACTTTTATTTGTGTACTTGCCGATACCGAGTACCGATACCGATACTATCTAGATTTGGTCTCTATAAAAGAAGTGCAATTCATTTGAACAGGCTATTCCAAGCCAAAACTAAACCAAGCCAAAACTAAACAGAGCTTTCCAAAACTAAACAGTTCCTTTTCATCACACTAGACAAAATGTAAATATAACCAGATAAAGCGAATAACAACAAAAATAAATCACAAAAAGTGATCAGAACTATTGCTTAATAAGCACATTATCACATTTCAGTTATCAAAAGTATCCTTCTTTCAAGTTGGCCTACACAAACCATGTGGCACTATTCCCATGTTTCTTCAGAAAGGCTAAACAAATCAACGAACTATGTTGACAAATGACGTCAACGTGATCTTTCACTTTATCATACACCTTTGGCAACATTACATCGGTGATGTAGAGGCGACTGGGAATCTCATATATGGGCTCTAGCACTTTTAAAAGACGGCGAAATCCGACATTATCAACAACTGAAAGTGGCTGGTCATTGAGCGCTATGAAGTGAGTAAGTGCCTCTGTTATTTGTATTGCCCGTGAGTTGTCTTTGGACATTTTCTCTCGCTTTTGCAAGGCGTCATAAGGTTGGCTGCTTCGGTCTTACGCCGCTAGCATTAGTGACCTCTGTGTACTAAGCACTATGCGTCTCAAGATGTTTTATCAGATTGCTTGTATTAAAGGAAGTACTTTCCTCTCCGCCTCTCAACACCGTAGCATTACAGATCTTACAGTCTGCCGGATGACGCTTTATCTTAAAATATGCCCAAATCGCCGACATGACTTAGCCTAATGTTACGTCTTTTTGCAGCGAACATTCACACACACAAGCCTTTGGCAGAATCTCCGAGTTTCTGCTCATTCATTATCTCCCCTCCGAGTTAGTTAGGTAGGACAACTCATCTTTGCATACGGCCGGTTTGATGTAGGCTACTGGCATAGTGGTATCGGTGCGTGGTATCGGCAATTAAAAACTAATACGAGTACGAGTATTTTAATGAAGTATCGGCCAGATACCCGATACTGGTATCGGTATCGGTGCATCCCTAATTATAACTTACCTTTTCTTCAGCACTAGGCCTATTTTTTATTTACAAAAACACTCACACAATTCCCCAAACAAGAAACACAAAAGAGGACAGAAGAGAAATCATGCCTGTATGTGTGTTACGTAAATGAGAAATGTTGATCTAAAGCAGAGTAAACATTTCAAAGAAATACAAAATGCCTGAGAGTCTTATAACATTATAGGCATATTCCATTATAATTTTATTTGGTGCCTGAATTTCTTTTCAAAATTAGCGGAGACCAACGTTTATGGATACTACTACTTTATGGATCTAGAATACTTCCAATCGATGGTTATTTCCGTGCCACCTTGTGGCTAGCTAGTGTAATTGTTGTGAACAATGTCTTGCTATGGTAAATGTTCTTACCATACATTGAGTGAGAGGGATAGTTTGGCCCACCTGTTCTCCCTGCTCAGTCAGGTACAGCCTTAAGTGCTTGGATGCCTGTTGCACATGGATCAGGTGTGCATCCCGGGACTCGCCGTTTTGTCTCAACACTTCCTGGTGGTTCGCCAGCATGGAGGATAGCTTGGACTGGAACATCTCATTGGATGGCTTCACATCACTGCTCCCAGTCTCCTTGGTGGGGACGACCATCTGTGGCACAGAACACAATGTTTTGACTGTTCAAATATCTATACCTTTTTTTAAATTAAATGATACATTCATAATTGTGCTATTGAATTGTCTGTTGAATATGTCATACGTCATAATGAAGCCCAGCAGCAAATCCTGAAAAGTAGCTTGCTAATAATATTATATAAAAGCAATAACACGGACAGTAAAATACAATACTCACAGGATCCAGACAAATCTCTTTCTTGTTCATTTTCGCAAGAGTAATGTTGTAACCCGTCATAAACAAAGTTCACTTCACTCGTCTTTTGTCTCCAAGACTGACGACAAAATGTCTCTCCTGGCTTTTATACTAACCTCTGGTGGCGTCCTTAGTTACATGCAACCAATCAGTGTTCAGTGTTTGGCGTCAATCTAAACATTGTTTACTGATTGGCTGAGCGGCTGCCGGGGAATGTTAATTGGAATATATGGTAACTATGGTACTATGTTACTAGATATAGATATGAGATTTTATCTCTAGGTTATATCTATATAGATTGTATTACTTTATTTTTATTTCCACATAGTCTACCCGTGACACATTGAAAAGTTTGAAATATATTATCTCACTCACATCCTAGACGACTCATTTCTGCTCATGGGCTGGCAGCACTGCATGGGAGCAGATACAACGTGTAGCAACACATGATATGAGATACTTATATACACTTATATACACTGATACATGTCGTGTTTGCGTGCTCACCAATCAGTATCGTGCCACTGACACCATGTCGTGTTTGCTGTATTAATATATAAGCGTGAGACCACGTTCTGAATGTAGGAAAAACTTCATTCAACTCTTCTTCAGCTCTGCTATAACTTAACATACTCTTGCGTGACCCACAGCACCTCCGTGTGTGTCTACTATGCTAGACCTCCCACAACCATTTATAAGACATTATAAAACACATACAATAACACCACAATATATACTAGTAACGACAGTGTGTAATAGAAAATGTAAGTCCATGCGCGGAATTACTTGTGCATAGGAATGAGGGTAATCATTGAGTTAAATTCAGTTGAGGGGGGATCGTACTGCCAACCTTTCGGTTTGTGGACAGCCCGTTCTACCCACTAAGATGCTGCCCAGGATTTTTGGAAAGCAATTAGCTTTCCAACTGTATCCTTTTTAAAGATTTTTTTTCTTTTTAAAGATAGCAGTTTGCTAACTACTTTGTTGAAATCAAATCAAATCAAATCAAAGTCCTCAAAAGAAATAAGGAAGCTTTTAAGTAACATAACTGTAACCCTGTAGAAGATACATGGCTAAGTTTCCTTTGTTTTATGTCTGTTTACCAGGCAGATAATGCATTTGTATTCGTTTTATTTCCTGATAATAAGGTAAAATGTTCATGAAAAAATGGTTGTAGTTTGTACTATTCTAATGTGAAAATATAATTAATTATCAAATAATTCATTTCTGTGATCAAATATGGGCCAATCAGTGGATAAGGTGAGAGGTCACGGATGGAGGAAAATCGTGTGTATGATCAACGCACGTTCTTTTTGGTCACGGGGGAGCAGCGGAGGAGGTCACGTCTGCGGACTGCAACTGAAAGACATTACAATTCCTGTTTAATTTTATGCGTATGGTTGTCGGCATGATAACCACTTTTGATAATGTACGTGCCGATGTAGGTTATTTAACGTTACGTTGAGAAGTTTTCTGAGTTTTCATAGACTTTGTCAGTCTAATGATATTTTGAACGGTGGACACTTGGCTAGCTTTAGCCTTTTGTCTTTCGCTAAGTGGCTATTGAAGAGACGGCGAGTGGACAGAACTTGGGGACTGTTGACTGCATGCGTGCGAGGAGACTTTGGATCGCCAAGCAGGAGGGAAGCCACGTGAGGCTGGCGGCGGCTACCGACGGCGTTGCACGGACGTCCTTTGTGCCCGGAGCTCATCCCCTACGTGAGTTATCAAGCTGTTTGTTTGATATGGCTGGCCGATTGTGCCACAACTCGCGCTTCTGAACGAGTTAAAAGACGGCTTTTAAGGCATCTTGTCATTGATAAGACTGCGCTCCAAAGCTCACTGTGTGCACGCGCCGTGTTTTGTGTATGGTAAGTGGCAACGATGATAAGGCAAGGCAAGGCACGTTTATTTGTATAGCACAATTCAGCAGCAAGACAATTCATTGTGCTTTACATACATAAAAGCATTAAAATACAATAAAAGCATAGCAAAAAACAAACAAACAAAAATAACACATACATACATACATATACAGCATTGAAATTAAAATACAAGCATAAAAAGGAAATTAAAACACGTTAAGATAAGCTTAGGGGAAGGCTGCAGCAAACATAAAGGTCTTTAATCTGGATTTAAAAGTGGTGAGTGTTTCTGCAGACCTACAACTTTCTGGCAGTTTGTTCCATATATGTGGCGCGTAAGAACGCTGCCTCTCCATGTTTGGTTCTGACTCTGGGGACAGTAAGCAGACCCGCCCCAGATGACCTGAGAGATCTGGATGGTTCATAGAAAATTGGAAGATCTGAAATGTATTTTGGTCCCAAACCATTCAGTGCTTTATAAACTAACAGCAGTACTTTAAAGTCAATTCTCTGACAGACAGGAAGCCAATGTAACGATCTGAGAACTGGAGTAATGTGATCCATTTTCTTAGTTTTTGTGAGGACTCGAGCAGCAGCATTCTGAATTAACTGGAGCTATCTGATGGACTTTTTTGGGGAGAAGAGATGTGTTGGTAATTAATAAAAGATCTGAGGCCAAGCAATCATAAACACGTTTGAAAAAAATTGTTGGAAGAATATCGAGGCAGCAGGAGGAGGATTTTAGGTGTTCTATAATGTCTTCTAAAATTTTGTGGTTGATCCGATTAAATTGTGTCATGGTGTATGGGGCTAATTTAGTTGGACAGCTGGCCTGTAGGTGCCCTGGACCGAGGGTAGAGGGGCTGAGCGACTGTTTAATTTTCAGGATTTTGTCAGTAAAGAAGGTGGAAAATTCATTACAGGCCCTGGTGGAGAGAAGCTCAGGCGCTACAGACACAGGGGGGTTTGTTAGCCTGTCGACAGTAGTGAAGGCTCGTGCATTGTTATTGTTTTTAGCAATGATTTCAGAAAAGAAGGCTTCCCTTGCGTTTTTCAGATTAAAGTTATAAATACGGAGTCTCTCTTTATAGATTTCGTAATGGACCTGGAGATTTGTTTTCCGCCATCTGCGTTCAGCTCTTCGACACTCTCTTTTTTCAGTTCTCACCAATAAAGCATTTCTCCACGGAGATCTTTTCTTACCTGCGACCACCTTCACCTCCATAGGCGCAATTGCATCAATAACATTTTTTGTTTTGATGTTGAAAAGATCAACAAGCTCATTCACTGAGACACCAGAGAGGACAGGTGTAGAGGAGAATGTCTGAATAAACAATTCACTGGTGTTTTCAGAGATACACCGCCTTGTTATGACTTCACTGAGAGTATTTATTTTTTCCATCGAGATAATACACTCAAAGAAAACGCATGAATGGTCAGAGAGAGCAACGTCAATGACGCTAACTTTCGAAATGTTCAGACCCTTGGAAATAACTAAGTCCAGGATGTGCCCTTTGTTGTGTGTGGGCTCCTTCACATGCTGAGTGAGTTCAAAGTTATCAAGGACACAACATAGTTCTTTGGTTCCTCTGCCCTGGGGTTTGTCAACATGAATGTTAAAGTCACCGACAATAACTATACAGTCAAAGTCGACACATAATAGACATTAGCACTGAAAAGTCATCAAAGAAGGTTGAACAGTATTTGGGTGGCCTATAAATATTTAGGAACAAAACTGGAGAGGAGGACTTTAGCTGCAGAGCCACATACTCAAATGAATCAAAGGATCCAAAAGATGCCTGCTTGCATTGGAGCAAATCATTAAACAAAATGGCTACTTCCACCCCTTTTATCCACTCTCAGCTTCAATAAGAACAGTTCCACTGTTACCTTGATCAAGCCAAGTTTCTGTTAAAAACAAGCACTCCAGATTGTGCTTGATTATAAAATCATTGATTAAAAAGCTTTTTCCTGCCAATGACCTGATGTTTAGTAAAGCTAGATTAAGTTTATCATCAACCCTGGGTTTCAGAACATGTTGTAATTGTTTTGGAATAGGCGCTAGATTTGATATGTTTGCTGAAAAAGTTGGGTACTTCTTGTTTGTTCTTCTTCGCTCAGTTATCACGACATAAATCTCTGCTTCCATCGTGGGCCCCGGCCGGTCCTGGGATGAATCATTATAGTAATTGTTTTCACAGCTTGGACCCAACAGATATCAGACGGAACTTGGTGTGTTTTGCTGATGTCACTGTGCCTTTTCTATGTCGTGGAGAGGGGCGTCGGGGGCGGGGGGGCGGAGGGGGAGAGGCTGGAGGGGGGGCGCGGCTTTGCGTAACTGACGGATGTGGAGGTAGGGGTGGCAATGGGGAGCTCCGGGAAATGGAGGTAAGCAATGGGGAGCTCCGGGAAATGGAGGTAGGGAGGGGTGTAAGCTCAAGCCTGTAGAAGGGGGGGGGGGTAGCTGGGGAGGAGATCAAGCTCGATGGGGTTTGGGGTGCAGGGGAAGGCTGATTTGATGGTGAAGGGGGATCTGGTGACTTTTCCTCTGAATGATGACGTCTTTCAGGCTGAAGGTCTTCCTGGAGCTGGGGGGGAGGGGGATCTTGTCTGCGTTGCTCGCTGTTATCAGCTCGTTGAGATTCCTGTTGTCTGTTGGCCTTGACAGAGGGAACAGATGGGTGACGCAGGAAATAAAACAAGTTGGAGAGGAACAGTTGTACTCCTGACCTGTTAAGGAGGACTCCATTTCTCGTAAAAAAGTGTCTGCGGTCCCAGAAAAAGTTAAAATTGTCAATGAAACAAACAGAGCGGGCAGAGCATGTTGAGTAGAGAAACGTATTCAGATTCATCAATCTGCTAAATTTCTCATCTCCTCTTCGGATCGGTGGCAAAGGCCCACTGATGGTCACCTCAGCCTTCAGGTAGCTGACTGTGTTCAACAGGTCAATGAAGTCTTTCTTCAGGACCTCAGACTCACGTTTCACAACATCATTTGTTCCAATGTGCAACACAATGTTTTGGACATTTGGGTGCTCCTCCACAATATTCCCGATTCTTCTTGTCAAGTCTGACACTATCGTTTGGATAGATCAGCACTTTAGTATTTGTACTGCTTCTCACATTCTTCAAAGTATAATCACCCACAATCAGAGTCTGAATTAATCGCTTAGGCACAGTTGGCTTTTGCTTTTGCCATCTATTATCTGGGTTTTGTTCACTCCTTACCCTCCGGTATTGGGGCATCCAATAGTCCTGGCCATCTGTTGGATGTCTAGTATCTTGTAGCAGTGGAATAAATCTGTTCTTCAGTTGAGCACTTGGTTGGTCAGGGGGTCCAAAAGGAGTTTTCCCCTTCACAGTTCTCCAAGGCTGTCCTCTGTTCGGTGCCGGGGTAGATGAGGTGTTATGCTGGGATGGTAAGGCAGGCCACCCAGTGGCATCCAAAATCTCGCTGCGGTGGGCTCTGCCTGACATCCGTTCCCCCTTCTCGCAGGGTGATTTATTCAACGGGCGTCTTGAGTGTCATCAGGTCCGCGGTTACGAATCCATGGCAAAGTGGTGTCGTTCCCACACTGTCCATTTACTTCCGCGTTCAGTTCTAAGCGATTAATTTTGCTCTCTATGACATAAATCTTCTGTAAAAGTTTAGCGTAGTCGTCTGTTGGAAAAGGAGGCATCTTGCAGTCTGCAATTTAGTGCCGGGATTAGGATAGAAAGCAATAGATAGCGATAGCAATAGCAGAAGCGGGGGAGAGCAGGGAAAAAGCTGCTGCTGCTTCAAGGACTCCAGATAGCAAGACGTTATTGAAACCATGTTAAATCAACCCAGATAGCAAGCTGACATTGAAATGATATTGATTTTCCATCTGAATCATCAGAATGGTTAACATTGAAATCTTGATGCAAAATAGATGTTGAATCACCATTGCCAAACTGATGAAACCCGACATTGACAGCAGTGATGTTGAAACAACATTGATACATAGGTGTCCTTTTTGATTGATCTATCATTGATATTTGATTTACCGGGTGATAATAAATTGTAATGTTGAAAAGTCATTGATTTTGAGTTGACCGAGAAATCACGTATTGTCGAAAGCAACCGACTTATAGTTGACCGGGAAAGATGATCGAAAAGTCATGGATTTATAGTTGACCGGGAAAAGATGATCGAAAAGTCATGGATTTATAGTTGACCGGGAATGATGATCGAAAAGTCATGGATTTATAGTTGACCGGGAAAGATGATCGAAAAGTCATGGATTTATAGTTGACCGGGAAAAGATGATCGAAAAGTCATGGATTTATAGTTGACCGGGAAAAGATGATCGAAAAGTCATGGATTTATAGTTTACCGGGAGACCATCATGTGGTAGACCGGCGGTACTGCACCCCATCCCATTCATTTCGGAATCAATTTCAGGTAAGCAAGCACTTTATCTAATCTTTGAATGCTGAACTGTTATGTATGTATAGTAGAGCTGTCCCAAACGATTATTTTTCAAACGATTAATCTAGAGATTATTTTTTCGATTAGTCGACTAATCTAACGACTAATTTTACGATTAATCTAACGATTATTTTTTCAGTTACCGATTATTTCACGTTACAACTTTTCACACAATATGGATATGAAGACATGTCAAACCAGTGCACTGATTTACACCGGCAGCGTTTTACGGCCGTCTCACGGCCGACCAAAGCTTAACTTTACGCTTCACTTCTATTTTTAAGCGTTTCTGAAGCATCTCGTTGGACGTGTACGCCTATTATCTTATTAAATATAGCCCAACAAACGGCGGCGGTGTGAATTGATACGCCAACGTTACGCTCACGTTACGCTTTCGCCTGCTGTGTAGATTCCCAGTGAGTGTGCAACATTTAGCCTACTGCAACTACTGCTACTGCTTGATAAATTAACATAAATGAAATCAACAGAACTTACGGTGTTTTGCTGCCATCCTGACATAGAGCTCCAGGGTGTTTTCTCTTCAGATGTTCGTGCATCGCTGTTGTACTGCTGTGGTACGCTAAATTAAATTTGCATAGTCTGCAAACAACCACATTGTTAGCAGCGTTAAGGGTGAAAAATTCCCAGACTTTAGAAGACCGTGTGCGTGTTTTTTTAGCTACGTGCTCTTCAGCGCTCCCACTACTGCTTGCCGCTGCCATCGTTATGAATTCTTCTTCTTCCGTTTTAAACTAAGGCGTCTACACCGATTGGCGACTCTGGTGCATATTTACTGCCACCGCTGGACTGGAGTGAGAGTTCATCTAGTAGGTTGTTTGGAACGGGACTTCAACCAAAAAAAAAAAAAACGACGCATTGACGCAAATTATTCATGTCGACGAATTTATGACGTCGAATAAGTCGACTACGTCGACTAATCGACCCAGCTCTAATGTATAGTTTACATGGTACATAGGCTAGATACTGTCATAGCATGCTGTCATAATTCAAGCAACATTTCCTCCGATCAACAACACTGCAAGCTGTCAAAAGCAAGTTAACGGCAGGCTACATACACCCTGATTAAATAGTCAGTTATAGCTAGCAACGCTTTGTTCACCGGTTGATTTTGTGGTTGCTATAACATTTAATACATTGTACACCAAAAAATTACCGGTGTTACAGTATACCACTGCAGATCCTTGCCCTGCTTTAGCTGGGATCAGCGATCAAAGGGGCATGGTGTCTAATAAAACGATTATGAAAAGGCTACACAACTATCAGAAGATTCACGTTAATTCAACTTGTCTGTATGAATAAGTTAGCATGCGCTAGCAACACGTCAGCTTGCATGATGCCTGGATAGTGGCTGTCATCTATATATCCCATAACGTTCAAGTAGTCGGTGTAATTATCAATATGACAGTTGTTTTCTGTATTAAGTTTAATCAACTGCCAGGGAAAGCATCTCGCCCACGCGCTTGATTGTGACACGCGAGAATAGACTGATGCGAGATTTCTGGTCCGATCTCATAAAGACAGAATGCCCAGCCAGACTAAGGCCCCATCTACACTAACCCGGGTAAATATAAAAACGCACATTCGCAATGAAAACGATCTCCGTCCACACTATCGTTTTCATATAGTTTACGGAATGTTTTGCAACCACGTTCCACACTGAAATTATTTTGATAAACAATGATTGTCATGGTTACGCGACTCCCGCCACACCTCTTTTCGATTACAGGCGCGCGATCAGCTGAAAGCGTTAATACACGCGCTTTTTTTCCATCGCTTAAGCACAACAAGTACAGTGCTCGCCTTCGGCGTTGGAGTAACGAATAGGTGTTACATAATATGCCAAATTGTAACTGAAGATACATAAGATACATAAGTTCATTGCTCAGATAGACCATTCTTTCAATTTCAACCGCCATGTTTGTGCGTCTCGAGTGACTCAAGCGACTTGAGCGTCTCGAGCGCAAGCTTGCGGCCTTGTCATGGCAACCGAACGTCATCGTTTCTAAAAGCCTCCGTCTACCCTGATCACACTACAACGCGAACCCGGAGTTTTCACATTCATCCACCTCAGCGACCGTTTCTGAAAAGCATCGTTTTCAGCGTCGGAATTCTCCGTTCTAATGTGGACGGAAGGGCTAAATGGATAAATATTTATGCGTTTCTGGATTTACCCGGGTTAGTGTAGATGGGGCCTAAATAAATTATACACTGATTTAATTATTTGAATTGTTTGCGATGTGCAGAATCCTGCTCGATTTACTAGTTAATGTAATCTCAATTCCACATAAAGGGGTTTGGCAAAGTCTTTGACAATTTCACAGTAATTAAATAATTTAAAATATATATTCTGATATTTAATATTATTTAATGGCCCAACATTTCACTGCACCCCATATAGAATATAACAGAATACTGGATTAGAATACAATGATTTTATTGTACAGCTGTGCAAACAATTCACATAACAGTAGGCTATACATAAAACAAGCAGCAGAAAATAATAGAAAATAGAAAATAAAAGTCATACAACATTAAGTGCACAACTATTGCTTGGACAGTCTTAGGACGCAAGGTGAACTACAAACTACGAAGATGGGGGAATATCACCACTTTGAGCGAGTCACAGGGCTGATGTCAAGTCTTTCCCAGTGAAACGCAATACTAGTCAATGCGGCATTCAACAATGACAGGAAAAACGACGTAAACGCTTTCCCGACCTTAATGGTAGAATAACGCAACAGTGCCCCCGGCGTTAAAGGTAGAAATGCGGCAATGCTTATGGCCAATTCTTGCCACAGTTAATGTGGATCACACCAGATCGCCATTTCTTGTGGGCCTCTTTTGCGGGCATAGTAAGCCAAAAAGTGTGTTCAAGTTTTTGGGGCCATTCATAGCGGACCTGAAAGAGATTTTAGAGAAAGGTATCTGGCACAATGGGCAGCAGATACTGGTTAAAGTGAGCTCGTTTGTGTGTGATGCCCCTGCCCGAGCATTTCTAAAAAACATAAAGGGCCACAACGGTTATTCTGGCTGTGACAAATGCGTGCAAGTGTGTGAATGGGAAGGCAAAATAGTCTTTCCAGAAGTTAACGCAAAATTGAGAACTGATGAAGACTTCAACTCAATGGTTGATGAGGACCACCATTTACAACAAACTCTGTCTCCCCTAGCTTCGGTGGTGAAAATGGTTTCAATGTTTCCCTCAGACTACATGCATTCATGTTGTCTTGGAGTAACCAGGAAACTATTGTACATTTGGATGAGAGGCAACTCACTGACGACTAGGTTGGGTAGCAACACCATTAGAGAAATCTCTGATAAACTGAACCAACTAAGTCCCTACACCCCAACTGAGTTCAGTCGCAAACCCAGAGCCCTCTCAGAGATTGATAGGTGGAAGGCGACTGAACTAAGGTACTTTATGCTCTATGCTGGCCCTGTAGTTCTTAACAACACCATTCCCATTGAGATGTACAACAACTTTTTGTTGTTTTCTGTGGCTATGCACCTCCTTTTGACACCAGGAACAGCTGATAATATGATAGACTGTGCTAATGAAATGCTGGTTTCATTTGTCAATCACTTTGGGCACCTGTACGGGAAATCTGAAATCACGTATAATGTCCATCAGTTGACACACCTGGCAGCAGAATACAAGATGTTTGGTCCCCTAGACAACAATGCTGGCTTTCCTTATGAAAATTACTTAGGTCGCTTAAAGAGCCTATTTCCCAAGCCTCACTTGCCTTTGCAGCAAATTGTGAAGAGGCTTTCAGAGATAACCACAGAATCATTAGACCCAAACCAGAACAGCACAAACAAGTACATGCACCCTCACCATGATGGTCCAGTGGTGCCTCACTTAGGCCATGGAGATCAGTACCGTAAGGTTGTCACTGAAAAGTATACCTTAACAACCAAGTTTGGGAACAATGGCATACAAATACTTCATGACATTGGAATTGTTGAAAACATTATCAGGGTAGCTTGTGAGACTTTTGTAATTTTCAGAACGTTTACAAAGAAGGACTCTTATTACCAGTATCCCTTCCCATCCTCAAACACTGGGATATATACGGTATGGGGGTTGAGCGATACCGTCAGTGTGGTGAAGCTTCAGCTCATTAATAAAAAATATATTCTTTATCCTAAGAAAACACAATTCATCGCCATTTCCATGATTCATTACCATTAAATATCTAAAAATGTAGAAATCAGTTCATGTAATCAGTTCATGTTGGTCCGACTATTTTTATATGAAAACAGCACACCATGAGCCACTGGTACATCGTTCAGTTTGGCAGCGGTGGTACGGAAATTGTTCCGAGACCTGGGTAAGTGGGGAAAATGTTTATTGGCCCCCATACCCTCCCAAGGACTCGGGCAAGATCCACAGTGCGATCAGGAGGAGAGATGAGCCGGGGAAGGAGTGGCCGGCGTATCCTGCTCGGGTCCTCGTGAGTCGTAGTGGGTGTTCTCAAATTAGCATCAAGACATGTCTCCATCTGCCAACATTTCTCTGTACCTGACTGCTATTCTTTGTTTGTAGAAACTTTTGTGGAGGCACAGAGGTCCCTGGAGAGGTATATCCAGCATGGCTGTGATACCACAGACAAGGACTCAGATGGGGAGAGTCTGAAAAGAAAAAAAAGGCAATAATCAATGTCTTATTTCCACAGTTCCATACAATTCCACATACAACAAACTATTGTTTGAACAATTTATTCCTGACCTGTTTGCCAATTAATAGTTTCCTACTGTACATCATTTGTTTGGTAATGTCATATGAACTTTCTAATCACTTTAATTATAGTTTGTTCATGTTCACTTTTAGACCTAATCCAATTTACCGAAGTGACTCCGAACCTGAGCCACCTCGGAAATTCGCCAAAGCCCCCAAAGTTTTATTTCCAGGTATAGTGAACCACATTGGTGTGTGTCTGTGTGTGCGCGTGTGTGTGTGTGTGTGAGAGAGTAAGCTTTTGCAGGTAGTTTAATTCTGCACATCTGCCCCAAACAACAGCTTCCAGCCCCCAAACAACTGCTCCCCAGGCGACCTTTCCTCCACCCACTTACCAACCTCCTCCAACCCAAACCCCCACCTATCACACCCTCCAACTCCCAAATTCCCCTTTCAACAATCTGCTCACCCTGACGAATCTCGACATTTACAGAGGGTGTGTTTTAAAAATGCATATTTATGTAAATTCAAACTTTCAAAATCAAATATCAAACCTATATTCTGTCAAATAAATTCATTGTATTTCTTCATATTTGTAACAGATTCAAGAGACACTGCCAGGCAGGCACTGAAAGGCAAGTGTAAAAATGTTATGCCTTGAGATTGTGTAATGGTTAGGCTACCATTTTTAAGAAATGCATAATTAATTATTAAAATTAATTTAATTTATGAGGGAATTTGTGCTCCTGACAGTTGCTTTAAAAATGTAACTTACAAATGAAGATTCCAATGGGAATCTCAAATGCCTTCTTGGTTCAGGCGTTCATAGCTGGGCTCTCAGGGTGTATTCATACACTCTTGGAATAGTAAAACAGTAAAACATTTGACTCCATTAAATACTGTGTTGATGATGCATTTGTTCTAAACGTTCTGTCACTTAAAAGTAAAAGGGCATAATATTTCAACTGTACCAAAACATTTTTGCTAGCAGATGTGGCTATGCAGAAGCTGCTGGGCACCGTGGCTGAGTTGGTGAAGGAGGTGAGGGATCTGCGGGAGGAATTCTGCACGTTCCGCCAAGTGTGCAGGTGTGGGCAGTCTGTTGGGCTAGCGGGACAGGTGGACCCCTTGGAGTTGCCTCTGCAAAACATGGAGGAGCTGGAGAATGCAGAGGTGACTCTCCAGGCTGAGGAGAAGAAAAAGGCACTGGTAAATATTTAACAATTACATCTTTCATCTAATTAAGGACTTCCCTACTCATTTGCTACATTTTCATAAATTGCCTAAACTTCCAGACTCGTCACTCCAGGATGTCAAAAACATTGCATACTCAAATCCACGGCCTTCACCTTCATCAGTCTCAGTTAAATTTCCTCTTGGAGACTGAAAAATTCTTCGAGATGTCTTACAAAACAGTGCCAAGTGCCCTTATTTCATACTTCAAACTTGGCCTACCAATCTGGGTGATAAGGTTGATGGATAAAAGCATCTGCCAAATGCCCTAAACATTAACATATTCTTTTTATGCTGATAGACTGCCCGCTTTGCCATCATTGGTGGGACCAGTTTAGAGGTGAAGGTGCGGAGGATGATGGCGCACTGCCTCACTAATGAGCTGGCTTCGGGTCTGAACTGGGCTGGTAAAAGGAACAAAGACCCAGCCAAGCAGAAGCGCCCTTTCAAAGACTTGTCTCTCTGCCACAGTATGTTTTTTTTTTTTTTTTCAATTGTTTATTTATTGAATTTTCATTTTATTACATATATGTAACCGGCTAGTTTTTTACTTCTGCGTTGTGTTATGAAGATGAAAGGGACCAGACCATGATCTCTTTGGAGGAGGCAGTCTCCGTTTATTCTGAAAAGAGTATAAATGAAACAAAATCCTCCCGTCAGTCACGAACCAACATGAGCTCCTACACAAATCAAATTATAGAAATATGTTAGATTAAAGCTAATGAGCGAACTTTAACAGTGTAGCTTTAGCACTTAGCTAAAACACATAAATTACAGTGTTACTTTACCTCTCCAGAGCATAACAGGAAAAGGGCAGAGGTAAAGGCGGGAGACACATTTATAGGGAGGGGGACACCCGAAAATAGACGTAGGGGTACAGTAGCTCAGTTTTTTAAAGGTTCCACATAAAGACTTGGGAGGACAAAAATGTCAGGTAAGAACGATATTAAGTGAAACAGATTTTGTGTGATTATACCACTATACTGTACTATACTACATTTGACCCTGTTACATATACACAACAGGTAAGCTGAGAGAGAGCAAATTAGATATTACAAATATTAGGATGCATATACATGAATTGAGAGAAAGCACAAGAAATTATAAATAAACAAAATGTTTAAAATGATAAACATCAATACAATAAAATAAATCAAGTGTATTATTGTTGTCAGTGTTATCATAAAAAAAAAGGTAAACACAGGTACAAGTCATGTGTTAGGTCAGGATGAGATACCAATTCAAGGAGGTCAAGTGAAAATCAAGGGACCCAATGTTTGCACAAAAAGATCCCCTTTATCTTTCAAGTGGTAAGTGTGGTGTTCCAGTTGCATTGTGTCATTCATTATTGTTTTAAACAGATTAATTGTAGGTGGCGTAGCTTGGTTCCAGTTGAGCAATATGCATTTTTTGGCTACATAAGAAATTATACCAATCCTTTTATTGGAGATGGAGTCTAGTGTACTATCTGAATTTATACCAAAGAGATACAGTAGAGGTGAGAGTTTGAATTGAATTTGCTTAAGTTTGATTGTCAGATCGTGTACTGCGTTCCAGAAGTGGTTTAATTTCCTGCAATTCCAATATATATGGATAAGCGAACCAGTACATGTTTTACAGCGATGACATTTAGAGGACGCAGTAGGATACATCTTGCTAAGACGGACTGGTGTTAGGTACATTCTATGCATGAATTTGTAATTCTGCTCAATAATTTTGTTACAGGATAAAGAACCAAAAACATTATGACACATGTTGGTCCAAAGCTCATCATCAAGATCTTGTTCTAAATCTCTCTGCCATACAGTTCTAAGTTACATTAAAGAGGAGCTATTATGGTCCAGTAATGCATCGTAGATCACAGAGATCTTCCCTTTCAGCTTTGTGGAGTTTACCAAGATTTCCTCGATGGCTGATAAAGTAAAGGACATTTGCCCTGACTTTTCCAATGTGGTTATATAGTGACGAAGCTGTAGGTACTTATAAAAGTCTTGGTTTGGAATTTCAAATTCTGATCTGAGGTCTACAAAAGATTTTAGAGAGCCCTTCTCAAATAAATTCTGGAACTGATGTATGCCATGTTCTTTCCATTTAGTGAAGAGTGAAGTCCCTATCAGGGGTGGCAAGTCTGGGTTAGAGGATAAAGGGGCCAGCATAGAAATGGTGGTGTGTGATCTACAGAATCTCTTGACATCTTGCCAAGCCTGAAGGGTGTTTGCTGCTACATATGTTCTAGATATTGATTTTATGGCTTTTATGTTGTTAATGAATGGCAGAGTACTGATTGAGCTGGGAAAACATAGTTCACTCTCAATTTCTGTCCAATGAGCTGTTGTTCGGTTCTGTATCCAACTAATCATGTCCTTAGTCTGTGCCGCCCAGTAGTACAGTTGGAAATCTGGGAGACCCAGTCCGCCCTTTTCTTTAGATTTTGTTAGGGTTTTCAAGGAGATCCTGGGGGTGGATTTCTTCCATATAAAATAATTTATTATTTTGTTAATTGACTGAAAGAATGGTTTGTTTAGGTAACAAGGTAAGGACTGGAAAAGATAATTAAATCGTGGCAATATATTCATTTTAATGACATTTATTAGTCCAATAAAAGAAATGGGAAGTAGAGTCCAGTATTCCAATTCCTCTTTGATTTTGTTAAGTAGGGGAGTGTAGTTTATTTGAAATAAGTCTTTTAGGTTAGGAGAGACATTTATTCCCAGGTATTTAAATCCACCTTGAGCCCAGGTAAAGGGAGAAATTCTTTTAAGTTTGGTTGAAATATCTGAGTTAAGTAGACAGGCATTGGATTTTGCAAAGTTAATTTTATAACCTGATATTCTTCCGAATTTGTTGATTAGGTCCAGTACTGCTGGAATTGATCTCTCTAGGGTAGACAAGTACAGTATCACATATGCATAAAGAGAAATTCTATTCTCTTTTTTGCCAATATCAATGCCATATATATCTTTACTTGCCCTAATAGCCTCTGCAAGGGTTCAAGAGCCAAATTAAATAGGAGAGGAGACAAAGGGCATCCTTGGCGACAGCCTCTAAATAGACCAAATCTTTCAGACAAAGAGCCATTGACACACACTTGTGCTTGGGGAGCCCTGTAAAGATTTATAATCCATCCAATAAATGATTTATCAAAATTAAATTTCTCCAAGACGGCAAATAAGTATGACCACTCCACCCTGTCAAACGCCTTCTCGGCGTCCAGTGAGATTAGCAGTGCGTGGCGTCCAGACAGGGCAGAGTAGTCAATGACATCTAATAGTCTCCTGATGTTATCTGAGGCATACCGTGCTTTAATAAAACCTGACTGATCAAGATTAATTAACATAGGTAGCAGATTTTCCAGTCTTCGCGTGATCAGTTTGGATATGATTTTAAAGTCAACTGTGAGTAAAGAAATTGGACGGTATGAGGAGCATTCAGCACTGTCTTTGTCTTTCTTGTGTATCAGTGATATTACAGCTGTTTTCATGGAATCAGGGAGCAGTCCTTTTTTAAAAAAAGTCCTGTATCATGGGCATAAAAACGGGCTCAATGTCAGGCCAAAATGTTTTGTAAAATTCAGCAGGGTATCCATCTAATCCTGGGGATTTTCCTGATGGTAAAGAAGTAATGGTTTCTAGCACCTCCTCTGGGGTAACAGGGCGACATAGATGTGCATTGTATTCATCTGACAATGAGGGTAGGGATAGTTTCTCTAGAAATGACTGAATGTCTGGTTCTGAGCGGTTTTCTGAAGTGTACAATTTTTTATAAAAATCCAGGAATGAGGACTGTATACTTTGCAAATCATACCTTAATTGTCCTGTTGCCTGGCGTATGTGTTTTATGGTACGATCAGTTCGTTCTCTTTTGAGCTGGTATGCTAAAAGTCTGCTGGGCTTATTTCCATATTCATAATAACGTTGCCTTGTAAAAAACAAAAGTTTTTTTACTTGCTCTGTTTGGATGAGATTGAGATTAGTTTTGACAGCATTAAGCTTCCTCAAGGTTTCCTCTGTGGGTACTTGCTTGTGGGATTGTTCTAAGGTAGTAAGTTCTTTTTGAAGTTGAGAAGAACGTTTATTGGCAGCCTTTTTCCTAGCACTTGTATATGAGATAAGATGTCCCCTAATTACTGCTTTAGCCACGTCCCACATTGTGGCATTTGTGACTGGAGAGTCTGAATTTTCCTGCCTATATTGTTCTATCCATTGCCTAATTTTTAGACAGGCTTCAGTGTTCGAAGAAGTGAGGAGTTAAATCGCCAATATTTAGTTTGTTGTTTCTGATGCCCTAGGGCAAATGTGAGGTACACTGGAGAATGATCAGATATAAGGATTGGACCCATAGTACAGGAGATAACAAAGGATAGTAGATCTTGAGGTAAAAGAAAGTAATCTAGTCTTGAATATGTTTTATGTCTGGTTGAGTAAAAGTAGTAATCTTTGATGGTTGGGTTAAATTCTCTCCAGACATCGACCAGACCGGCATCACTACATGCCAACTGTAGAGCTTTAGATGCATTTGGATTGGATATTAAATGTGATGATTTGTCTAAAATGCCATCCATGTTACAGTTAAAGTCGCCAGCAACTATTCCAAGATCTTTATGATGTTGAGTAAATAAAGTTAGCATATTTGACATGAATTTGGGGCAGTCCTCATTTGGTGCATAGATGTTGTGCAAAAGAATTTCTTGACCGTATAACAGTCCACAAATCAGGACATATCTGTCTTCCTGATCATAGTGCTCTTCTTTGATTATAAATGGCAATTTTTTATGGATAAGTATTGCTGTTCCCCTTTTACTACTTGTATAGCTTGAAAAATAAACCTGTCCTATCCAATCTCTCTTTAGTTTTTTATGCTCCTCATTTGAAAGATGAGTTTCTTGTAGAAACGCGATGTCTACTTTTTTGCTTTTTAAAAATGTAAGAACTCTCTTGCGTTTGATTGGATGACCTAAACCTCTGACATTAAATGTTACCACATTAAGTGAGTTTACCATATGTAAAGTAAATAATATTGCACCGTATAATACACTTGCAGAAAAGGACACAAAACATACAAAAAACATAAACAATAAGGTAAATGAAACAGGCAGACAAGACAAAAATCCCTCTCAGCTCTCACAAACCCTCCCCCCCACCCCCAGCCCAAAAGCCTAGTTCCCAATTGACAAGGCAGTCCCATTTCAAAAATAACCCTGATACTGTCTAACAGTGTGTACATCAAATGTCCACGAACAACGCACAGTAAAGATATCAGAACATTTCCCCCATTTTTTAAAATAAGAAATAAAATAAAATAAAAAATCCCATCAGCCATAAAACACAAATTTCAGACCAAGTGAAAACTTGTGTCATATAGAAGTCATATGAAAAGGACAGAAAGAAAAATACTTGGTCAGCAAATCAAAAATGTTCTGGAATAATATTAAGTTTGACTTCAGGTCAATGTCCATATCTGCAGAGTTCCATTGAGGTTACAGTTCTTGTTTGGCTTAATGAGATTGTATGTAAAAGTAGGTCATAATGTCACTCACCCCTCAGTTGAAGTGGCGTTTGCCCCAAACTGGCAGCCCTAACCTGGTAACCCAGCTACGATGCTGCAGTGGAAATCTTCAGCATCTTGTGGTGAGGAAAAGTGGCGAATCTTTTCTTCATGGAGTACTCGGAGCTTGCATGGTTGAGGATGAAAGCTGTGAAAAGTCCCCATGTCCAGGAACAGCTGTTTCACGTTGTCGAACTTGCGTCTCGAATGGTTTCAGCCGACAGGTCCTGGGTGAGGGAGAGCTTGCGTTCGTCATGCGTGATTTTGCGAGTCTTTGCTGAACGGTGGACAAGCTCTTTATCTTGGAATTTAAGAAAGCGAATGATGACGGCTCTGTGTTGGTTCGGCTTTACTTTGGCCAGAGTGCGATGCACACTCTCCAGTTCAAAGGGTCGGCTACGGTCCAATCCGAGCCATACGGGTAACATTTCTCGCACGAAGTCCAAAAGCGGGCGCGTGCCCTCCGCGTCTTCCTTAAGACCAAATAGCCTGATGTTTTTACGCCTTCCACGGTTCTCCAAATCTTCCGTCTTTGATTCAAGTTGTGCAATTGTTTTCATAGCCCCTGCTGATGATGCCTCCATGCGATTTAGCATGTCTTCTGTAGCAGATATGCGAGTCTCGGCCTCATCAATGCGCTTTTCGTTGGAGGAGACGTCTCGTCTGATATCTGAAAGATTGTTCTCTAAGGCTGAGATAGAGTTTGACATTACATTCAGACGGCCATCTATTCCATCGAGTTTAGATCCAATTTCAGATCGAAGAGCCTTGAGCTCAGTTAGCACCTCTGCTATCGCCATGTTGTCCTCTTCGCTATAGGTTTCCTCCGCCGCTGTCTTTGAAGATTTTTTGCCTGTTTTGCGTGCTTTTCCGAAAATTTCACACTCCTTTACAGGCTGGGGTTTTGGCATGTTCAGAACAGGCCAAGTGACAGGTTCAAAATAAAGTTTGGGGTAGTTTTCTGTGCGAGTTCACCTGAGCTTTTAACTATGCTGCCATCCTCTACAGGGTCGAGAGCGCCCCCCCCCCCAACAGTATGTTTGGTGAGTCCTACTGTATTTTCACTTCAAGGGAAACTCCGGTGTGAAATTGTCTTGGGGTTTATTGAAACATGATAACGAATACTAACTTTTGTCTGATACCTCACCTCCGTACGCCCACAGCATTCCGAAATACAGAGCTTTTTAGCCGATGCTCCAAACAACTTACAATGGTAGTGACTGGTCGATCAGTTAGCAGTGTGGTGATTGGCTCTTCAGGGGAAATCTGTAAATAAGTTTCATACTTCTAAATCTGTTTCGTACCCATAAATCTGTTTTCTGTCTGTAGAAAATGGACGTGCACTTGCAAATGGAAAATCTTATCTCTGCTGGAGACTTTCATCTGCAGTCCCAATCGCCAGATACTCATGGGTTGTATGTTCATTTGTGAATGCAGACGGCAATAAAACCACTCTGTGAGGAACTTGCATTTGACCGTCCAATTGCCACTGTCAACCACCATCACTAGAAAGAGTCGTCACACTAGCAAGAAATGGCCTCACTCTACACCAGGGTTGTCAAACTCATTTTCACCCCGGGCCACATCAGCCTTATGGTTGCCCTCAAAGGGCCGGTTGTAACTGTAAGACTATATACATTTAAGTAACTGGCTCTTCATTTGGTTATTTATTCCAGTGTACGAATATTGTACATCCATTTATATCCACGTACAAATGGATGCATTGGAACCACTGCAATCTAGTGGCAGGATTTGCGGATCACAACATTGAAATGCATTGTGGGCGATGTAGTTGATGGTCGCTCTACGGTACAGTATATGCCTGTTAAGCTCTCGCGGGCCACATAAAATGACGTGGCGGGCCGGATTTGGCCCGCGGGCCTTCAGTTTGACACGTGTGCTCTACACCATATTGCTTAAATACAGTATATAATAAATATATATATATAGTATAAAATACAGTAATAATAATGTTAAAGGGAAACTGGTGTGAAATTGACTTGGGGTGTATTGAAACATGATAAAGAGTACTAACTTTTGTCGAAATACAGCGCTTTTTAGCCGATGATCCCAACAGGCTTACAATGGTAGTGAATGGGGCGTAGCCATGCAAAGAAATCTCTATTTTTACACCGTTAACAAGGCTCAAAGTAGAATTTGGTAGAATTGGTAGAATGCCGAGGGCCCTGACATTTAAAACGAGGCACTGAGAACTTCGAAAATGCACAGGTAGTTTATTAAAAAAGACTGTTAATGCAGACAGTACCTTGAGGTATTTTGCGGTCGCCGCCATCTTGAAATGAAGTCACGAGAAGTCGACTGACGAGCACGAACAAATAGGTAGGATAGGGGAACAGATTGCAAAACTAATTCCGTGGAAATGCATGGATTCATGTATGTATTCAATGCAATAGCTGGAATCCATGCATTTCCACAGAATTAGCTTTGCAATCTGGCAACAGCAAAATACCTCAAGGTAATGTCTGCATAAACAGTCTTTTTTAATAAACTACCTGTGCATTTTCGAAGTTTTCAGTGCCTCATTTTAAATGTCAGTGCCCTTGGAATTCTATCAATGAAGTGTGGAGCTACTTTGAGCCTTGTTAATGGTGTAAAAATAGCTATTTCTTTGCATGGCTAAGCTATGCCCCATTCACTACCATTATAAGTTGTTTGGAGCATCGGCTAAAAAGCTCTGTATTTCGGAATGCTGTGGGCGTACGGAGGTGAGGTATCAGACAAAAGTTAGTATTCGTTATCATGTTTCAATACACCCCAAGTCAATTTCACACCGGAGTTTCCCTTGAAGTGAAAATACAGTAGGACTCACCAAACATACTGTGGCAGAGAGACAAGTCTTTGAAAGGGCGCTTCTGCTTGGCTGGGTCTTTGTTCCTTTTGCCAGCCCAGTTCAGACCCGAGGCCAGCTCATTAGTGAGGCAGTGCGCCATCATCCTCCGCACCTTCACCTCTAAACTGGTCCCACCAATGATTGCAAAGCGGGCAGTCTATCAGCATAAAAAGAATATGTTAATGTTTAGAGCATTTGGCAGATGCTTTTATCCATCAACCTTATCACCCAGATTGGTAGGCCAACTTTGAAGTATGAAATAAGGGCACTTGGCACTGTTTTGTAAGACATCTCGAAGAATTTTTCAGTCTCCAAGAGGAAATTAAACTGAGACTGATGAAGGTGAAGGCCACCAAAACAGCAGTTTTGGTGTAAGATGGATTTGAGTATGCAATGTTTTTGACATCCTGGAGTGTGACGAGTCTGGAAGTTTAGGCAATTTATGAAAATGTAGCAAATGAGTAGGGAAGTCCTTAATTAGATGAAAGATGTAATTGTTAAATATTTACCAGTGCCTTTTTCTTCTCCTCAGCCTGGAGAGTCACCTCTGCATTCTCCAGCTCCTCAATGTTTTTGCAGAGGCAACTCCAAGGGGTCCACCTGTCCCGCTAGCCCAACAGACTGCCCACACCTGCACACTTGGCGGAACGTGCAGAATTCCTCCCGCAGATCCCTCACCTCCTTCACCAACTCAGCCACGGTGCCCAGTAGCTTCTGCATAGCCACATCTGCTAGCAAAAATGTTTTGGTACAGTTGAAATATTATGCCCTTTTACTTTTAAGTGACAGAACGTTTAGAACAAATGCATCATCAACACAGTATTTAATGGAGTCAAATGTTTTACTGTTTTACTATTCCAAGAGTGTATGAATACACCCTGAGAGCCCAGCTATGAACGCCTGAACCAAGAAGGCATTTGAGATTCCCATTGGAATCTTCATTTGTAAGTTACATTTTTAAAGCAACTGTCAGGAGCACAAATTCCCTCATAAATTAAATTAATTTGATATTATGCATTTCTTAAAAATGGTAGCCTAACCATTACATAATCTCAAGGCATAACATTTTTACACTTGCCTTTCAGTGCCTGCCTGGCAGTGTCTCTTGAATCTGTTACAAATATGAAGAAATACAATGAATTTATTTGACAGAATATAGGTTTGATATTTGATTTTGAAAGTTTGAATTGACATAAATATGCATTTTTAAAACACACCCTCTGTAAATCTCCCCTGATCCTGTCCAGGAGAAAGCAGGGAAGGCAGGGAAGGAGGCAGTGGAGGAGGCAGTGGAGGAGGGATGTCCTCACAATGGAGATTCGTCAGGGTGAGCAGATTGTTGAAAGGGCAATTTGGGAGTTGGAGGGTGTGGTAGGTGGGGGTTTGGGTTGGAGGAGGTTGGTAAGTGGGTGGAGGAAAGGTCGCCTGGGGAGCATTTGTTTGGGGGCTGGAAGCTGTTGTTTGCGGCAGATGTGCAGAATTAAACTACCTGCAAAAGCTTACTCTCTCACACACACACGCGCGCGCACACACAGACACACACCAATGTGGTTCACTATACCTGGAAATAAAACTTTGGGGGCTTTGGCGAATTTCCGAGGTGGCTCAGGTTCGGAGTCACTTCGGTAAATTAGATTAGGTCTAAAAGTGAACATGAACAAACTATAATTAAAGTGATTAGAAAGTTCATATGACATTACCAAACAAATGATGTACAGTAGGAAACTATTAATTGGCACAAAGGTCAGGAATAAATTGTTGAAACAATAGTTTGTTGTATGTGGAATTGTATGGAACTGTGGAAATAAGACGTTGATTATTGCCTTTTTTTTCTTTTCAGACTCCCCATCTGAGTCCATGTCTGTGGTATCACAGCCATGCTGGATATACCTCTCCAGGGACCTCTGTGCCTCCACAAAAGTTTCTACAAACACAGAATAGCAGTCAGGTACAGAGAAATGTTGGCAGATGGAGACATGTTCTGATGCTAATTTGAGAACACCCACCACGACTCACGAGGACCCGAGCAGGATACGCCGGCCACTCCTTCCCCGGCTCATCTCTCCTCCTGATCGCACTGTGGAATCTCTCCCGAGTCCTTGGGAGGGTATGGGGGCCAGTAAACATTTTCCCCACTTACCCAGGTCTCGGAACAATTTCCGTACCACCGCTGCCAAACTGAACGATGTACCAGTGGCTCATGGTTTGCTGTTTTCATATAAAAGTAGTCGGACCAACATGAACTGATTACATGAACTGATTACATGAACTGATTTCTACATTTTTAGATATTTAATGGTAATGAATCATGGGAATGGCGATGAATTGTGTTTTGTTAGGGTAAAGAATATATTTTTTATTAATGAGCTGAAGCTTCACCACACTGACGGTATCGCTCAACCCCCATACCGTATATATCCCAGTGTTTGAGGATGGGAAGGGATACTGGCCATAAGACTCCTTATTTTTAAATCTACTGAAAATTAGATAAGTGTCCTGAGTTACTCTGACAATATTTTTAACAACTACAATATCATTTACAATTTCAAAACAGTTGTCCCCAAACCTAGATGATAAGTTGTACTTTTCAGTGAGCACCTTACGGTACTGCTCTCCATGGCCTATCTGAGGCACCAATGGGCCATCGTTATGTAGGTGCATGAATTTGTGGCCTGTCTTGACTGAGTCACTGTGCAGGTGTTTCTGAAAGCCTTTTCACTACCTGCTGTAAAGGCAAATGAGGCTTGCGCAATAGGTGCTTCAACTGTGCTAATTGGTTTTCATAGGGAAAGGCAGAGATGTTGTCTAAGGGACCATATAGCCGGTATTCTGCTGCTAGGTGTGTAAGTTGGTGGACATTGTATGTTATTTCCTTTGTCCCATATAGCTGACCAAAGTGAGCAACAAAGGAAGTCAGACAGTCATTAGCGACATCTACCATCTGCGCTGATGTTCCAGGAGATAAAAGGAGATGCATGGCCAAAGAAAATAACATGAAGTTGTTATACAGTTCAAGTGGAATGGTGTTGTTTAGGACTACTGGGCCAGCATAGAGCATGAAATAACGAAGTTCAGTAGCATTCCACCTAGGGCTGAACGATTTTAAGAAAAAATTTAAATTGCGATTTTTCTGGCAGAGATTGCGGTTTCGATTTCAACCACGATTTATTTTCTTTAAATCAAGTTTCAGTGTAAATTAATTCAAACAATGAATTTCATTAAGATAATGCAAGAATGAAAACTGCTGGCAACAGATTTCAAATGCAAGACTGTTTATTAACATTGAGTAATATATCAGTTATATTAACCAAAAAATGTAAATAAAAAGAAAGCCCTCTTTCTTTAGCAGCACTAAAATAATTGCACTTTTGTAAAATAACGTAGGCTACATAAAAATTATAAATTATAACAACAAAGTGGAGCAAAAAAAGAAGTCTTACCTTAAAAGTAGTGCAAAATGGCTCAAAGGAACTAGCTTATGAACATCAACATCAGCAGCAGTTACAGATATTCAACCTATGTATTCAGATACCTGTGCTTCTTTAAATAAAGTGGCAAGAGGAAGTGAAATGTAAGGGTAGTAAAAATAAGTAATAATAATAATTTAAAAAAGTTTAAATGATCCTACATTTTCCTCATCAACAAAAGATGTCAAACTGGTTAAATTATTTTACATCTAGTCTGTAAACAAAAGATAAGTAAAAAAGAGTGAACACCTTTTTTAACGGAACAAAGACATGTCAGGGTAAGGTGCCGATAAGAGATTTCATGGTAAGGTGCAGAAGAACAACAACAAAAATCAATAAATCTTCCCCTTCATCCCTTCAGAGATTTTTGGCCAAGAAAACCAACATGTCAACCTTTGCTGGCTTCAGACTTGCACGCTGACATGTGACAATTTTGCCTGGCACTGAACAGTCTCTCTGATGGTGCACTCGTTGCTGGTATGCAAAGGTACTTACGAGCCAACTTGCTAAGCCATGGGAAGTTGACATTGTGCACTCTCCACCAGGCCAGTGGATCTTGCTCTCCATCAATGGTAGGAGTTATGAGGTAGTTGTCCGTTTCTGCTTTAATGGTATCCTCCAACTGCACAGTAGAGGAAGCAGGGACCGCCTTGGTCTTGAAAAAGCTGCCCAGTGACCGCTTTCGCTTTGTAGAGGTGGATGGTGGTTCTTCTTCTGCACTCGGGGGCATGGGATGGGTTGTGACACAAGCCCTCTGCTCCTACAACACACAGTAATAAGAGGCATCAATGTTTTGCTATCAGTTGTGATTAAGACCAACGAGGCGTTTTGTCCAAAAGTTTAAAATGTCAGTAGAGTAGGGGAGAGTGGGGTGAGTTGTGCCAGTTTTTACTTGACTTTAAAACGAGGCCATAACAGTAATGCTTCCAACTAAAATATATACATATATTTCAGGATGTGGTGCATCCCTGGCAACAATGACTTTGGATCTGAAATATAGTATTTAAGAAATATAGCTTCCTGAAAAAAAGTGGTCTCGTGGCACAACTTACCCCCAGTGCGGGGTAAGTTGTGCCTATGGAGAGAATACATAGGGGTAAATTGTGCCATTGATTATTGAAGTAAAACAGTATATTTTGATCTCAGAAACTGTAATGCTATATAAAAGCTAAACAAAGTCAATACAAAATTACTCATTTAAGGTTTATTTAGTTATTTAACAACATCCAAGACCAACTTTCTAAAAGCCTATTGTATAAGCACATCAAAGAAAATGAGCACAACAAAGGTAAATTGTCTTAAACAAGGCCTAGTGCCACATGAACACGTTTAGAAAAAAAATAAATTCAAATGAAGACCAAAGTGACTGCAATTCTCACAGATCTGGCCTATATAACATCCGACTTGTCGATGTTATCCGACTTGTCGAATATACATTTCTGCTCCCTTCTGGCTGTACCACCAAGTTTTTGTGGTGTGGGTAATTTCTTTAGCACATCTTCTATAGGGATGACTCCATCTTTTTCTTTGAAGGTAAAGATGGGCTTTCCATCCACAGACCTCTTGCTGCTTTGCCTTAGAAACTTTGCGCTGATGTCGGCACCATCAACCTTCTCAACCAATCCAACGTAGTTGTAGGATTTGGTTTTGCCTGCAAAGTTCACAATAACAAAGTCCCCAGCAGACAGATCCTTCTCACCATCATCATCATCATCATTCTGGACATCTGAACTCTCATAATCAGTGGTGTCGTTAAGTGGAATGCAAATGTCACTCTTCTGAGCTACTGTAGACAACCACTTCCTTTTTTGATTTGGTTGGTTTGGACCCTTTCAGAGCCCCTCTCTTTTCTCTTTTTTTTTCCTTTCCTCCTTTTCACCCCTTTCATTTTCATTGTCGTGTGCGTTCTCCAGGTCATCATCTACTTCATCATCATCCATCACGAGTTTACGTTTACGTTGATTTGATTCTTTTAGGGCCCTTTTCCTCTGCCTTTCATTCTTTTTCTTTTCCTTTTCAGCTAATTTGTCTTGTTTCTTTTTGTGCCTTCTCCAGCTCCATCTTCTCAGGTGTGTCAGTCACGATTTTTGATTTGACTTTCTTTCTTCTCATTCTCGGCCTTCTTGCTGTGGCTTTTGGGAAGGGAAGTATGGCTTCTGGAGATATATAACCCAAATGGGCAGTTTCGTCACTTGATGACTGCTGGGGACCTTGTTCTGGAAGAGTGGGTGGCTGCCCTGGGTCTGGACCTGCTTCAAGACCTGTGGCATGGGTTGGCTCCTGTGATGGTCCAGGCAGGTCAGCAGCAACACTGGTGGACGGCTCCTCTGGGTTTGGCCTGTCTGTTAACATTGATGGAGCATAATCTTCATCTGGGAAGATATCCCTATTGAATGGGAATATGCCCGTCGCTCTGAAACCTGATGTGATGTTTCTGGGTGTCATTGCCGACATAAATGCTTGGTTCACAAGTTCTGGGATCACGTAAATCGTTACGGTTCTACCAGGATTAGTGCGCTTCCATCCATCTATTGCACTGTTGTAGAAGGTTTTCATTGAATAATAGACTGTTTTGTCTAAAGGTTGCAAGCGGTGTGAGGTATGAGGTGGCAGGGTGAGCATAACTTTAGGTTATTTACATAACCCCGGTTCTCTGAGTAATATGAGTGAGATGTCTCACTATGGGATGCACGCCCCCGCTGCATACCTCAGAAGCATTAATCTCATTACGCCAATCCCGATTGGCTGGTGAAACGTGTCTGTCCGCCCCAGGTAGTCCCACCTACCTTAAATAGCTCATGCGGACGGCACCACGTTATTCAAGATAAGCACCTCTTCTCACTCGCCCAAGCAAGAAGGGTTGTCTGGTGAGACATCTCACTCATATTACTCAGAGAACCGGGGTTATGTAAATAACCTAAAGTTCTCTTTCATAATATTTCGTTCGATGTCTCACTATGGGATATGGTTGCTCCCGTATTGCCAGACAAGCTTATCTAGCGGAAAAAGGAAAAAGTACTCTGTTCCAATCAGGACAGCAAAACTGCGCGTGCCACGCACGGAGCAGAGACGTCCAGCATATAGAAACAGACAAAAGTGAGAGGCGAGGACCAACTCGCCGCAGCACAAATATCCTGAACAGAAACTCCCCTGAATAAGGCCCAGGATGTGGCCAAGCCCCGAGTCGAGTGCGCTCGCAGCCCCAAAGGTGGCTGCAAACCTTTAGGTTATTTACATAGCCCCGGTTCTTAGAATAATATGAGCGAGGTGTCTCGCTATGGGATGCAGCCTCCTGCAGCCCTGATAGAAGCATTTATCTCAATCCGCCAATCTTGATAGGCCGGTGAAAGTGTTCATCCGCGCCGCACAGTAGTCCCGCCTACTATATAAAGTGCGCGCAGGTAACACTCCCCTAATTCAATAAGCAAACCTCTTCTCACCGCCCAGCAAGAAGGGTCGTCTGGCGAGACACCTCGCTCATATTATTCTAAGAACCGGGGTTATGTAAATAACCTAAAGTTCTTCTTCATAATATTCACTCGGTGTCTCGCTATGGGATATGGTAGCTCCCGTATTGCCAGACAACTTATCGAACAAGTACCGGCCAGTGGGGAGGGTCCCTGGGTTCCAGTTAGGACTCCAGGACCGCGCTTGCCACGCACGGCCCCGACACGTCAAGCATGTAGAACCGAACAAAAGTCAGAGGCGAGGTCCAACTCGCTGCTGAACAAATGTCCTGAACAGACACTCCCCTAAATAAAGCCCAGGATGCGGCCATCCCGCGGGTAGAGTGCGCACGCACACCCGCCAGCGGCTGCAGTCCCCTGCTCGCATACGCCAAAGCTATAGCCTCCACCACCCAGTGGGCGAGGCGCTGCTTTGTGACCGGCTGTCCCTTTCGGGGTTCAGCCCAAGAGACAAACAGCTGATCGCCCCTCCGGATGCTCTGTGTCCTGTCCATATAAGAGCGCACAGCTCGAACCGGACACAGCATGTGCACTCGCTGCTCACCGGGAGAAGCGGTGAACGCTGCGAGCTCAATCGGGGAACACGAACCCACCACCTTAGGTACAAAGACCGAGTTGGGCTTCAAAACCATACGTGTATTCCCCGGGGCGAACTGAGCGCATGCAGGGCTCACAGAGAGCGCATGGATATCACTCACCCGCTTTGCAGAGGCGAGAGCCAGTAACAGCACCGTCTTAAGGGACAGGTGTTTGAGACTCGCTCCCAGCAATGGCTCAAATGCATACCTGCAAACTTGTCGCTTTTCGGCTACAATCGCCGTTTTTTGGGTCAAAGGGGTCATTCACGTGATTCGTGTAGATCCGAAGAGTTTTTGTTTTGGGGGGGGGGGCGGGGGGGGGGGGGTCGGGGAAGGCTGCGTTGGCTTATCAAGTGGAGGCTGAGACAATTTAATTTAGTTTATCAGTACTTTGTATGGACTCATCGTCTCAATTTTCATCGTCATCGCAATGTGAGCGTTCATGATAAACACATCGCAAAAGCTGGTCTGTAATGCGATAAGTTCGCCACGCATACTCGGGCCGTCCTTATCCTTAAATCATCCTTAAATATTGTGGTTTGCAGTAACCCGACCCACCCTGTCAATTTAGGACCGACCCAAGTATTTATTTTTCCCTTTAAGTCCGACCGACTTGCCGGTTGTATACTTGCGTTAAGACCGACCGTTGTTTTTATAACTCTTCAAATAACTAATGCAACTACAATAAAACCCTATTAATTATATTGTAGAAGGTATCGCGAATATAAATAGCCTACATACACACGTAGGCTACGTTCTTCCTTTTATATTCGCTTCATTTCATCAATGGTTCGCGCTTGTCTGTTATGATGGCTGCGGCTGCAGTAAAGAAAATGTTCGCAGTCACCGTTCAAAGTTATAGAAGGCTAAATTATTACTTTGGGTTCATGCACGGTAGCAATAGGTCCTACATGAAAAAATGCATTGAAATATCTCGACACCGCTATAAAGTGACGTGTCGACTGATGTCAAGGAGACCACTAAACTTTTACGGGATGGAGACGCGGTCAGTGACGTCACGATATGCAAATTTGTTTAAATTCATATCGACGTATTCACCATGACCAAAATTTTACTCTTTTCTTATTTATTATCGCAAGTCATATCGTCATCGCAATATTGAACAGTGTGATCGCACATTTTCACAATGATCTGGAGATACCTTGACTCTGTTGGTTGTTATGTCATATTTGGAAGCTCAATCTGTAACTTTTTTTCATAAAAATCTCACCAGAAGTAACCATTTAAAGGGTTATTTTTCAAATTTTTCTTCCGGGGGGCATGCCCCCGGACCCCCCTAGTGTTGCTAGTTTACCAACACACAGCACCACTGCTACAAAAAAATCTAGGGGAAACACTGAGTATACTGTACTATGGACTTACTATATACCTCCAGAAATCCTACTGTCAAAACACTCAGAAAATGCGTACTTAAACATATTTAAATCACAAAAAAAATTCTTGGGGGGCCCATTACGCTGTCACCATTTTTTCTCTGACCAGTTTGCAGGTCTGCAAATGGGGGGCCTTTAAGTCCCTCCAGAATCACCGCTAAATCCCACGGAGGTATCAGTGGTCTGGAGACAGGGAGAAGCCTGCGCGCGCCCCTCATAAACCGGCACACCAAAGGGTGTTGGCCCGCTGTTTTGTCCCCAAATCCTATATGGCAAGCCGCTATAGCTGCCAGATAAACCTTAAAGAGCGGCTTGCAGGTTAGAGACTCCAGTGGATCAATATGTAGGAAAATAATTTAGGCAATAGATTTTCACAATAATATACTCATATATACACTACATTGACTTCTGGAGTCATTTTTGTGAATTAATTTTACTTCCGCAACTAAAAAAGCCAAACCGGACGTGACATAGAAAAAGGGAGTCCGGTCTAGTAGTCCGGTCAGACTGCACACTAGAAATGGATGGATCTCAAGCCAGTTTTGACACTGAAGAGGTTGTAAATGTTTATTCACAGGCATATGATGGACCACAGCCTTATAATTATGAGCCTGCTAGGCGTCCAAGAGACCAGGAACAGACCAGGGTTAGAAGGAATAACGGTCAGAGGAGAGAAATTGAGTTATGTTGTGAGGAGAATCGGTGGAGAACTGGGCAGGTGTCGTGAGTAACCGGCGTTGGCTAACGATGTCCGCTACGTTCACATCACAGCATTGTAAAGTTTGCTGTCGTGTATCAGGCTATAAGAAAAGTAGTATTAACACAGGCATGAGTAATTATACTTACCCAGAACAGAAACCAGCGTGCACGTATCAGTCATTTCTCGACTCGCACTGTGTAACGTTAATATAACTACAACTACGTTATACAACGCTCTACCGTTAACGATGGAGGGAGGGACGGAGGACCATATCCAATTTGAAATAGAATAGTGAACAGTACAACTAAGTATGAATATGGAGATAAATAGCAAATTTGAGATATTAAAACAATCTCAATCTTATTTTCTCTATTACAAGTTGCCCATATTTAGAACCTCACTACTTATATCACTTTTCAAAATTAATATGACTACAAATATTGATATTATGTCCCTATCCCCAGGCAATACCGCTACACAGCTTACAGACAGCTTGTCCACTGGGCCTATGGCATTCTGGGCAGACACATTAGGAAGCCCTTACCTTCATGTGTTGTGTCTGCCATCAGAAGACAGTTTCCAGAGGAAGGAGGAGTTTATGAAGGTTTTAACTGGCCTCATTTGGGTGATGATCAATAAAAAATACTCACAATCACAAAGTGTCTTACTGTATAAAACCTTTTTATGAAGTTTAGATAACATATATGTAACAGGTCTGCATTGATAGTAAAGCCTGCATACATCAGCAACCCAATAACAAACATGTCGCAGAATCACGAGGGTGGAATGGTTCTGACAGCGCCACTTGGGGGAAGTTAGCCCCCAGGAAAATTCAATTACTATTTAAGGTCACTCAGGTTCGAAATAATCCCACGGGGCAAGAGACGGTGTACAAAAGAGGGAACACTTTATTCACACAATTAATGATTCTTCTTTTAAAATGATGCTGAGCATGAGGAGAATAAATGAAGGGACCGGGTGGGGGCCTACCGGACGGCAGAGAGGCAAAACCAAGATAGAGGGATCCAACTAAAACACCTGCGGCACCGCACTCACACTGTAAAGGAAATAGTGAAAAGGGGAACACCAACACCATGGAAGAACTGCCGCCGACAGCCTACAGTACCTGTCCAACAGAAACAAAGGTTAAAACATAGTGCAAAAATAATATAACAGCAGGCATAATGCCAAGTTTCACGCTAATAGCCAGTGTTAAAACATGAATGTCGTGCAAGATACAAGCCAACTGCCTCATCCTTGGTGATGTTCTGGCAGGATCTGGAAAGTGGTGCAGGTGTAGTTGAAGTCAAGGCAGCACTGCTCTCTCGTAGAGCCTGTGGTGACCTGGAGTATCCCACTCTCAGAGACTCCATGAGGGCTGATGCATATGCTGGAGGAAGGAAACAAATATTTAGATCACATTCAGTGACATTATAGTTGACTCATGGCCTGACTCGTATAATAAATCATATTTAGGGACTGACAAACTGCTAACCGTATGATGGCTTCTCCTTGATAGGACGGACTACCCAGCCACCTTTGCAGAACCTTGGGTAGGGAACCGCATAGCGTACCTCACCATCACTGGTTCGAGCAACTTCTCTGCTGCCATTAGCAATGAAATGCAGGGCTGCCAAGAGAAGTCTGTAGAAAACATGAATGTGTAGTAGAATGTGTAGTTCAAACCAATAATAATAATACATTTTATTTAGAAGCGCATTTCAGGTCACTCAAGGACACGTTACAATTTAAACAAGAGCAAGCAAATAACAAAACCATTAAAAGTGCAAGTAAAAACAACATGACAACTACAATGAGAAAGCTGTCCTGAAAAAGTGGGTTTTGAGAGAGGACTTGAACTGAGGGAGGGAGTCAATATTTCGGATGTCAGATGGGAGTGAGTTCCAGAGTTTGGGGGCAGAGCGGCTGAAAGTTCTGCTCCCCATGGTGGTGAGCCGGGCAGAGGGGAAGTGAGGTGGATGGAAGAGGAGGATTTACCTGCTGTACATCCCAAGGAAGGAAAAGCCTGTGTGCTTTGGTGCAAAGTGCAGGATGAGTGAGTGAAACACCTCCAGTGAAAAGGTCTGATGCTGTGGGGACAACTGCCTGACATCCTTCACCAGTGCTGTCCTAGTGGACTCTCTCCAGTTTAACTGCTGCAGTTGATCCTGTATAAACATATATTTTTTAGATGTTACTAGAACTGACTATATATGCATTTATTACATACAATGATGTGATAAATGCATGGATGAGGGTTTCTGCAGTAAAAACAAAGTCACCGAGCTGTAATTTGACTCCAGGATTTCTGAAGTTAGCAAACTGATGTTATCACTTGTCTTATCATTAGTGGCCCAACGGATCATCATCATTGATCCGTGATCCGTCTTTTTTTTGCTGATCCGAAAAATGATCCGATCCGTGACTCTGATCCGCGAACCTATCCGAACCGTGAGGTTTTTGATCCGTTGCACCCCTACTTATCATATGGTAAGGTTTTACAGAATAGTCTGCTAATGCTAACGTGAGCTATCATACATTATTAGCTGGTTTTACGACATAGCTTTGCTACAATTAACAGGTATCACACGTTGCTTGTCATTATTTAATTAATTATGCTGACTAATTTGGAAGTTAGCAAACGTTAGAAAACTGTACTTACCTCGAACAGTTCACGTTTCCGTAGTGCTGAATCGACGAATACAGCAGAGAAGTCCTGTCTCTTCACCTACACAAAACGCACCCAGGCACGAAAACTAACACGCTCCACTTTTCCTGTCGGGAAAATTGTGGACTCGATGTCCTCCTGACGAGTTTGAATGTGTGCAACCTGCACATACACAATAATTAACCATTTGTTTTGGTCAAACTCCCGATCAGCTACAGTGCATTGTAATGTGGGTGTCTTTGGACGTCTCCCTTTTAATACGTCATATGACGCGGTGTTGGAAAAAAAGCAGTTTTTAGGAGCAGTTGCTCAAAACGGCAACTTTTTCCTCCAAATTTGTGCCCTTATGTATTGTAAGCATATTAATTCCTACATTAACTTTTCAAATGCTCATTTTCAAACAAGGTTGAGGATACATTTCTTAAAAAAATTAACCTGCAAATTGCTCTTTAACCGTGGAAAAGGCTTTTCCTTTATCAATCAGGTCCTGTAAAAACGACAGTATCGCTGGCACAGAACACTGAAAAGGAATGTGGCCTCGTTCGAGACACCACCGTTCAAACACTCCCCACTTAGAGCCGTACAGAGACCTAGTGGAAGGAGCCCTGGCATTTTGTATAGTGTTAACCACACTTTGAGGGAGCCCAGCAGTGGTCAAATTGAGCCACTCACGGGCCAGGCCCATAGTTGCAGTCGCTCCGGGTGCGGGTGGAACACTGTTCCCCTTCCCTGCGAGAGCAAATCCCTGCGCACCGACAGCTGCCAAGGCTGGGCGCACAGCATCTGATATATCTCCGCCAGCCAGTGCATTGCTGGCCAGTGTGGAGCTATCAGGATCAGCTTGTGATTGTGCCCCCTCACTCTGGCGAGGGTGGGGGGTATCAGGGCCAGTGGGGGAAACGCGTAGAGCAGCTCGTGCGGCCAAGCGTGCGCTAGTGCGTCTATGCCCAGGGGAGCGTCCAGAGTGCGCAGAGAGAAGAACAGTTCGCATTGAGCGTTTTCTCTGGACGCGAACAGATCTATCCTGGCGCGACTGTGGCGCGCCCATATCTGCTCCATGACCTGCGGGTGCAGCATCCATTCCCCGTACATCGGCGGACCCCTGGACAGCAGGTCGGCACCTGTGTTCATGATCCCTGGGACGTGAGTCGCTCTCAGGGAGAGAAAGTGCACACTGCTCCAGAGGATCAATTTGCGTGCCAGAGTGTGAAACACACGAGAGCGCAAACCTCCTTGACGGTTTATATACGCTACTGTCGTTGTGTTGTCCGTCCTCACCAGGACGTGGCAGCCTGAGAGGAACGGGAGGAAGTGCTTCAGGGACAGAAACACAGCCGAGAGCTCGAGAAAGTTTATGTGAAGACGTTGGAGTGCCTGGCTCCAGCGTCCTCTCACAGACCTGCCCTCGTAAATGCCACCCCAGCCGGATAGGCTGGCATCCGTGGTGACCACCTTCCTGGACGAAACAGTGCCCATAGACACCCCCTGAGTCAGGAGAGACGGGGCCCGCCAGTGGTGCAGAGCTGTCACGCAATCCGTCGTGACCGTTATCCATCGTGCGCCATGACGCACGGGATTCAGCCTGAGTGAAGCGACCCAGCGCTGAAATTCCCGCATGTGAAGACGGCCGAGACGGGTCACGAGGATGGCTGAAGCCATCAGAACCAGCAGCCGAAGACACAGTCTGAACTGGACAGACCTGTGTCGACGGAAAAGCGCGAGGCAAGCTCTGAAAGTTTTCACTCTCTCCTCCGAGAGGCGAGCCGTGAATGGCACGGAGCGCAGGGATAATCCCAGAAAGGATATCTCCTGTGTCGGAGAGAGTTGGCTCTTCTCCGTATTTATCACAAAACCCAAATCTATTAGGTGTTTCGTGACAATGTGCGTGTGAACCCTGGCCTCCTGTTCTGACTGCGCCAACAGGAGCCAGTCGTCCAAATATGTGGCCAGCCGTACGCCCCGGCGTCTGAGCGGGGCCACAGCGGCCTCTGTGCACCGTATGAAAACCCTCGGGCTGAGAGACAGGCCGAATGGGAGAACACGGTATTCGTAGCACACCCCCTGAAAGGCGAATCGGAGATATTGTCTGTGAGGGGGGTAAATGGGAATGTGGAAATACGCGTCTTTCAGATCCACGGACGAAAACCAATCGTTCGGTCTTACTAGACGCAGCAGCGCTGCATGTGTCAGCATCCTGAATTTGTATTTCCGCAGAAATTTGTTCAGAGCCCGCAGGTCAAGAATAGGGCGGATTCCCCTCCCCCCCCGTTTGGGAACGAGGAAATATCTGGAGTAAAAACCTGACAGACTGTTCGGGAGATACGACAGAAATTGCTCTTTTTTCTAACAGAGAGAGGATTTCCTCCTGCAAGATTTGAGCTAATTCTCCCTGTGCCTGTGACTGTATTACGCCGGAGAAACGGGGAGGGACAGCGGCGAATTGGAGCCTGTATCCCCGAGAAATCGTGCGTAACACCCATGGTGAAGCTGCGGTTGCTTTCCAATTTTCCCACTTGAGAAAAAGAGGAGAAGCACATTGCAGCCCCTGCTCTATCACAGGAGGTCCCGACAGCGGTGCTGTGGCGTCCCCTTGTGGTAGAGCGAGGAAACAACCCCCTGGCACCGCCGCAGAAACAGCGGGGCCCGTCGCACTGCTCGCCGGGGATGGTGATGCCCATCCCGCGGGCAGAGCCGCAGAGGGCTTGGTGGCCACACTGCTTATAGACAGGGTTTTTTTGTTCGTTTTGGCTTTTTTTTATTATCTGCACCCTCGGCTCCTGGCCTGGCTGTGACAGATTTATTTTTATTTTCACACGTTTGGGGACATGTGTGTGTGTGTGTGCTTGTGGACATTCTGCTCGGGGCGCAACAGCGCAAACCTCCGAGGTGATGTCCCTTCTCCCGGGGACCGGCTCTGGAGTGGGCAGCGGCGGCGTGGGAAGCACACGACGAACAAGCCAGAACGGTGGGCCTGCGTAACGGGGAACGGCAGGATGCTCCACCCGGAGAGAGGAAGGCTGTCAGACCGCTCTCTTCTTCTTCCTCGCCTGGGGGACCGAGGCCGCGGCAGCCGGAGGCGACGGCGGGACTGCGTTCGGGGCGGGAGATTTTTTGCGCCAGCCGGCTCCGGGCTCCCTCCTCGGCGGGAGAGACTGGCCGGGCTGTTGCGGCCGCTTCGGTATTCTGAAATGCGGCGGCTGGGAGGCAGCTTGGGCAAATGGTTTGTGCTGCACTGGAGGTGAAGGCGTGGGCGCTTTTCGTGGGAGGCAAAGTTTCAGGGCTTCATTGTCCTTCTTCTTTGCCTCACACCTCTGCTGCATTGTTGCCAATGCAGAGCCACTTAGTCATACAGAGACCTAGTGGAGGAGGCTCAAGCACTCTGTATAGTGGAAATCACCCGCTGTGAAAGACCCACAACTGACAGATTTAGCCACTCAGGGGCCAAGCCCATAGTGCCAGGCGCTCTGGGTGCGGGTGGAAAACAGCCCCCCCTCCCTGCGATAGCAGTTCTCTGCGCAGCGGGAGCTGCCAGGGCTGAGCGCACAGCAACTGATATATCTCCGCCAGCCAATGCATCGCAGGCCAATGCGGAGCTATCAAAATCAGTTCGTGGCCGTGCTCCCTCACTCTGAACAGGGTGGGGGGTATCAATGCCAGGGGGGGGGAATGCGTAGAGACGCTCGCGCGGCCAGGCGTGCGCTAGTGCGTCTACGCCGAGGGGAGCATCCACGCTGCGCAAAGAGTAAAACAGCGCGCACTGCGCGTTTTCCCTTGATGCGAACAGATCCACTATGGCCCGACCGAAGCGGGCCCATATCTGTTCCACAATCTCCGGGTGCAGAGTCCATTCCCCGTATATTGGCCCGCCCCTGGACAACAGGTCCGCGCCCGTGTTCAGGACTCCCGGGACGTGCGTCGCTCTCAGGGAGAGGAGACGACCGCAGCTCCACAGGATCAGTCTGCGTGCCAGCATATGCAACTGACGGGTCCCCCCTGACGGTTGATATACGCCACCGTCGTCATATTGTCCGTCCTCACCAGGACATGATGACCCATAAGAGACAGAAGGAAACGTTTCAGGGAGAGGAACATCGCTGAAAGTTCCAGAAAATTTATGTGAGACCGCTGGAGGTCCACACTCCAGAGGCCCCTCACAGACCGGCCCTCGTAAATTCCGCCCCAACCTGTCAGGCTGGCGTCTGTAGTGACCACCTTCCTGGACAGGACGGAGCCCATGGGCACCCCATGAGTCAGAAAAGACGGGACTCGCCAGTGGCGCAGCGCCCTGGCGCACCCCGGTGTAACCAGCACTCTCCGTGCGCCATGACGCACGGGATCTAGCCCGCATGAGGCAACCCAAAGCTGGAATTCCCTCATGTGGAGGCGACCAAGATGGACTACGAGAATGGCAGACGCCATCAGTCCGAGTAACCGAAGACACAATCTGAATTGAACAGATTTGGCCGGATGAAACAGCGCGAGACATGCCAGAAAGGATATCTCCTGCGTCGGAGAGAGTTGGCTCTTCTCCGTATTTATCACAAAACCCAAATCTATTGGGTGTTCTGTGACAATGTGCGTGTGAACCCTGTCCTCCTGTTCTGACTGCTCCAACAGGAGCCAGTCGTCCAAATATTTGGCCAGCCGTACACCCTGGCGTCTGAGCGGGGCCACAGCGGCCTCTGTGCACCGTATGAAAACCCTCGGGCTGAGAGACAGGGCCGAATGGAAGAACACGGTATTCGTAGCACACCCCCTGAAAGGCGAATCGGAGATATTGTCTGTGAGGGGGGTAAAAGGGAATGTGGAAATACTTACTAGATGCAGCAGTGCTGCATGTGTCAGCATCCTGAAATTGTATTTCCGCAGAAATTTGTTCAGAGCCCGCAGGTCCAGAATAGGGCGGATTCCTCTTCCCCTTCCGTTCGGGAACGAGGAAATATCTGGAGTAAAAACCTGACAGACTGTTCGGGAGATACGACAGAAATTGCTCTTTTTTTCTAACAGAGGATTTCCTCCTGTAAGGTTCGAGCTAATTCTCCCTGTGCTTGTGACTATTACGCCGGAGAAACGGGAAGGGACAGCGGCGAATTGGAGCCTGTATCCCAGAGAAATCGTGCGTAACACCCACGGTGAAGCTGTGGTTTCTTTCCAATTTTCCCACTTGAGAGAAAGAGGAGAAGCATATTGCAGCCCCTGCTCTATCACAGGAGGTCCTGACAGCGATGCTGTGGCGCTCCCTTGTGGTAGAGCGAGGAAATAACCCCCTCGCACCGCCGCAGGAACAGCGGGGCCTGTCGCTCTGCTCCCCGGGGATGGTGATGCCCATCCCGCGGGCAGAGCCGCAGAGGGCTTGGTGGCCACACTGCTTATAGATGGGGTATTTTCGTTTGTTTTTGCTTTTTTTGCTATCTGCACCCTCGGCTCGTGGCCTGGCTGTGACAGATTTATTTTTCTTTTCACATGTTTGGGGACATGTGTGTATGTGTGTGCTTGTGGACATTTTGCTCGGGGTGCAACAGCGCATACCTCCGAGGCGATGTCTCTCCTCCCGCGGACTGGCTCTGGAGTGGGCAGCGGCGGCGTGGGACACACACAAACAAGCCAGAACGGTGGGCCTGCGTAAGAGAGAGAGGGGGACCGAGGCCGCGGCGGCCGGGGGCGATGGCGGGACTGTGGTCGGGGCGGGAGATTTTCTGTGCCAGCCGGCTCCGGGCTCCCTCCTCGGCGGGAGAGGCTGTCCGGGCTGTTGCGGCCGCTTTGGCATCTTGAAATGCGGCGGATGGGAGGCACTTTGAGCAAACGATTTGCGCTGCACTGGAGGTGAAGGCGTGGGGGCTTTTAAGGGGAGACAAAGTTTCAGGGCTTCGTTGTCCTTCTTTCCCTCACATCTCTGCTGCATCGGCCAATGCAGTGCCGAAGAGGCCCACCGGAACGTCATCCCGCTCGCTGTCAGTCAAGTTAGCGAGGCTGAGCCATCTCGCTCGCTCCTGAATGACGAGGGTCGCCATCACTTTGCCCGTGGCCTGGACTAAGACGCGCTGGATGCGGAGAAACAAATCAGCAATGACCGCCATTTCCTCCCACGCGTCGGGGTCCTGCTCGTCAGCGGATGCTCCAAACAGCTCTGCCTGATAGACAGTGAGGATGGAGAAAGCGCTGAGAGCTCTGGTCGAGAGGGCGGCTGCCTTGTACGCCCTCTCGGCCAGTGCAGACTGGAACCGCTCGGGCTTAGCTGGCAGCGTCAGACGCCTGGAGGAGGCCGCAGATAGCTGGCTCATGCTGCCCGGGCAGAGATGCGCAGCTACAGGGGCTTCCACCGGAGGCATCGAGAGGAGACCCTGGGCTTCCATCGCCTCGCAGTTGAGGGATGCTGTGCCCAGGATAGGGCTCCTGTTGCTGTACGGGCAGTTACTCCAAGCTTTGGACAGCTCGGCCAGCAACTCGGGGAAGACAGGAAGAAGCTGTTTTACCACACTACGTGCCAGGGGGAGCCGCTTGCCTTCGTAGCGGGACCGGGTGGGTTCCGCTACTGCAACCGGCCAGGGGACCTCCAGCTTCTCTGCCGCACGTTTGCACATGTTGAGCAGGTCCAAATGGAGGGAGGGATCTGTGGAGCTCACCCCGCCGTCCTCCCTGTAGGCCGATACGGGCAGCTTCGGCTTTTCAGCCAGGGATGGGGCCACAAAGATGTCGTCTTCCTCCTCGTCCTCTGATATGAGGAACGAAGCGTCATCGTCATCCTCTGTGAGACCAATTTCCAGAATGTCTTCCTTGGGAAACGGGAGAGCTCGGAGCTGCTCGCACTGGGCGGCCCAGTCGTAGTCAGTCCCCGGAACTTCCCCAGCCATGTCCTCGTCTTCCTCCGCGGCTGCGCCTTGGTCAGTGGTGGGGAGAAACGGGTCATGGTCCGTGAGGCTAACTTGAGTTCCGAGATATACGGCTACTACTCGAATTCTGAGCTGACCTGAATATTCATTACGGAGGTTGTCGTGTGCGCTTGCGCGTTAGGCAGTCATTCATGGCAAGTGAACCGAGAGAAGCTGGATGTAGTCCAGTTGTAAAACAACGGCGTAGGCCTACTTTATAGGATATGTGTTTCATGTGGATATGTGTAAATTTTACTGTTTAGACAACAGCTCTTGCGAGAGTAAGTGTAACATAAAGCAATTTGGCTGTCTCATTACATAATAGAACATCTGGTATGCTATCTAAATGATTCACAAGACAGCCCAGAGGGTAAACTTTCATTTGAGACCAAGATTATGCTTCTACCAGTTTGTGTTCATGTGTAGTAAACCTTTTTTTTACAGTATACATTTTGGGTAACCAAAGGTATTTTTTGGAGTCTCCAAAAGGACTGTGACCAAAACGCATGGACATAATCATTACAAAAAATAAGCTGGAGCCTTCATCTTTCATGCTTTTTTGATCAAATATTGTGCTCTCTAGAGTAGGCGCAGGGCAAAAACCTCAATAATGGCAAAAAATGGCCTGAAGATTAAGTGGTTAAATGCTTTGAAGTAATGTGTGTGTGTGTGTGTGTGTGTGTGTGTGTGTGTGTGTGTAAAGGGGGGGGGGGGCGGGTGGATTCGCCGCGTCATGGTAGGTGCGCCGTATATTTTCCTGTTTTTTGTTTCCTATTTTTTGTCCTTTACCAATCACACCCCTGAAGTAGGAGCGGTTCAGGGCCATCTTCAGGACCAGCTCACTCACAGTAAGTTGGTCAAGGTTACTCTATTATGGGTAAAAAAAAAAAAACAATTACTGTGTGGTGTAATGAAATTCACACAGATCATGACAATATCACATGACAATAACAAAGTCTGATAATGCACTTGATGTTTTTACAGCATTGTCCCATTGTGGGGAGGCATGGTTGACCTCTTCTACATAGTAATGCACGATATAAACGATATACGATATAAACGATAACAAATGGCATACGATAGAGGTTTTAATAATATGCTCCATCGCAATATTTTCTTTTTACTACAATTTTACTATTTACTACAATTTTTACTACTTGTATCGTCTTTTTTTAATCTTTATCTCTTATCTATAGGTATGTTTACTTTAGTTTTAGTAGTAGGATGTCTTGTCCTGCAGGTTGTGCCTGTGCACTTTATCTGTTTCACCGTGGGAGGGTGAGAAACGTACTCTCCATTCCTTTGTATGTCTTGTCATGTGAAGGAATTGACAAAGCTACTTTGACTTTGATAACGCATGTTGATGACGCAACGCAATCTACCGTGAAATTTAGAGCCACGAGCTGCAACCGGGTGTAACTCAATCATCGTCATCTTCACCAACACTCATTTTCAAAAGTTACTCATTTACACATTTGTCACGGCATATAGTATGCTTTTTTGACATGTTGTGCTTTTTTTAACGTTTTGTTACGAAACGTCGTTGCCTCGCATATGAATGCATTATTACCGGCCATATTCTGACGGCACTCCCGACAATAAATGTAGTGCATTGCATTACGTCCTTTATCGTATCTCAGCCAGGGAAATTGTGTCAACCAGTCATGTCTAAAATAATAAATTTGGGGCTTTTTAATGTGAGTCTCGGGGTAGGGCTCGGAACCAGACTCGGTTGTCTCCTCTGGTTCCGAATCTGATGTTATCGCCGAGGTCTCCGTGTGAAAGAAATGTATGTTTTCACCCGAGCAGCATCGGGTGCACCATTGCGACCGAGAATTTTTTTTAGTCGCACTATTGAATATTTTGGTCGCATATGCGACCAAACTGGTCGCACTCTGGAGCCCTGTGGAATGAAAGTGAGAAAACAGGACAGAGTAACATGGCTATCGCTCACATTTTTCTTAAACGCTACAGGAAGAATTTGAAATTATTCAGCTCAATCTTAATTCTTTAGAGTAAGTTCTTGAGGAGAAGACAGCTAAAAACATTTTATCAGAACCCTGCCTGGTTTCATTCCACACCCCAACTCCATACATTACAGGGCAGGCCAGTAGAGTAGTTTGCTCATACAAATACCTGGGGCCTCATTTATCAACCGTGCGTAAAAAAGGTTCTAATTTCGTTCGTACACATGAAATTTAGAATGTGTGTAAGTACAAAAAAATCTGTATTCATCAAACGTACGTACACCGGTCGTACGCACACCAGTAAGTACTCCGTGATGATAAATCCCACCTGTTCTCAACTAGCATGCTCGTGCACGGTTAGAGTAATTTGCATTCAGAAACGCCTCCAATTGACCATATATGGTAGCGGCAATCCCTTTAATAATACGTCAATGCCAGCCATCCTCAATAGTTCCTGCTTGGAGCTGCGCACCCACCTGCAGGATGAACGAATCGTGCGTTCCTCCAGGCTACCGGGCAACAACGTTTAGTAGAGACATTGGCATTAGATTATTTGTGTATTAATTAAATGAAATCCTTTCCTGTTAACGTAACTGAATTCATTGTGTGATGGTGCTTTTATTGTGATGTGTGTGCAATCTATATGGCTCCAATTATATTTGCGAATCCAGCGATGGCGTGGAATTAACGGGAACTGAATGTAAAGTGGGGCTAGAGAAATGATTGCATCCAACACTGCTGGCATGATTCTACTCAGTGTCGGCTGTGAAATGCCGCATGTTGAAATGTCCCAGTGGCCAAAAATCCCAGTGTGGACAGGAGCTGGATGTGCACTGTGATGGCTTTGGTTCGTTTGGTCTCCTGCTCCAATATAGTATGTATTAAATCCCGGCATAAATCCACAAGTATATTTTTTGGGAATCTGTACCTTCTGAGAAGCCACTCTGTGCTCTGACTGAGCAAATCCACACCCTCTTTGAAAACGCGCTCCCTGCAAAGCGCACGGTTCTCTAAATTTTCCAAAAGAGCAAGATGCGCCATCGTCCTTATTTCAAGTTGTCTTTTTAGGTTGTCCTGTCCCAGCTGTCTTTTATAGCTTGTCATACCAATTATTCAAAAATGTCTGCTAACTTACTAAATGAGAATTGTTATTAATTAGAGGATACAGGGGACATGTGTGATGTTTGTGTTTGCTGAACACTGCGACTCTTAACGGGTTCTCTTAGTAGTTTCACTATTCTACCACTAGGTTTTGTGTGTACACATGGTCAGAGTTGTGCTTAAATTTACGCACGTTCCTACGCACAAGTACAAGTTGATAAATCCCATACTTTGCGTGTGAATGTTCGTACGCACTGCGTGAGCACAAATCTGTGCGTACGCACGATTGATAAATGAGCCCCCTGGACTTTATGTTAGAGGAAGACCTGTCTTTTAAGTCTTAAGTTTTTTTTAAGTCTTTTAAAGAGGAACTGAAATGAAATTTTAAGTTTAGTTTTGATATAACAGATGTATTGTCTGCCTTCTCATTGGTACTAAAACTAAAATGGCTGAACCTTCAACATACAATAAAATTGTATGTTGAAAGTGTTGTTTTTGCTACATGGGCGCAGCCATTATGGATTTCAACAATCAGCTATGTCACTGGAATGGTAAGGTACTCTGTGGCTAACTAGCAGCCATAGCAGGTAATGAGCCTGAAGCTGAAATGGCTACGGAAAAGCAAACGAGCTCTACAGGAGGATCATACTGTATTGCCCCTGGCTGCAGTAATGAATTACGAGCACACCGATCCCGGTGAAGACGCAAGTTTTGATATATCATTCGTCCTACAACTTTCCGAGTTGTAGGACTAGTAGCAAAATCGAAATTCGTCCGGAAAAGGAATAATAATAATAAGACAAATCCACAGAATAACAATAGTGAGGCAATTGCCTGAGGCAATTCAGTCCATATTTTAATTTTCAAGCTATAGTACAGGGCAGACCGATAGACCAACTACTGGAAGCAACACCAGCGATGCTATCTGTCGCAGAGACAGGGCTCTGAAACGAACCCTTCAGGCGGAGGACAGAGCGGGATGTTTAGCTGCTATCCAGCATGCCAGCTAGTACACTGGTCTACTAGGCAAAGTGCTGGATGTTCCGGTCACATACACAAAACACTAACATATTCACATACACGCACAAATAAATCCTCAACCAGTGTAGGCTTACAGCGCCGTCAAACAGAGTGACATGGATTGTGCGGCAATTGAGTCCAAAACCAAATTAGCGACCACACGATCCAACCTAGGGCAACGGTTAGCAGCTAAACATTTGGAACATGTAGTCTCGTGTCAATCTCAACAAACTAGCACTCCAACCATGAATTGTATATACTATGACTCCGACGATATCACAGATCTGTTTGGTAGCTGCTAATTAAACCACGGCGGGTCCGTAAACAGAAAGTTCCACAAATGTCTACTCACCATGAAGTTCGCCGACTAGCAGATCGCTGATGCAGAGAGAGTTCAACTCAAGGAAATAGTTCCATAATAAGATCGGTGCATATCCATCTGTGCAATATCCATCAATCCATCCACCTAAAGTAAACGTGAATCCGCCTCGCATCTATGCTCATCCGGGGGTGTATCTCTCAAAGTGCATCTAACATGTATTGCCGTGACAGCGCTACACCGCTTTGTTTGGTAGTCGGACACTATAGGTATGTCCCTCACAGGCTCAAACGCATAACCTGTTATGTGAAAATCGCTATTTTCCACCATAGACAGTAGAAGACGTTCGCGGGTCTGCAGCTTCTGCCTATAGAACTTCCAATGACCTACGGTCGCACCATGCCCGTGACGTCACCGAAAATGGCGGCGTTCTAATACTAATAAACACAATTTTTGTGATGCTTAAAAAAGCTATGTATTGATTTTTTAAAATATATATATTTTTTGTGTCTTTTTTATTATGGTAATAACTAACAAGTTATCAATGTTGATTATTTCAGTTCAGTTCATCTTTAAGTTTCATGTTGAGAATTACTCACCAAAATTGACACAATTTACTTTTTAAAGTTTAGTTTTTACCTGAACTTTAGATTCTGTGACATTAGAGGAATGAATTGTAAAAAGCAACTAAAGCTGGAGGGTTTTTTTTCAAACTGAACTCAAGACCTACCTCAACCAATAAAAACCTGTTTTGTTTTTAACGTTTTTGGCAATACAAAATAAATAGTATAATGTAACAATATAAATATAATAATACAAATGAAATAAATCAAATACTATAATTAGATATAGATAACTACTAAAGGTACAACAAGGCAACTAACTAAAATATATGGAACAGCTTTAGCCTATTTTGTGCAAAGCTGGGATGCCCTATCAGAACACCTAATTTTATGTGGCTTCCTGAAAAAGAACTCAAGTGCCCTGTCATAAGGGACCTCTTTGGGCTCTGGGCCATTTATTGCAATTCTTAAGCAGGCTGCCAGGGGTTCCCCTTGAAGCCTGTTCCTCAGGTCTGTTTTTATCGGGGGATAAAATAAAATGCAATTTATTATCAATAAAGCACTAACATGCCCATTACTTGAAGAAATATATTAAGGAATAGTGAATCTATGTGCTTACCCTATTCATAGCTGAGAAATCCTGCTTGCAATTCACCGATGAGACCAGGGCAATGCTGGCAAGGAGACTGAGGCAGGGGTAGAGGTCTGACCACTCATCATACTCACTCGCCAGCAGAGTCAGGAGCTCCTCCTGGCTCTTGTTCTTGAATGAAAGATATATCACATGAGAGAGAGAGGGGGGGGGAGAGAGAGGGAGATATAGATAGTTTGTCTTTGTGTGTGTTGTTCAATTCATTTATCTGTAATGACCCTGTAAGGATGTGGTTTTTGAAAGAAAACCACTCTTGGAGGAGCACCTTCTCTTGGTCTGGGCAAATTTTTTTTCGCCAGAGTCTGCAGCTGTGCAATGGACATATTGTCAGGGAGGGCAGTCGACTGAGGTCTAAGGACATGGAAGGCTCCTAGGATGTCCAGCTCCTGGAACCTCCTTTTCAATTCTGTCTCCAGGTAGGGTTGGATGACCTACAATGAACAGATCAGCACATTTTAGGAGGAACCTACACTCATCTTTGAAACAGGCATTAAGGGAAAGCTAGAGAGTGTGTTTAGTACATTTTTAAGGGTTTTAAACATTAGCATTTACCTGTCGCTGGAATCCGCACCACTGTGCCTCCCTCGACTGGTCCTGGACATCTTCCCCCCTCCTGCCCCTCTCAGCCTCATTCTTGATGTCGAAGGCGGCTCCAAGCTTGTCAGGATCCTCTAGGTCCTTGTGCAAGCGAGACAGGAAGGATCCTGGGATTGGAGTCTGCCCAGCCTCTCTTATATCCAGGAGGGTCTGGATGGTAACGGGAACCTAAAAAGTATATCTTGTATTAGTAGAGCACATGCAAACAAAAAAGCAATGCATCACAACTGAACTGTATCAGGCATAGTTATCACAGTTACCTGCTCTTTGATGTGTAAAAAAATTACATATGGTTTCTGGAACACTTTTGAGAGACAGGCCAGATGGGGCAAAACATCTGCCTGAATATAAACAGGCCACAAATCTGTAAGTCTTATCTCTGCCTCCTCCGCCAAGGCCTCAAGGACAGCAGCCAGGTTAAAAAAGTCAAACATGTTTAACATGTAAAAACTAACCTTATTTTGGAGCCACTTTTGTTAATGATATACAGTGCGACAGGCCTAAAGCCATTCAAAGTCTATCAATCTTTTCAGAAGTGCAGAGACATGAAGGCTGACACTGTTGTTCCTCTTCTCATGCACCTTCCCACTTCTTGGACTGATCCACTTTACCATCTTTGTGCCAGAGGTTGGGTTGATCCCGACGAAGCATCTGAAATCACAAAATCCGCGAAAAAGAAACTTAATGAAACACATTGTTTGCAGAGACAGCAGAACCCATCAAGTTGTGGAAACAAGCTTATCACTTCTTCAAATATGCAAAAATGCAAAAAAACAAAAATGTGCTTTAATTGCAGATGTGCCGTCCATGCAAGCTGAAACAGAAAGTGGCTTTGCAATGCAATACAATGGAAATGAAGGGAGTTGAATAAAAATAACATAACGTTATTCATAATGGAAAATGTAACAAAAATAATCCACTAACAACCCCTTCAGGCACATACCTTTGGATGATTTCCTGTGTGCTCGACGCCTCCTCTTGGTACACCAGATTGAAGACATAATGGCCCTCATTTATCAAACGAACGTAGAAATGAGCGCAAATCTGAACGCATGATTCATCTTACGATAGGACCCACGTGAGATTTACGAAACGTGTCGTATCACACCAATCCCAGCGTACGAAGGAGCTTGGTGTTGATAAATACGGCAGCTGAGATCGATCGTAATTTACGTAACACGCCCCTATAAAAGAAGTCTCGCCCCTAACTTTTACGACATGGAGAAACATCCAACGGCAAAGAAGAGGCAGATTTTTTCAGAAACAGAAATGGAGACACTCGTGTCACTTGTTGATGCCCCCCCCCCCAGGACACTCACCACTCACCCCCCCGGACATACTTCATATTATTTATAGTAATGTTATTTATTGTATTATTTATTCTCAACTGCCGTTGCACCCCCCCACCCCCATATTAGGGCTGGTAACATTCCCCAGAAATTGAATTCGAATATCAGTTTAAAAAATGGTCCGAATATCGAATATATTCGAATATTATTATTAATTCATTAATTATTTTTCCCCGCGGAGAATAGGACTTGTTCTTGTAACAGTACCCCATTATATCCAACAGAGGCGCTGCACTCTCCCAAATGTCAAGAAAAACGACCAGTTACAGTCAAACGCTGATTTATTCCACAGACAAAATCCACGCGTCATGTTCAACATGTTACATTCACTGAACAGGAGTTTGAATTGGACTACAGCTCACAGCTACAGAAATGAAATTAGCCTAGTAGGCCTAGAGCATAAACGAACATTAACAGCAGCCAATTGTAAACAGTCAACATATTGTTCATTTATGCAAATTACAAAACAAACTATTGCAAAAAAACAGAATCACCCTTCACAGTTCGGCTATTAGAATGGCGTGTAATATGCCGACATATTTAATAATAATATTTGACCAACGTCATTTTTCACATGTTAAATAAAATCAGCCATAACTGAAAGAAACAAGCAGGCCACAAATTAACTCAAAACACGACTGGTGGACTAGGCATAGGCCTATAGATTGTTCGCCAAAAATACCAGACGGTCTACTTGTTCAGCGGCAAGTGCTGAGCGTTTTTTATTGACAATGTTGCCGGCTGAGGAAAAGACGCGCTCTGATCTAACCGATGTACCGGGTACCGTGAGGTATTTTTTCGCCACCTGTGCGATGTACGGATACCTCGCACTGCCTGTAGTTTTCCACCACAGGAGAGGGTCTGCGTCGGGAGGCAGCTGTGGCTCTCTTTCGTACTTGACTAGCTCCCCATGCAGATCGTATTCAGCAGCTCTTGTCTGCGGTTGGTAGAGATGGGAAAATAGATCACCCATTGCAGAAAGGGAACTTTTGCCGGGGGCTTCAAGTGGGGTGGGCAATTCTGACCCTACTCCTGACTTCTCTGCTGCTGCTATAGCTGTAACCTCGTCAAGCACTTTGGCATGGACTTCGTGTTGCCTTCCATGATCTAGATGACCCAGGCAGTGGAAGCGAGGGTCAAGATAACTGGCAGTGTTCAGAAACATGAAGACGTCACCGTCTTCTGGGTAGCGCTTATTTAGATCAGCCGTTATCTTTGCCTTCATTTCTCTTACAGCTGCAGTGTCGCCGTCTGTCTCCTGTCTCAGATGAGACAGAAGAACGTGCTTCATTGGGAGAACAGCTGACGCTGTTGGGTATTTATCGGTCGATAAAGCCACTGTGGAGACTTTGAATGGCCTGAGAATGTCCTTGACCTGCAGTAGGACAAATGAATAAAATAAAAAAAAATCATGAAGTGCTGTGACTATTTGCCTTTGACATAAACGTCAACTTGAGACATAGGCCTATTTAGTAATTACATATAAATTAAATACATTTGGCTCACCTTTTCCAACTGAGTCCATTCACTCGTGGACAGCTCAAGGTTGGACAGCTTTTTGTCAAAGATGACAGCGGCCACTGGTGCTTGTTGCTCCAGAGCCCGACAAATCATGTCGTAGGTAGAGTTCCATCTAGTCGCACAGTCGTTGATCAGTTTGTCCCTTTTCGGCATTTGCATCTGCTTCTGCTTTTCTTCAAGGAGGTAACTGGCGGTGGTTGAATGGTTGAAGTAGGCAGCAGTACGTTTCAATCTGGCAACACTGTTCTCTATGGATCTCACCCCTAGCCCCTTTCGGACAGCCAGGTTGATGGTATGTGCGAAACACGGCACGTTCATTGTATTCATGTGCTTCTCAACTGCGTTCACATAGTTAGCTGCATTATCCGTTGTCACGGCAACGACAGACTCCAGCTGCACGCCAAACTCCTGCAAACCATCCATAATAGATTTTGATACGTTCTCCGCTGTATGACTTTCTCTGAGCTCCCCTGTTTTAAGCACAAAGTCCTTCATCTCCCAATTATCTGTGATGACATGGGCTGTCACAGTGACAAACGCATCATTGGCGAGGGAAGTCCACCCGTCTGTGGTCAATGCTACGGCTTTGTCCTTGATTGTAATTTTCACGTTACTGGCGGTGGCGTCATAGAGTTTAACAATCCTGTTATTAACAGTTCCACGGGAAGGGACTTGATAGCGTGGATTTATTTCATGGATAAATTCCTGAAAACCTACGCCGTCAACTATACTGATTGGCCGCATGTCTTTGCAAATGAACTGTGTTAACTTTTTAGTGATGGCCTCTTGTTTTGCAGCGGGAAGAGAAGTGTTCGGGCTGTAAAACGACGTTAGCTTGGGTTGTTTGGGAAGCGGGCCGTCTGTTTCGTCTTCACCCACTTTTTCCCATTCGGTCGGATGAAAAACCTTTACATGCGACCTCAAATTTGTGGTAGTGGAGTGATATGCCAGCTCCGCATCGCATAACTTGCAAACAGCCTTGGATTTGTCGACAACTTTACCTCCAACAGACCAGAATCCAAAAAAGCGCCAAACATTACTTCTTAAACTGTCTGGCTTAACAATCACTTTGTCCGTGGTGGAGTTGTAGACTTCACCAGATTCCATTTCCCCGGTTTGTTTTTCGGGCCCGGTTTGTGTTTCATGCATTTTCTGCTCATCGGATTCGCTGCTGTCTAGGCCTACGGTAAGTGAGGGCTCGAGCGCAGTCCATGCTTCGTTGTTGTGACACGTGACTGCAGCAGCTACACACATAGGGACGCAATTGGAGGAGAATCAATGCTCGCGCTGCCCTAAGCAATAAAATATATTTTGTAAATTATTCGATTATTCATTTTCACGTTCGAATGTACATATTTTTTCAATATTCGAGGAATATTCGAAATTCGAATATTAATTTAACAGCCCTACCCCATATCCATACAATCCATGCACATTCATCTGTTGTACCCGTTCCGTTGTATTGCACTAGCGCACTATTGCACCATCTGTACACTTCTTTTATTATATTACTATTACTCGCACTACCTGTACATTGTTTACATTTATTTTATTTTATTTATTTATTTTTTTAATACTGTTTACAGCCTGTTTCTGCTGGTGTTAGTAACCGTTTACTACCTTAACGATCACTACCTCCACCTGCACTGTTTACTGTCACTTTAATAACTACTGTTAATTACCGTCACTTTAATAACTACTGCCACTTTTGATGTGTTTCAATTTTGCACTCTGCACCTTATTCTGCATTTCTGCATTTCAACCCGCACCTTTATCGCTCATTTGCACTTCTGGTTAGAACGCCAACTGCATTTCGTTGTCCCTGTACTTGTACTCTGCACAATGACAATAACGTTGAATCTAATCTAATCTAATTAAGGGCAAGCAAAAAAAAACGCTTTATGGAAACAAATCACTGTTGCAGTCAACAGTGTGTCCCATGTTCAGCGGGCTACGGAAGAGGTAAATAATTAATTGAATACTTAAATAAATGTAAAATTGGTGTTAAATTGATCCATCTTAAAACATTTCACATTTGACCTATAGGCTATTGTTTGCATTGCGTTAAAGTTATTTTATTCCGAATAAGGTGAAGAAAAAGTTGTCCGACTCTTGCGGATATACCAGTCTCGCCACTGTTCGCACTCGAAAAAGTTGCGTACAAGAGCTCAGACCTGACGTGAGATTTCATCGCAGCCTGCGCTCACGTTCAAATTGATAAATGCCAAGCTCAACGTGGAAATGAGCGTACGTCCATTTTACGCCCGTTTTCTGTCGTACGCTCGTTTGATAAATGAGGGCCAATAGCACAAGAAAAATGCTGCCATTCCAGCCACAATGTTCGGGTGTGGACCCACAACCACTTGGCCCTCAATGCTCAGCATCCAGTTTGTTGCCGTGAGAACATCACCTAAACATAAATAAACATATGGTTTATTATAAAGGTTCCATAGGTTAAACAAATGTCCCATTCATATAATCTCTAATTTTGCAACAGACTAAAAAAATACACTACCTAAGATGATGAGTCTTGGAGACTCAGGAAGCGGCTTTGTCCTCTCAATGTCAGCTGCTGTTGAGAACACCTGAAAAAATAAACTGAAAACATTATCACCATTTTGAATTGAAGACATCATTACAGGGTAACAACACAAATACAATAAGCAGCGCTTTAAGTAACCACAACTTTTACTAACCACATTTGGCTGTGCCATCATTGGTGTCATAATGTAAAGACTAGTTTTCACTATCCACTTAGTACAGCAAGAATAGCAAACTTAGCTTACTTGAGTTCACTGAACTGCTATATTACCAAAGAGGTTGTGCTGAATCTAATCTAAGTCAAATTTTAAAATCTCACCACAAATGAAAACATGGTCACCAATCTAAATGTAACAAATTTGGCAAATTTTTACCTGAATTTGTCTTCACAGATGTGTGGTGATGTGGTGCCCAGGGTTTTCCTCTGCACCTGTAGCGACAGTTTAACAGCAAAACAAACATGCCTAATTAAGCTCAGGCTGGTTACAGATGAGGTTGAATAATTTAACTGCTTAGCCAATGTTAATTGCACCTTTTTTCTATAACATAATCTTACCCAATATCTGCTCCTTTCCTCTCTCCTCTCTCTGCTCCTTTCCTTGCATCTCTCCCTGCTCCTCTCTTCACTCCTCTCCCTGCTCCTCTCTTCACTCCTCTCCCCGCTTCTCTCTTTACTCCTCTCCCCGCTCCTCTCTTCACTCTTCTCCCTGCTCCTCTCCCTGCTCCTCTCCCTGCTCCTCTCTTCACTCCTCTCCCTGCTCCTCTCTTTACTCCTTTCCTTGCATCTCTCCCTGCTCCTATCTTCACTCCTCTCCCTGCTCCTCTCTTCACTCCTCTCCCCGCTTCTCTCTTTACTCCTCTCCCCGCTCCTCTCTTCACTCTTCTCCCTGCTCCTCTCCCTGCTCCTCTCCCTGCTCCTCTCTTCACTCCTCTCCCTGCTCCTCTCTTTACTCCTTTCCTTGCATCTCTCCCTGCTCCTATCTTCACTCCTCTCCCTGATCCTCTCTTTACTCCTCTCCCTGCTCCTCTCTTTACTCCTCTCCCTGTTTCTCTCTTCACTCCTCTCCCTGCTCCTCTCTTTACTCCTCCCTGCTCCTCTCTTCAGTCCTCTCCCTGCTCCTCTCTGCTTCTCTAACTTAGCAACTAAAAAGCTGTTAAAGTTAAGGCTGGTTTATGCTTCTGCGTAGGGATTGCGTCGTGATCACGCAATGGCCACGCCGTTGCTCGGACGCCGTCATGAGCCCGTGATACTTCTGCGGAGGGATTGCGTGGGGTTTACGTCTCGAAATGCAATTCATTGCCACACCGGTAGAGGGACCAGAATGACCATTCTGGTCATTACATACGGATTACTAGTGAGTTAAAAAAAAGTTTACAGAAATGAAGGCAAAAGTTATATATATATATATATATATATATATATATATATATTAGGGCTGTCAAACGATTAAAAATTTTAATCTGATTAATCACAGGGTAGCTGTGGATTAATCACGATTAATCACGATTAAAAATGACTGAGAAATATTATAATATATTCTCTGTATGTTGTTGGAACAAAAATGAAGAAGGCAGATATATTTTTAACATTTGTCTGTTTTTTATTTATGACAAACACATTACTCCTAACTACTCTTTAAGCTCTTTAAGCCAGTTGCTGAGGCAAACTAACTTGTTGACATTTTCTGGATTCAGAGCTGACTGTTTCTTGTCAACAATGTGGCCTGCCACTGAAAAGAGCCTTTCACATGGAACAGTGGATGCAGGAGTGGCTAGATATTTGCGGGAAAGTGGGGCCAGCTTGTCATGGGCTCCTGAATGAGAAGCCCACCACTGCAAGGGGCAGTCCTCCATGCTGATGCTCGGCTCTGCTCTGTACCTGTGTATGTCTCTGTCAGGCTGCTCCTCTTCATCAGATTCTGAATCTGAGTCAATCAGAAGGCTCATTTTCTTCCTGGGTGGTTCATCATGAGAGGTCTGCAGAGACCTTCTGGGTGACAGTTCATGCAGTAGGCCTCCAAGTGAGGTCCAAACCTCTTCTCTTTCACACTTAGGCACGCTCTTCAAGTCTTTAAAACGTGGATCCAGCACTGTTGCAAGCTTGAGCCATACAGTGTTGGTATTTCCTTGGCGGGAGGCTAGGTCTTCCTTGAAGGTTGTCTTATATTTCACCACATATGCAGGGTCCTCTTCAGAGACTTCCATTGCATGACGCAAGTGGCAGAGAGCAGGCAGTACGACTGAGCAGGAGACATAGGCCTCTCCACCTAGAATCTCAGTTACATACCTGCAGTGGAATAACGCGCACACACACACACACACACACACACACACACACACACAGAGAATCATATTTAATTTGAATTGAATCAATTCAATGTTATTTTTTACTGAAACTACTAGTCACACATTAAATGTGGTTTTCTTACCTGCAGGGCTCCAGAAGAGTTTTCAGTCTGTGCAGTTTGTCCCATTCTGGTTGTGTCAGCATCACCAGTTTGTTGGGTTGTTGGTCCAGGGTTGCTTTTATTGCTGCTTGATTGTGCAGAAGACGTTCGAGCATATCCAACGTCGAGTTCCAATGTGTGGAAACGTCCTGGATCAGTGGCTCCTCTTTCTGCCCAAGGGCCGCTTGCTGTGCATGAAGCTCCGCGGTGTTTGCGGGGCTGTGTTTAAAGTTGCCGACAATTTTGCGACACTTGGCCAATGCGTTGACAAATCCACTGTCAGAGAGGCTGACGGTGATGCTTCTTTGTAGAATGTGAGCTACGCAGGGCATGTGCTCAAAAGGCAGTAGTTGAGCCGCAGCGATCATATTACGTGCACTGTCAGTCCCGAGAGTTGTGATTTTTTCTTCAATTGCCCATTTTCGTGCTACTCTTTGAAACTGTTCTGCACATGCCTCAGCAAAATGACGCTCCTCTGTTTTCATCACGGTTAGCGCCTTAACGACTTCAGCTCCGAGGTTTTAGTGATGTAATGCGCAGTTACACCGAGATAATTGTCGTTACTCACGGAGGTCCAGTGATCTCCTGTGAGGGCGGCGTATTCCACTCTAGCCAAATCCTCTTCCTTGTTTTTCTTTTTAGCCTCACAGAGTTCGTGAATTTTAGTCATCACCGTGCCTCTTGACGGTGGCTTGTGGAAAGCGTTGAGAGTTGCAACTTTCATAACTTCGGAGAAGCCCTTGTCTTCGACAATGCTAATCGGTCTGCAGTCCCTGGCAATCCATTTGGCAATTGTCTCAGTCAATTTTTTGGAGGCAGACTTACTGAGTGGCCTGCGCTCGGTAAGGGTAGTCTGACGCAAGCCCCCGGCCGTTTCACCTGAGGTTGAAGCCCCAGCAAACGCATGCTTGGCGTTAAGATGATATTTTAATGTCGAGGTGCTTCGGTGAGATGAGAACTCCTTCCTGCAGTGTGTGCAAATGACAACATGTTTATCTATCTTTCCATCCGCGTTCTTCTTAAACTGAAACTCTCCGTTGAGAGGGCCAGCAGACTCTTTGGGCTCCTCCATCTCTCTCGTTGCGCCACAATGTTAGCGCAACGAAGGGTGGGCGTAGTGCATTTAATTGTGGGATATAGGGGGCGCGTCACTCTGCGCATGCGTTAATGCGTTAAAAAAAGTAATCAGATTAATTCCGCAAATTAATTTAATCGCGTTAACGCGTTAATTTTGACAGCCCTAATATATATATGTTGTCGCCAATCAGTAGAAGCATTTATCAAGGCTGTGTTTACACCGTGGCGGTGTTTACGAGTGGAAACCGGAAAAGCAATCTCCAGCCAATGTAGTTCATGGACCAATCACAGCCAAAGCCAACGCGTTGGGACGGTGTCGCTTCGACGCGCGTCTAGGATTTGGGGAGGTGCACGTCGAGGACGTAAAGGGTCCGCGAAGGGTCTGCCGTGGGTCCGCCGTCCCCCAGCGTCGCGTCGACGCGGAAGTATAAACGAAGCATTAGCTTGAGAAAAGGTAGCATTTATTAACCGACACACTTCCTGCTAATCTCTCACTCTGTAGCATCTGTATGGCTTCCTCTGATCTGATTTTAAGAGCTTGCATATAATTTAATCTTGTTTAGATAAATCTGTTTATTGTTTATTGTCTATAGTCAGGTTTTTATCCCACTCCTCTATCCCCTTGTACTGCTGGTCATTGTCAATTTCTCCTAAGGGGGATTAATAAAGGAATATCTTATCTTATCTTAGTGTTGCTGCTCTGTTCGCTTTTACTGCTTCACCTACGCTACTCGCTACTGTAACGCACAGACCGTGTATAAACTTGAACGTTACATTTTACGTAGATGTCCTTTGAAGAATAAGAAGAGCGGCAATGCACCGCTGCTGAATGAATATAGGGGAAACACTGAAATACGAGTAACGAGACTGTTTTGAAAATGGATGGAGTAGAAAGTACAGATAATTACGTGAAAATGTAAGGAGTAGAAGTAAAAAGTCGGCTGAAAAATAATTACTCCAGTAAAGTTAAGTAAGGTAACAAAGTATTTGTACTTTGTTACTTCAGACCTCTGCATATGGGCTTTCGCTCCAACAATTTTCTAACCTGGAGGGTTTTAGATAATGTGCTCATATTCACTCGTGCTGGTAGCTAGCGTTAGCTTAACTTAACCAGTTTTTTGCTAGCTAACATTTGCAAAAACGGTGCAGTCCGAGTCCCACAACCCGTATATTCCGTATAAAACACGACTAGAATAAATAAAACAATGTAAAATACAGTCACTCACACATATAAAGAAACATTATTCTTAGCGAAATGCTGGTTTTGCAGCTTTGTCGTCACTTTGCCTGCTTCGTTCCTGTCAGCAACACAGACATGTCTATGATACAAGCATAACGTAGTAACTGACTTAGATGTGCAAACCAGTCTGATATACGGTCAAATCATATTGCATTAAGTTCAGGGCCAGGTCTAGACAGGCATGTATGAGGGGGCAGCCACAAATCTTGAGGGGGCATTGTGCTCCAGCACCTTTTACCATGTCTAACTGACAAATTCACTCACTAGGATGCGGGTACACTAAAAAAGTGCCTTGTAAAGTACTGTGGTCTCAAATGCTTGACACACTTATTTTATTGTAGTTATTGTTGTTAGACTAACCATATATGAACTTGGGTTGCTGTTAGTTGTATGTCCTACCCTCAACCTAAACTGACTGCATTTGTCAGGCCTCTACCCCAAGAACTTGGGTGTCCCTATGAAAACTAGCTTCTGTAGAAGAAGAAGAAAGAAGAAGAAGAATTACTGATTTGATCTGTAGGTATAGCTCTTAGGGTCACTGAGGCACTCAGACCTCCTGACCACGATAGCGTGCCAACATTTTTGTAACTTTTTGCAAAGTTTTGAGGAATTCCATAGAGATTTAGGGGTGCCACCTAACACATGAACTTTGGCAAAATTTCGAAAAATGTGCAATTTTTAGTCTAATTGCCAAAAGGTTGACCTGGAAATGTTGAGTACAGTGAACTTTTATATGGTAACATGTTCTATAGGGTTATCAAAGTAAAAGTTGTTTGTTTGCCCTTTGGGCAACTTGGGCATTTCTCAGAATTCAACTTTCAAGATTCTCAATTCATTTGTCCTATAGACAAAATGAATGGAGGTCAATGGGACATGTTAATGTGGACTTACCCTGAATTTTATGCAGCAGTGATGGATGTCGGACATACATATAAAGTTTAATTGACTTTATTGTTAAACACAAGGGCCGATGACAAACCTAAAAGAACAAACCCTCTCTAGTGGCTAACTCACTGGCAACTAGCAGGGCCTAATGGTAAGAGCTGACACTAACTACACTTCAAACTTAATTGCTCAGTCTGTGCCAGATTCTGCTTCACTGAGCAACATCACCAACATTACCTTGTTCACACGTCTCTCTCAGACATGTGAACAAGGTAACCTCTGGTGAGCATGATGACTACACCTTCAGGTCTGTGAAAACCTGGTTCAGGTGGACCTCACCAATGTGGTGCCGGCACCCAGACCAAAGCAGTGGTCGGCCCAGTGAGAGCTGTATGGCAATGCAGGCTGCTGTGAGATGGCTGGTGTTTGAAGCAGCAGTGTCAAATGCCATGTTGACAACCTGGTCAGCGCAGCAACTTGCATGTCAACCGGGCAATGATCACTCCACATGCCTCATTGGTCTGCTTCTTATACGCAGGAACACCAAGCAGTTTCAGCCACTCTGCATCTCCAACCACCACTGTAAGACTCTCCTCCAACTGGCGCACATTGCTGAGCATCGGTGTTAACTTGCTGTTGCGTAAGATGCAGAGAGATGTGTATATTCGCCTGTTGCATTGGTGACATCTTCAACCTTGTAGCCAGTGACACTACACTTGGTCGGCTAAGGACGTCATGTGGAATGAAGATGTTTGTTCCAGTCTTCTTATGCTTTTGGGATGGTTCGTGTTAGTATCCTCCTCTGACTCCTCATCAATCTCCGACTCCAAGCTGGACATTGCCGTCATCTCCTTCAGCTCCTTTTCACAGCGGGACTGCCTGGCTGCTGCGGCAGCTTGACGCTCCTCTCGCCGCTTCACCTTGAGCTGCAGCTTTTGTGGCCACTCCAATACACCAAATGTGGCCACTCTGTCAGTCTTCATGGTGGCCAAGAAAGCTAGGTATTATTGGTTGTCAATCAGCTTTTAAACATTTGAAGGCCACAGCGGAAATGTGGCATCAAGTCTGCACTCAATTGTTTCGCTGTAGTCTCACTGGAGCGCTTGGCCTGGGAGATTTTCCGCAGCTTGCTGTTAGCATTGACTAAGTCTACCATCTTGTGGCACGCACGCTTGTCGCTCACCATTGGGATGTTGGCTTTCTTGTAAAATGGCCGCACCTGCTCCAGGACAACCTTGGCTGCCTCAAACTGCAACAACGCTCCATTTGCACCAGGTCTCTTGGCAAGCATGCAGCGTAAGATCTGACGCCGGTAATGATGCCAGGCTGCGACTGCTAGTCTGGCAGGGACCAGTTGGTGAGGGCAACATCTTAGGAGAGCTGGATCCTGGGTTGGGTTGTGTTGTGCAGTGCCTGAGAATGAAAAGGATATAAGCTCAAGGATAGTGTTTAAAAATCTTACCATACTTAATATCACTCAATTATGATAAACCATTCTTGCATAAGCTTCAAATTTTAGCTGTACATAGTCTAACTTCATCATAACTTATCATTACATTACTACCAGAGTAGCTAGCTGTGCTTGCAAATATACTTGTATTTAAAATGTTAAGTAACAACTACAATGCTACTAATAACCATGAGACATCTATACTCTGACAATAAACTTAAATAATATTAATTATTAATTATTATTAATTATTATTATTAATTATTAAATAATAAATAATATACAAAGACACACCTACGGATATGATAGTAATATGCAATAATACATACCCAACACAGAAAGATCACCTCAGTTTTCTTGAGCTGTAGTATTGTTTACCTCAGATCTCCATGGTGACCATTGAGCACTGTTAACCACTTTATCCAACAAAAACAGAGGGGCCAATGTCCATATAGCGCCTTTTTCCAACAGAAAAGTGGTGACTGGGCGCTGAGGAGCGCACCACACCAGCGTTTTTATGAAGCGCCCAAGCGCTGCACGCGCCGGGTTTTGTTTCCATAACAACCATGACATAACAATGCTCTAGCTAGCTATCACAGTAGCCTATGTTTATTTTTTGTAGTTCTACTTGTTGTGTAGGCCTTTTACGCAAGAATCGGAAATACGTCACTGTAGCGTAAGCTTAGTTCCGTTGTGGCTTTGTTGATAGAAAAATGGCGGCTCACGGTAGAGTGTTTTCGACAAGCCTGGCTTATTTACCCAAGTTCACCAGCGCCGATGTGGTGAGGAGTGTGGAGACCCATTCGTCCACGAAAGGCAACAAACTGGACAAGGGGTATAAATTCTTTCACGAAGAATTCATCCACAATTACGAAGGTAAGTAAAGACGAACATTGCTATAACATTAGCCATACCGGTTAAGCCTGCGTGTACAAACTCCGTTAACGTTAACTGTAAAGTCATGGTAAATCTTGGGTGTTGTGATTGTGTAATATGGAGTTTAACACGTCGTATTAAAGATGTGTGCATGTTTAAGTGAGATGACATGAGATAACATAACAATCAGTAATTTGGTGAAGCTGTGCTAGCTAAGTGTGAAATGTTACTGACATTGTGTTGTGACTTAACGTCAATGTTACGAAGTGAAGTTGTGTATTTCTGTGAGATAACACATAATGTTTTCTTGTTGCATGCGGATATAGTATCAAATATACTCCAGGGACAGGTTGTAGTGAGAGGTAGATGCTTCAGGTCAATGAGGAAGAGTGAGGAGCCTCACAAACTGGAGGTTTGACCATAGACAGAATGCCGGTTGGCAAAAGTTCAGAAGTTGCCTGTTCTTGTGCGTTCTCTCTTCTTGCTGCGGTTGCGGCACTTTCTTCACTTACTATTTCTTTACTGAAAGTAAGCTGACCAGACGTCCAGAACAGATTTTGTTTTACATTAGCAGTGGACATAGACTGAACTGCTCTGTCCCAGTAGAATCTCAAGTCCAGGTTGAACTAAATTGCTCGCGAACATGGAGTACTCGTCATACATATAATAAAATGAACTTACATTAAATGCAATCATTTGCATTCTGTACACAGCTCAGCACACCCATTACAATCTGGTCACTCTACTGAAAGTTACACTGTCATGTTATTATGAACATTGATGTAATAGTATAGGTATGACTTGAGCGATTAACCTGTTTAAGTTGTTATTGTGTCTAGATATCACTGGAAGCAGAAAGTGCCAACCTGAAAGCTTTCTCCTGCAGTTGTGCAGCTGATTCTGCAACCACATAGTTGCCATCCTGTACCAGACTGCACATTACTCACAGCTGGGTCTGCAGGCTGTTCCACCCCCTCTGGCCTGCACAAGTGGCTTACAAAGATGGCACAGACCAAGAACACAGGTGGATTTCTGTTAAACATGTCATTATGAGTTTAAGAGCCGATGTGTATCTCTTAATTATAAAAACACCCCCAGTAATGACTACAGACTGTAACTTCTTTTTGTCTTTTATTTTTAAGGGAATCCATCCTGAGCCTGTTAGTGAGCTGGTGGTGCAAAAGCCCAAAACAAGAACGGTCTGAGGTCCACACTGTACAAGGCATATACAGGTGATTAATTTGTTAACTGTTTGATTGTTGCTTTGTGAGAGTAAATTAAGTTTTTTTATGTTATGTTTTTTATGTTTAAGTTTTTTTTAAATGTTATGACTAACATCATTATTAATTCTAGACCATTTCCATTTGTGGTCCCCCGTTGGTGGAACGATCTGCCAAGTGCCACCAGAGCAGGGGATGTCCCTCTCTGTCTTCAAAACATCCCTGTCTTCCAAGGATACCTCCTCTCCTATCACTTTTTTTGACAACCCGACACGCATGACACACACCTACAATGCTCTTCCTTCTTTTCCTCCCGTTTCTCTCCACCTCCATCTCTTCCCTTCTCTACCACTTTCTCATCCTAACACACTTTGACTTGTACTTATAATATAGACACTCCATTCTCCAGTAATAGTATTGACAGATACAATTAATAAAATATAAATGTAAATGTAGTTAAGCACTCATGTCTTAACTTTTCTTTTGTGTGACCAATAATGGTGTGTATCTCTTTGCTCTTTTGTGTAGGACCACTGCCAGATCCAAATATGATGGCATCTGGAAGAAAATTATGCCAGGTACAGCCACAGCCTCTCATGGCTGTTGTTTTGGATGGGCTTTCTGAGATGGAGCTGACGGCATCTAGATTTGGGCCTGTCCCTCGTGGATCCCCCCTGTCCTATCACTGTCCACCCAAGAAATCCAGTGACCTCATCATACACTACATGGCTCCAGAATTTCCATCCCTTCCGCTGATGCAGCACACCTTGCATTGCACCCTGCATTTCGTCCCGTCACTACATCATCAAATGCATCTCGAGTCTCTTCAAGTGTCACCAGAGCTATCCAGCAAGATAGAAGAAGAACCCGGCAGCAGTCCAAATGTCCTGCGTGGACACAACTACGGCGACCAAGGCTGACTGCCAGTCGTTTTTGGGATGCTTGCAGTAGTAGGGCGGGTAGTGCTGAGCAGGAGTCTGCTGCAGCTGTTCACATGATCAGAGGCTCCACAATGCAAACAGCTGCAATGAAGCGTGGTCTGCTGATGGAGCCTGAATTGCTGGCAAACTATGCTGAATTAATCATACCGGCAAACTTGTCGCTTTTCGGCTACAATCGCCGTTTTTTGGGTCAAAGGGGTCATTCACGTGACTCGTGTAGATCCGAAGAGTTTTTGTTTTGGGGGGGGGGGGGGTCGGGGTCGGGGAAGGCTGCGTTAGCTTATCAAGTGGAGGCTGAGACACGCATGCCGGCCAGGCAAAAAGTGAGTTTTTTGCACGTGTAGAGTGACAGCAACAGAGTGCAAAACATTTTTTAATTTAGTTTATCAGTACTTTGTATGGACTCATCGTCTCAATTTTCATCGTCATCGCGATGTGAGCGTTCATGATAAATACATCGCAAAAGCTGGTCTGTAATGCGATAAGTTCGCCACGCACACTCGGGCCATCCTTATCCTTAAATCATCCTTAAATATTGTGGTTTGCAGTAACCGACCCACCCTGTCAATTTAGGACCGACCCAAATATTTATTTTTCCCTTTTAGTCCGACCGACTTGCCGGTTGTATACTTGCGTTAAGACCGACCGTTGTTTTTTTTTTAACTCTTCAAATAACTAATGCAACTACAATAAAACCCTATTAATTATATTTTAGAAGGTATCGCGAATATAAATAGCCTACATACACACGTAGGCTACGTTCTTTCTTTTGTATTCGCTTCATTTCATCAATGGTTCGCGCTTGTCTGTTATGATGGCTGCGGCTGCAGTAGGTCCTAAAGAAAATGTTCGCAGTCACCGTTCAAAGTTATAGAAGGCTAAAATATTACTTTGGGTTCAGGCACCGTAGCAATAGGTCCTACATGAAAAAAATGCATTGAAATATCTCGACACCGCTATAAAGTGACGTGTCGACTGACGTCAAGGAGACCACTAAACTTTTACGGGATGGAGACGCGGTCAGTGACGTCACGATATGCAAATTTGTTTAAATTCATATCGACGTATTCACCATGACCAAAATTTTACTCTTTTCTTATTTATTATCGCAAGTCATATCGTCATCGCAATATTGAACAGTGTGATCGCACATTTTCACAATGATCTGGTCTCAGCAGATACCTTGACTCTGTTGGTTGTTATGTCATATTTGGAAGCTCAATCTGTAACTTTTTTTCATACAAAATCTCACCAGAAGTAACCATTTAAAGGGTTATTTTTCAAAATTTTCTTCCGGGGGGGCATGACCCCGGACCCCCCTAGTGTTGCTAGTTTACCAACACACAGCACCACTCCTACAAAAAAATCGAGGGAAAACACTGAGTATACTGTACTATAGATATACTATATACCTCCAGAAATCCTACTGTCAAAACGCTCAGAATTGCGTACTTACACATATTTAAATCACAAAAAAAATTCTTGGGGGGCCCCATTACGCTGTCACCTTTTTTTCTCTGACCAGTTTGCAGGTCTGATTAATGCAATGTAATGTTTTACCAGCAGGTTTCATCATTCACCCTGACGCACCACATCTTGGGGCTAGTCCAGACGGTCGGGTGTATGACCCTTCAGAGTCGCCTCCTTTTGGCCTGGTTGAGGTGAAGAGCAGCACAAAAAATGATCCTTCTCAGGTTGCTCACCTCAAGGTGCAGGAAGGCCATGCCAGTCTAAGACGTACACATAAGTACTACTGGCAGGTTCAGGGCCAACTGGCAATCACAGGACTGGCATGGTGTGACTTTGTTACCGATACCCTATCAAATTTAACTGTGGAAAGAATTTGGCGTGATGACTCATTCATAGCTGAAATGAAAGAGAAATTGGATATATATAACTATGGCACATACATGAATGCTTACCTTGAATTCCACTAATCTTGTCTTTACCAATCAGTTTTGCCTTCTGTCCCGTTTTATTGTAAAGTTTTGGTATTGATTGAATCAGTTGAATGTTTGTTATTGTTATTGATTGAATCAGTTATTATTGATCAGTTTATTAGATTAGATTACATTCAACTTTATGTCTGTGTCTAATTAAAAGTGCAATGTACATACAAAGTATAGACAGGTGGTGCATAGACAGGACAAGAAATATAGTGTAGACAGTAGTATACAGTTGGTTCACAGAAGGTGGTTTAGTATGTTATGCATACAAAAAAATAAAGGATGCATTATTTTGAACAAAATTGTTTTAATTGTTCATCTAATGTTTTAGTGAAATCGGTCACATTTCAACAAACATCAACAGAGTGTCCGCATTCAAGGAAGTTAACGCTTTGCAATGGTCTGGTTATCACCATACTAAGCTCAATCTTTTAAGATTGAACATTAGTCTGGGGAGTCTGCGCTTTGTTTCTACTGCACAAGCGGCGTGATCAATGGGCATCGTTCAAATGACTCCGTACGTTTGGATAGTCCTTCAACCAATCAGACCAACGATCCGGTGCGTCTTTTGGATAAGCTAGTTTCTGATTGGCGCCAAAGGGCTAGTATCCGTCCTCTGGAGTTTGGGGTGTGGGGGATTATTTACATACAAAACAATTAATTCACTCTTCAAAACAGAAAGGTCCTTGATAATTTGCTAGAAGACAGCAATTAAGCCAGATCTGATTCACACTGCCAATCAGTGTGAGCGGCATGGGAGAGTCCCAGATGTGAAAGGACTTTATTCTGCCGATCGCTCTCTCCACGATAATTCTGAGGCGGGCAATGGCTTTCGTTTGTTCTGTTTCCTCCTTGCTGAATTGAGCTGAACGCTTAAAAGGTGGAATGATGAGCTTAGCTCCAATGTCAGCAAGGAGGTTTTAGTTTTCAGTTTATTCGATTAGCATTTAAACTTCTCAACAAATGATCATTACAAAGTACAATGAGAAAAAAAAAAAAAAAAAGAATGAGGAACCCTTTGTCTGCCATGACGTCATCTCCTGGCTCCAGCAAGGGAAGGACGCCACTAATCTTGGTGATCTTAGCTTATCTGAGATGCACCCAGTGTACAGGGGTAAGACGAATGTCACCAAACCAGTGGGAGCAACTCCAATGAGCCCTTTCAATGTCGTCCTGTTTTTATAGCTGGAGAATGTTTCTGACTGTAAGGTCAGGGATGAGGCTGTCTCCAGGGCGATTTCTGTGCAGTCCAGTATCACTCTGACATTGGGATAATATCTCTGGAATTTAAGCGGCATAGTGGACTTAACTTTTTCCCTGCTTATCCAGATGGGAAGTGAGCCCAGCATCATGTAGAGATAATTGGCCCAGGTGATGGTAACTCTGCTGACCCTGGCAATGCTGACATTAAACATGTCAGCAATGAGCTGCTCCTTCATGCCAACAGCAACCCGCATGGAGTACATCAGGAACTCGTCGATCAATGGCATGCTGCGTGGTGGGCTGGGATCTTCGCAGCCTTCCTCACCTGCCCTCCTTGCTTTGGTCCAATACACAAGCCTAAGGGGCCGATCACACCAGACGCGTCTTTTTAAGCGCAGCCGCTTTGAAAACGCTTTGGCAAAAATGCGTCGGGCAAAAGCGCCTGGTGCGCCTGTGGAGTGGGCCTGCATGCGCAACCGGGCGATTAAAACTTAATTTACAAAATGGATTCAAGCAGACGTCGCGCTCTTGCCCTTGCTGTGTTGTGGGAGGAGGAGGAAAAAGTTACAAAAAAGCGGAGGTTTTGGGTTCACGACATTTAAAAAAAAGGAAAGAGTACGGTGAATACCACCATCTATTCCGCGAGCTGTGTCTCGATGACGAGCGCTTTCAGATGTATTTTCGGCTGAGCAGGAGTCAGTTTGAGCATCTTCTGAGGATGGTGGGGCCAAGCATCGCAAGGCAGGATACCAACTGGCGGGAGACAATCAGCCCCTCTGAAAGGCTGAGAATTTGTCTCAGGTGAGTTTCCTCCAATAAATAAAAATATATAATATCTACTACTGAGAGAACGAACTGCAGTTGTAACCAGCACAGTATGTACATATGTATGTAGCCTACATAGCTATCATGATAATAAATAAACATACGTAAATACATAAGATATATACAGATGAGGTATATACAGTATAAAATAATATATATGCAGTATGAACAGTATTGATAATATTACTGTTTGGACCACTACACAACACATCAACATCAAAGGAAACATTTAGCTGCAAAAAATGATGCATTCAGTAGGTATAACTGAACATTGTTTTGTGAATTGCAGATATCTGGCCTCTGGAGACTCCTTCAGAAGCCTTGGGTTTAGTTACCGCATAGGCTTCTCAACTGTGGTTGGCATTGTCCAGTGCGTGGTGACAGCCATCTGGGACTGTCTGGTCACCAAGTACATGCCAGTGCCGACCACCAGAGACTGAAAGGAGATCTCAGAGGGTTTTAAACAACTCTGGGACTTCCATAATTGCCTCGGAGCAATCGATGGGAAGCATGTTCAGATCCAAGCCCCAGCCAGCACAGGATCCCAATTTTATAACTACAAGGGGCGCTCCTCTGTGGTGCTCCTGGCGGTCGTGGATGCAGAGTACCGCTCCCGCATCATCGACGTTAGGGCATATGGTAAGAGCAGCGATGGAGGGACCCTGGCTGCGACTGCTTTTGGTAAGGCGTTGTTCTCCCACACCCTTCCGCTCCCCCCAGATGCCCCTATCAGTGGTGCGGAGGATCAGAGCCCGGTGCCCTATGTGTTTGTGGCAGATGAGGCGTTTCCTCTAAGGAGAGATCTGATGAGGCCCTACCTGGGACAGAGCAACACCAGAGAGAGGAGGGTATTCAACTACCGCCTGTCCCGGGCCAGGAGAATGGTGGAATGCACCTTCGGCATTCTTGCCACACAGTGGCGTCTCTATCGGAGAGTTTTGAGGGTGTCTCCACAGGTGGCGGAGAAGGTCATCAAGGCCACCTGCATCCTGCACAATTTCCTGCACTGGGAGACAGAGAATCAAGACCTACCCACCCTCTCCGCTGTGGAGCAGAGAGCTGTCTAGCACCTGGAACGGGTTGGCAGCAACAATGCCTCAAGAGAGGCCCAGGGTGTGAGGGAGAGCCTTACCTCCTTTTTCTCCTCTCCTGCTGGTGCTGTCCATTGGCAAGATGGCATAATTTGAAAGTGATTGAAAATTAAAAAAATGTTTTACACACAATCTAAATGCATCTTTGAAATACTTTTATTTTTATTTTATTTTATTTTATTATATACTTTTATTTTTTTATCTTTGAAATACTTTTATTTTATTATGACTACTTTCATTCGCATAACATACTTTACTTTCCATTTACATTCAATCTAATTTAATTCACATTACATACTTTAAAATAAATTCATAACATTCATATGACATACTTTCATTTACATTAATCACATAACATACTTTCAAATAAATTCATTACATTCATATGACATACTTTCATTTAAATTCATTACATTGACATGACAAATCATTCACATTTCATTCAACTGAGATATTTGTATTACCTATTTACAGTGTGTGTGTGTGTGTTAACGCCGCCCAAATTCAGCCTCATGAAGCAGTTTTTGGAAGCCCATGCGGACTTCAGACCTGGTTACATCATCCAGCCTCTGAAAAGCTGGCAAGAGGCTTAGTAAAAAATGTTAATCTTCATGAACTGGCTTGTTTAAAGCCCCAAGGATGGTTTCCTGATAGGTTGTTAACGGCGCCTTTGCAGCAGTGGAGGTCTTGCCGCCGCTTGTGTGAGGTCTCTTGGGTGTCTGTGTGTGTGCGGTGTGTGGACTGACTCTACCATTTCAACTTCTGGCCTGTGTGTTTCAAACTCTCCTCCATTTACTGGCCGGTGTGGTTGATGCTCCATTTCAGCTCTCGGCCTGTGTGTTTCAAACTCTACTTCAGTTACCGGCCGGTGTGGTTGTTGCTCCATTTCAGCTCTAGGCCTGTGTGTTTCAAACTCTACTTCAGTTACCGGCCGGTGTGGTTGTTGCTCCAAATCAACTCCCGGCCAGTGTGGTTGTCGCTCTAATTGTTCTAGTGCGCTCTCCTGGTCAGCCTAAAGTAAAAACTTGTAATCAGTTGACTTAGCTCATTGCATACAAGGCTCAAATGCCAGTAAGTAAACACAACTGCAAGCAAGTAAACACATTCAAAATTACCCATGGTGTACAGTTATATGAATACAACTTCCCAACTGTTAAGTCTATTTACTAGGGTGTCAGTTGTCTGGGAAAATTGCGTCAGGTCAAAGTCATCATCGGCAGGTTCTAGATCAAGAGTTATCTGTTAAAAAGACAAGACAGTTTGTTCAATAAATAAATCAAAACTGTGTTTAATAGATGTGTAAATTGATAAATGAAGAAGTACAACAAATCCCTACTACTACTTCCTCCATGTTGGATGTGGTGGCTCTCCATTACATGGGGCTCCATGAATGCCATGACCCCCATGTATTTCCAGGTACTCTTCCTTCCTCCCTCTGCACCACTTTTTTTCGACCTCAGCTCTTTCCTCTCCTTAAGATACTTGTCCCTAAAGTACTTCCATTTCTTTTTGCATTCACATACTTCTCTCACACAAACACACACACACACATTCGCTCACTCGCTAATCTCCTGAATTCCCTCTTCCCGCTAACTCTGTCCCACAGCTAGCCTACCTTAAAAAAGCATATATAAACGGCATTATACTCACCAGAGAGATTCACCTGGCTGCTCACGCAGGTCCATGCATGCATCCGTCGGATTGAATTTGAATAATTTTTGCTTTTTTTTTTCGAAATTGTAAACGGCCAGTATCAAGCTTTCGTCTCCGTTCGCCATTTTGTTGAAAAGATTTCCTCGGAAGTGGTAAAGTAGTGAAGCCCGCCTCTTGCTTGATCCGATTGGCTCCTCTTGCTGTCTGAGTGTGACATTGATGAGCTGTGTGACTCCGCGCCTTGCGCTCAAAAGTTGAAAATATTTCAACTTTGGTGCGCGCCTATAAACTGCCACAAAAACGCAAAGCGCAGCGTTTCAAAGGCGCACCGTACCATAGGAAAACAATGGTTTTGCTCGCGACGCTTTTTTAAAAGTCGCGTCTGGTGTGATCGGCCCCTAAGGGCAGATGGTGCAATTGACTCCCAAAAAACAGTAAACACCCTCTCAGATGGGAATTCGGTGTAAAAATGAATTTGGTCGTCCAACGAACAATATCGGCTGAAGAGAGTAGGGGGTGGTAGGTCAGTCTTTTGCAACCTGGCTTCTAAGTCACGATTGTAATCTAAAGCCTCATCCAGAGCACCTGCAAAGATAAAGAAATTAAAAATCAGTCTTAACATATTTGTGCTGCTACCTTTCAACACAACACACAACAATAATCACGTGTCATGTAAAATTGAAATGTCGCACGAGCATCTTGCTACAATAACGTTACATTTGAGATTAGTCAACAGGCTATGTTACAGAGTTACAGTCGTAGGCTAACGTTAACAGGCTTGTGCGTGCCCAACAACGGCCCTTAGTTGTTCTAAAATTAGTGAAAAGTACGGCCTCTCGGGGCTTATTGTTTAATTGAATTTCATGATATAGACATATGAAGTTGTTCAGTTAGAATTGCATTTATCCATTAACGGTACACATAGTTGATTAGCCTTATGATATCTTACCTGCAGGTGGGTGTGTCACGTAGTTGTGATCCATACTGCCTTAGCGACGATGTCACCATCTTCACAGGGTTGTGGGACGGACTGACGTTTGACAGTCCTCTCATGTACTCCCTTCTCAAAGGAGCAGTAAAATTATTCCAAGGGAATAAGCTTGGCACAACCTCACTCTTCAGGCGACGAACAACGCAGCCACCGATGTAATCTTTCTCAGCGAAGTGCCGGCTGCAGACATAAGTGCTACCTTTTTTTATCGCAAACTGGTTCCCTTCGTCTCTTTGGATCGCCTGTATCCATTTGGGTTTCAGGTTTGGATCCACGGGAAACGAATGGAATGAGAGGTAGGCCTTTTTTTGGGTGGAAGACGAACAGCCTGGAACGCAACAGAAATTACGACTCGTCGACTCTGCCATTTTCATATCTGCCGCTAGACTTCTACGATAACAGGAAGTTCTGTTACGCTTCAGTGACGTGTTTCCGGTCGAGAAATGCGGAAGTGTGTAAAAGGCTTATTGGGCCGTTCGTTGTGTGTTAGTTATTTTATTTTTTATTATTTTTTTTTTATAGTTCGTTATTTTGCTACTGTGCAATGTTTGCGATCCGGAGGGCTCTTGCCCTTATACTTTGTATCGATGAAGAGCTGCAATTCCAGCCTCTAAAAAGGAGGATGTGGGTACATGACATTAACCAACGAAGAGAAGAATTTGGAGAATACCATCGTCTCATTCAAGACCTACGGTTAGATAGTGCCCGATTCCATAGTTACTTCAGACTGACACCAGGACATCCAGGAGACCTCCTCCAAAAGACCAGTGGTGCCCTCAGTAGGAGCAGAACCACATTCAGAAAATCGATCAGCCCGTCAGAGCGTCTTAGTATATGTCTACGGTGAATGCAAATCTCTGTGATCACTTTTTTTTTTTACTTTGTTATCATTAGTAGGCTATTCCATGTATACACACAGCAATTAAATAGCTACCATATATTGATAGCAAAATATATATGACAAAGACAAATGGTTACAGAAACAGATAAACAAAAAGTAAAGCCTATATAGTAGGATACAGACTTGGATAGTAGGTTGTTTTGATGACTTCATTTGAAATGTGTTTTTAAACTGACAAGGCAACCTAGTTTCAATGTAGTTTTTCTCCCATATAGGTTTCTTGCCACACGACACTCATACAGGACTATTGCTTTCAGCTTTCGAGTGGGGCATTGCACTGTGGGCCGCATAGTGAAGGATGTGTGTGAGGTGTTATGAACCAGCTTACAGGAGGACTACATGTCTGTGCCTAAGAGGGAAGATTGGCAGAAGATATCTGACGAATTTGGATCCCTATTGGCGTTCCCCAATAGCCGTTATGCCACAGAACTGCTGACGTAGGCTGTTTACATTCTCAGCCACTGTAGCTATTTCCGGTTCGCTACAGCCTCTAGAACAACCTTTTAGATCACTGCAGCGCTGAGGTAAAACATGAAGAAAACGTTTGAATACCAGTCTACCAGGAGTTTCCACACTTTCCCCAAGGATGAGGAATTAAGGTGCAAGTGGGTTGTCTCCATCCGTAGGGACGAATTTGTAATAACGCCTCACACCCGGGTGTGTAGCCGGCATTTTAAGGAAGATGATGTCTGTGAGCCGACATCGGAGAAAGGTAGACTGCTAAAACAGGGAGCTATTCCCAATTTATTCGAATGGAATAACTTCTCCCTTCCAGCTGTAAGAGCAAGTGTTTGGGAGAGGAGAGAAAGACCTCTCCCACAGGAGGAGGACGCTCCGGGGCAAGATGACGAGGTTGAAGATATGGAGCAAGATTCTGGTCCTGATGTTTAATCTGCCGCCGAAGTTATAGCTCTATGAGAGGAGGTTCGCAAACTGAAGGAACAGATTGAAAGCCTTACGATGAACAGGTTCGGGATTCATCGCTTTGCTGCCTCAGACAAGGATATTCGGTTCTTCACAAGGTAAGACAAGCAGCCTACTAGGCCTAGCCTACAGACACAACTCATTGAGTAGCTCATTTAACATTCAACTAATTTATTTTAGATGAAACCGAATGCAGCATCAACAGTGTTGAAGGTTGTATCAGCGATGCTGAGCGATTTGTAATAACAAAAACACTTTTCATGTTCAGCTATCTCCTGATGGGCGGCTAGCTCTCTTGCGCTGAAAAAAAAAATCCTGTCTTTTACGCAGCCCAGGCACCACAAACCGCGCACTGTACTAGACATAAACATTGTGATTGGCAGTAGCCTACACCACTAACAATAATGACGCATTGCGTGGATATATCTCTAGTGTGTGTTTTGTTTGATCCTCAAACAAAATATAAAATGAGTTATATCAGACAAAAACTTCTGCTAAGAAATTTGAACATCAACAAAAACAAAAACACACACAATAGCCTATCCGTCAGGGTCGCCGATACATTGAAGTGCTTTCTGCTTATTGTGCTGTAGGCCTAGGCTAGTTAATAGTTAATTGTGAAATTACACGTATTTAATAAACTGTCTGTATTTCATTTCTTAAGGTTTGCTTCATACACCTTGCTGATGCGGTTCTGGGCCCAGATTGAACCTGTGCTTCCATTTATGGTCAGCGTGAGGCAGGCTCAGAGAGGAACTCTCACAGAGTCCAGATCTACAAGCCATTCCCTGCAGCCCATTGATGAGTTCTTATTGTTTTTGAACTACCTCTTCGTTGGCTCCAAGCAACAGGACCTTGCTGATCGGTTCAGTGTCCACCAGTCCACGGTCAGTCGCATCATAACAGCATGGAGCACCTTCCTCTACTCAGTATTTAGTTCAATGAGGATCTGGATACCACAAGAGCAGATACGTGAATATTTGCCCTAAAATTTCAAGGACTACCCTGACACCACTGTGATTCTTGACTGCACTGAGCTGAGGTGTCATTGCCCATCTTCCCCTCTTCTCAGGAGTGAGGTGTTTTCCTCCTACAAGTCCCACTGCACAGTCAAAGGGCCGATTGGAATTGCTCCGCATGGAGCAGTGACATTTGTCTTTGCACTCTATGCTGGATCAATCAGTGACAAGCAGATCACAAAGGAATCTGGTATCATCAACAGATTAAAGCCTGGTATGGCTGTCATGATAGACAGAGGCTTTCTGATCGACGATATTGTACCGTGCAAGATATACAGACCAGCATTCCTTGCCGGAAGATCTCAAATGTCCGCTGTTGAAGTTAGGGAGACCCGGGCCATAGCACATCTCAGGGTGCACATGGAGCATCTCATTCGTCGGGTGAAGGAGCACAAATTATTTGACTCTGAAATCCCTCTAGGGCTTTTTGGGAGCATCAAACAGCTGTACACTGTGGCATGTCTCCTTACCAATTATGAAAATGGGCCTCTTGTAAAGCATGGGTTAAGAAGCCTGAGTAACCTAGAACACTTGCTTTTACAATAGGCCAGTTTTCATCTTGGGGATGGAATCATTTTGTAATGTAACAGGGATGGGACTCAAGTGAGGAGCGTGTGTGTGTGTGTGTGTCAACACTATATTCCATTAATTTTGTCACGTGTTAAATAAATATGTTATTACTGTCTAGAACTGTGTCCCTTTGCTATTTATGATGCTCTAAGAAGTAGTCATGACACACAAAATGAATGGATTATGGACAGGTTATTTGGAGAGTGCTCTTTCATTACTTCAATTCACCAATTTCATGTGTTATCCAGTAAGTATTTGTGACCGACAACAGTAACAAAAATAGGATTACACCAAATTACTTAATTCTTATAGTTTTACTAGTTAGTCATTATGCATGGCATGACATCTTACGCCATGACAGGCATACTGTTATCACACTCCAATTTTATTCTTGCCACTAAAACCAAAATTTTATACGGCGCTTCCAACTGGATCATATCGGTCACACGAGACGTCATTGCAAACGTCTTGTTACGTGTAGGTCGGCTATGTATTTTTCAGATCTGAAAACTTTATACTTTTCAAGCTATAAGCGTTTTAAAGTCAAGAAACTCTCCATTGAAATAACATTGAGCCTATTGACCCCATTGTTACCATGACTCCGCTAATCAACTTTCCAGCTGACAACGATTGACACACGCTAGAACTAGACTACAGCTGTCACTGTGTGAACCCCGTCTAGGCTATCGTCTGTTGGATTCATTGATTCGCTCGTCAAACCGGCATTTCATACAAATGACAAGCAAGGTAAGTTTTCCATTTGTCGGTATTGTTACATTGTCATGCCATGGTAATTCCATAATCCACGGAATTGTGTTTTCTAGTTTAGTATGAAACTCCTCTTCATGTTTTAAATATATTTATTAAGTAATAAAATGTAGCAACATTCAAATGACAACAGTTCAATATTACTCTTCACTAGATAAGAAAGTGCTGAGGTAAACATAAAAGAAAAAATAATCAACTCTTTCTTTGATAATGTTAGTGATTTCATTTTCAATTTTGTGTGCCATATCTAGCGATGTTTCAAGGGATAACATGTGGTGATGTAGCTGTTCTGCATAGACAAAGTCATAGTTTGATGGTTTGAGCCTGTAGTCACTGGGTGGCAGCTGTGGGGGTGAAGGAGCATCTGTGTGTGGACAGGTTCTGGGCACTACCTTTGCAGGCAACTGATAGGACAGCACACTTCCCCCCTGAACTGGCCCGAACAAGGAGTCAACCAGAGGTACATCAATGGATATGGCCATAGTTCAGTGTTTTCCACAGGACACGAATCTATTAGTGGTGGTGTGGTCGGGGGGCGGGGGGTGGCGGCGGCGGCGATGACCAAGAAGAACGCATATTTTGTATAGAATTACAACACTTTATGTACATATTTATATACAGATTAGATATATTTATACAGATAGCTTGCAGATAATCTGAATTTACTTTTTGTTCGTTTTCACTTGAAACTATACAATACTTTACAAAAGTAACAAACAGAAAACAGTAGTGGTGGTAGACAGACACAGAGCTTCCTCAAACATCTGAGTGGGTCCTTTCTGTTTATCTCTACAGTATTTATAACTGATCCACTGAACAAAGAGCTCCAAAAATCTTGAACTTGTATCTGAAAACTTATTAAAGGGATATTCCGCCATTTTTGGAAATAAGCTCATTTTCCACCTTCCCTCGAGCAAAACGAGCTTTACCCTTTTCCCGTTCATCCAACCGTTCTGTGAGTCTGGCGGTACAACTTTTAGCTGTAGCTTAGCATAGATCATTGAATCGGATTAGACCATTGGTATCTCGCCCGCTAGCATCGGGCGAGATAATCAAGGAAAGTTGCAAAGGTACCATGCGCGCAGTGATATGACGCGCCTCAAAGTATAGTCCCGGTATACCACCGGTAATAGCAGGTAATCACGTTGGTTGTATTGCCGGAAGAAGCCTACAGGGACTATTGAGGCGCTGCGTCATATCACTGCGCCCATGGTACCTTTGCAACTTTCCTTGATTATTACGCCAGAATGAGAGTATAGTTCCGGGTAAAATCAGCCTAGAAAATGGCCACGTTTCATTTTCCGTCGGTCTTATAGCACTATCAAACTTGAGAAGAGACAAGTTTTAAATGGGAAAAATTCCGGAAATCGTAGTCACTTCTAAGCGGGCGAGATGCCAATGGTCTAATCCGATTCAATGATCTATGCTAAGCTACAGCTAAAAGTTGTACCGCCAGACTCACAGAACGGCTGGATGAACGGGAAAAGGGTAAAGATAGATTGTTTTGCTCGAGGGAAGGTGGAAAATTAGCTTATTTCCAAAAATGGCGGAATATCCCTTTAAGGGACTGATGGAGTGAGTCAGATATGTTTTTTGCTACCAGGTTGTGACGGTGCAGTACACAGTGCACAGTCAGCACGTAAGGGACCTTGCTCTTTAGCAGCGTCGCAAAGCCACGGTATCTGCCGACCATAGCTGGCGCTCCGTCTGTGGCACAGGCCATAATATTCTCCATCGGGATGGCCCTCTCCTGGAGGAACTCAGTCAGGGCGGCGAATATGGTCTGCCCTCGAGTGTCAGTGGCCAGATACTGCCCAAACAAGAAATCCTCCTTCAGATCCCCCCCAGACAAATAATGCACATAGCCCATTAAGAGGGCATTGTTGTCGGCAGTTGTTGTCTCATCAAGCTGGATACTGAAGGGACACACACGTAAGGTGGCACACAGCTGCTGCTCAGTGTCGAGCGACATCTCCCGTATGCGCCGGGCAACAGTATCATTGCTGAGCCGGATGGCCTTGATGACTGGCGTAGCATCCAGCTCCATGACAGTGGAGATGGCCTCTTTCATTGCCGGAATTACGAGAGACTCACCCAAAGTGAACGGTAAGCCAGACTTGGCAATTAATAATGCAATATATTATAAAACGCCACCAACCCGCTCTCACTTTGGTTGACATTCCGGGCGAACAGGGTGTTGATGATAGGGCGCCTTGAATGCTGATCCCTCAGAGACTTGATGTAGGCCAGATCTTTGGATGCTTTGTCTGGATGTTTTTTAATTAAATGTTCCTGCAACCGCAAGGGTTTTATGGCCTCATTCGAGAAAACCTGATCGCAGAGCAGGCACATAGGTAAAGTAGTGTTTACCGGTGAAGGAATAAATCCATAATTTATGTAATTTGCATTGTACTGTCGGCATTTTTTCTTGCTATCCGCAATGTTTGTTTTTGTTGTGTTATTAAAGATGAAGACGTTACAGTGTATTGTGTACATTTTTATTGGTTATTGAAAGGTTAAGGCGCGAACCTGGTGTATGTTTATCGGCGTTACTATAGAGATGACGATAGCTGGGGCTGGGGGACGTGAGTGTGAAGGCCCGAATTGCGCTGTATGACCACTGAGCATACATAAACAGTAACATGTAGCTGGGACGGTAGAGGGGTTAGAAACCCATGAATGAAAATAGCGTATTTATTTCAGGTAGTCTATTTTTGCACCAAAAAAATGTGAAAACTGAAAGTTTAAAATGTAAAAAAAAAAAAAAAAAAACTCACGTTCCCAGCGCCCCCCTAGATTGTAAGACCGCCCCCGTTGAGAAACCCTAGGCTAGGCCTACATTTGCGAAATGGTCGATGGGACTGAGCTCGAAAAATAACTAGAGTAGTTAAAAATCTCTGTCAATCAAACTCAGGGGTGCGTTTCCCAAAACCATAGTTGCTAACCTGTTAGCAACTCAGTTCGTTGGCAATGGGAAATTGCATTTAGTTAGCAACTATGGTTTTGGGAAATGCACTGTTCAGTGCCTGGACGCCGAGACAAAAATAGTTAGCTGAACGAACTTGTTTTCGAGATGAACATGTTCCAACGCATTTAGTCATTGGAACTGTTGGCACAACTATACCTATTTGACCATTTATGTTTTTAAAATTTTAGAGATAGACAAGCTTCCCGTCTAAGAGAAATCGCCTCTTAAAGTGACAAGAATCTCAACACAGTTGAGTTAAGTGATTCGGGGGACCTCATCGGGTGCTTCACTGTAACCATAGCCTACGCCATTGAATAGCCTACTGATGAAGCTGCATGAACCAAAACGTATTCCGTAATGACTTAACTATACACCACTAACGTATCTTGATGAGTTGTTTTTGCCTTACCTTCATTTCGCCATACAAGGCAGGGTGTTGGTCCCGCAGATGCTGTTGTAAATTAGAGGTGTTTGATCCTTTTGCAGCAACTTGCTTGCGGCACGTTTTGCAAAAATGTAGTCCAGTATCTTGAATAACACCCCTGACATCTTTTGGATAGCAAAAGTAGTCCCACCCAGCCGACCTTAGGCGTTTCTTGGGTGGATATAATGCTTGTTAGTGCACGGGGCAAAGCCCCGAGCACTATTTTTATCCTGTGGATTTTTTCTTTTTATTATTATTCCTCATCCTCGCTTTTTTGATTCGCTACTAGGACAAATGATATAGCAAAATGTGCGTCTTGATCGGGATCGGTGTGCTTCAATACAAATTATAATAATATTAATTTTTCACGAAGTTATTTGCAAAAAACTGAATATTTTCCCATAGAGAATGCATGGGAGGAGGTCAAAAAATAAATAATTTTACTACTGCCTACGGCTGTCTGCTGCTCCTGCATACTTTCACCTAGAGACTCCATTTCAACTTTAAACAGTAGACACGAGTCTTGTGTATTTTATGTTTATTTCCATGTTTTGATAGGTCATATACTTTTTGATCAATCACTGTTCAATGACCATGATCATTTATGGAGAAATGATGAGATTACAATGGGTGTGTATTGCATGCCCTTATTAGGGTTAGAGGGTAGCTTGAGTGGAGAGAGACCCACAAAAATGACAAAATAAATCTCTTTCCACGCTGCTCCTTGACACAGTTTACAATGTACACACGTGATTTTTTCCAACTTTGTAGACATACGTGTTCTGTCTCTCACAATGTGTTTAAAAAATCGGAGAGATTTACAGAATTCGAATTAGCAGCCTCTACGTGCGGCCAGTCGGTGTTTTCTCCTCATTGACTCCAATACAAATATTTTCAGAGAAAAGCAGAACGGACCCCTGTTTTAAACTTGCGAGTGTCTCCGAAATATTTACTCTAGAAACATTTTAGAAACACCAAATCGTTCGGGAAGTCCTTACGGCGATGATGGTCTTGCTGTTTTTCTGGTTGGATCTACCGTTTTGTCAGAATAAGCCCAAATGTGAGACCAGTGCCGAGGCAGAAAATGGCTTTGTTATGGGTTCGTTACTGGTAGTCCGTACCATGACAATGCAAACTCCAGGGGGGGGGGGCTGGTGTTCTAATGGTTTGGCCCAGCTGAAAAGCGGGAAGTGCTGTGTTGTGTTTTCCTCGCGTGCTTGCGTGTGTGGGTGAGTGACCTGTATCGATCGCGCGCAGCACACACACACACACAAACACACACACACACACACACACACACACACACACTCACACACACACACACACACACACACACACAGACGCGATGTCTTGCTCACGCACAGAGCTCTAATACTTTTCATTGGATAATGCGATTCAGATAGGTGCAGTTCAGCCGTGTCTACCTGCTGAATGTAACCGCTGTGAAACTATCGGGAAATAACGATTAATTTCGCTGATTAATGGCGGTGCAGTTCAGCCGTGTCTACCTGCTGAATGTAACCGCTGTGAAACTATCGGGAAATAACGATTCATTTCGCTGATTAACGGCTTTATCGAGACCGGCGCTCGCTCTCTGATATTGTACGTCTCTCTACCAAATTGCTCTATCTCTCTCCGTCTCTCTCTCGTCATCGGACACAAATCAAATTAAATGTGAATGTAAAGTAAACCTAACACTAACCCTAACCTCAACGTCTCTGTAGACATTGCGCGTGCTTGCGTGTGTGGGTGCTTGCAAAACTGTCAATTTAATTCATAACATTGAGTGACACACACACACACACACACACACGCACACACGTCCCGACCGCAGCAGTTGATCAGTGATGGGCAGTGAGATCTGTCTGTCTTGTCGTTGATAAATAAACTGTGCGATATCGAGTCTCCGTTGCCATGGTTACCATCTAGCGTCTCTCTCGTCATCGGACACAAATCAAATTAAATGTTGTTTCTATTTTGTGTAAATTAGGTTAATGCTTTTGTGTTTTCTTGTATTATCAGTTCAAGTTGTTGTACTTGCCTGAGGAAATTGTGGATAGTAGCGTGTTTTGTAACGTGTTGGGGGAGTGTTTCCCAGAATGCATTGCGACATTCTGGCATTCTGTTTCATTACATGTTATTGCTATTAGATAGGGTTTGGAGGCGAATGTTCAGGACATGTTGGGTTCCTTACATTTCACTGTTTCATGACGTTCAGTTTGTTGACTGCTGTTTTTGGGATCAGCACCATTACTCAAGCGGTTGTGACTCTGATAGAGGTTCACACTCCGGTAGCGTCACCCGTGCACTATCAAAATTTCCCTCGAGGGAATTTTTGAACTCTAGTTGTTGTTGTTCTGCCATAGTCGTGCAGCATTGAGTTAATAGACATTGAATTTGCCCGCCTGCTTGTTACACTGTTTTGGCTCCGTGCTCGCGCTGACCTGTCTATAGGTCCGGCTTTACCTCCGGTAGCAACTTTTTTTTTTTTTATGTCAACATACACACGGTGTTGGGCGGCTTCCACGATTAATTAATGGTGACATTTCACACTGCGGTTAATAGTCAAACCGGTTAACCGTGACATCCCTAGTTCAAATGTGGGCTTCACCTCCACAGGTCTGAAAAGCGTTGACCTCCACCTGGTCTTCATCATGCCATACGCCCTTTCAATTATGCTGCGCCCCTTTGAGTGCTGGTGGTTAAATCGCCGCTGTACTTGTCCCTGCACTGGCTCTTTGAATGGGGTGATAAGGCAAATTGGAGTTTCCAAACAGGGATACCCACCATCACCCAGAATGATGTAGCCCGTTGGAGGATACCGTCTTGCGGTATAAAAACTGCTGTTTTTCATGATGCGTGTGTCATGAACAGACCCCGGGTACCCCACATAAATGTCCAGAAACCTGCCATTCGAGTCACATATTGTCTGCATGTTGAGTGAGTAAAAACCTTTATAATTCAAATAATCTAATTTGTGACGCTGTGGGGGTTTTATCCGTATGTGGCTGCCATCAATTGCTCCAACCACATTGTGGAATGCAGGGGTTCGTGAAATGTCCACAAATCCCTGACCAACTGCAGGCAGGTCCACTGTTGCAGGGAAGCGGATTGCTCTACCCAGATTGTCCCATATGTTCTGGACCACTTTGTGGATGAGGCGGTGAACTGTAGGCTTTGGAACATTAAAGACACGGCACACCAACCTATAAGAGAGTCCATGTGGCAGCCAAAAGGTGTATATGAGCACTTCCATCTCAATACCCCAGCCATGGTCTTGCTCCCTTTGCAAAAGCCTCATTAAAATGTGCATCGCTCTTCTGCTGAGGCGGAAATCCTGTTTCAGCTCAGTCTCTACATTGAACCATATGCACAGTATAGGCGGGTTGGGGTTTATGGCACAGTATCTTGTTGGAGTACCAATCTGGAAAAGAAAAACATCACACCATTAATGGGCTGAGTTGGAAAAAATGTTTGCCCATTCAAACTAGCTGTTTGGCACATAGTAACTAATGCATGATCCAAATACATTGATATGACCTATGATCAGGTACGACTTACGAGTTCCATAAATCCTTAACAGCTAACAGTCATGACAAAATATTACGTATGCACATAGATATTTACTGGGTTCGTATTACAATAGAAGTCCATGTAATTTACGCGTGTCCAGCGTCAGCTACTGTGTTGGGTTAGTTCGGCTAACGTTAAATACAGTTGTTTACAAATTTCAACTAATCCATACATACCATAAGCTGATCCACCAGCAGTCGTAGGCATCGTAGGGCTCTTCTTCTCCCTTGATTTCTGCGATTTGTTGCAGACAATCGCAAATAAAGGATGCACGCAATGGACATACACGCAGCTGCAGACGGCATCTTGAAGTTTGTGATCAACAATTGTCGCCTCTGGTGACGTGCTGCCAGCTAGCGGCGATGTATAATGACGTAACCGTAACGAGTGTTGTCTAATTTCATAGGGGCATGTTTTTACCCCTAGCCCTTAACACTCTGTTTCAAGGGCCAAGACGTAGGGGAAGGGGCAAGGGGAAGGTGGAAGGGTAAAATAGAGAAATGAGATTGGGCCTTTGTCCGGTTTAGTAAGCCCTCTGTGTTGGGCCAAGGTGGGATGCGCTTCTTGTCTTTGCTCCTGTAAGGTACTCTCTATGGTGCTAGACCCCCTCCGTCTCAAGATGGCTCCATTTACAATCTCGCTTCTAAAAGCGTAGTTTTTTCTCAGTTTAATCTGTGCCACCACATATTGACCGGCAGGCAGCCTTTGAAAATTGTTGCTTGAATCTTCTACTACCCGCCTTGGTTTTGGCCCTCTCTCTCTCAATGTTCCTATTGTTGTCCAAGGCAGCCAGGCGAAGACGCGCTTCAAAGCTCAAGGTCGTATAGAGCGTTTTTGTAGCATATTTGTTATATAGAGCATGCACACTCTAATTCCCCCGTGGGTATGCCCTCTGTCACCCTGTCCAGTTTCTTCAGGACCTGCCTCTCGAGGACAATCTTTTGCAGCGTACCAAAAGTTGCCGAATCAGACCTGAGCTACGGGCGCCGGCTCTCCTCGCCAGGGGTATAGGGACGGTGGTCACATTTGGTGATCTCTCCAGTCACCCACTCGTGTACATCGGTGACGTGGTGTAGCACCGATATCCAGCGCTCTCTTAGACTTACTTTATCTCCCCCACAGGAGGAGACCAAATACCACAGGTGGTTAGTCACTAGAGATGTGCATTTCTGGCAAAAATACTATTCAATATTCGCTGGTAAGAATTTGAATATTATTCGAAAATCGGTCAAGAAGATCAAGAACGTACCGCACGCACGCACGCACGCACACACACAAACATCCTAGACACGCACACACAATGACACAGAGAGGTTTTTTATGATTTGTATGAAATCAATTTGTTTAATTCAACAACTGCGCCATCACAGTAGCGGAACAAATCAGTGCCGGGCCGGGGGCGGGGCACATGACCGGGCCCTTTAAACCCAATAAAGCTCATGATAATGTAACCTATTTTTTGGGCAGACAGCTTAGAGTCATATGTGTATATGTGGGGGGTTTATTTTGGAGGGGTGGAGCGGAAAGGTATGTTTTTGACGAAAAAATGAGAAGTGAAGAAGAGTAATACGGGAGCGCACGTCCTGTTCAACAGCGGAGCCTCCGTGTTTTTATTTTAGGTATAGGTATTACCACATTTTTGACACACGGTTATGTTAATCAAACGGAGTATAACAAACAAACCGAAAGAACAACAAAAACATTAAGCTACCTGGCCCCTAATAATTAAACAACATAAATTCAAAGCAGTTCAGCACCACAGATAGAGACAACATCCATCTACTATATATAATAATCATTATTAGCTATAAAGTTGAGTAAAATTGGCAATCTTACTGACTGTAATGGTGAACTGTTTGAAAATTGTTCACATACATGTTCACATACAAACTTAAATTAACTATGTACAGTACTAGGCCTACTCTATTTGAAGGGCATACGACGAGCCTTGCGCTCCGCGAACTCGTCCACGATGCGCTGTATGTCCATTTTCTTTGCTCTGTCGTTCTCTATGGAAAACATGGCAAGTCCACTCAGTTTCTCCTGTCCCATCGTGCTCCTCAGGTGGTTTTTAATTAGTTTTAACTTGGAGAATGAGCGCTCAGAGGTTGCAGCGGTGACGGGAAGAGTCAAAAATAAAAGGAACGCGGTGCAAACCTCACTGAATGCAGAAGTTACTGCTGGGTGGTTGACAATGAGCATTTTTGCCAGATCCGCAACAGAGTTTTGCTTTGGTATCTGATCCCTGAAAGAGGTTCTAAAAGAGAGCAGGTGGCCAGGGAAGCTTTGGGCGATGTCCCGACTGTAGTGCTCACTAAGCCGCCGGGCAGCTTGGTGCAACTCCTCATCTCGTGCTTGGAGCAGTGTGTTGGGGTGAATTGCCTCAAATATGTTCACAGTTACATTTAAGCTGGTGAATCTTTGGGACAGTTGCTGGATGATGATATCAAGACAGGCATTAAAAACGTTCACCCGAAAGGCGCTCTTTGCGTCAGAGAGTCTTCAGAAAGTTAATCAAAGTGACACTTAACTTTTGTGGCCCTGGTTGTTTCAAACTGCGTTTGACTTCCCCATTTAGTAGCTAGAGCAAGAGTGGCAGAATTGACCTCATCAAATTGTTCCCTATACTCCATCAAAACACTGATGGCATGTTGCAGTAGAGTAGATGCTTTGAAAATGTCAGCGTACTTAGCTTGCAATAACTGTGAGGCAGCGTTTATACATTCCAGAATCTTGGTTTGCATGTTGACCAAAAATATGAAAGAAAACTTGCTTATGGCATTCTTGCGCGCACTTGCTTCACCACGCTCATCTTTTTTGTCACTGATCAGGGATATTTTGTCGAGGGCTCTTATAATGTCTCCATATCTGTGCCGGAATGCAAAAAGCGCATCATGTCGAGAAGACCAGCGAGTGGGACAGAGGCGTTTTAATGTGACATTTCTGCTCTCATCATTATCATTAACTCACCGAGGAGCGCCCATCGTTTGATACTGTGACCAAAAAAGTTGTACAGCATCTCTACAGTGTCATAGAACTGCTTCACTCCAGGGACGTTTTTAACAGAGTCGTTGAGAGCTAGGTTGAGATTATGAGCAGCGCAATGAACATAACGGGCAAGGGGCTCCTTCTCTGTTATTCTTGCCTCTACGCCTGAATACACACCACTCATATTCGCGGCCCCATCATAGCCCTGTCTGCGGCATTTTGACAGATGTATTCCGTTCTTCTCTATAGAGCCCAGGATTTTGTTTTCAAGCTCTGACACTGATGAGCCCACAGTCGCTTCAAAACCCAAAAACACTTAATTGATCAGTATATCTGTTGCAATATATATGTCATTCTTGACAACAGTTAAGTAGCGGTAAACCTGGCTCAGCTGGTCTATCTTTGACACATCTTGCGTTGTGTCCATGATAATATAATAAAACGGGGCTTCGTTTATTTCATTAACCATGTCCATAACCAAGCTTTCACATGTTGAGATAATATAAAAATAATCTCTTGAATCAGGTGACTTAGGTATTTCACTGACCCTTCTGGTCGGTTGATTAGCTCTTTCAAAACAGGGTCGTAGCGAGCTAATAATCCGATTATTGACAAAAAGTTGCCTGCATTTCCCTTACCTAGAACCTCCCTGTGCCCCCTGAATGCCAGGTTGGATGAAGCCAGAGTAAGAGTTACATTTACAATGCGCTCCACGACATGTCTCAAAAACAAGGCTGCATTACGCACATTCCTCTCCATTTCGGCGTCTATTGTGCCGTTGAGTTTCCACTGCTCATAGACGATGCATGCACCAAGATGTATTTGCGTGGATTCATGCTTCTCAATATTGGTGGAAAGATGTTTCCAATCTTTTATTCCGTTTACCCACGCATTGTTGTAATATGGGGCATTTCGGTTTGCAAAAAGCCAGCAAGGCTCACAGTAACAGCAGTCTAATTTGGGGGAATAGCACATCCAGCTGCGGGGAAGTTTTATCCCAACTTTAGTGGTAGAGGTGTAATAACTTTCGGAAAAACACCAATTGTCGTTATCAGTGGGAAATGGACCTCTGGGTCTGCATGGGCCCATCTTAAGAATATATCTTTTAATGTTGGCGTCCTGGATGTTTTCTGCAAAATTGGCCCGATCAGTCGGCAAACCGTCCAGAGGTGGGGGAGGGTTTTCAACATCCGCTGTCTGCGTGTCTGTTACGACCCCAGGGAATGAAGGACCCACTGGCAGACCACAGCGTAGAGCTCAAAACGATCTTTTAATGAGCGTCACAAAAAAGGGCAAAAACAGTCTCGTATTCAGATCACAGGCAAAGGTCAAAAACACAGGCAGGCAAGGGCAAAACAGTCTCGTAGTCAGATCACAGGCAAAGGTCAAAAACACAGGCAGGCAGAATACTTAACGCTGGAAAGGCACTGGCAAAACACTGGCACGATCTGGCAGGGAATGCTGGGCAAACAGGGCTTAAATACATGACTAGCTGGTTAACGAAACAGGAAACAGGTGTGTAAGTGAAATGGTGGGAAGATGACCAAAAGAGGGGGTGGAGTTACAAGCACATGGCTAAATCAAAACAAAAACAAACGTAACGATATCGCCACATGGCCAAAACGAAAACAAAAGCAAGTGTTTAATATGGAAAAAACAAGCTCATGCAGCAGAGTTACTAACAGTGTCACCTGTAGCGTGAGGAGGAGACCTGCTGCTTTCATTTCCAGTGTCCAGCGCGGGCGAGGAGGGGGGCTGCTGGTCAAGCACCAGGTCTGGCTCTACCCTGGAGCAGCTAGCAACTGCTGGGTCCCTAACATCACCGCTATACAGCCGAGAGAGAAAGAAGGGGATAGCTAGGCGGCTGGCCTACTACAATACCAACAACCATATCAACGGTCTAATAATAATAATAATAATAATAGGTGTGATTTATATAGCGCCTTTCACAAACCCAAGGATGCTTTACAACGGATAAAACAAAAAACAAAAAACATTGTATAGTGATTGTTAGAATTGCTACCTGTAAATCTGGCTCCACGGCGGCAGGGTGGTGCAGTGGTTAGCACTGTCGCCTCACAGCAAGAGGATTCTGGGTTCGAATCCACCTGGGACCCGGGACCTTTCTGTGTGGAGTTTGCATGTTCTCCCCGTGCTTGCGTGGGTTCTCTCTGGGTACTCCGGCTTCCTCCCACAGACCAAAAACATGCAGGTTGGGGATTAGGTTAATTGGTGTCTCTAAATTGACCATAGGTGTGTATGTGTATGTGAGTGTGAATGGTTGTTTGTCTATATATTGTGGCAACCTCGGGGAGAAGAAGAGGTGCCACCAAACCAATATTGAGAAGTATAGCACTGTCCACACCAGTTTCACGATCAATCTACTTGATTGTAGGTTCGTTCGGGATAGGGAGAGAGGGGGGTCGACGCCGTCGCAGCGGAGGGGGGGTCGGTCCTGAGGGGGCTCAAGCGCTGGACTCGTCGTCGGCGGTTGAGCGTGGGGTTCGGTGCACGGTGTCGGGTTCGCAGTCGGTCCAGGGTTCGATCAGCCGGCGGGGTTCTCCTGGGGAAAAGGGTTATACACGGCGCTTTGTGTTCTCTCCTCCTCACTACCACCATCGTCTCCTACACCTTCCCCGTTGGGTGCTCTTCCTGCTGCTTTTAACTCCTCTTCCCTCATTAGGGCTAGTGGCTGCAGCTGCTCCACTTTGCCCAGGTGTCTCTGCTTCATACAAAGGAGAAAGAGAGAAGCGCTCCGTGGCCACCAGATGGCAGGGTGCCACGTAAACCCCATCCACCACTTTCCCACATCTCCTCCCCCCTACCTGTACCCGGCGGGCGCCACAATATGTTGGCCCTGTGATAGGCTGGCTGTCCAGGGTGTACCCCGCCTCTCGCCCGTTGCAGCTGGGATTGGCTCCAGCCCCCCCGTGACCCTCGTAGAGGATAAGCGGTTACGACAATGGATGGATGGATGGAAATCTGGCTCCCTGACTGTGCTGTCAGTATTGGCGGACCAAAATATCTGTCCAGTTTTTTTATTTTAGCATTTCCTTGCTCTCTTTTTTCTTTTTCTTTGCGCTTTGTCGCTTCACTTTTATGCTTATACGAACTGCCACTCATGTTTAGCTGTTGTAAATGATCTAGCTTGTACTCTGTTGAAAAGTGGGCGGTTGATGACGTTTTTACCCAGAATGAATACATTTGGCGCCAATATCGGCGTTCCACTTGGAAATTTGCACAGAGTAAAGTTAACTGTGAGAGTGAAAATGAAGCCAGTCATGATGCAGCACAACATTTTATTAAATATTTAACACTTTTAACACTAACTATATGACTAACTATATGACTAAAGTCAGTCCTTGTAAAGTTTTTACCAACCATGACTGGGCACAACCTATACAAGCCCACACATATCCATTATTTTCAGTAGCTGAGAACACAAAGCTACTCCAGGCCGTCTGCGGGAGGTGCTGTTTCCCCCCTGGGCCCAGGCCGGGTGTGAGTATTGCCTCCCCTTCCTAACTGGTCCGGTATAGGGGCCCGGGGTGGGGGAGTACCGCCCTCCCAGCCCCCCGTAAGCTCCGCCCCTGGCGTCATCAACATCAAATTATTTCAAGGTAGGCATAGACTAGGCCACAACATGAACTTGACGTAAAACGCCATAATGATTTTAGGCTTATAACGGAACATCGGCAATACAGCCTAAATGTGAACTTTTTATAATCACATAACTAAAGCAAGTGGTCATATGGCACTATCTATGCCATATATATATATTTTTTTAATTAGCATATCCACATGTTCGGGATGAAGACGGGTGCGCAATCTGTTAACAATTAGTCCAGCTGCGGAGAACACACGCTCTGGGCGAATCTAATGTGTTACAGAAACACCATCTAGCCTTTCTAGTTCTTGTTACTTTTTTTTTTCTTGAGTTTCTTTAGTAGTGGAAATAACGATAGTCGCATTCATTATTCGATATTCTCCGTGACTCCGACCATTCGACGATCGTTGCCCATCCCTATTAGTCACAATGCGGATCCACTCGCACAGGTCTGGATCTTTACTTTTTGTAAGTTTTTTTAAACATTTTTTACAATTTGCCACAGATCATATTCATGTTTGATGTCCTTGTGCTTCTCTCTCATAACCTTTTGTACAGATGGGTGGTAGTCAGTGGCCAACACAGATATCGAGACACCGTGGTCTGCAAGCTTCGCAAGGCATCTCTCCATACCCTCTACCTCGAGGCAGTAGCTGTTCTTTACCTCAGTCACCCGCACAGTTTCCTGAGCCGCAACCATCTTTGATTCTATGTCAAGCAGAATCAGAATCAGAAACAAGTTTATTGCCAAGTAGGTTTGCACCTACAAGGAATTTGACTTGGTGCAATTGGTGCAAGAGAAAAGTATTAAAAATATAAGTAAGTAAAAAAGTAAAACTATAAATATATATATATAAAATGTACAATGAATATGAATATGGAATACAGAGCAGTAGTGCATGCAGAGAAAAAATGGTGGGCCCGAATGAGTACACAAGCAGTGCGTATGTACCAAAGGAGGCATTATACCCTGGGCTATCGTACCGTGCATCCCCAGAGACAGTGATGGGCATCTCACTCATAGCGCTCATGACACTCATTATGGATAGACCAGGCATAACTTTTTGTGCTTCCAAGCCAATGGTGTCACATACCTCCAGGAAAGGACTGTACTCATTCCCTGTGACAAACACAGCTGCCGGAACAGTAATGTTGCACTCCATGACTCCCCCGATTTGCGTTTGAGAATGCCAGATGTAATTATGGCCATCCACATACAGTGTTTTCACAGTCACCCCAAAACCACTTTTGGACAATGCAGGTGGTCCTTCAAGGCATTTGCCACAACCCTCCCAGTGACACATAGAAAACAACATTAACAACTGCTTGTTACAGACAATGCTCTTTCTGTGAGCAATACAGTTTGTGTCTTCCTCCTGTTCCTCCTTTGCATCACTGGAACTGGCACTGTCATCACTTGAAGTAAAACAAAAGTCCTCATCGTGGATCTCATGCCCTACTAACAATTCGTTCCCAGAATGTTATCAGAACGTAAGCCATAAGTTGCAGTAACGTTCTCTGACAGTTACTTTTGGTTAGGTTTTTGGTTCCCCCTTGGTTCATGGGAAGTTTACGTTCCCCAAACGTTTTCAAAACGTTTTTTTCAAAACTGATTGTACCTCACTGTACATGAGCATACTGTCAGTAATGAATGAACAGGCAAATCTGGCAGGATTTAAAAGTTTAATACAAAATTATGACACTAATAAGGCATAGTAATAATAACAACAAAACATAGCTAAATAAATACAAATAACAATAAATAGGGGTGGCACGGTTCACAAAATCTACGGTTCGGTTCGTATCACGGTTTAGGATCACGGTTTTCGGTTCGGTACAGTTCTTGTTGTTATTTTTTTCTTTTAATCTTTAACACTCCAGAAACATATTTCAGCATGTATAGCTTAATCATCCACAATTAGGCTAGAGTATTTAAAGAATAGTTATCATGTAATAATGCACAAACTTTTCCGCGACATTCGTCATAAAGGGCAGGCAGCGCAATTCTACTGAAATGGTGACGTGGTGGTAACCTATGGTGGTAACACATACCGCTCGTCCAATGTGTTTATCAGTTTATTGAACGCCGGGTCGCTAACGGTGCTGATAGGGCACATGTCTTTGGCAATCGTGTATGCATCTGTTATTTCTTTATGCCTGCGGGAGCTGGCTGGATATGGGGTGGCATTGTATAGGGTCTCCTTAATTGAGGACCGTGTTGCGGTGGCAGGAGTGGAGGAGCTTTTAATTTTTTCCTTCATTGCTTGGTCATGTATTACTCTGTGTGCGGACTTTTACGTGGTTAAATAGATCGTATTGGTCGTATTCGCTTGAGGTGCAGACACGGTCGCGTGACATATCTTGCAAGTTTTCAGGCGGGGGCGGGGCGCAGCGGAGTGCGCAGGTGGAGAAAGAAGGGTTCGCTCCATTTACCACACAAAACACGGCGGATGGCAGAATGATCGTTTTATTACGATTATCTTGATTTAATGATCGAGGGAAGCCAAAATCGTAATCAAAATCGAAATTCAATTAATTGCCCAGCCCTAGCCTGAACCGTAGGACCGTACGACGAACACGGATTCCGAACCGGAACATGCCATCCGCACGGTTCGGAGCAGTTTTCAAAAACCGTGCCACCCCTAACAATAAATATAGCAAACAAAGGTGCAGAAGTATGGTGCATATGTCAGGCAATTAATCAAACCTGTCATCTGTCATCAGCGAAACAGCCGATAATACTGGCCGATAGTTTCCTCCTTCAAAGGTTTCAAAGGTTTTTATTGTCATTTGCTCAACAGATACAGCGTACATGTTGGCAATGAAAATCTTAAGTCCCAGGCACCCCAAAACAACTCAATAAGTGTCAGAAATAAGAGAAAGAGAAAACTAGTGCAATAAAAAAATAATAGTAATAATAATAATAATAATAATAATAATAAAAAACAACTGGTTTTCCTTGTGTTCCACTTGGTGTTTAATCAGGGTTCTACGGTGCGCCCATTTAACTCGCATATGCAAGTAAACCTTTCGTCATGTGAACGAGGAAAACAAAACAGATGCACATGGGCAAGTGGCTTCTAAGCCAGCGCAGGAGCTTTGGAGAAGCGGGCAGTCCCTGCCAGCACAAGGACGTTTTTTTAGATAGGCTACTTGTTGGGATGTGCTTTTCATAATTCACAGCCAGCCTTTTGTGCTTAAATATAATTTATTCTACTTCGTTGGAGAATGCTTGATTCTGATTGGCTGGGAGGAGGGAACTAATCTCTCATAGTTGCCCGCTGTCAAGGAAAAATGCCCGCTGTCAAGGAAGGTGGCAAGTAGAATAAAGGGGATAATCAGCTCAAGGCAGGGGAATATACGGTTTTATATGCCCTCGTGGAAGGTACCTAAGCCTCCACTAGCGGGCATATTAAACCGTAGCCTATATTCCCCTGCCTCTCGGTGATTATCCCTTACATTGCATTCACTGACAGCTTTTACCTGTACTGTAATCCACTGTTGGTAGCCTAGTTGTAGGTATCTCGTTTGCCCATGAATTTGGTAGGCGCTTAAATGGCCCTTCAAAAATAAAATGCTGGCAACGTTTTTTATCAATTAAAATGATTCGGAATGTCGGCACTAAAACCAGTTGTTTCGTCCTTGCCTCCCGTATTATAATCCAATCCTTTATGAAATTGGCAGAGACGTAGCTTTGCAAGCAACCACAGCAAACTTTCGCGTGCTGAGATAAACTCCTCTTCTAACAATAGTTTCCTCTTTCAATGAATGATGACTGGCTCGTTTTCTCAACAAAGTTTTGGCAATTTATTGTCCATCACTGCCACAGAGAAATGAACAGCAAATTAATGCTCAAACTTACTACCGAGTGTGTAGCCTACTTTGTTGTACTTGTAACACAGAAGGCTTATCTTTTGGCCAGTTTTTAACAGTTTTAATGTTTAGGTTACATATTATGTAATATTAAGATTGCTTAAGAGAAAATACTTTTTATTTGAGGTTTTACAGAAAATATAAATACATGTCCGGAGGGTCCGTCGGATAGTCGAACCTCAGATTCAGGAGGAGCAATGTGGTTTTCGTCCAGGCCGTGGAGCAGTGGACCAGCTCTACACCCTCTGCAGGATCCTTGAGGGTGCATGGGAGTTTGCCCAACCAGTCCACATGTGTTTTGTGGACTTGGAGAAGGCATTCGACCGCGTCCCTCGGGGAGTCCTGTGGGGGGTTCTCCGGGAGTATGGGGTATCGGACCCCATGATACGGGCTGTCCGTTCCCTGTATGATCGGTGTCAGAGCTTGGTCCGCATTGCCGGCGATAAGTCGGACTTGTTTCCAGTGAGGGTTGGACTCCGCCAGGGCTGTCCTTTGTCATCGATCCTGTTCATAATTTTTATGGACAGGATTTCTAGGCACAGCCAGGGCGTTGAGGGGGTCAGATTTGGTGACCTCAGGATTGGGTCTCTGCTTTTTACGGGTGATTTGGTCCTGTTGGCTTCATGAGACCGTGACCTCCAACTCTCGCTGGACTGGTTCGCAGCCGAGTGCAAAGCGGCCGGGATGAGAATCAGCACCTCCAAATCCGAGTCCATGGTCCTCAACCGGAAAAGGGTGGAGTGCACTCTCCGGGTCGGGGATGAGATCCTGCCCCAAGTGGAGGAGTTCAAGTATCTCGGGGTCTTGTTCACGAGTGAGGGGAGGATGGAGTGGGAGATCGACAGGCGGATTGGCGCGGCATCTGCAGTAATGCGGACTCTGCGCGGATCCGTCGTGATGAAGAGGGAGCTGAGCCGAAAGGCAAAGCTCTCGATTTACCAGTCGATCTACGTTCCTGCCCTCACCTATGGTCATGAACTTTGGGTAATGACCGAAAGAACGAGATCGCGGGTACAAGCGGCTGAAATGAGCTTCCTCCGCAGGGTGGCTGGGCTCTCCCTTAGAGATAGGGTGAGAAGCTCGGCCATCCGGGAGGAGTTCGGAGTAGACCCGCTGCTCCCCCGCGTTGAGAGGAGCCAGATGAGGTGGCTCGGGCATAGTTAGGATGCCTCCCGGACGCCTCCCTGGTGAGGTGTTCAGGGCACGTCCCACTGGTAGGAGACCCCGGGGAAGACCCAGGACACGCTGGAGAGACTATGTCTCTCGGCTGGCCTGGGAACGCCTCGGGATCCCCCAGGAAGAGCTGGACGAAGTAGCTGGGGAGAGGGAAATCTGGGCTTCCCTGCTTAGGCTGCTGCCCCCGCGACCCGACCCCGGATGAGCGGAAGAGGATGGATGGATGGATGGATAAATACATGTACAGTATATTATAGGCCTATTTTTTTTTACCTTGGATATGCAAGAAATTAAATGTTCATAAGGAAATGGACTATCAATACGCTTTTAGTCTACCATCAACTTCATGCGTCCCGTCAGTGGACGCTGAATTTGACCCTGAAAAGGACCCTGAATTTGAAATGTAAGAATACAGTTCTTGTCTTTGCAATATTTTTAGTAGTGTTTAGTAAAGTCAGTATTCCTGTTATTTTGATTTAGTGACCGTTTCATAGGCTTGCATTTGAGTTTTGATTGCAAATGAATACAGGGACAGACTGGCCAACTGGCATACCGGGCATTTTCCTGGTAGGCCGACGTGTTATTTGAGCTGACAATCCTGAAACTTTTTACAAATATATTAGTCTGAATGGCCCATGAAACAAGTAGATCAGCAGACCGATTGACACTGGGCTATTACATTGTCAAACACCAACCCTTTTGATTTTGGTCCTGCCTGCGTAATGCATTTGGCAAAAAAAAGGCAGCGCAAGAGTTTGTTTCCTAACCACTAGCCTTTGACACACGCTGGTCTGCGGCCCATTCAGAGGTTAGATTGGGCCGGTGTAACAAGCCCACTGGTTTCTGAACCTACTGGTTTCTCAGACAGATTCGTCGCTATTTCATCATTAGGCTTGTATTTCAACTGAACTGAATACACCGTATGACTGAGTGATTCATTCATTCTACCACCAATTTGATGCAGGCCAATTTCATAGACATGAAAACATACAAGTAGTCTTAAAAGCCATCTGGTTTCTACTGTTTTCTCAATCAGACTCCACATCTGGTCGTAGATTCATTACTTTTTAATCGATATGTTCGGCCTACTTGTATGTTTTCATCTCACCATCTGCACCCATGGCTGCTCCCCCATTCACAACACTAACTCCATCATCAAATTTGCAGATGACACAACAGTGCTCGCCTTGATCAGGAACAATGATGAATCAGCCTACAGGGAGGAAGTCCAGCACTTGGCAGCATGGTGCGCAAATAACAGCCTTGCACGCAACACCACCAAAACCAAAGAACTCATTGTTGACCTCCGGAAAGCAAAGGAAGGCATCCACACACCCATTCACATCAACAAGTTCCACAAGTGAGGCCTTGAGACGAAGAACCATACAAGTCAAGTTACTTGAAGAAACATGTAGACAACAAAAGCTTATCAATTCTAAGGAGATAAGATTTTTCAGTGTCGATCTTAAAAATCAAAAGTTAAAGTAATTTACATTTCTGGAATGTGGAAGAACAGTATATGTCCATGTGGAAATTTAACTAGCGTCCTTCATTTATCAGACGCGGCTCGAGATTCAGACGAGATTCTCACTCACTCGCGCGCGCACACACACACTTTTTAATAACAGATTGAAATATCACAGCATTAATGTAAAATCAACTATGTTGAACTTTGAAACATTTAATTTTAGCCCACTGCATTTGAGTTTGAAGCCCTTATTTATCTACGATGTCTGCCGGTTTGCCCTCTGGCTTCGGCCACCATCCCTGTCGGAGGCCAGCTGCAGCCACCTGGTGATGAGGAGCTCTATCTCCTTTTCTGTGGAATCTTTGGTTAGGGCATTCCGGCGGACTGCATCGGAGAAAAACACAAGACGAGGGCAGCATGATCATGTGATGTTACTCAGTGTAGCACTTGTGTCACTGCAACTGTAATAATTATGCTACTGAACCAGTTCTAGGTTCGTTGAGTGGTGTATTTTATATTAGAGAAAGAGACATGAGACATGCCAGCACTTTAATGAACAAGAATAAAAATGAAATAGGTCAGTTAGTAGGATGGATAGAATGGTTCAATAAATAGATACTGTAGATACTCGTACTGTAAATAAATATTTACAGTACGAGATCTGTAATAAATACTTTCAAATCCAAGTTTAATCCTTTATTGTTTAAATAGGTTTAAATATGGCTTTGTTCTAGTTCTTTTTTTCTTAGACCGGTCTTATCAATTCTAAATAGCTCTTTTTAGAACAGTTGCTATTTTTGAGCTATTTGTTTCTAGTTTTCTTTCGAGTTAACTCTTCTTTCTTCAGGGGAACAGGTAAGTATTTTTAGTGTCCTTAAATTGGTGTGATTGTTTCACTTTACAGAATCTAAGGCTGCATCCGAATACTCAGTATATACTATTTCTGTTCAGTGTCTACTACTTGACCGTTAATGTAGTACGTGCTACAGCCGTACGTAGAACGCCTCCGAACACCACCGAAAACGCTACCGGATCTTTGGAGATGACGTATTTCCCCTCTGTGCGCAGCAGATCAGATGCCGGCAAAATTAAAAAGTCACCTCCGATCATTTACCTCAAACTTTTCGGTAACACTTTACTTGAATGGGTGTTCATAAGACTGACATAACATTGTCATAACCATGACATGACACCCGTCATAAACATTAATGAATACTTATGACAGTTGTCATTAAGTGTCATTCGGCAAGTTATGTCACTTTTAATACAAAGGTGACATTGTTGGAGATGTCCTTGTTATGACAACTTGACATAAACCAAGACAACAAAACCTGTCATAAACATGTCATAGCAGACCCAATTGTCAAACTTAAGAAAACCCTTTAACTTGATATCTTAGCGCGACATTAAACCTCATATATGGATGGTTTTGACACTCGCTGTCACAAGACCATTACAATAAAGTTTGTCCTTTTCATTAAGATGTCATTAAGTGTAACTACACTGCCCAATGAGTTTATAACTGTCACATTTCCCTCCTACAGTGATTTAATAATGATTTTAACTTTTCATTATGTGTCATTACATAGTCAAACCAGTTTATAACAGTGTCATGGCTGTTTTCTGTGAATTCAAGTAAAGTGGAATGATTTGAATGTTTCGTTAAAATGTCATTAAGTGTAATTACACTGTCAGATGATATAACTACAAAAGCAACAGACGAGTCAAGAGATAGTGTTTCCTTCATGTATTTCAACACAAAACATTTATTCAAAGAAACTATCCAAAGTGACAGTTTGTAAAACAAGCAGGGATCTGCTCAGGAGAGAACATAAGCGCTATAATGAGTCTGACATGACATAGATACATACAGCATACATTGTAGAGAGTCAGATTTTATTTTTACTTTACTTGTTTTTTCACATCATGGAAAAGTCTGCCCAACACACCATTGTAATGGCGTACACCCAACCAGTGGTGCCACTATCATCTTAAGATGAAGCTTGAGTGATTTAGGAGTACGATTCCCTCTGTGACGCCATACTTCCAGCTTGTAGCTTTGCCATGCACGCTCAATATGCTGAGTATGAGCACCAGTCTCTCGGTCAACAAAGTTGTTTTTATGGCAGACAGAATAATGATCATACCCATACTGGTCAAGTTGCCCTTTGTAGGCACGCCATTCATCACTGAGGATGGATGTTCTGGGTCTGACATGGCGTCTAATATGACCTTTAAGTGTCTTCCTTCGGCGATCCCTGACGAGTCTCAGAATGGGTCTTCTGGACTTCCTGTCGACCTCCAACATCCCAAAGACCCACTGCCGTTCACGGCGCCAAGTGTTGCCACATCGACCACGATGGTACTAAAAGTAAATAAGAAAACACAAATACTTCATAAGGTTTGGGCTGTATTACATTTCAACATGTGTCCTTCCCACATTCACTGCTGGATAAATTAAAAAATATTGCTCATCATAAAATCTTGATCTAAATATAGTACAGATGCATACAAATATATAGCCCACCTTTCGTTTGTGGGCAAATTTGCTCTCATCAATAACAACAAATCGATGACGACCACCAATCCTCATCCATCTTTTCCTCAGTCGCTTGACAGCAGCAGTGCACACCTTCAAATGTGAAAATAAAATATCAGCATCTTGAGCTATAACTATGCCTTAGTATGGAATTTGATAAATATGTATGTACATGTATAGGAATAAAGTTGCATTGCATCCATCCATCCATTATCGTGACCGCTTATCCTCTACGAGGGTCGCGGGGGGGCTGGAGCCAATCCCAGCTGCAACGGGCGAGAGGCGGGGTACACCCTGGACAGGTCGCCAGCCTATCACAGGGCTAACATATATAGACATACAACCATTCACACTCACATACACACCTATGGTCAATTTAGAGACACCAATTAACCTAATCCCCAACCTGCATGTTTTTGGTCTGTGGGAGGAAGCCGGAGTACCCGGAGAGAACCCACGCAAGCACGGGGAGAACATGCAAACTCCACACAGAAAGGTCCCGGGTCCCAGGTGGATTCGAACCCAGAACCCTCTTGCTGTGAGGCGACAGTGCTAACCACTGCACCACCGTGCCGCCAAGTTGCATTGCATGATTATTATTATTATTCCATTATGTGTCACTGAGTGTACCAAATAATTCTGCAGTGATGTAGAATCCAATTGCCTAGAGTGGTGACTTGCGTATCTGTTTTATACCTAATTATAGTTAAAGACTAGTCTGGTATGTAATGTGACAACCTTTCGGAGTACTTTTGCCATTCTTGTCAACGTCCTGGAGCTTGCTGCTATCCCGTCAGTGATCATGGCAAGTTGCTTAAACTGCAAACCTTGGGCAAATCTGAAGAAAGGAAAAAGTAATAAACATAATTGATGAATTGGGAGATGAAACTAAGATTTAATTATTTTAAGGCATAAATAGCTTGAATAAAACTAGAGGTGCTGGTGGAACGGAATTCCTAATAAAAGGATCCTACATGAATTACACATAAATAAATCACTGCTAAATATATTATTTAAATATGTAATGAAAAAAAGTACTACATTTGATATATTAATACTGTACCTGTGCATGAACTCAAGCCATTTTGTCAGAGGGATGTGAGACTTGGTGAATATTGAGCCATTACGTACAGACTGTGGGGAACTTCTATGATGCTTACAGACCCTGAGGAAAAAGAAGGAAAACAGTAAAAAATGCTGACATGTAGACAAGGTTGTCCATGCTTTTATCTCTTCAAGACTAGCCTACTGCAATGCTCTGTACTCTGGAATCAGTAAGGGAAACATCCGTAGACTGCACCTTATCCAAAATGCTGCCATTGCTGCTGGCAGAGCTAAAGCTTCATGTTTCCATGACGACTGACCGGTAAAAGACGCGCTTGACGTCATTTTTACGTGACTCCCGATTGTAAAAATTAGTCTCTAAAGTAACGCTAAACTTTAACAACAGAGACACAGGTACGCAGTACACAGGTGCACAGGTTATTTGTTGCGCTGCTCATTTCGTTTAATGAACGGACCACTCCAGTTCGACTGTAACCGCGCTAACCGAGCTAACAACGCTAACGGAGCTAGTGGTCGTCCTGCTTGTTGAACTCCCTGCGCAGTGATCTCAGGCAGGCAAGCTCAGTGGCTTCTTTTACATAGTTCCCCTTTAAACAAATTAGAATTAGCTTCTGCTTACCACCACAGCCCATCCTTGACATGGCATTTCACCAGATGCATGCTACGGTTGCATTTTGCGCACTTCGCCGTCCTCTTCATGATACCACGTTTCTGCATCCATCTAACAATTTTCCTTCTGCTCTTATCTGTATTTGAACGCCTAATATTTTTTAAAAGTTCTTCCATTAGTGCCATTGCCTCAACAACTGGTCACTCGTCTCTGATCTGATCTGCGCCTTATTTTGAAAAGTACCTCAGTCTCAGTCTTCTTCTCGTCACTCAATGCTCCACTAACTAGACAGAACAGCGCCCCCACGTGTGTCTACAGGGAAATTGCATCTTTATTCATGAAAACAGCCCGCAGAAAGTGTTATGGAATTTCAAACGCAGTCGGCTTTTGTAAATATAAAACTAATTTGAATAATATCAGAAGCTAATTTAAGTATTTAATTCAACATGAATGATCTCTCAAACATTACACTTTTATCAATAAAAAAATAGAGTGGCGCTCCAGAACCTCTCATCATCACGGAATTATATGAGGAACATTAAAACACACACTCTATGTAGTACAAAACACATTTGTTAATATTTCATATTTCATCACTGTTTACAAGTGTTGTTCAAATTTGAATTTGAACTGAATGCGCGCGTTAGTTAGTGCGCGCGTTACTACCCAGTAGATCCCTGCGCGACAGAGACGACAGGCCAGGAGTGCAACACACACGTGTCTGGAAGTATCCTCGAGATTTACTACTTGAGGTAAGCTAAATACCGGTATTTCATTTGTATTATTTATTTATTTTTAATTTTTTTGAAGAGGAGATTATAACCGTGACGTCAGTCTTTTTGTTTACAGTCTATGGTCTTTGCCATTTTACGTAAAGTTAGCGTTCAGCAGCTAATACTAGTTAGCCGTTAAGTACCTGCAAGCAAAGTCCTTACGTCTCTGTTACAAGGCAGCCAACAGGCTAGAGTGTTAGTAGCATAGAGGTTAGTAGTATTTCCTCCAGTTTTCTTGTCGCTATTTCTAAACAACTAAGATGTTACGGTTGACTAATGTATCTTAACTAATGTAACCTTAGCTGCTATGACATGGTGCTGTGTTCTTTGCTTACACAACTGTAGCAAGATGGATACCCGTTTCAACAAACGTGGCGGGAAGGAGGAAAATAATGCTGTGAAGGAGGACCTGGCTGAAGAATTTGAAGAGGTCCCTAAGAAAAGAAAGCAAGTCAAATATCCCCGAAGAAAACAAGTAAGTCTAGTTTAATTATGTTTTTTGTTTTTTTTACTACTTTCACCAGTAGGGCTAGAAATGTACTTTTGGCTGATTGAAGCACATATTTCAATTTTTGCCTATCTTCTCAATAAACAATATGCACAAAAGTACTGGGAATTTTGTTGGTGTACTGCAGTGCAATGAATTTATGTATGCTAATGAATTAGATAAACATATAAGGACACAGATCAATATAATCACCACCATTCACTGACCTCAATAATCCACTTAAGGTACTTCCTCTGTTGCAGTGTCTCCAACAGGGGCATTGGAGTTGGCCAAACTAAAGGAACAAAATAAAATGGATCGACAGAAGATTGAACACCTTGAGCAGCGCATTAATTACCTGGAGGAGGCCAACAAGGACCTGAAAGCAGACAAGGGGCGTGTCCCAATCCACGTACTTGCGCACTTAAACTTCCCTTTTTGAGTACATAGTGCGTTCACACTGGCAATTGCGGCAAGACGCAGTACACTACTAGTACCCGGATGGTGCACTCATAACGGTCAAAAAGCTGAGTGTACAACGCTGGACACTTCACCCTCAATGGTCGCCATTTTGTCTACGTAACGGAAGGGGCGGGAACGCCAACACTTTCAAAAAAAAATCTGATGGCGGACGAAACCTGCGGACCGTTGGCCCAGACCACTAATTTCAAATGTAAGATATAACGTTACACATCAATTGAAAAGTTGTTATTTTTCGTTATGTATCATTTTATTGTTAGACAGATGTATGACAGATGTCATAAGCGACTGTGAATGGTTTGTGCTGATATGCTTATACGTGAATGCTAATACGGGAACGAACGATGTTCGCCAGCTATCCACTGTTAGGTAGAGGCAACCAGAGCCCTATTAGAAATTCTCTGAGGCAACTAAAGGTTGTTGTTTAATGTTTATGCATGACGGGTTAATCGTTTTGTCTGTATATTCAAAAGGCTGGTGTTTCTGTGCTCGTCTGTGTGCCTATAGCGTAATGCGTTGTGTTCAGTCAACAACACGACGTGTCGCACACTAGCGAATATCGGCACATCAGGCAGTCGGTAGCGGTGGTAGTGTCCATGCACGATGGATTATCATTACTGTGTTAAATCCTCATGTAATTAATTTGTGTTTCTGTGCTAGTCTGATATTGACAAGTGTTGCTCTGTTCAGGGTCAGACGAGGACACCAGGTCCCTTATTGAGTGGCGTACTGCCAACTCATTCAGGTTTACGGGGAGGCGAAACGCTGCTGTTAGTGGATACGAGTAAGTACATATTTGCAACGAAATTTCACGTTTTTGCCTCACACACAACATGCATTAATACTGTTTCAACCCAACGAAGCCGTTCTGTATTGCTGGGGCTACAGTAATTTCCTCTTTTGACTAATGATTTGAATTGTATACACACGTATATGCATTTCTAAACATCAATGTGATTTTATACTGCTCTTTTCATCAGAACCTACATTGCCTTGAGGGGCATGGAGGGGAAGGTGACCCCAGCCTTCATAAAAAAAAAATGGGAAAACCTCAAACAAAAATATAAGGTTGGTTAACTGCCATTTCATGAGCATTGTCATTTTTTCCACTTTCGAATGTTTCTATGTTTCTGTCTTTGCTGTCATCCCTCCACAGAATCTAAAGTGCCCCAAAACTGGGGTCAGCACAGAGGGGGGTGAGACCACTGCCGCATCTTGGAAGTGGTACAGTTTAATGGATGAGGCAATTGGGGGCAGGCCATCTATAACACCACGTGTCCTCATTGCCTCATCCTCCCAGGATGTGGCGGTGGTCGCATCCCCCTCTGAGGTGACCCCAGAGACCCCAGAGGAAGCAGTCACTCCATCCGCCCCAAAAAGGCGACGGGTGGATGTGTGTGAGCTGCTATCCTCCCTCAAAGAGCAGGAAGAGACAGCTCAGGAGGAACTCCGTCAGTGGCAGGTGGAGGCTGAGCAGAGAGAGGAGAGGAGAGTGACGGAGGAAGCGGAGAGAGAGGAGAGGAGGCTCAGGGAGGCAGCGGAGAGGGAGGAGAGGATGTTCGACCGTCTCCTAAGAGAGATGAGGGAGAGGGAGGAGAGGAGAGACAGGGAGACCGCTGCTAGGGAGGAACGGCTCCTTGCCATTCTAGAACAAATAATAAATAAATTATCATGTCATATTGTTGTTTTGATTCTTCAATAGCACTTCAAGTAAATGTTCAGACACAAATTAAGTATTATATAGTAGTATATTATTTATTCAAATATAGTCATGGTCAGGAGCATGACATAACATTGAAAGCAACCTCCTCTGATTTGCTCCACAGATGGCGCCTGGAGGTGCTTGCGGTGGTTCTGGTGCCGGTTCTCCGGGATGGTCCTCTGCTCTGCCCTCTTCCGGTTCCAGCACATCACCGTTGCTGAGGCAGATGTTGTGGAGGATGGTGCAGCAGGCGATGACCTCCGGCACGAACCGCACATCAACCTCAAGCGCCTTCAGGAAAATTGCCCTCCACCTGGTTTTCAGGATCCCAAAAGCCCTCTCCACAACACACCTCGCCTTTGACAGGTGGCTGTTGTAGCGTGCCTGGAGGTGGTTGTGGAGAGGCTGCCTGTATGGGGTCATCAGGCTTATGGGTTGGCTGAGACAAGGATAGCCCCCATCTCCCAAGATGCAGTAACCAGGTGGAGGGTAGGCATGCTGGTGGTAGAGAGGGCTGTTTTTAAGTACCCTGGCGTCATGAACAGACCCAGGGTAACCGACAAAAACATCTATAAATTTGGCAGTGTGGTCCACCAATGCCTGGAGCTGGACTGAATAAAACAGTTTCCTGTTGAGGTAGCAGGGGGCATCTTCAGATGTTGGATTTACCCGGATGTGGCAGCCGTCAATGCTGCCAACCACCCGGGTAAAGGCTGCCGAACCTGCCAGCCGGGCAAAGCCTGCACCCAGGTGAGGGAGGTCCTCCTCTGCTGGCAATTTCACCACCGTTGGAAGGAGGCACAGGATGTTCTTGCTGGTCTTGTGGACCACCCTGTGAACTGTGGACCGGGGCATGTCAAATGCCCTGGCAATCACACGATATGAGGTCCCACAAGCCAGCCAGAACAGAAATACCAGTGCCTCAATGACTGGCCCCCAGCCATGGTCTGACTGGGTGCCCAGTGCTTCCAGCAGGGCTTGGAATGCTGCTCTGGACAGACGGAAGTCTATCCTCAAGTCAGTCTGCCCATCAAAGTACAGTGCCAGGAGTGGCACTGTAACATTCATTTGACAGTACTGACTGGGGTTGGGAGGTTGCTGTGGGGAAAAAAAGGTTTTATTTAATTCATTTTCAAGTATCTTTATTGTCAAATGTGCTACATGGCAGGCATTGGGAGTGGTGGGGCCAGTAAGCTGAACAAGCTGGTGAGGAGGGCGAGCTCTGTGGTGAGGTTGAAGCTGGACTGTGGAGGCGGTGACAGAGAGGAGGATGAGGGGAAAGCTGCAGGCGATCCTGGACAACCCCTCTCACCCTCTCTATGCCGAGCTGAGGCAACTCAGGAGCACGTTCAGCCATAGGCTCACTCAGCCACGTGCTTCAAAGCGCTTGGGGGGGGCTCTTTCATCCCATCAGCTATCAGGCTCTACAATACCTCAACCACCCGCTCCCAACGTCTCGGAAGCGCCAGCACCACCAGATAATGGATTTGTATACCACACCACACACCCCAGACTGTTTTTTAGCCATTTTCATCTTAGGTCTGTTCATCTCATTGATAACCACTGTCCATCTGTCATCTTTCATTGTCTTTCAAGCTGCTGGCGACCCGGAACTACCCTCTCACCCTCACTATGCCGAACTGAAGCAACTCAGGAACACGTTCAGCCACATGCTCACTCAGCCAAGTGCCTCAAAGCCTCAAAGTGCTTGGGCTCTCCTTCATCCCACCAACCATCAGGCTCAGGAAGCTCCAACACCACCAGACAAATGGACTGAACACCACACTTCACATTCACATACACCACACCACACACCTTGGACTGTCTCCTAGCCGTTGTTATTCTAGGTCTATTCATATGTTGTACCTGGAATACCTGTAAAACTAACCCAGCTATCAAGGACGCTTACCACGTATGCATACAGGTTCTCACTCCTCACCGACCTGACTTAAGAGCTTGTATTTCATTTAATTTATTGTTTATTGTTTATTGACTAGCCAGTCTCTTACTGCACTAATCTATCCCCTGTACTGCTGGTCACTGTGAATTTCTCCTAAGGGGGATTAATAAAGGAATATCTTATCTAATCTTATAAATGAGATGTAATGTATAATATTTATAATGATAACTATTCTGTTACCTCCTGAATATTGGTGTGAGGGCCAATTGGTACATTTTAAATCATGTTTATTATGCTTATAGTAATTATGCATATAACTGGATACTTCTGCATCACTATAGAAACTAAATGTAGCCTATATGTTAATGTTGTAACATTTATGGAAAGATTTATGTTGATCCTTGTTGAATTGATGATCAAGCTAAAGCACAGACATGTAAGACGTCTAGCTAGTTGGACGCAAGGCTAATGCGGCATAAAGTTTTAGTCCATGGGCCACAGCGGCTACAACAAAATCTACATTCATAAAAAGTAAATAAACATACCAGTATATTTGCAGCCAGTAGTAGGGCTCTTTGTTGGCGCTGGCGTTGAAGGCGACGGACTTTGGAAATAAAAATGACATCCATGGTGTCTTCTCTTTAGTGAATGCTAAAGTGGCCACTCACTCGTTTTTTTTTTTATGTGAAAATCGCGGCAAAACGTTTGTATCGTCATTTCCGGTAAGTGCAAAACGGGAGTGCTTCATTTGAGACGGTACTTCTTAGACGGAATTCACGCACTACATCAGTAAGTACATAGTGCACACAGTACACGAACGGAAGTGTACTCGTGGAAGTACGTGGATTGGGACACGCCCAAGGACTTCCTACTTTCTCAAATTAAGGAAGCCCCCAGCAAGCTTGGATCTTCTGGGAAAGGTACAAATGCACTACAATTAACATTCATGCAGTACTATTTATTCCAGGAACTCGTGGAGGAGAAATTGAAATATGCTGGGTTTTCAGTCATAGAGTATAAGGATATATCATTATATACAATTGCATGTCGAATTGAGTGGAAATACTATTTTCCCAAGCCCTTCCAAAACGTTTAACATATGACCTGATAAGATGATGGCATTGCTACACAGAAAATTATATAAACTTTTGCCCAAGCTAGTAATGTTAGCCACTGAGATAGAGTAGAGCCATCACTGTATGCTACAGTTAATGCTCTAGTAACATGTTAACAGACACAGACACACACACACAAACTGGTGTTTCACTCACTGTTGCTACTGTCTGCTCTCAAAAAAGTGACCCTGCATTGAAAAAAGTATGTTCTTAGTTTTTTGCTTTGTTTACTTATGAACATCTCTGCTTCTCCACCTACCCCCACTTTGCTTCCCCCAGGCAGAAAGACTGTTCTGGAATCTTCTTCATCTCCGGCTTCAACATCGACATCTCCATGTCCCTCCTCAGACTCCAGCTTCTCCACATCCTCTGAAGAAGAGGAGATGAAAAAGAAAAGGAAGAAGTCCAAGAAAAAGACCAAGAAGTCAAAAAAGCGCCCTGATTCACACAGCCGTTCAAGAAGTAAGCAGAGATATTGATCATCTCTATAATCACCTTTATAACAATCCTAACCCGCTGCTTAACCTTTTATGGATTACATTTGTATGAAAAGCAACTACTTCCATGGGCTTTGTTAAGAATAATTAGATGGAGCTTAAGATAATGTTATATCTATGTCTTGCTAATGGTATATTTTAGTAATAATTCTGAAAATCAGTGATTGAGATCTCTACAGCCTTGTATAGCTCTCTTGTTATCAAGTTATTCTATGATCTTCTCCAGTTTTGTTAGATATTTAACCTCTGAAACAGAAAAATATAAGAAAAAAAATCTACTTACTGTACCATCCTAGTTCACTGCGCCTAGTTCACTCCGCCATCCAAGCTGGTTATGTTTGGTACAGGCAGGTAAGAAAGGACATTACTTCCTGGGCATTCCCCTTCTAGGCTGGTGAAGGCAGATATTGCTAGCCACAGAGTCAGGTCGGAAAGTCTAATATAACCAGCCTAGAAGAAGGATGCAAAAGTAAGTAGGATCCTTTCTCATCTGCTAGTACTACAGAACCTATGGGGTGCCAAATCAACAATGCCAGTGCATGCCTGAAAAAAATGACCTATTTTGTTTGTTTTTCTGTTGTTTTCTTAAGTAACCACAACATATGGAGTGATCCGGCGCTACAAGGATGTCCTTCGGATCTTCAAAAAGTGTGGATCCATGAAGAAAGCCTTCGAGAAAATGAATGTTGATCGAAACACAATTGCACGCACAGCTGTAATTGCTGAGCTTGCAATTACCTTTCAGGACACATTCCAAGGTCTGCTGACAGGTGATGAAGACCAAATGAAGATTTGTGTGCTTGCTGAGCGTTGCCGCGGGGCTATAAATGAGGAGATGGCTGAAACTATCACAGAATGCAAAACAAAAGGAAAGCTCCTCCCAATAATGTATAAGTACACTTAAGAATGTTCATTGAACACTTGTTGTTTAATGTTGTTTAACAGTTGTTTAAACTTAAAACTAAAACTTGGTTAAACTTTGTTTAAAAAGTTCATCTGTTTATACATACACGATGTATGTCTCATTTTAGCACTTAAAGCACTCTCTCCTGAGCAGATCCCTGCTTGTTTTACAAACTGTCACTTTGGATAGTTTCTTTGAATAAATGTTTTGTGTTGAAATACATGAAGGAAACACTATCTCTTGACTCGTCTGTTGCTTTTGTAGTGATATCCTCTGACAGTGTAATTACACTTAATTAATGAATTCACAGAAAACAGCCATGACACTGTTATAAACTGGTTTGACTATGTAATGACACATAATGAAAAGTTAAAATCATTATTAAATCACTGTAGAAGGGAATTGTGACAGTTATAAACTCATTGGGCAGTGTAGTTACACTTAATGACATCTTAATGAAAAGGACAAACTTTATTGTAATGGTCTTGTGACAGCGAGTGTCAAAACCATCCATATATGAGGTTTAATGTCGCGCTAAGATATCAAGTTAAAGGGTTTTCTTCAGTTTGACAATTGGGTCTGCTATGACATGTTTATGACAGGTTTTGTTGTCTTGGTTTATGTCAAGTTGTCATAACAAGGACATCTCCAACAATGTCACCTTTGTATTAAAAGTGACATAACTTGCCGAATGACACTTAATGACAACTGTCATAAGTATTCATTAATGTTTATGACGGGTGTCATGTCATGGTTATGACAATGTCTTATGAACACCCATTCAAGTAAAGTGTTACCAACTTTTCTGTCTTGTCGTCGTTGCTAGTGAATTAAAATATCTCTTTCTGCGCGAATGTCTCCTGATATCGCTGCATTTATTTATTTCAAATGTCTTCGCGGCGTTCTTCTTCGTTTATCAGACTCTGCTGCATTGTGGGATAGCGTAGTGTCCTACCGTTGCACACTGTGGCGGTAGTACGCATTCGGAAACCATTTCCGTACTACACAATGCGTACTAAGCATTCGTACGTACTATATTTTTCACGTACTACAAAATGCATACTATAGTAGTCAAGTATGCGTATTCGGATGCAGCCTAACTCTTTGTAGGTAAAAGGTAAGTATTTTAAATGTTTCTTTTGTTTGTGCAATTGCTTCACTTTTCAGTTTCACTTTAACAGGAAAACATAAAAGAAAAAATAAAACACATTAACCAATTCACATTCATACATTCACCCTTTCACTCTTCACAAGTTTCTCTATTCAATAGCCTTAAATAACTGTGTTGCAACACTGCCTGCGAGTAGGCAGAATATAGTTCCAAGCCTATATCTGCCCTGGCAATAGCCTTGTCTGATTTTGCATTGTCATTTGTACTTGTTGTGAATACACAGGTCCTAAGAAATATTTAGGAAAAATTGGGATATGTTTGGTTCACTTCTGTAAATAACTTGCTAACTGACTCCCCTACTTTACAGCGACTGTGCTAAGCTAAAGCTAACAGCGCCGCTCCCAGAGCAGGGCAATGCGTGGACCGATTTCTACAGGGTTTTTTTCATTGTTTTAACCCTGGGAATGACTGAGAGTGACTTAATTTCATGATAGGGTGGCGTATTCCTTTAATAAAAGATTAATGGAAACCACTGTAACAACTGTAACAGGCCTACCACCAAGAGATGGGATGCAGGGGGCTGGTGCAAGTGGAGTGAAAGATTTTTTTTTAGTTGGGGCACGAGGTGCAGCAGTCCTGCCCTGCTTCTCTTCCTCCTCCTCTTCACTGCTGCTTACTATTCTTCTACATCCTCTAACATTGATTACATTGGGATGTCAGATTTTCATTGCAGTGAATAATAATAAATAATATTTAATACATTTTTTAACAAGTTGTGCACTGCAAGGCCCTCTAGCTTGCGGCCTAGTTCTTTTCCTAGGTGTATTGTAACCTTTGACACGGCCATTCAAATGCTTTGAAGGAAATTATGGGCCATTTGTAGTACCTATTCTTTCTCTTCATGTACTCTGGCCTGTTGTCCTCATCTACAGTATTTAGATCAGAGGTAGTTGTAGCCTCTAGCAGCTTCGCACAGGCAATCTCATACACACCTGTCAACACAAATGTAGATTAGGTCTCAATGGAAGGGCTCCTTATTATGCTACGTAAAGGGAAACTCCGGTGTGAAATTGACTTGGGGTGTATTGAAACATGATAACGAGTACTAACTTTGTCGAACACCTCACAATCGTACGCCAACAGTATATCGAAAAAAGAGCTTTTTAGACGGGCTTACAATGGATGTGATCCGGGTATACGACAGCCATGCCAAGAAATCGCTATTTTAACACTTTTAACAAGGCTCAAAGTAGCTCCACACTTCATAGGTAGAATTCCGAGGGCCCTGACATTTAAAACGAGGCACTGAGAACTTTGAAAATGTACAGGTAGTATATTGATTAGTTGCCCCATGCAACTAATCAAAGTAGCAACATGCTTCTCCACGGCAATGTCGTTCGCCTCTGTTACGGACGGGTTAGGTCTCGTTTCCTCTATTTTCTTTTGTTTGGAGCTGGTTGGTTGATATGTGATGTGTAGGTGTCATCATGATGACACCGGTGACGTCACCTCCGGTCCAGTGGCGCGAGCGGTGAATGCTAATTTAACACACCTGGAAGACGCCGCAAAAAATAGACTGACATACCACATGGAAGGATGTGCGGACTCTACACACACTTCTAGTGGCCGATACAGAGATCGCCCCCCGAAGCACTTCCCCTTGGGAAGACGGTCGGGTAGCTTTGAGTGTAAGACACTACTATCACCTGATCATCATCCGTCCCATGGATCTTCCTCTCCCTCATACCTTGAACTACTAACTCGGTCAGCACGCTTGAGCTGGTCCGCTCAGGAGAGCGGAGTGCGGGCTGCATGAACGCCGAGAACGGACGCTGTCGCGGAGACTGAGCAGCTGGAACCGCCATCACCGACCGGTGAGCCCAGCTACGCTCTTCACTCACCTCTGTCCGCCAGCCAGCTCTGTATTGTCTTTCCTTTTCGTATCGTGACGTTGTGGGGTAACAGGAACAGGTGATACACCTGTTCACAGTTCCCCCATAAAAATTGGGGGCTCGTCCGGGATTTGAACAGACAGAGTAGGGAGGCTAGAAGGAAGCTAACGAAATTAGCGACCTTATTAACCGAACAGCTAGATAGCTACTCATAAACAGAAGCGTTGTCGGAGTTTCAGGTGGGGTTGACGGCTGTAGGCCTGGAATAAGGAAACTTTAGGTTTCCACCTGTAACAGTAACTCGACTAACATTCTGCTTATGCGATTAAATAGCAATAGCTCAGGCTAACATCTAATTACCAAGATAGGTCTGTCATTAAAATCCTCTGTAGTAGTGTAGAACACATGAGCTGTATTAACATGGTGAGATTAGTGTCGTGTTGGTTTGTTTGGGAGGCAGTGCGGTATGTTCATTAGCTTTCAGAGTGCGGCTAAGCTTAGGTTAGTGCTTGATTAGCCGTTGCTAGTGATGGCTAGTTTGTTATATGGGACTGTGTAGTCTGCGGTGTTACGATTGTGCCGTGTTAGGTAACTTGACTAGCCACATATTGTCACTAGATAAGCTATATATATTGTGATGTATTGCGTGCGTTAATCTGTATACTGTACGTAGGCTCGGTGTAGCATCCAGGGATGGAGCTGTACATTGTTATGCTGCGGTAGGCAGCGTTATGACACCTAAGGGTTGTTGTGTTCACCAAGTGTATTTCAGCTAATCAGAGTGGCACTAGATATATTGTTTTTTTGTGGCAAAATCCACGGTATAGCTAATCTATGTGTGTGTCGGTCTCATTTGTGTATATCTAACATTTTTGGCAAAATGGACACATTTGATATTGAGGAGTACTGCATCAAACTTTCTAACCGTAATGAGCTTTTCAAGCTGAAGAAAGATAATTTGATAGCAATAGCCCAATATTATGAGGTAGCTACTGGGCCTAGAATGAAAGTGACTGAAGCTATACAGCTAATTGGGGATCGCCTGAATTTGCCCGATCCAGAGAAGGAGGCAGCAGCTAAGCTTAAGCAAGAAGAGGAGAATAGGAAAATGGAGATGGAAAAAATTGAGCTGGAAAGAGAGAAACTCCGAATTAATTTAAAAGAGGAGGAGCAAAAGACAGAGCAAGCCCGCTTGGCATTAGAAAGAGACATAGTTATGTCTCAGAACCCTACCTTACAACCAGCCTCAGGAAACCGCTTTGACCCCAATAGCTGTCTACGATTAATACCAAAGTTCAATGTAACTGAAGTTGGTGTTTTTTTTGAAGCCTTTGAAAGGATCGCTGAAGAGATGAAATGGCCACGGGAAAAATGGACCTTGTTGATTCAGGGGAGTTTGGAAGGAAAAGCCCAGGAAGCATATGCTGCTTTAGATGCCATTCAAGGTAAAGATTATGATGTGGTAAAGAAAAATGTATTAGCAGCATACGAGTTAGTTCCAGAAGCTTACCGACAACAGTTCCGTTCCCTGAAAAAAAAGAGCGAAGAATCTTTTCTTGAGTTAGCAAAAAGGCAGGAACTGGTGTTGGGGAGGTGGCTTGCCTCTACTGAGACCACCACTTTCAAAAATCTCTGTGGACTTATACCCATGGAGCAATTTAAAAAGTGTGTGCCCCAGCCCATAGAAATATATCTTAATGAGCGGGATGAGAAAGATCTGAGAAGAGCAGCCACATTAGCCGACCAGTATGAGCTCACTCATCGTAGTGTGTCTGATAGAGGAAGACCTTTCAGACAGGACAGGGAGACTGAACGAGATCCTTGCATGACAGGGAAGAATGTTTCTAGCTTTCAGAAATCTTACGACCGACCACGTCGGTTTGCGTTTAAGTCCGAGCGTGTATCCCCTCCTCGGCCGGAATCAAGGAGATTTGATCGAGCTCCTCGAACTGAAGTTTTCTGCTTTTACTGTAAGAAACCCGGCCACACAAAGTCAGTTTGCCGTAAGTTACAGAACAGGGAGGCTAACCCTATAGCGTGTATAGGTGTTCAGCCCCAAGTACTGGAAACTACTGAGTTTGTCGATCCGTCTGAGGAAGAAGTATGGAATGACTTCAAGGGTTTTGTGTCTCAAGGTGCAGTGGCAGTGTCAGAGAATGGTCAGGAGGTTCCAGTTAAAGTGCTTAGGGACTCCGGAGCATCACATTCATTACTTTTGAAGGAAGTCTTGGAGTTACCACCATCCACTGCTACTGGGGTGTCAGTGGTGGTTAAAGGGGTGGGTGACCGGTATGTTTCCGCACCTAAGCACAGGGTCTTTGTGAAAACTGAGCTGGTGACCAAAGTAGCAACTGTAGGAATCGTTGACACACTTCCAGTGAAAGGTATTACCTTTCTTCTAGGCAGGCACTAGGGTGCGCCCAAGTGACCCTGAAGAAGCTCTGGCGGAAGTAGGGCAGAGTGAAAGTGTGACCCCCATTGTGTTAGAACAGCCATGTGAAGCACCACAAACTGTAATTTTAGAGAAAGACCACCCGGAAGTGTTCACAGCCTGTGTTGTGACAAGATCTGGATTGCGGTCTCAAGAGCTGGTGGATGTTGAGGCAGCTGAATCTGTGGTCGATTTGTCTGAGACCTTTCTGGCTCAGTTGGTTGGAATGGAGGAAGGCAATCAATTTACCCGAGAAGCTCTGGTTAAAGCACAATGCCAAGAGCCTTCTATAGCATCCCTCAGGAATACGGCAATGTCCTTAGAATAAAGCCAAGGGATAGCCACAGGGTATTATTTGCATCAAGATGTTTTGATGCGAAAGTGGCGCCCATTGCGCCGCCCAGCGGATGAACACTGGACAGTACTCTCACAGGTGGTGTTACCCGGTGGTTTCAGGAAAGAGGCGATGCGTTTAGGCCACGAGAGTGCTTGGGCTGGTCATTTTGGTGTCCGGAAAACACAGGACAGGGTTATGCGACATTTTTACTGGCCCGAGGTGCGAAAAGATGTGACTAATTATTGTAGATCCTGCCATGCATGTCAACTGGTGGGTAAGCCCAACCAAAGTATTCCTGTTGCACCGTTGAGTCCCCCTCCGGTTATGGAGGAGCCTTTTCTAAGGTGATGATTGACTGTGTAGGCCCCCTCCCCAGAACTAAGAAAGGTAACGAATACTTGCTCACCATCATGGATGTGGGTACTAGATTTCCGGAGGCGGTGCCGTTACGTAGCATTAAAACTAGACCTGTGGTGGAAGTGCTGTTACAGTTTTTCTCTCGCGTGGGGCTCCCGAAAGAAATACAGCACGATCGAGGCACAAATTTTGCATCAAATCTGTTTCAGGATGTTGTGTGTCAGTTGGGCATTACACAAGTGATGTCTTCTGCCTATCACCCACAGTCCCAAGGTGCAATAGAGCGATGTCATCAGACACTCAAGACGATGATAAAAACCTATTGCGTGGAGTGCCCTGAAGACTGGGATATGGCTATGCCGTTTCTGTTATTTGCCATTAGGGATGCCCCGAATGAGTCGACAGGTTTCAGTCCATTTGAGTTAGTGTACGGACATGAGGTCCGTGGCCCACTCAAGATGATGAAGGAAAGGTTACTCCTTTCAACACCTCAGAATGACACATTGCAGTATGTAGCGACATTTAAGAACCGACTACAGTCAGCTTGTGAAGTGGCTAGGCAGAATCTTCAGGCAGCGAAGAGCAAAATGAAACAACAATATGACAAGAAAGCGGTACGGCGCACATTTGCAGAAGGTGATAAAGTTCTGGTTTTGTTGCCCATGAATCAGCCTAAGTTGGGTCTTAAGTTCTGTGGACCTTATGGGGTAGTCAAGCGTGTGGGTGAGTGCAACTATGTAGTCAGCACCCCTGAGCGTAGACAGAAAACTTACATCGAACGTGATGTTGAAAGCCCGGTGTGTCTTGTAGCAACTGGGGAGAGTAGCGAGCCTGAGGGGGGGGAGGATGATCTCGAACCCCCAGAACCGGTATCGGCTCGCTTACTCAACTCAGGAATGCTAGTCAAGCTTAGCCAGCATTTAGAGTATCTTCAGCGTGAACAAGCACAAGACATTGCAGAACTTATACAGAAGCACCCAAGCTTATTCAGGGACACGCCTGGTCTTACAGATTTGGTCTCACATGATGTAGATACAGGGGAGGCTGCCCTAATTAAGCAGCACCCATATCGAATTCCACCTTACAGACAAGAGGCTGTTATGGCTGAGTTACAATATATGCTAGAGATCGGCGCCATCGAAAAGGGTACCAGCAAATGGAGCTCTCCTTTGGTACTGGTTCTGAAGCCAGATAAAACGGTACGCCCATGTATCGATTTTAGAAAGGTAAATAGTGTGACAAAGACAGATGCTTATCCCATCCCTCGGTTGGAGGATTGTATCGATCGAATTGTCAGGCTAGCTTTGTATCCAAGTTTGATCTTTTAAAAGGATACTGGCAGGTGCCATTAACTCACAGAGCGAAGCAGGTGTCAGCTTTTTGTACTGCTGATCAGTTATACCTGTGTCGAGTGCTGCCTTTTGGTATGAAAAATGCCCCTGCAACCTTCCAAAGGTTGATGAACACCATTGCAGCAGGGTTAGCCAATGTGGTAACATATATTGATGATGTTGTTTTTAAGCTCATCATGGACGGATCACATTGTGCACATTGGTCAGCTGTTTGAGAGATTGGAAGCTGCTGACCTGGTTGTGAATCTCCCTAAGTGTGAGTTTGGGAAGGGCCAAGTTACCTACCTAGGCCACTTAGTAGGGAGTGGATCAGTTAGGCCTAGACAAGCGAAGGTACAGGCAATTGCAGATCTTCCCACTCCTACAACGAAGAGGCAGTTAATGCGCTTACTCGGGATGAGTGGATTTTGCCGGCGTTTTGTGCCCAACTTCGCTGATGTTGTAGCTCCCCTCACAAACCTCTTGAAGAAAGGCGTAAAGTTTGTGTGGTCGCCCGAGTGTCAGAGTGCATGAAGGCTATCTTGTCATGTGAACCGGTGCTAAAGGCCCCAGATTTCACGGTTCCATTCAGGTTGGCAGTGGATGCCTCAGACCTAGGCATTGGGGCTGTCCTACTGCAAGCGGATTTCCAGGGAATAGAGAAGCCTATAGCCTACTACTCTAAAAAGCTGAATCGTCATCAGCAGCGTTACTCAACCATCGAAAAGGAGGGGTTAGCCCTGGTGCTAGCCATACAGCACTTCGAGTTCTATGTGGCAGGTAGTCAGAAGGAGTTGTTGGTTTATACAGACCATAATCCCCTCGTCTTCATTGAAAAGTTTAAAGGGAAGAACCAGAGGCTTTTCAGGTGGAGTTTGGTCTTGCAACCGTATAATCTGGTGATTCAATATCTGCCAGGGAAACTGAATGTCATAGAAGACACATTATCCAGAGGGTGAACCGCATTCTCTCTGTTGATGTGACAATTACAGGCTAATCCCATGAGGGCAAGGACTGGGGTGAGCAAGGCGATGTCTGATAGGACTAGAGGTTTTGGTACTGAGTTCATTGTCCCGGTATACTGTTATGTTGCTCTTTGTGCCAGAGACTAGACAGTTATTGTGGGATTAGTCGCCAAAGTCGTATATAAATATTTGTCTGTAGAAAGCGTTAGATTTGCCTTTATAAGGGATGTTGCCATTTAGGTCTATAGAACAGACCGGTGGTTTTAGAAAAATTCAAAATGTCTTACTATAAACAAGAGTAAAAGGGAGAGAGAAAAAAAAAAATCTTTGTATATAGCTTTTGTTTCTTATAAGGGTGAGGGACTGTTACGGAAGGGTTAGGTCTCGTTTCCTCTATTTTCTTTTGTTTGGAGCTGGTTGGTTGATATGTGATGTGTAGGTGTCATCATGATGACACCGGTGACGTCACGTCCGGTCCAGTGGCGCGAGCGGTGAGTGCTAATTTAACACACCTGGAAGACGCCGCAAGAAATAGACTGACATACCACATGAACGGATGTGCGGACTCTACACACACTTCTAGTGGCCGATACAGAGATCGACGGTCGGGTAGCTTTGAGTGTAAGACACTACTATCACCTGATCATCATCCGTCCCATGGATCTTCCTCTCCCTCATACCTTGAACTACTAACTCGGTCAGCACGCTTGAGCTGGAGTGCGGGCTGCATGAACGCCGAGAACGGACGCTGTCGCGGAGACCGAGCAGCTGGAACCGCCATCAGACCGGTGAGCCCAGCTACGCTCTTCACTCACCTCTGTCCGCCAGCCAGCTCTGTATTGTCTTTCCTTTTCGTATCGTGACGTTGTGGGGTAACAGGAACAGGTGATATACCTGTTCACAGTTCCCCCATAACAGCCTTGAAGAACTGCTCCAAACATTCAACATACGCCGACCAAGACTCCATCTTCGGGACGAATTCCCCTATAGTCCCAATCAACAGAGCCATTTTTCTTAGCTACGGTCACTTTTTAACCTCATCGCCAATTTTTCTGTGGTGTATTTCACGAATAACACACAGTAGACTGTCAGCCAGTTCTTGCACGCATGCACTTTACTCAAGTCAATCAGCAGGTGAATTACACGTGTAGGCCTCGCTAGAAATATGATTTTTTGGGTCCGTTTTCTCATGTTACGTTGTAGGACTCAATTTCCCAGAATCCTCTAATTTAGTTTTCTAGCAGTGATAGGGCACTATATCTATTTTTTTCTATGTCAAGCCGGTCTCTAATTCATTTTGTTCATGGTGATTGGCTGTAGACCAATAGGACATTAGATTACCTTTTAGATATATTTTAAAATAATAGATTCCGCTTTAGGAAGGAATCCGAGAATCCTCGGAGAGCTAGGGGGGAGGGGTAAAAAACGTATTCTCTCGGTTCGTTACTCGGTAGACAAACTTATGTTTGGAGACTTATACTGTGAAGTTTGGCCCAAATATCGTATAGCAGTCAATGCAAGGTTCAAGCTTGTCGCTTATGTGTTGTAGTACAACAAGTTTGTTTTTCTTTTTTTATATCGAGGTAAAGTTTTTTTTCCCTTCGACCAACTGCAGCAGCGTGGTCTCCGTTACCATTCAGTGTGGAGGCTAACCAGAAGCTAGGGCTAGTCGAATAGTTACTCGCCGCGTGCCTGGACTGTGGTTCGCCAGAGACTCTACCGCTCGTGTGTGTGTGAAGGGAAGCAACGGACAGACAACGAAAGAGCCTGGGGGTAGCCTCCTCAACCGCCGAACGCTTGCCTGGACATCGTTCTACTGGCCAGTGTGGAAGAGAACGCCTTTTTGCAGTAGTTCGGGGTTGCGTGAGTACCAAAGTGAAGCAAGGAATGATAGCGACATGGGACTGAAAGCAGCCTGCGTGAATGGTTTTCGTTACTGATACGGATTACTGACATTCATTGGATTATACATTATGTGCACCAACGTGACGACTGGGCCCCAACGTAGACTCTTAAATTCCAAGCGTTTGGTTTAGGGTTATGGTTATTACCATTCTAATATACTGGTCATTTTTTTGGGGTTGAGAATTATAGCTTTGTGTGCAACGTATTACGTGCAATGTATTATTGTGTATTTTCATTTTCTTATAACATGCTGAATTAAACTCTAATAGTAAAAAGACAAACTACAATAAATGTTTTGTGTTACAAGTCCCCTTACATGGTTGTATAGTATTTCATTTAGGATAAGCTAAGTCAAGGCAGGTAGAAGTAATTTAAATCACTTTACAGTTCTGAGGTTTTACATATTTAATTCTTCAGTGGAGGCACCGCACTAGTTACGTATTCTATTGACATCTACTTATTTTTTTTTCTTCTGCTATTGCTTTTTCTTTTAACTTTATGGTAGACAGTAAGTGCAGCAAATTGAGAACCTAGGATCCTGTTTGTGTTTATGAATGTGACTCCAGTATTGAGCCATAAGGGTGTTGCTTAAAAAAGGGTTACATTTTGGAGGCACCGCTGGGATTGCTACTTGTTTACCAGATAAGTTGAATTGGTCTATATTGTGTTATTGGAAACAGTGAAGTTCATTTATTGATTAGTGGTTGTTGCAAATAACATGGAGCTTTCTAAAGTTGTGGAGTGGAGTCGAGAAGAGAATGTTAGTCTCTCTCGTGCCATTGCTTTGGGCGATGTGCCCATAGAAGTAGTGGATGACACTATCGCAAAAGTGTTGAACACGGTGAAAGTCTTTGGTCATACAAAGATATGTGGTCGCCGTGGGGACATTTCTGGTCGTAAGGTGTTTGTACTAGTGCAGACTAGCGCTGATTTAGCTCCTGATGCTGTACCTCCGGAAGTAGGCATTGAAGGAGAAGCAGGGCCTTGGATTGTGCATTTAGTGCAAAGTCTTGTAGTTCCAGATCCCGAGGCAGATTTTCACTCCAAGCTGTTGACACTACTGCAGCAAGAGGGAAAAACTCTGGAGGATGTAAAGTCCATTGTTTCTAAAGATCCACCTACAAAGCCAGATGTTAACATGGATTTAGTGAATGCTATTGGTAGGCTAGTGGATAAGTGTTGTCAAGGACCTGCTGATGGGCCTAGTTACAGGAAATTGAGATTGTTTTCTGGGCTGAAACCTATCCCATCAGGAGAAGAGGAGTACGACGCATGGATGGAGCAGGCTACTCAAATGATCAGTGAGTGGCAGTGTAGTGATGCAGCTAAAAAGCAGCGCATTGTTGAAAGCTTGAAGGGACCTGCTGCTGACATTGTTAGATTTTTGAAGGTTAGCAATCCCTCAGCTACTGCCACAGATTATCTAGCCGCTTTGGAGACAGCCTATGGCACTACCGAGAGTGGGCCTGACCTCATGGCTAAGTTCCGACACACCTATCAAGAGGATGGAGAGAAGCTGTCTTTGTTCTTGTACCGATTGGATAAGCTACTTCATCGAGCCTTACTAACAGGAGGTATTGCTGCTGAATGCATGAACAGAGCACGTTTGGAGCAGTTGATTAAAGGTGCTCTGATCAGTGACATGGTTGCATTGCGTGTGCGAATGAGCCACACTCTTCAAGACCCCCCTTCGTTTTCCCAACTGATGAAAGAGGTGAGAGAAGAAGAGAACTGGGTCAGCGCCAGAGAGGGTGTGAAGAAGACAGCTAAAGTTGCCACCTCAACTGTTGCCGAAGCACCTGTCATTCCTGAATTGGACAATCTGAGGAGAGAAGTTCGAGAATTGTCTTCTCAGGTGTCCAGACTGTTGAGTTCAGCTACAGTGACTTCAAGTGTTGATGTGCCAAAGACTGAGTCCGATGTCCGAGTGTCTGAAGCTGCAGCTCAGAGGGCCCCACCTAGCAAGAAAACCCCCAGCTCTTCTTCACCAGGCATTTTCTGTTACAAGTGTGGTGAAGATGGACACACTAAGCCAGAATGTCAGGGCACTGAAGATTTAAGAAGAGTTAATCAGAAGTTGTTGAGAATGCATAAGAGGCAGGGAAACTTGGCCGGAGCTCGGTGAGGGAACCGCGCAGGGCTCCAAAGAATTTGCGTTCCACAAATTGTTCCTCTGCTGCTAATAAGGGTTTTCCTGAAGGTTTAGTGGGACCTACCTCACTCGTGCCTGTTCAAATAGAGGGGGTGTATGCAAAAGCGTTGTTGGACAGTGGTTCTCAGGTCACTATTTTGTATAGAAGTTTTTACAGTACCTACCTGAAACACTTAGCGCTTCAGGCTGTTGAGAATCTTGAGATATGGGGGCTAAGTTCACATAAATACCCTTATGATGGTTATCTTCCTATCAGGCTTGAATTTACTGAAGGTGTGGCAGGTGTGCCTCAGACCGTGGACACCTTAGCCTTAGTGTGTCCAGACCCTGTGAAAGAGGAGGGCATAGCCATTCTGGTAGGTACAAACACCAGTTTAGTGAAAAGGTTGTTTGACTCCTGCAGAGAGAAAGCTGGTGAAGGATTTTTAAGCACTTTGAGCATTCATCCCATGATTAAAGAGGCTTATCAGTCCATTGCCCAGACACCAGATGAGACTGGAAAGCATGGAAAAATCTGGTTCATGCAGCATAAGCCTTTGATTTTTCCTCCAGGCCAACTGCTACAGGTTACCGGTGTAACTAAGTTTCCTGGTGAGTTCAATGACAAGTTAGCGCTCATAGATCAGCCTAAAGATATGTCATCTTATGATGAGCTCCAAGTTAGGCCTGAAGTGCATCCTGCATCAGCTGTGTCCGGCAAATGTATCACTGTGACTGTGAAGAACATCTCTGCCAAGGACATTGTCCTGAAACGAGGAACTCTGTTGGCTCATGTTTTTCCTGTTGCATTGGTGCCACAGCTGACTGCTAACACTGACAAAGACTCATCTGCCTCACTTACTGTGAGGTCCTTTGATTTTGGAAACTCTCCTATGCCAGAAAGTGCTAAACGTCGTCTCTGTGAGAAGATGATGGAGAGAAAGGAGGTATTTTCATGCCATGAGTGGGACGTGGGGTGTTCCAGAAGTATCAAACATGAAATAAGACTTACAGATTCAAGACCGTTCAGAGAGAGATCTCGACGCTTGCCACCTGCTGACCTGGAGGATGTCCGACAACACCTGCAGGAACTACAAAAGCATGGCATAATTTCGGAGTCGCGAAGCCCCTACGCGTCGCCAATTGTGGTTGTTCGCAAGAAGACCGGGAAAGTAAGGATGTGCGTTGATTACAGAACTCTGAATCGAAGAACTATACCTGACCAATATACTGTTCCGAGGATTGAGGATGCTCTCCACTCAATGTCTGGAAGTAAGTGGTTCAGTGTCTTGGATTTGAGGAGCGGATACTACCAAATACCAATGAGCGAGGGTGACAGGGAGAAAACGGCATTTATCTGCCCACTGGGTTTTTATCAATTCGAACGCATGCCTCAAGGGATATCCGGAGCACCTGCAACTTTCCAGAGAATAATGGAACGAACCGTAGGAGACATGAACTTCCTGGAAGTTCTGGTGTACCTGGATGATTTGATTGTTTTTGGCAGAACCATCGAAGAGCATGAAGAGAGGTTGTTAAAGGTCCTGGATCGACTGAAGGAAGAAGGCCTAAAGTTGTCGCTGGATAAGTGTCAATTTGGCCGAACATCCGTCACCTATGTAGGGCACATAGTGTCTCAAGATGGAATATCCACTGATCCAGCGAAGATAGAAGCCGTCGTCTCCTGGCCCAGACCTAAGACAGTGACGGCGCTCAGATCCTTTTTGGGATTCTGCGGCTACTATAGACGTTTTGTGAAGGATTTCTCGAGATTGTGTCGCCCTCTTAATGAATTGCTTCAAGGGTACCCATCCCATTCACGAGCAAAGGTAGTTAAAACAGGAGAGACAGTAAAAAATAAAACCTTCTTCAAGCCCTCGGAACCTTTTGGCTCCAGGTGGAGTGATCGGTGTGAAAGCGCTTTCCAAGAGCTGAAGATCGGGTTGACACAGGCACCAGTGTTAGTTTTTGCTGACTCACAGAGACCCTACGTGTTGCATGTTGATGCTAGTACAGATGGCCTGGGAGGCGTATTGTACCAACAACATGATGAAGGACTGCGACCTGTTGCATTTATTAGCCGAAGTCTGTCTCCATCAGAGAAAAACTACCCCGCACATAAACTGGAGTTTTTAGCTCTGAAGTGGGCTGTGGTGGACAGACTGCATGACTATCTGTATGGGGCTGAATTTGAAGTGCGAACGGACAACAATCCCTTGACTTATATTCTGACATCGGCAAAACTTGATGCCACTGGACACCGATGGTTATCTGCTTTGTCAACCTACAATTTCAGTTTGAAATATAGGCCAGGGCGAAACAACATCGATGCTGATTCACTGTCAAGACGCTCACATCCATGTTTGTCGTCTGCTGATGAGTGGCATAAGATACCAGTTCCTGAAGTACTAGCACTTTGCCAGTCTGTGTCAACCGGGACAGGAACAGGTCATTTTTCCTGTCCTGGTGTAATTTGGCGAATTGGAGTTCATGCTTCTGCTCTGCCCAAAGCCTACTGTCAAACAGCAGCTGTGGTGACAGACCAGTTGCCCAAGTTGAGCCCAAGTGAACTGTTGGCGGCTCAGCAAACTGATCCGTGCCTGGGTGAAGTGTTGCTTGCTGTGCAACAGCGTAAACCTGCTGACAGTATCAAAATAGACCATCCAGATGTAAGACTTTTTAAAAGACAATGGGACAAGTTCTCTGTTGAGCAAAACCTGCTCTACCGAACAGTGATGTTGTCTGATGGACGAATAAGAAAGCAACTGGTGCTACCTAAGCAGTACCAGAGTTTTGTTTTGAAATACCTGCATGATCAGACTGGACATTTAGGGTGTGATAAGACATATGCCTTAGTCCGTGACAGATTTTTCTGGCCACGCATGAAAGTTGACGTGGAATCATATTGCAAGACATGTGAGCGATGCATAAAGAGAAAGACTCTGCCACAGAAGTCAGCGCCATTGTCCCATATGCACAGCTCCGGGCCATTTGATCTTGTTTGTATTGATTTTCTATCTATTGAACCAGACAGCCGTAATGTGTGCAATGTGTTAGTTGTAACAGACCACTTTACGCGTTATGCACAAGCTTTTCCCACGCGAGATCAGAAAGCCATAACCGTAGCCAGAACATTGTGGGAAAAATATTTCATCCATTATGGTCTTCCCGCACGCATACATTCGGACCAAGGGAGGGATTTTGAAAGCCAGTTAGTGAAAGAGATGTTGACAATGTTAGGCGTGAGGAAATCCCGAACTTCTCCCTATCACCCCCAAGGTGATCCACAACCAGAAAGGTTTAATCGGACGCTTTTGAATATGTTGGGGACACTAGATCCAAAAGAAAAGCAGAAATGGAGTCAGCACATAGCTCACCTTGTGCACGCGTACAACTGCACTCCAAACGAAGCCACCGGATTCTCGCCGTACTTCCTTATGTTTGGACGAGAAGCAAGACTTCCGGTAGATGCCTGTTTTGGTGTGTCTGCAGATGGTACATCAATAGCATCGCACAACAAATATGTGTCAAGGATGAAGAAGGAACTTCATGCGGCTTACCAGTTGGCTCAGAGCACCGCAGCCAAGATGAATCAAGGAAACAAAGAAAGATATGATCAGAAGGTGCGGTACCACTGTTTGAGTCCTGGAGATAGAGTCCTGATTCGCAACCTTGGCCTGAAGGGGAAACACAAGCTAGCTGACCGCTGGGGCGCAGATCTTTATGTGGTGGAAAACCAGATGTCCAACCTCCCTGTGTATCGTCTGAGACCTGTTGAGGGTGCTGGACCAGTGAAGGTTATGCACCGAAATCACATTCTACCCTTAGGGCAGGAAGTGAGGTTGAGTGTTGATGCTGTGCCCAAGCCTGCTTGTTCTTCCAGAGCCATGAGGCGAAGGAAGGCTAAGGAAAACCGTAAAGCTCCCGCACAGATTTCTGATTTGATGGTTGAGGAATCTCAGAGAAACTATTGTTCTTCAGACTCAGAATCTGATTTTGGGACTTACCTGGAAGACCTTATGCAAGTTAAAGAACCTGAGGTGATTGAGACCTATAGACAGGAAGCTCCAGAATTAGTGCTTTTGGAGCCAGATGAAGCTGTTGTAGTTCTGGAACAACCACCAGCCATAGAGTCTGAACCAGTTGAGTCTGGGGCCGAAGATTATGAGTCTGCTGCTGAACTGCCAGCAGATGAGGATGAGGTAGTTCTTGGAGAAACTATAGGTAGTCTAGACTGTGGTTTAGAGAATGTACCTACAGGAGAGTTACATGTAGAGACACTTGATTCCCCGTGCATGATTAGAAGATCAGAGAGAGAGAGAAGACCTGCTGAAAGGTTTATGTATGACTCCTTAGGAGAGCCCACTCGAGAAACTGTGTTGACCTCTAAAGGTTGTAGTGTCCGTTCAGCAGTGGAAATAGAAACCACTCAGTTTCCTGATCACTCTATTAAAGCACATGCCTGGTGGTGCAGTCCTCAAGCCTTATGTAGGACTTGTATAAATGTGTTACACCTTTGCATTTAAACTCAGCATATATTGAGCTTATCATGTATTCAATGGTTTATGTGAGTCTAATGTGGGGGGTTTAACATCTAGTACAGCATGGGGGCATGCTGAAACTTGGTGGGGGGAGTGTGTAGGCCTCGCTAGAAATATGATTTTTTGGGTCCGTTTTCTCATGTTACGTTGTAGGACTCAATTTCCCAGAATCCTCTAATTTAGTTTTCTAGCAGTGATAGGGCACTATATCTATTTTTTTCTATGTCAAGCCGGTCTCTAATTCATTTTGTTCATGGTGATTGGCTGTAGACCAATAGGACATTAGATTACCTTTTAGATATATTTTAAAATAATAGATTCCGCTTTAGGAAGGAATCCGAGAATCCTCGGAGAGCTAGGGGGGAGGGGTAAAAAACGTATTCTCTCGGTTCGTTACTCGGTAGACAAACTTATGTTTGGAGACTTATACTGTGAAGTTTGGCCCAAATATCGTATAGCAGTCAATGCAAGGTTCAAGCTTGTCGCTTATGTGTTGTAGTACAACAAGTTTGTTTTTCTTTTTTTATATCGAGGTAAAGTTTTTTTTCCCTTCGACCAACTGCAGCAGCGTGGTCTCCGTTACCATTCAGTGTGGAGGCTAACCAGAAGCTAGGGCTAGTCGAATAGTTACTCGCCGCGTGCCTGGACTGTGGTTCGCCAGAGACTCTACCGCTCGTGTGTGTGTGAAGGGAAGCAACGGACAGACAACGAAAGAGCCTGGGGGTAGCCTCCTCAACCGCCGAACGCTTGCCTGGACATCGTTCTACTGGCCAGTGTGGAAGAGAACGCCTTTTTGCAGTAGTTCGGGGTTGCGTGAGTACCAAAGTGAAGCAAGGAATGATAGCGACATGGGACTGAAAGCAGCCTGCGTGAATGGTTTTCGTTACTGATACGGATTACTGACATTCATTGGATTATACATTATGTGCACCAACGTGACGACTGGGCCCCAACGTAGACTCTTAAATTCCAAGCGTTTGGTTTAGGGTTATGGTTATTACCATTCTAATATACTGGTCATTTTTTTGGGGTTGAGAATTATAGCTTTGTGTGCAACGTATTACGTGCAATGTATTATTGTGTATTTTCATTTTCTTATAACATGCTGAATTAAACTCTAATAGTAAAAAGACAAACTACAATAAATGTTTTGTGTTACAAGTCCCCTTACATGGTTGTATAGTATTTCATTTAGGATAAGCTAAGTCAAGGCAGGTAGAAGTAATTTAAATCACTTTACAGTTCTGAGGTTTTACATATTTAATTCTTCAGTGGAGGCACCGCACTAGTTACGTATTCTATTGACATCTACTTATTTTTTTTTTCTTCTGCTATTGCTTTTTCTTTTAACTTTATGGTAGACAGTAAGTGCAGCAAATTGAGAACCTAGGATCCTGTTTGTGTTTATGAATGTGACTCCAGTATTGAGCCATAAGGGTGTTGCTTAAAAAAGGGTTACACACGTACAGGTATCCCAGCATGCTCTAGTCATACCTGCACTAGCTACGGCACAACAGAGTCTCCAAGTACGCAAAACGCATTATTCCAATACATCACAGACTGTTTATGCAGACAGTACCTTGAGGTATTTTCCCGTCGCCGCCAGTTTGAAATTAAGCCACAAGAAGTCGAGTGATTAGCATGAACGAAGAGGTAGGATAGGGGAGCAGATTTCAAAATTAATTCAGTGGAAATGCATGAATTCATCTATGTACTCAATGTATTGAATGCAACAGTTGGAAGCCATGCATTTCCACCGAATTAATTTTGCAATCTGTTCCTATATCCTACCTATTCGTTCGTGCTCGTCAGTCGACTTCTCTCAACTTTATTTCAAGACGGCAGCGAGCGGAAAATAGCGTTATCATGTTTCAATACACCCAAGTCAATTTCACACCGAAGTTTCCCTTAAAGTAAGGTTTCAATTCAAATTCATGTGTGGAATTGTGTAATTTGAAAATGAAGCATTACTATACCATGTGAATACATCACGCGGACTGTGAATCGAGTCCAGTCAGCACCTGGCATCACCCCATCTTTAGTTGCCCTACGCAACTTTGCAAGAGATACAAAAGGGGGCCAGAAACTTTGGCCTCCTTTCAGCCAATTGGAGTGAACAACTTCAACCTCCTTTGAGTTGACAAACTCCACAACATTCTATAAAGAAGAAGAAATGTAGGTCGCCATTTATAGAACAACAACATATTAATATACAGCAACAATTTAAAACAAAAGATAAAGATAAAATGGGGCACCAATTATGATCATGTCAGCAATTAATCACATAGACTAACACAAAACGCAAAGTAACAAATCAGGTGAAAAACCTTCCTAATTAAGTGGTAATCAGTGGCAGAAGTAATGAGCCAGAACAATATCTCTAAACATTTCACTTAATCTATCTCAACACAGCAATTAAAGTGTAACTCCGGCAAAAATTGACCAAAAGGTGTTTTTCTGAATGTAAATACATCATATAAGCCGTGGAGACAGTATTTTACGTTGATCAAGCACTACAGAGCTAGCACTGGCATAAGCTACAGCCCAAAATCGCAAACAGTGGATTAGCTAACATGTAACAATCAGCCCTTTACTTTCTTTTAAAATAGCTAACGCACAAGGGGTTCTTTTGAATGAAAGGGATAACCAGTAAATATCACTTTAGTTTAACTAATGCCGAACAAAAGGAATATGGACAATAGAAGGTGAAAGACTATTAATAAATCGTGTCGGCCCAACAAAAAAACAAAGAATTCACCGCTGTACAAAAACACGCATCACTCAATTCACATAAATGACGCTGTCAGCGCGTATATTTTCAAGGCACACAACACCAACACAAAACACTTTAATTCACCCCCTTTTTTTTCAGTCCCCCAAAACTAAACCAAAAGTCCAAACTAAAAGAACACCTAGTCCATCCTAAGAGCGCCCAATGTGGGGCTTTTAAATCCAAACCCGGAAACGGGGAAGTCCATGATAAAGATCCTGCGGCGGGACGCACGCAATGCAAAAAATATAATCCCACCAAGGACAAAAAAAGGCGATCACTTATCCTGTGGTATACCACGTAAAACACAAAAATGAAAACGATCTCACCGGATCCGAGGTGAATAATCTGCGCGTCCTCTTGCAGGCGACGCACCCGAGATGTGGCTTTGCACCGAAGAGGTGTTCAATTCTCCCCAGTAGTAGAATACACTCAAATATCCACTATATAATATGGATCTTAACTTCCTCATCCAGTGTGGCTGCAGTCCTGATACTGGCGCCCAACCATTCAAATGTCACCCCCCGCACTTCCTGATTCTCTCTACCCACCTTCCTGCGCACTTTACGTCACCACATACATAAGCTTGTGTTTGCGGTGCCTAGACTGGCGGGCGGCTGAGGCCTTAAAGAGATACCCCACATCTACACCATATCATACAGTGGACCAACATCATTACACAGGTACACAAGAACACCATTTGTAATACATAAACATTATATGTCAACAGTGTCATACCTGTGTTGTGTCAAAATAAGCCTTTTTCCCAGGACACTTAAATTAATGTGACTGTGTCACAAACGGCAGTGAACCAAAGGCTTTAAAAATAGCATTTTTTAACCAGTAATATTGCTCAAAACGGCACCAAACCTTGTCAGTAGCTTGCTCTGGGTGCCTACACATAAAACAAAGCACCAACAATGTAGTTCGCGAACCCAGAGTTTATAACAGAAGACTGTTCAGAACATGAGGTTTGGTGCCGTTTTGAGCAATATTAATGGTTAAAAAATGCTATTTTTAAAGCCTTTGGTTCACTGCCGTTAGCTTATCCACTGTTCGCGATTTTGGGCTGTAGCTTATGCCAGTGCTAGCTCTGTAGTGCTTGATCAACAAAAAATACTGTCTCCCCGGCTTATATGATGTATTTTCATTCAGAAAAACACTCTTTGGTCAATTCCTAAACACACTGGTGTGACGGTATGCTTTTACGGACAAACGGGCCGTCACTACGTTCTTAAAGGCACACTCCGGTGTGAAATTGACTTGGGGTGTACCGAAACATGACAACGAGTACTAACGTTGGTCAAATACCTCACAATCGTACGCCAACTGTGCAGCGAATTAATAGTTTTTTAGTCGTTTCTCTGAACAGGCTTAGAGTGGCAGTGATCTGGGCATACGCTAGCCATGAAAATAAATAGCTATTTTAACACTTTTAACAAGACTCAAAGTAGCTCCAAACTTAATAGATAGAATTTCCAGGGCCCTGACATGTAAAACGAGGCACTGCAAACTTTGAAAATGCACATCCTCAACACAGAGACAAATGCTCTTAATTAGCCTACACATATTGTTTGAGGAGTGAATTTGCTCCAAAATCGCTCTGTTTGCCGACAGCCTGCTGTGGAATTGCGGACAGGTGTCGTCAAAATTGGCCCTTGTCACAAGCAATGCCTTTAAGGTGGGAACGGTCATACAGTTTCTTTCGTCAGTCCAGGTATTGTTCATCAAGGAAAAGATCCGGTCAACGGGAGCATTTGTTCCAGGCAGAAACATGGCAAACTGACAAATTAAACATATATTTTTGTATGGCATCTCCCTGCTTTTGAAATGTGCGAACATCTCCGCCCAGCGCTCGTCCTCTGGTTTCCCTTCAGTATTCCACTGTGCGACCATCCCTGTCATGTATGCCCTCACGGATGAGGTTTCATCGAACAGCTGGGCTATGTCGCTCTGAACTAATTTAGATGGTAGATACTGCAGGGATAATTCAACGTCATCCCATTCAGGGACACTGTTGAGCAGGGTCCAGGAGAGAACTTCCAGCTCCTTAAACGGTGCTCCCCATTCTTCAATGTAGGAGATGCAGCAATCATAGAAAGCGCAGACAGTTCTGGGAAATCCTCTTCCTTCCTTCCTCCAAGGGCGCTCAGAAAAGTCCTCACCTGTGATTAAAAGCGATTTATTTAACAGTTGAATAGTCTAGCCCCGTAGAGGAGACTTTTATGTGGTTGTGTATTACCAGCAGCCACATGCAACACTGTAGCCCAGTGGTTCCCAACCTTTTCCAACTCAGGACCCACTTTTATGTCTCAAAAATTTTCACGGCCCACCTCCGACCATATAATGCGTTCTCAGAGCACTTTTTTTATTGAACATAAAACTGAATACAGGTGAAACATGTTGGGAAATCCACACTCACACAGCATCTGTAACATGTTGCAACACCTTCAGCATTACACACACACACACACACACACACACACACACACACGCACCAATCATTCAAGGAGCTGTCCATCAGCACCACATAGATAGAAAACGCAAACATAGATACATAGAAACGCAAGGGGCTGTCTGTAACAGGCTAATCAACAAATGATTAATAAATAACACCCAATATCCAAATATATATATTTTTTAAAAGCCCATTAAAATGACAAATAAACACAAACCCGATATAAAGATGATGTCAATTCTGCTGGAGTCTAGCCACTCTGCAGTGGATCAGTCTAACAACAGGCCAGCTACAGTATATGTCACCTAATGAGACGGCTGGTGTTGCATGGCGGCAACCAGATGCTTGAAGTCTGGCACAATCGAGTAAAGTTTCAGACGAAGATCTGGCTCAACATTCAGTTTGTTTCTGTACTTCGATTTTAATGCAACGAGTGCAGAAAATCCAGTCTCACAGAGGTACGTCGTCGGGAATGGCATCAAGAATCTCACAGCTCTGTTGGCCAGATCAGGATACTCAGAGGCAACATGAAGCCAAAAGTTTGTCAGGTGCTTCTGTGAGAAGAGCAGCTTCAGCACGGTGTCACAAGCGAGATCCAGGAGATTATCTTGCTCTTTTGCGCTCAGCGCGGCGAGGGCCTCGTCACTGTGGCTGGCGAACGGGTTTTCTATCCAGGTACACTGCACATCTGGGATGGGGAAGTATGCACGCAGCTGGGTCCTCAAACCTTGCAGGTGCTCTCTGACAACAGTGCTCACGGTGATAGGAAGCGGACTCTGTTCCTTTGTCAGGAAATCTGACAGATTTTCAAACGAGTCATAGTTTGACTGGTCGACACGCTTAACCCACAGCGCCAGCTTTCTTATAGTTGCTTCTACTTTATTCTGGACATTGAACGTGGTCACTGCTGTCCCTTGAAGACCGAGGTTTAGTCCATTTAAGTGGCTGAAAATATCAGCCAGGTCACTCAACTTAGCCAACCACTCAAAATCACTGAAGCGGTGTGCTAATTCAAACTTTGTGTCAAGAAAAAACACACGCACCTCATTGCGTAACTCAAACAGGCACGTCAGTACTTTGCCCCGGAAGAGCCACCGCACTTCAGTGTGTAACAGCAGCTGGTGATGATCACTGCCCATCTCTCCACATAACACCGCAAACAAACGTGTTTGCAGTGGACAGCTTTTGATGAAGTTCACTGCTTTGACCGCCTCATCTAAAACAGTCTTCAGATCCAGGGGCATGTTCTTTGTGACTAGTGCTTCCCGGTGTATGCTGCAGTGGACAGATGTTGCTTGCGGAGCCACAGCCTTCACACGCCTGACAACTCTGCTGTGCTGCCCCAGCATTGCACGGGCTCCGTCAGTGCTCACTCCAACACATTTGGACCAGTCAATCCCATTTGAAACAATGAAAGAGTTCAAAACGTCAAAAATAGCCTCAGCAGTTGAACGGGTGGGCAGAGGTTTACAAAATAAAAACTCCTCTTTTATCTCTCCACTTTGTTCGTACCGCACATAGTCAAGCAGGTTTGACAGACTGGAGATGTCGGTCGATTCATCCAGTTGCAGTGAGTAAAAGCGGCTCTCTTTTATGCTTTTTATCAGCTGTTCCGACATGTTATCTGCCATGTCATCAATCCTTCGTTTAACTGTATTATCTGACAGTGAGACAAGGTTGAGACAAGGTTGATAGGCCTTCTCTCCCAACATCACCGCAACTATCTGTTTTGCTGCGGGAAGAATGAAAGTCTCACCGATGGTGTGTGGTTTTCCCGCCTTGGCTATGAGTTGGGAGACCCAAAAGGACGCTTCAACAGCATTGGTATTCTCACTGCCCATAAACTCGATTAGCTTCTTTTTACTTTGATATTCCCTGAGCTTGTTCTCAAAAAAATTCAGGGGCTTGGCCACATACTGTCCGTGTTTTGTCTCGAGGTGACGGCACAGTTTACTTGGCTTCAAGGCTTCGTTTGACAGTCTCTCAGAGCACACAACATATTTATCCACTTGACATTGCTTGCTGTGCCTCGACATTTGATTGCTGTGAAGTTTGATTAACCGTGTGCCCCCGTGGTGCGAGTTGGGTGTGTGGGGCACCGAGTAATTGGCGATCCCTTTGGTCACTCTATCCCGTCTATTGACAGAGTGAACATTGTGGGACTTATTTCCTATTTTATTATTTTCTATTTTTATCATTTTCATTTTAACAATTGTTAAATAAAACTGTATATTTTAAACCTTACTCGGTGTTGGGTGTGTGCCTCAAGGGTCTACTACTTTCCTGCTCATTTCCTTTACACTTTCTCCGACCTCTTGTTTTTTGTTTGACAGAGGGTTGATCACCTGTCAAATTACCATCAGTTTCTTATCTCTCTTTCCTTTTAATTCTACCCGTTGCTAGCCAGCTATCCATCTTCAGTTTCAAACATCAGTTGCTGATGCCACCGTAACCAGAGACCGGCTCCTTTATGGCCCTGATTGGCTAATACTCACTGCAGTCGTGGGTTTGATTGGTTAGCATGACTGTCGGACAGTCTCTGGGCAGAGTCAGAGCGATCCCTTAAGTTCTTCTGATTGATTAAGTTAAATATCATATGCAATCAAATGACCATTTATACCTTTAATCGCCGGCGGATAAAATGCCACGCATAGAAAACACAGTCATGATTGTTATTATATTTCGCGCTGTTAGGTAGGCTATATTGCTTGCCCTAACGTCACTATAAAAACAGCGAACCAAAGCCTCCCCGAAATGTATTATTAATTATATTTATATTAGGCTAATTATTAGATATTTTGTTTTTATTTTATTTTATTTAGTTTTATTTTATTTTATTCCATTTAATATAATTTTGTTTACTTTTATTTAATTTTGTTTTATTCGTTTTGACAATTCATTTCAGCAGTTTTTTCTTTTGCAAATTAATTAATTTTAAGTACTAAATATGTGGCTGCTTATGCTTAGCCTTAGATGACAGGTTTGAAGTTTGTTTAATCTGATTCCCAGATAGCAAAATTGTTCTGGGTCTTTTATGGCCCAAACACTGTTCTTAGTTTTGGCAACCATACCGCCTGGAATGCAGGGCAAAGACAAAACAGTTTTGCCAAAATCACGCCAGAATGCTGCCAGAAGAATGCCAATGACTGTAGACAGTGTGCCGATGCCTTACCATACGTGAGCCAGAAGACCCTAAATCGGCCCATATTCATGCCACAACTATGCCATAAGATCGCCACGGAAAAGACAGAATTCTCCCGAGCACAGGCCATAACTCTGCCAGATTATATTAAAACAACCAAATTGGCCCATATTTATCCCGCATCTATGCCAGAAAGCAACCATACAATTACAAGAATCAAACCAGGAAAGTCATAACTGCTGCAAATTAGCATTTATTTTACAATCCGGTCAATCACAATATAACAAATCAGATAAACTAAATATGTCAACATATAAAAATTCTTTTTTTTTTTTACAACTAAATTACAGCATCATATAGGGTCTCACCAGAGTGCAGGTCCATCTCAGGAGTTCCATGGGCGCGGAATGGCTCAGGAGTTCCATGGGGCCAGAACGGCTGCAGAGGCGCAAGATGGCAGGACGGCTCAGGAGTTCCATGGGGGTGGAACGGTTCAGGAGTTCCATGGGTGCGGAACCGCTCGGCAGGTCCATGGGCATGGAACAGCTCATGAGTTCCATGGGTACGGAACGGCTCGGGAGTTCCATGGGAGCGGAACGGCTCAAGAGTTCCATGCGCACGGAACGGCTCAGTAGTTCCATGGGCGCGGAACGGCTCAGGAGTTCCATGGGCGCGGAACGGCTCAGGAGGTCCATGGGAGCGGGACGGCTGAAGAGAGGCAAGTTCATTAGGTGGCAGAGATGAGATATCATCTGGTGCAGGGGTGGAAAGTAACGAATTACATTTACTCACGTTACTGTAATTGAGTACTTTTTATGAGTAATTTGTAATTTTCTAGTAGTAGTGTTCTAGTAGAGTAGTTTTTGAAATAGGTAATTTTTACTTTTACTTGAGTACATTTTGACCCAAGTACTTTTACTTTGCTACATTTGAAACCCCTCACGTTACTGAGTAAAAAAAAATATTAATGGTGAAAAATTAAATGCGGGCGGAAATTTAAACCGCTGTCCCGGAACTGAAAGTCAATTGTGTGGCCTTGCCTTGCGCGCGCCATTTCCATTGTTAAATAATCTGGTGTGGTGGATCTAGTAGGCTACTGCGCTTTGGAAGATGGCTGTTGCTAATCTAGACGTTGAGACTTTGGAGGAGGTAAGGTCCGAAGACGAAGAGGATACACATTCTGGAGGAGACGAAAGACAGAAAAACCCGTGGCCAAATTTAGAAAAAATGTTCCTTTTCAAACGCACGAAAGGCAATAATGTGATTATGCAGTGCAAGGTGTGCCTGCCAGCCAAAACGGAGCTTTCGGCTTTCAGAACATCGACTTCAAACTTACGAAAGCATGTGGTGGTAAGTTAGCGCATGTGTTTTTGTCTCTACATCCCAAACGGTTTATGTATTGTATTTTTTGTGCTTCCCATGTAAGCACAATGTGCCTTCATGATATTATTTTCCACCCTGATCAAGCGAAGTAGACGAAGGAATAGCTACTCGCCTCACATTTTAAAAACCTGCTTTAGTGATCAGCCTGAAATTATAAGGATGCAGAACTTTAGTTTTCAAGTGGTCTCTAAATCAGCTTGTATGTTGGGTATAAGTAAGCTCTTGGGTTGTTAGCCGTTGCCTAGCCGTTGCAGGTATTGATGTTTGCTAAATGTGACGATAAATTAAATGGGGTGATGGTGGTTTTGAATATTTGGAGTGAGGGGGAATAATAGACTACAGCACATCAAGTAATTATATTTGTGGAGAATTTGGCGAGTTTTTTTCGCTGTGCTGGCAGCTGAGCGATCACCACAAAGTAACACATTGCTTAGCTATTCTCTGTACTTGTTTCCATCAGCCCACAGAACGTTAGCTCCCTCTAGAGGAATTAAATGGTAGCCCTGTCACATTCAGTTTGAAGGAGTTCATCTTTTTACCTGAGACTGCATTTATGCAGCAATACCCTTCTGAAACAACTCAGCTTTGCTGTAGTTTAAAAAAAAATTGTATGAATTTAATACCTAGCTAACTGCAGCAATCCTACAGTAGGCCTATTACAATCTGCATTTTTGTTTAAGATAACTGTGACAGTAAAGCACTTTTTTTTCAAAAGGATAAGATTGATCTATCTTACAAAAAGTATTTTAAAAATAGTATTTTCTAAATATGAGTGTGGCTACGAATACATAACTATTCTGTTCCCTCTTGTATTGTGTGTGTTAACAGAGAAAGCATCCATCAAAGATTGCAGTTTTTAGTGCATGTTCAAGGAAGTCACCACAGAAACAAGGAGGCAAAAGTCTGCAGAGCAAGTTCCCAGATAACCAGGCCAAACTTGCAGTGGGTGCCATCCGTGCGTTTCAAGGGACAGTTGATCGGTTTCTCATCAAGCTCATTTGTGAAGGTCACCATCCCTTCTCTTTGGTGGAACAGCCAGCTTTTAAAGAGTTTGCTGCTGCACTCAATCCTCAGTATAAAATACTCTCCAGACCCACAGTCAAAAGCAGAATCGCTGAAGCTGCTGCTGAAATGAAGACGACGTTGATATCACATCTTAGTAACATCAATCATGTCGCTACCACCACAGACTGTTGGTCTGCACACCAAAAATCCTACATAGGCGTCACATGCCATTGGATTAACGAGGAGACTTTCGAGAGAAGATCTATCATCCTGGCATGCAAGAGGTTAAAAGGATCACACACCTTTGATGTGCTTGCAGGTGTCCTGGATGTTATCCACTGCCAATACAGAATAAGAGGAAAAGTGGTTAGAACCACCACAGATAGTGGCTCAAATTTTGTGAAGGCCTTCTCTGTTTTTGGTGAGCAGAGCCAGACGGAGGATGAGGATGGCGGGTCAGACTCAGACCAAGAAGGTTCAGATTCAGATGATGACGTTGAGTTTCAAGACACATTCAGCATGCTTGAGCAAGACAACGGCCTGGAGTACCAGCTCCCCAAACACCAGAGATGTGCATGCCACCTACTCAATTTAGTTGCCACGACAGATGCTGACCTTGCTGAAAAAAAGAATGACACCTACAAGAGGCTTTCACGCGCTGCCTTTGGCAAATGCCAAGGTCTCTGGAATAAGTCAGGACGCTCGCACACTGCAGCAGAAGCTGTAGAAGACAAATGTGGTCTTCAGCTTATTGACCCAACAAGACACGGTGGAATTCAACTTACATGGCTGTGAATCCTACGCATCATTAAAGAAAAAGGGGAAGATGCCATCAGGCGTGTCTGCGAAGAACTGAAACTGAAAATGTGAGTGTTTTGTTTTTACATTTTAAAATATTTAATTAGCATACAGTCTATAACTTAACAATTGTCATAATTCATGATGATAAACTCAAGAGTATATGTTTCAAGAGTATAAAATACACAAACATATAATACATTACAATTAAAATAAATAAAGATTATATGATGTAAATACTTTTAAAATATGTAATTGCCATATATAACATTGTCACAATTCATGATGAATAAGCAGTGCTGATTCAATAGTATAAAATACACAACATATAATATAATGCAAATTCCATACGATGTAAATGTTATGTCTATGTTACTGAAAAAAACTTAATTATTGTTTTTTCATTTATTTATCTTGTGCAGGTTAAGTCAGGCAGAAATTGCCTTTCTGGATGAGTTCTGCTGTGTGATGAGACCAGTGGTAAGGGCCTTGAATATTCTTCAGGGAGAGAGCAACACACACCTTGGGTGGCTGCTCCCAGTGATCTCTGAATTACAATCCAAACTGAGAAGGCATGAAGCGTCGGTCAAGATATGCCTCCCTCTCATCTCGGCATTAGAGCAAGGGGTCCAAAGGCACTTCAGAGTCATGATGGAGGACCGAGAGCTCATCTCAGCAGCAATGCTCCTACCCAAATTCAAGACGGGCTGGACTGACAAAGCTGAAGTCATTGAAGCAGGTATGATATTTATTTTAGTCTTGTTCATTTGTTTTCTATTAGCATGTACATATTTTACTTACCACATTCATAGACATACTAAAAATAATGTCATTTGGTTAAATTAGTTGACCATCTCCACTGTGCAGGCGTGTTTTGTTAGTGGGAGGTGGGGTATTAAAGTGTAATAGTGCCAAAGTGCTCCAATATGTTATCTGATTTAGCTATCCATAGTACTCTTTAAGAACAAATAGCTCAGTACTTAATTTCCCTACGCCGTCTGTCATTAAACAGGACTACTGTATCTGAGGAATCACCTTGACCAGATGGCCGAGGCTGAGGTGGAGCAGGGTACACTCAGGCAGAATTCGTCAGACAAAGAGGACTACTTCTCCACAATGAAGTCCCGCAGGTCAGAGGGTTCTGGGGAATTGGAGGGGTACCTTGCCTGTGTGTCGGAGAGCATGGACCTGCTGAACTCCTTCCCAAACATTAAGAAGCTGTCTCTGAAACTCAACACAGGCCTTCCAGCCTCAGCTGCCTGTGAGAGGCTTTTTAGTTCAGCCGGGTTGCTCTTCACAGCAAAGAGAGCAAGACTTACAGCAAAATACTTCGAAAATCAGCTGCTGCTGAAATTGAACAAGAGCTTTTCCGGTCTAAAGTTGTAGATTGTGGGCAGGTTTGTGGGATCCTGTGGGCACTGTATTTTGTATAGTGGGATCCTGTGAGAACTTACTTTGAAATTGTGGGATCCTGTGAGCATTTTGTTTTATTTTGAGATGTGGGATCCTGTGGGCATTGTATAGTGTTTTATTTTGAGTTGTGGGATCCTGTGGCATTTTATTGTGAATAGTGGGATCCTGTGAGCACTTATTTTAAAATTGTGGGATCCTGTGAGCATTTTGTTTTATTTTGAGATGTGGGATCCTGTGGGCATTGAATAGTGTTTTATTTTGAGATGTGGGATCCTGTGGGCATTGTATAGTGTTTTATTTTGAGTTCCTGTGGCATTTTATTGTGAGTAGTGGGATCCTGTGGCATTTTAGTTTGATTTGTGGTATCCTGTGGGCACTTAATTTTGTGTGCATTTTGTTTTTTTAATACTTTGATTGTAGTTTAAATTTCTTTATTCTTATCATAGTGTTGTCCGTTGGACAATAGGACTGAAAATTGTTTGCACTTTATGGTACAAGTTGTGACTGTCCTTGTGATGAAGTATGTTCCTGAGCCCAGTTGATCTTTTGCAAGTGTGGATGTGCACTTTAATACACCTCGAAATCAATTAAAACAACTTGTGCTGAATTTGATTCATGACTCATCCTTTTTTGCATTAAAAAAACTGAAAGTAATTAAGTAACTTTTACTCAAATTACATTTTAAATTAAGTAATTTTGTACTTTTACTCGAGTAAATTTTGAGATGGGTAATTTTACTTAACCGTTGCTGTCATTACCCCCATAATGCACCTCTTACTGTTTACTGTTTACTGTTCTCAATTTGCACATTTCACTATTTACTGTTTCATTGCACTCGCTTAGTAATACCTTAATACCTTAGTATTTTTATTCTTATTTTTTTATACTTATATTTATATTGCATGCTGTCTCGCACCAGGGATTGAGGGAAACAGAATTTCGGTTCTTGTGTATGGCCTGTACATTCATGAAAACTGACAATAAAGTTTACTTGAATCTTGAACTTGAATCTTGTACTTTTACTCTGAGTTGAATTTAGGCAAAGTAAAGATACTTTTACTCAATTACAATTTTTCAGTACTCTTTCCACCTCTGATCTGGTGAGGCCTCACGCAACAGTGACGGCAGAGGTGGAATGAAGGGCACTTTAGGGAGGACTGGTTTTCGCTTCACGGGCTCCTCATCAGGCTCCTCCTGACTCGAGAGGAAGCGTTGGTTTGGTCTTTGGAGAGAAAAAAAGAATAACAAAAATGATTTACAACCCTACAGCCATTTAAGGCCTGTTTGATTCAAGATTCAAGATTCAAGTAAACTTTAGTGTCAGTTTTCATGAATGTACAGGCCATACACAAGAACCGAAATGCCGTTTCCCTCAATCCCTGGTGCAAGACAGCATGCAATATAAATATAAATATATAAAAATATAAGTATAGAAAAATAAGAATAAAAATAAAAAATACTAAGGTGGTCGTGAGTGCAATAAACAGTAAATAGAAAAATGTGCAAATTGAGAACAGTAACAGTAAACGGTAAACAGTAAACAGTAAGAGGTGCATTATGGGGGTAATGAACAGTATGGATGTTATGAACAGTATGGACAGTATAAACAGTTTTAAACAGTGTATAAAAAGTATAAACAGTACTATGAACAATAAACAATAAACAGTACTATGAACAAGTTATTTAACAGTATATAAAAAGTATAAACAGTACTATGAACAGTTATTTAACACTGTATAAAAAGTATAAACAGTACTATGAACTGTTTGCACTGCCTACTATGAATGAAACCCTGTAAAACAGTGAAAAGTTGTAGAGTAAATTAAATCCCAGTTACGGCTTCTCACCAACTACCCCACAAACCTTTTTTTTTTTTTCCAGTGCTACCTCTTACAGCAATTTGGCAACTTAAATGCTTTAATCTATTTACATGCCTTAGTTTAGAGAGAAACATTATGTAGACAAATTGAGCAAAATCTGAGTGCAACAAACATTTTCCTGGATTTTGTATGATTCAGCAGATTTGTGACATACTTGGCTTTTCTTTTTGCTGGCCTTCCCTCCTCTGCTTCTGACTGGAGGTCTGTGTCGTCTTCTGCCCGGGGAAGTTTTAACCTTGCCTCACTAAAGGTATCTGTCAAGAAAAAAATGCTTTATCCAAACCTGTTTTAGTGTTGTGAGGCAGCCATTTGATCATCATGGTTTTGTTACATTGGTAACACTTTATTTGAAGGGGTCTACAAAAGAGTGACATGAGCCTCCCCCCTGTCATTAACATGACATGACACGTATCATGAACATTAATGACACTTCATTGTTTATGACAGTTGTCCTTAAGTGTCATTTGGTTAAAGTCAACTTTAACTTTAAGGTCAACTTTACATTACAAAAAACGAATGACACTTCATGACAACAGTCATAAATATTAAACAAGTGTTATTAATGTTCATGATATGTGTCATATCATGCTAATGACAGGCTCATGTCACTCTTATGTAGACACCTTCAAATAAAGTGTTACCGTTACATTTAAATTTTAACAACTAAATAAAAAATGTGACTAGATTTAATCATGGACCAATGAACGATGGATCAGACAATTGAAGTTAAGACTTGCTTGCTTCGTAAAGAACCCTGATGTCATAAGTTGTCCAGGACTCCTTAGGCGTCTCACTGTTCTTGATGGCTTTCAACATGGCATCAAGTTTGTAATTGCGCCATTTGCAAACCTGTCCTTCCACCCACACTCTCGGCACCACCTCCACTTCATTGGTCTGAACGAAGCTCACTATGTAATACACTGAGGGTTTGGATTGGGTTGGGGGTTGGGGTTGGGGAGAAAATGCAAAGTTAATTTAGATGTAAAAGGGGAAAGACAACAAAACTGCCCTGTTCCCCAAATGGCATCCTGAAATATTTGAACACTTCATCCAGCCTTGTACATTTTAAACCTGCAGACAAATTGGACACTACAAAAACTCCTACTTCTTGAGAATCAACTGGGTAATGAAAGAATGTCTCCATCTTTTCAAATTCTCGATAGATGATGTACTCCTGGTCTTTATAGACAACGATATTTTCCACCAAAGCAACACAATTGTCTCCTTCTGTAATTCTGACATGCACACCATTCACTACCAGTTCTCTGAATTGTAGAACATCCCCTTCAAACAAGTCTGGTACAGGCCCATTTCTATGCTCCATACTTACTTGCATTTTTGGCCACTTAACTTCAACAGTTTTTGGTTGTGAACTTCAGACACTCTACGGATCACCTGAGTTAGAGGGCTGTGTGGTTTCCGAATCATTTTTTTTTAATGTACACAGGTAATTTTCAAATGGAAAACCAGATATCAAATCTAAATGCCCATGAATCTTTACATCATCACTAAGATGAATCAAACCATGTATATTATAGACAACAAACTCGGGACCATACAATTTACTGAAGTGCTCCACAAATGACACAAGTAACCTTTTCGCAAAACCATTAAGAGCTGAACAAAGGTGTGGATTGGCTAAAATCGAGATGGCAACTGACAGCAGCATAAAGTTTTTATATATTTCCTTAGGTAGCACACCCCTAAGAACAAGAGGACCAGTATACAGAAGGAACTGCCTGAGTTCAGTTGCCTTCCACCTCAGTCTTTCTGCCAGACTCCTTGGCTTGCAAGCAAATTCAACTGGGACGAATGCCTTCAAACTCACCAGTTTTTCGGAGATCTCCTTCATGTCACGGCCCGAACTACGACACCGAAGAGGACCATAACTACCAAACCACAAATCTAAGAGCCTCCTCATTACTCCCAAACAAACCAAATGCATGTAATCATGAGGAAACTGAGTGACCATACCGATACCTGTTTCAAGTAGAGGGGAAACTGCTACGTGATGTTCCTCATCTGTACCCCTTTCAAATGACTCATCAGTCCTGTCAGCAGCACTTACCTCTGGGAATGTCATGCGGTGACGAGCATAAACACCTGGCTGTACACACTTATCACATCCTGCATAACCTGAATGGCATTTCACCCCTTTGATAAAGGCTCTAGCAGGAGCATCACAAATGACCGAACTTACCTTCAGAAACAATCATGGTTTTTCTCTCAGCATTGTCAATTCTTGAACAAGGGCACCAAGATACTCTTGCAATGAAGTGGGTTTAGTCTCACCACAGAACAAAGCAATTAACAGTGGCCTGCTGGAAACATAACCTTTGTGACGCAACATGCCTAACACTGGCCAGAACTGAGTCGATGAACTCTTAAACAGCGTCAATCTATCAAAATTAAGCTGCAACATTAACATATTTTTATCTGGAAATTTGGAGGACTCAAAGGTTTGGCCAAACATGTTCAAAATACCAAAATAGAAAAACACCCCACCAGCCAACCTTTCCAGAGTGTACTTGGTTGCTGTTTTTAAAAGTGTTCTCCCATCCCTTGGAAGAAAGGGGTGGTGCACTCTAAGGATACACAGAAGAGCAGACAATGCCACCAATGACACACCATACTCAACAGCCCAGCCAGACAGAGCGGTGGACAAATCTAATGGAGGAGGAATCTCCTCATCATCCTCCTCCTCCTCCTCATCTTCAGAGACCTCACCCTCACTCACCATCTCAGTATCCACAATTTCACCAAAATCACTACTTACCATCTCACTGTGCTCTACTACACCCGTGAAAAGGCTTTTTGTACCTCTAAAATTCTGTCATTTGTCCTTTTCATGGCTCGCTTGTGCATGTTACTCCACTGGGACCGCTCCATTGTGAGCTGGGGAAAACCAAACACATCAGACATTTGTATTTGTACTTAACGCTACTGATTTATTTAGGTCTTAATCTGGATTGAGCAAACAAGAATCAAGAAAGTGAAAAGTAAGCTACAGCCATACATCATCTTGCATGATTATCCCTAACCTAGTAGCCCACTATTTACAGACCTGAAAACTGGTCAGAGAAAAAAAGGTGACAGCGTAATGGGGCCCCCCAAGAATTTTTTTTGTGATTTAAATATGTTAAGTACGCAATTCTGAGCGTTTTGACAGTAGGATTTCTGGAGGTATATAGTATGTCTATAGTACAGGAATATCCATAGTATACTATAGGAACATAGTATATCCCATTGATATTTTGGCCACAAGTATAACATTCCCACATTTGAGTGTTGTGACTGTAAAATGCATAACACTCAAAAGTGAGAGCAGATGATGAACAAATACACTTTCATTTGAGCACAGGTATGACTTTTAGACCTCTAAAAATAATCAAATATCAGGATACTTTATCAAAAATCAATGTCAAAATAACCTTGAGGCTTTAAGAGAATGACTACACATTTAATTTTTTTAATATAATTTTATTTCCAATTCAAGGAAATGAATATAAACTCTTTAAAAGGTCCCATATTATGTTCCTTTTCAATCATTTTAAATTAGTCTTTTAGGCCCCTAGGACATGTCTTGGTGAAACTCCACTCTGATCCTGTATTTTATATCACCTCTAGTAAAATGATGAATTAGAATTAGAAATGATGTCCCTGAGTAACTTATCCAGTAGAAGGAACTTTGACTACACTTCACTACTCATAAAAGGAAAGAGCTGACAGTAGTCACAGCACATTAATGAACCGAGTGCTTTGCCTCACTGGTACGTACATAACTTGTTTGTGAAATAAACTCAAAAAGTTTCCCATTTCAACACGCTACTATTAATGTGTGTCTGGGTTGGGCGTCCTACCAGGACACATGACAGTGAGATTTAAAAAAAGTGCAATTCCAAACAACAGATTTGACAACAAAAAAGGACATCAAAATAAACATTTACTTTTTTAGTCTCTTTGCCTGGACAAGTATTTCACAAGCACGTTTGCGCTGTTTGGCAGCATGCCTTCTTCTGGCCAGCGCTTCCTCTTCAGTATAAGGAAAGTGGTAGTGTATGCACTACTCCCTTTACTTCCTGCTTCACTTCCACCTTGAGCCATGACCAGCTCCACTTGCATCTCCCTGATGAGTCTAGCTGCGCTATATATAGTGAGTCCTCATTTTTAAGCTCCCTCATTCTGAAACGGAAAAATCACAGAAGTTAGTCAAGCTAGTGGGCCATCGCCCTATCTTATTGAGTTTTTAAAATAACATGTGTGACTTGCTCCAAATCAGTCACACTGACATATAACGTGGGGTAACTTAACGTTAGCTCACGTTAGCATACTTGGCTCGGTCAGGCCTGACATTACAATATGACCTACTGTATTATATCTCGTCAAAAAAGCGACAGCTATCGTCAATTGAATAAAGCAAACAAATAGCTGTTGTTTATGCTCCAAAAAGCTCGACTTACCTCAAATTTAACTTTAGGTGGTTCCTTGCTGCTCGAACTTTCCATCCGACTACCGTCTCGCTTTGAGCTCACGCCGCCTCTAGAGCTGAGCTTCCAATTGGCCCAGAGAAATGTAACTCACGTCCAACCAAGACTTGTCAAATGGAGGCCGAGGCATTCATGCCGGCCAGGCAAAAAGTGTTTTTTCGCACATGCGCATTGTCATTTGAGCTGCACTATGTTGCTGTCACTCTACACTGCGCATGTGCAAAAAACTAACTTTTTGCCTGGCCGGCATGCGTGTCTCAGCCTCCACTTGATAAGCCAACGCAGCCTTCCCCGACCCCCCCCCCCCCCCCCGAAACAAAAACTCTTCGGATCTACACGAGTCACGTGAATGACCCCTTTGACCCAAAAAACGGCGATTGTAGCCGAAAAGCGACAAGTTTGCAGGTATGTATTTAGTGATTAAAAAAAGTCAGGCGAGAGCGTGCATGAGAGAGAAATGGATCTCTTACTGCACTGGCTATACGCACAGTGCACAGAAGAAATGCTTACTGAAAATGTGATGGGATAGCTCGTGTATTACTGTAACACATTGCATTTTAACTCAGTATAAAGTTTGAGCTGAAAAGGCAACAAAACTTGGCGAAACTTAGCCTGTGTTGCTAGTCAAGCTTTTTCTAAAGCTAGGCTCTTCTTCGCTGGCGGAGTACCTACAAACGCGCGTGCTCAGCTAGAAAATTACCGTGCTGTCGTGACCATGCTATGCGGTGTGAATAGACAGGAGGTAGCGACTACAGATAACCGCAGAATACCCTAAAATTATTCATGACATTACAATACAAATAAATGTGCCTAGCTTTATGCAATTTTCTTTTCATTTTTTTGCATTATCAAATTCCAGTCATGTAAAATATGGCCATGGCGTCATGATTCCGTTACGCGAAAAAAAAATCTATGTAGCATGAATGTTTAAATAGCCTACGCAAAGAAACCTAATGCAACATAGAACAAGAGTTAAAAACATACAGAAGACAACTTACCTTACTTTTGGTTGATCTTTTCTTCTCGTTTTATATCTCTGTCAGGAAATGTAGCCTACAGGAACATTTGGTTTGGTGAACATGCTAAACCTAGCTAAAGGCTAAGTCACTGCTAAGGTCAGTTACTATTAAAAAAAGAGCCAGTTTAATGCTTCATATATCATATAACGCCATTTTACACGGAACTTACCACCTAAAATATAGAAAAGATAGTTACGTCACACTTTGTTATTTGCACGATAGTTAATTAATGTAGCCTAATTAGTAATTAAATTTAATTAATTTGTCATAACTTTAATTTCATAAAGTTATGACAAAGACTACCTTCCATAGGCTATAAATGTCTTCTGGTAAAACCGGAGAGGAAATACTTATTTAAGATTTCACTCCCACAACAGCAACTGAATATGTTATCTGGAATGTTTCATATTTGCCAGAAAAGAGCCATAAAATAAGGCCCCTCCCTCCACCACCTCCCCCTGCCGCCACCACCGATTCCGCTATCGCTATGGCATTCCAGTTAAGTGCCAGAATATGTCAGGCACTCTTCCGGGTTGCCATACATTTGCCAACATCGGACACAAACCAAACAAATGCCAGAAGAAGCCAGAAAAAGCCCGAAAGATTTTGCTATCTGGGTTCAGCCGCTGTGTGCTGCGCACCGCATACACTGACTCAAACGACCTGGCCTGAGATTTGATCGGAGCGTCCACTCACATCCAAATTAATAAACAGGCATGCAAATTGGTCAGGGGTGAAAAAGGTGACAAGGGTACACGGACACACGGCACGCGCGGAAAAGTGGATTTCGTAGTTTGTGTTATAAGTGCAACTATTGAATTAATAAATACACTATAAAAAATAACTTACCATATACAAGTATTTATTGGTAAACTATAGAAAAAAACATCATAGGGATCAACAGTATTTACAGTTCAACAGCATAAAAAAGTTAATTTTTTCTTATTGGCCTGCACTAGGAGCTCACAGGACCTCTTTCTGTGCTTTGCCGCGTGCCTCAGCCTGGCCTGCTTCTCTTTGTCAGCGACTTGTGCTTTAAGTGCTGTCGCACTCTGCGACACTTCACGTTCAGCCTTCAAACGTTGCTGCGGTTTGCGTTTGTCAGTTGTTCCGGCTGTCCGGATGTTCTTGCACAGAACGCGGTCCACCTCCCCATAACGCACACTCTCCCTTTTGAACTCTCCCTTTTAGAGGTCTATCTCCACAGCCGACTTTCCTCTAGCCATGAGGTTGTATTTAACCGTTTGAATGGCATTGCAGGTCTCAACATTCATATTTCCACTTTTGCCGTCGATCACCTCATTCATTAGGCTGAAGGCTGACTCCACCCTGGGGCCATGGAAGATTGATAGAGCACTCTTCACCAGTGCCGTGAGGGCCTGGTATTTCTCCCTCTGAAAAACGTGATCCCACCACTTCACGAAGCAATCTCCCTCCTTGAAGACAGGTAACGCCAGGTCAACACTGAACTTCAGTATTTCTTGGTGGACATCACAGCCTGTGGGAAGGAGGTGGCTCAGCATTCCACTTAGCCTCTTCAGCTGGATGGGTCCTTGAGAATGGCCTCTCAAAAGTGGGTCGAGAGCAGACAGGGCCTTCAGGGTCGGGCTGTCCAAGGGAAGCTTTGTCTGCAGTATATGCAGCAGTGGTTGTGTACGTGGTCTTTAGCTTCTCCATAAATGGCTTCAGCAACTGAAATATAATACAACAAAGTTCACCATAAGTGCATATTTCCAAGAGCCCTGGGTGACAATGCTGTGAAGTACTCCCCCTTAACGAAGCAGGCCAAGAAGGACATGAACAGCTCAAGCTGTTTTTCATGAAGCTTGTGTACCAATGTTTCAATTCCCTGTGAATGGAAAAATATTACATGACATTTAGCTTTTATCCAAAACAGCGGTCACACACATTCCTCCTGCAGGTTAAGAGTGGGATGCAAACCAAAACCAACTCTCTAACTATTAGACCATACATCCCCTGAAATGTGTGTGTGTGGTTGTGTGTGTGTGTGTGTGTGGTTGTGTGTGTGTGTGTGTGTGCACATACACACTATTCGACAGTCAACACTAATGAACAGTCATGACAAAAAAAATCAAGTAACCACCTGGAAAACCATGACGTACTCCTTAAAAATGGCCAGGACACCAATGTAAACACTGAGCTGCAGCTTTGTGATTGTCTCCTGAAGCCAGATTTTTTGGCAGACCCTCTTCTTGCGATCTTTGCCCTGCTGGGTCATACCTAAGTAAAGACATACAAAAATAAAGTAGTATGTTAATAACTACTCACAACTTACGTATAAGTTTAATGAGCATGTCTGAAAGATGCAACTGGGGATCAGTGTTCTTCACCTTTCCTCTTGAGGTCTTCAGGCATCCACCTGATCCTGCTCTTTCCTGCCTGACTCACACTATATTGGGTGTATAAGGCTTCCAGGGGCTCTTGGTACAGTTCCTGGTCCTCCACGCTTAAGAACCCATAATAAAGTACTTTATAAGCTGGTAGAATGCTGAAAGTGCTAAGGCTGGCATCATACGCTGAAAGCCAGCGATGGTTTACAAACCCCCTCTGAGGATTGGAGGCTGGAATCTTCATCACAAGGCATAGCTCCCTAAGGTACTGCACCTGACCAACAGAGAATTTGTGAAATTACTAAATTGCTATACCTAAACTTTCTCTGATTTATAGGCCCAATATCCATTTCAGCACTTTCCTTTCAGATATCAATTAAAGTCCTCTGTAAATATGTTTAGTACATTGTGCCAAATGAAGTGGAAATATGGTGATGTATTGCCATTTACTCAAACTATGTAACCAAGGTCTGAGTACTTAAACGATATATTATGGTTATATAGGCATATAGATAAAGCTATATTCCAGTATATCAGCCCCTTTTCTAGTTTGTCTAAGATGGAAGATGGAGTGCCATATTCTCTAAAGGAAGAAAACACATTAGATTTAGTTGCATTTGTACCTGATCTGGGCACCACTGGTGGTCCATCTGCAGATCACTGAATAGCTGCTCCAGGTGACGTTCAAACGGCTCGGCAAACTTCTTTGCACAATTGTGCACATGGTGACAGGAGTCCCCATCGATGTCAAGAAGGCCTGGACAGTGCTGATGGATTCTTATCTCCAAGCCAGTCTTGCTTCCTCTCATGACGGCACACGAATCCATTAAAATGCTTACCAGGTTTTTCCATGGTATTTCGTTCTGGTCGAAGAACTGACAGAGCTCTCTCTCCAAGCTGGCACCAGTACCTTTTAAGATCTCCAATGTTCCCAGATGCTCAACAAGAACTTTCTTCAGGTCATCGTGGTAATAGCTCACAAGTATGGACAAGACCTTTAAATCATACATTTTGAAGCAAAATGGTTATTTTATAGCCCATCATATTATTTAAGGTTAACATGTTATGATACTCAAAACATTACTGAAAATAACTCAAAATATTACCTTTTTGTTGTTGTTTGTTGTACTCTCGTCTATGTTCAAAGAAAAAGGTCTACTCCTTAAGTAGGATAAAGTCCTTTCAGAGTAGGTCCTCCCAAGTCCATGGACCATCTTGTATGCTGCTGCGGTCCTAGAAAGATTCATTCCCTGCAAAGCCTCTTTGTCCAGAGCAAGGGTTTGAGCAAGCTCCACAATCACTGGTGCAATAGAGAAGGGAAGAGAGCGCTCTGCTAACACTCCAAGAACCATGGCCTACAACAACAAAAAAGACATTTTAAATTGTGTACCAACACACGGATAAGGTTATGGCTGTGGTGCTGGTGGCGCTGCTTGTGCTGAGCTGAAAGGTCTATCCCTACCTCTGAATTTGCAATGCGATTCACAATGGGAGTTAGAAGCTTTGCCTGGCACTGCTGTCTGATGTTCTCTGGTCCCTGTTTTGGAGCTGATGTAGATGGCCCTGCTTCACTGGACTGAAGGCTGGCTATACTTTGAGTTCCTGGCAGGTCACACACTTTCTTTTTGTGGATGTCTGTTTTACAATGTGCCAACAAAGCCTGGCTCCCTTTGCTTCCGTAATTGATTTCTTTGTGGCACAGAACACACCTTGCATGACCAATCTTATCTATCTTCTTGAACACATCAGATAACAGGGATGCCCTGTCTTCTCCCTTCACCTCCACATGATACTTCAAATTAAGCCAGGCGAAGTTCGAAGCACATCTGACGCCTGCATCCAGCTGTTTTATACAAATAGCATCCTCCACTCCTAAATCTCTCATCCTGAAATCAAGACATGAGACGCCAGAGACAAATTTGTATCGACAGCTGGCACTCTAACATGAAAAACGGCAAGCTTAGTTAAACGGCATTTTTTTCATGACAGTGTAGGTTTTGAGACATGCATGCCACGAGACCTACGTAATCCTACATTGTGCCCCTTAAACTTCGATTGATGGGGCATCATACTGGATGAACACGAGTGCACCTGTAGGCTGTCATCATCAACGGGGGTGTGACTGTGGGCGAACAGTGAGGGGATGGGGTAGCACTACTCTCAAATACGACCTGTGGCAGAGCTCTCCGGACTCTGGATTGATAAACTCACAACCTCCTCAAATGGGCAAAATGTTCCCTTTCCGTGATTATCGGAGGGTATTATAAAGGGGCATACCTCGTTAAAAAGCCAAGTCTGGCGACAATTCAGGTCTCCATTGACGTTCGCTAAAAGTATTAGCAAAGCCCTGAACTTGTGTGGAAGGCGCTAGTTAGCCACTCTACAGTTACCTCGAGTAGCACTAACACAAACAGCGTTCTGTGAGGCGGTGAAATATCGAGGAATTGTAGACTATTTCAAGTCTGTTATCAAGACATTTAGCTGACACTTGTGTTAAAGACACTATTCCAAGCACATGAATTGATCTAACGACACAATTGAGTTAGTTATGAAGACTATTTCAGGCCATCAGTCAAATTTTAGCATTTTAGCTTCAGAAGTTAACAACTGTAGAAATTAATCCCTTACCTTGCCGCAATTTCCACCGTGTGGGGTCCGGGCGGGGGAGGGAGGGAGAGGGAGAGAGGGGTTCGCCCTCCTCACTTCTGATTGGTGATAGTGCTTCTCTCACACGCCACTCTTGTCAGTCATTTGTTGTCACGAGAAGAGAGTGGCGGTGATAGGTCTAGTGTAGTTTTGAGGTTCACAGTTCCACTCGCTAGTTGACATGCTCAACACCCCCCCCCCCCCCCCCCATTTTTTTTTCTCCTCGGATCTACGCGATTCAGAAGAATTACCCATTTTGATTTCAAAACGGCTAATTTCGCCGAAAGCTGGCAAGTTTGCATGCCTGAATAAATGCCGAAGTTTGCATGGAAATTATCCTACGCGGAAAATATAAAGTTTTCGAGGACCATTATGGAATTGCAGTGGAACAGCCCACTCCATGCTTCCCATGGACGCTGAGCTTCTGCACTGTTATGAACTGAGACGCTGCGGGAATGGATGAGAAGAAAGTCGTGTCCGTGACCTGTGATAAGAAGCTGATTCTGAACTAAAGGTGATCGCGTCCTAGCGCATATTTAGTCAATAAAATGTTAACACAACAGTAGAGTACACAACAGAATTTGACCACTTTTTTGACATTTTTTGGGGGAAGCTGAGCTTCCCTTGCAGTCTTAGAGCAATCGCCACACATTCATTCCGTTTCTGCCTTCTGTCAGAATGTGCTTCGTGGCAGTGAAACCACTTTCACTCTCGGCTGTGGACACTGGGAGCGCGGAGACAACGGTAAGAACTCCGGTTGGTTTTCAAAATAAAACTGCTGTCTGCAGCGCAACGCCTCTGACTCGTCAGATCCAGTCAGAGGCTGGATCAAAACCACAGCACAACCAGAATGCACACGGAGTCCCGGACCCTTTGTATTTTGGCTGTTAATACGATGTAACCGAGGATGAAAATAATTCAGCAGCACCACACAAAAATACTTTTTTGGAAATTATATGGCGGCCCACTTGCAATACCTTCGCGGCCCACAGGTTAGGAATCATTGCTGTAGCCAGTGAAAACTGCAAAATTCTGATGTGCAGATTAATAGGCTACTTTGTTGCAAATGTATGTGGTTATATTACCAGCAGCCACAGATGCAACATTGTAGCCAAGCCAGTCTGTCTATTGCGGGCCAAGGCAATAGACCAGGGGTGTCACACATCCGGCCCGCTAGATGGTATAATCCGGCCCAGACTTGTAGAGAATACATTTCTGAGGATTTAAAAAAAAGTACATCTCTAGCCCATTCCTGTGAGGAGTTATGATTTTTTAAAGAAATAGCCGCAATGCTCACTTCGGCCGCTAGGAAGAGCCAAAAAAAGCAGCACTGACATAACTAGATCAGGAAATAAACAGCACATTTTATCAACGTGCCCAGATATGCTCTCTGATTCCATGAATGGCTATCTTGTCTCACCACTATTAAGTTTTTATCAAAATTATCAAGAGTGACATCCCTATTACCAAAATGTCTGTCAAAAAGAAGAAAAGTCGACATAGATTGCAGTTTTCCAGGAAAAATGGACTGATTATTATTTATTCACAGCATGAAGGTATGGGTCTGCTTCTTGTAATGTTCAGAAATGTTTGCAGTCTGAAGAATACAGTTCTTTGAAAATAATCATTCTCAGCTTCAGTAGGTTAATAATGTTTGTTCATTTTAATTTTAAATACATTTGTATATTTACATTTGAAAGGCAGGATGTTAATTTTATTCATAGCTCCCATTTGAGTTTAGAGTGGTGAGTTGGCTCAGGTGGTCAGATGTTCAATGTTTAGTGTTCAACTGTATAAAAATAAACCAGTTGTTTATGAGAGTGATATGCATTTTGTTTAAAGGTCCCATATTATGCCCCGTTTCCACAAATTAAAATAGTTCCCAGGTGTGTCAAAGACATGTCTGTGACATGCTTTGGTCAAAATTGCCTTTGGATCAAATATTGTAGGTCTCTCTTCATCACCTAAAAACAGCTCTGTTCAAAAGGGTCTGTTTCAGGGCCTGTCTCTTTTATGTAAATGAGCTACACCAGACCACGCCCACCTCTCTGCGAGGGGCGTGGTCCCTACGGAGCCGAGCCTCGGCTCCATAGCCATGTGCTAATGTTTACAGACTGACTCGGCCAATGGCTGGCAGAAACTCTGTGGTTCAACTTAGAGTACTATAGAGAGACTCTAGTCTCTCTAAAGGACTCTAGTTCAACCCTACCAGTTTGAGCCTGAATCTGACCCAGAGGGAGAGACGCCGGCTGAAATTCTTACTCTGCGGCTGCCGCAGGAGGTTTCTGAATGGTAAGTTACATATATCATGCGACTTTATATATTTATTTTTTTACGTCCTGTGTGTTATTACACTGTTACTTACATGTTAGCTCCTGCTAACGGTTACGTCTTCGCTGTATCTTTGTTACTTCGAGCTTCTTTGGTGAATGAGCAATTTTGTAAGTAGTGTAGTAACATTATACTTATCTCTCTTGACTGTATTCTTGCTATCTACGGATAAATGTATAATGTAGAAACTAGTAGGCTATCAAACGATGCTTGCATAGTAGGCCTAACCTAAATTCTATATTTTGCAAAGTTTGTGATTATTTTAGCAGAGGTGTTTCATCGTAACAGCACCCTGACGTTTGTTGTTCTAGGTCTTTAGGATTTACTTTTGTATTTCAGCATAAATATGCCTGTCTGTATCAGTAATGTGTCATTCTGGTAGAAAATCGAGGCAGTGTAATGTTGATTAAAATGCCACTGTTTTCCATCTCAACATTATTCAAATGTCACAAGTTTTATGCACTTGACATGGTTAGGAAAATCTTACTTCTTATCCAACTATACTTGCATTCAAGTGAAATTCTAAGTAATTTTCTTTTGACAGGTGTTTGTGTGGAAACTACAACACCATGCCCACAGAGCAGGAACATGTCTGCTGTCTTCAGATAGCACAGGTAGTATCTACATATTCAAAGTGAAAACTAGTTTGTCTTGATTATGGTTTATTTCATACTTATGAAACACAATGGCATTTATTGTTTGTAGTACCTTGTTTGCAGGTTACCAGACGGCTGCAGGAGGTTGAGGGGAACCAGAAATGCATGGTGGACCATCCTGGATTGGAGCCTGTATGCCTCAATGTATACTCGCTCCAGAATGCAAGCCAAATTTTGTAGACACTTTTTAAACATTTATTGACATTGCATTACTAACAAATAAGTTATAACTGTGCTAATCAAAACAAAGTAGCATAACAAAATAATAGATATATATAATAGATGTGTATAGACAAGAAAAAAATGTACAACTCCACTTAAACACATTAAATGTTCAACGCAACAAAGCTTCTGGTGGGAGTAGGGGCAGGAGGAAACATGTCAGCCCGATGGGATGGATGGCAGGCCGCTGTTAGAGCAGGTTGACGAGTACCACGCAGGTGTAGACTCAGGGATGGAGAATCTGTAGAAACACAGAGAGTGTGTGAAAATAGTTTAGTGGTAGTAGTAGAGGGGAGGAGACGAGAGGAGGGATAGTGCTCTTAGTAGCCATATGTTTTAGCAGGCAATCCATAAAAATAAAATGGGATACAAAACAAAAAAGTAATTGCTATATCTTGTCCAATTGCTTGAAGTCGTTACAGGTACCTTGCATATCGCTCTTTTGTGAGCTGGTGTTGGGGCTTGCTGGGACGCAGAATCCGGGTCGTCATCCCAGCTTGTGTGGTCCTTAGAATCCAAACGGAGTTTCCTGATGCCACAGGTCACTACGTGGGATTCAAACAGCTGCTTGATTGAAGCGGGACACATAACCCGCAATGACCTCCTCCTTGTCTGGCCGCTCAAACTGTGCAGCAAGGTCTTCAGGAACAGGGATTGCCAGGACTGCATCAGTGTAGGGTGCCGGGTCCATAAACACCTTCTCAAAGATGAGGTCCATCATGTCCACTACATACCCTGTTTTATACAAGAAATGCACAGACATTGTTTACTTTTTTCAGAGACTGAAAGTGTTTTGCTCATTACCTCCTGACACTTTATCTAATTTATTATTTTTCATAAGGTTTGTGTGTGTGTGTGTATTACTTTATAGTTATTTATTGTTGAAATGTTTATAAATTGTAAGTGCAACAAGTAAAAAAAAATCCTTTAGTTTTGGTATAAAAAATTAAAAAGTAAACTCTTACTGTATGTTGGCTCTGTCTTTAGGGGTTTTGCTCTACACTCTCCCTTCAATGCCTTCGGGAAGTGCACCTTGAAGAGGGGTACACTTTGGTCCGTCTTTGCTTGTGGTCGGTTGGCGTTTTCGTTGTAGTACATTGCCGCCAAGTAGAGTCTGTAATAACAAAAGAAAAAAATCTAAAATTTCAGAAACTTTATTATATTTACGATAACATGTTGTTTACCTGCACTCCTGTAAGAAGCCCGTAGAGTCTTGAAGGACAGCTGTGTGCCTACACAACGTGTTTCCATCTCTGTCTGGCATGCAACATCTCTTGATGCAGGAATCTGTGCCGTTGATGTTTTTGATGAGCTGGTCTATAACAAGCACACAGGGGTTAGAAAAAAACATCTCAGAACAAATGTAATCATCCCTCCCCCCACTATGTATCTGAGAACAGTGAGAAACATTTTTTTCACATGCATTTTAATATACCATTGAATAATGACTGAATACATAAGGTAAGCAACAAAACATAGTTTGTTTGTATGCACAGGACAGGCCAGGACATTCTGATGAAAGAGAGTTCTGAGGTTGAAGTCCTATAATAACAAAATGCACCCGAGACAGTGACATGTCTGTAGCTACGACATGTCCGCTATTCTGCTGCAGCAGAGGAAACTCTGCTTTTCTCAGCTCCACTGCCACTCGTGGCCACGACCGCTAAAATGCGGGACGATACTGTAAACCGGTGCGTGTTTATCAAAGCTTGGTCGCCGTGCAGAGGCACCAGTCGGTTTGAGCTGCGTTCAAAACGCCTCAGGCAGTGATCACTGCTCCAGTATAATGGGTAAACCTGAAACTCACCCAGTGATAAACGTTCCGCGGTGCAAAAATAAGGGCGATTAAAATGCGTTATTTTTGTGTCATTCATTCATCTTAATGAACGCGTTAAAGTCCCGGCCCTAGTTTTAACCTAACTTTAGTATAAGCAGACTACGTCGCGGCCCAACAGTACGTTATGCTAGCTGCCATGCTAACAGGGGCCGCCAAGCCGGCTAAACAGTAAATCAGAATAAAATGTTCAAACTTACAGCTTCCACGTTCGTAGTTGGATCGCGGACAGTTGGTACCGATCCATTTTTAATCCGCAGGGATTTAGCAAATCCAGTTTTATACTGTCCCTCGTTGATGAAGCAGTCCGACGTGAAATGGTTAGCACACACATACAGCACTTTGGGAACTGCTGTAGGGACATCATCAAAAATGAAATTCACCCATTGAGTCCTCAGAACCTCCAAAAAGGGAGGTTTATAAAGAGTTGTGTGCTCATTTGTGCAGCCAACAACAGAGCAACCACTTCTTCCAGCTCGTACCTTCGCCATTGTGCCAACCGGAGCAACGCTAGCGAGCGGAATAATGGCGGTGTTTAGAAACTTTGTTAGGGGCGTGGCAAACCTTCACCGGAGGCGTTGCCACCAGCCTGAGGGGAGCGGCCGAGTCTGTTGCTGACGTCATTTGCAGACCATTTCTCAAACAGCCCGTTTTAGCGCACATTTTCTAAAGACTAAGAAAGCAAAAAAACGAGAGGATGAACTTTTTTCATATCAGGAGGGATTGTAGACAGGCCTGGGATGCATATTATTGATAGAAAACCGCTCTAACGTGCATTTTGCATAATATGGGACCTTTAAATTCCATTGGCCTCTCTGTGAATAAATGTGTAATAATCTAATATAGATCCCTTGTGATCAGTGATTATGTAGGGATTATGTAGGCTACGAATGTAGGCTGAAGGATAAAGCATAGCCTACTGAAAAAACAAAGCTAAAGATTTGGAGTTGACAAAGGTTATTTTGCAAATATTTCACTCGTCCGGCCCACTTGAGATCAGATGGGCTGTATGTGGCCCGTGAACCAAAATGAGTTTGACAGCCCTGATGTAAGGAGAATGCTGTTCTTGGCAGAAGCGAACAAGCCACAAGCAGTTTCAGCTGTTTCCTCACTGAACTAATTGCACATTCACCATGAAGTTAGTAATTGGTTAATGGGTGTTTAATATATCACATTTGATCACAGGGTGATACATTATAAATGGATCAGGTTAGGTGTTGCTCTGTAATTTCATAGTTTTTTTTTGTATAATTGTTCTGGAAAAGTAATGACATGTTAGACTTACCCTCAGCTTTCCATCAGCTCCATTGTGGTCCACAATGATTGTGGACCACAAAGCTGTTCATTGTCCTGCCGCCTGGCTTCAACAGCTTCTGCTGCTTTGTCCTAAAGCAAGGAAAAAACAAAAACATTTTTTAATGAGATTATGTAAGAGGACTATCACCAATTTTCTTCATAAATGATTGTCACCTGAATTTGAAAGACAAGATAAGTAAGTCCAATCAACATGTTTAGTTATTACTATGATTAATTTCAATTTCTTGTTTGTGAACCAAAAGACATGAGTATTATCTGTTGAAATGTCATATACAAAGGAAAAGTAGTTTTAGAAGTCAAGTCAGTGTTTTGCCATAATTAATGTCCATACTTAACCTGACCATAACAATGTGGCCAACTTTACTCTCAGCCTTAAGTTTCTTTTTCCTTGATGTGTCAGTGATGACATCACCCTTGCCAGGGTTGAGCATTTCCTCAAGGCCATCATAAAAATGCCAGCCTTTGTCAGTGCCCAGTTTGTGGAATGCCACAAAGTAATTCTCTGTGCCCAGGTGGTATGTCACTGCAGCTGGCTCGTACCTTTGTGGGTGTTGACAGTATAACAGAAAAATGTGATGACCACTCACAAATTAGTTCAAACTATATTGGAATAGCTACGTACAGCAAGTAAATGATGTTAATAATGTTAAGTCTTTTCTTACTTTCCACCAGGCAAGGCTGTAGGATGCAGCTATCACTGAGATTGGCTTGGTCTATCACTGAGGCCAGTAACGCATGGCTTGACATTCACGAAGATACTGAAGTTTCTGCTCACTGTCAGTACATGGGGCAGGACCTCTGTTAAGACAAAAGTTAGAAAACATTAAATATTGTAAAACTATGAAAATGTCAGATTCAATCGACAAATAGGCAGGAGAGCTGTGTAACTTCATTCAAAAGAATATTCTGTATGTTTGTATACTGTATACTTACCTTTTGCATGTAGCTGTAAGGGACGCATTCCTCCACCTGTCAATATCTTTCTGTAAAGTACTGAAGTCTTCACACCTGAAAATAAACAAATAAATCGCATGTAAGATATGTAGATTAACGTAAATATGACCAGTCTCTATCTTAGCTTATATGAACCAATGTTTGTCGTTTTAAAATAAATTATACTATTTCTATATATCAATACTGTTGACTCATCTTCTCACAACAGGACAAGCTGCATTCTTGCGCTTTTGCATGATTTCTGCTTGTCACGGAGTTGCGGAGGGGTTGGACCCAAATGCAGAGAGGCGAGGCAGGCGAGAGTACTTTTGACTATTTTAATGGCAAACTTTAGCAAAGACACAGGAACAGACGGACGACAGTCTCCAGTCTCCGGGGGCGGCTGCAGTCTCCGGGGGCGGAGCCTCCGGAGCGGCTGCAGACTCTGGGGGCGGCGTCGGCCGGACGGCCACCAGAGTGCGTGGAGCGGGCGTCGGACGGACGGCCACCAGAGTGCGTGGAGCGGGCGTCGGACGGACGGCCACCAGCGTGCGTGGAGCGGGCGTCGGACGGACCTCCCCAACTGGGGACAGCTGCGGCGGAGACAGGAGGCCGCTGCGGCCCAGCGGGGACAGGAGGGCGCTGCGGCCCAGCGGGGAAGACAGGAGGGCGCTGCGGCCCAGCGGCAGAGACAGTAGGCCTCTGCGGCTCAACCTGGTAGTGAGGGAGGACAACCCGCCGTCTGAACCACTCAAAAAGCGTGATCATCTCCCCTCCAGTGTCAGCCGCAGGGGCCTGGCTGGACAGCGGAGCTGCGGGCTTGGTGGCCCGTCTCGCAGACCGCGGTCCTCCCCGTGCCAGACGGGTTCCCCAGAACGGGTTGGCCTCAGCTGGCCCGTTCTGAGGCTTGGTGGCCCGTCTGGCTGACCGAGGTCCCCCCCGTGCGAAACGGGTGCCCCAGTATGGATTCCTCTCTGCTGGGTCCATTCTTGGTCCGAGTCTTCTGTCAGGGAGTTGCTGAGGGGTTGGACCCAAATGCAGAGAGGCGAGGCAGGCAAGAGTACTTTTGCTCTTTTAATTGTAACTTAGCAGACAGACAGGCGGATGACAACTCACATGACACGACGACAAGACTCGGACCAAGACTGAACAGAAGACAGGACTTAAATACACAGACTAATTACAAACCCAAGACAGGTGAGGGAACAAGACACAGGTGAACACGGTGGGGCAATCACCAAGGGAAACAGGACACAGGGGAAACACAGAGCAAACCAATGAAAACCAGACAACACAGACACAGACCAGGGGGGTGTACTACGAACCTCGATTAACATACCCAGGCTTAGTTTGGATAACCTGGATCGACAAATACGAAAGTCGCAATCAGAGTTAAACGGTACCACAAAGCTCACTTACGATTTGATTTGTCAAGCCAGGTTTTCCGCTTTAGTTTCAATGCGCGTTCCCGTAAAAGGGGCGTAACCCAACATTATTCACCATGACGCAATGGATCCGACGGAGCGAAAAGGGGCTATGTACTTCACTCAGGAGGAGCAAGTAGTCGTTATGAACTCATACGAGGAGTTTAAAAGAAAAATAACGGCAAGGGGCAATACTGTTGCCCATAATAAGGCTAGGGAGGCGTGCTGGCAAAAAATAGCAGATTCTGTGCGTAAGTGAAAAGATTCTGCATAGCCTAATTGTCTAAAAATAACTATGCCAAATTCAGAATTGTTCGCCATTAATCAGAATCAGAAACAAGTTTATTGCCAAGTAGGTTTTCACCTACAAGGAATTTGACTTGGTGCAATTGGTGCAAGAGAAAAACAGTATTAATAATATAAATAAAATAACTATATATATACGATGTACAATATACGGAGCAGTAATGCGTGCAAATTACTTGTCAGATGTGGGATTCGAACCCACCCGCCTCCAGGGGAGACTGCGACCCGAACGCAGTGCCTTACACCGCTGTTCCATCCTTACATATTGAGAAAAGTGTGCATATGATTGTAAAATGCAAAAGCAACCTCCAACCTGCTTTATTGTGTAATTTAGGGAATTCATTTAAAATACATCCTATGTGTAAAAAAAGTATTGCATGTGCCTGAAGGTAGTGACGGTGTGGTGGATCAGTATGTGAACTGCACGCCAGCGATCGGTGCTCATATCTTGCCTGTCCATCATCATGCCTTTTACCCCATCTAGATTGGGTGTTAGCACGACCGTCCGAACATGGGTACAAGTAAGAAATAAGCACAAAAAAGAGTATTTTATTTTATTCTATTCTATTGTAAAAAAAAATATATATATTCAATGTGGTAAGTTGCAATAATGTCAGGTGAATGTAGCCTATGATTTGCAATAGGATAGGCTCTAACCTTCCATCTGATGTTGATTACCTGTAGCAAATAAGAACAAAACTCAGCGAAACACCCTGAATAGGAGGCGGCGCTGAGCTTTAAGTAGCCGATCTAATCGGAAAGTTAGCTGAAAACCTCCTCCCGACCACGTTTGGTTGCGAGCATAAGTTACCATGGTGATATAGCGCCGCTAAAAGAGAGCGACTTTCGTATGACAGCTAACCCAGGCTTTGAGCTCAACATACCTCGCCAACCCACTAATCGAGCTTCGTAGTACACCCCCCATGACAAGGGGAAACACAGAGCAAACCAATGAAAACGACAACACAGACACAGACCATGACACTGCTGTCATAAGATACTCGAGAGGACATGCAACCATGTCTTCCTCTGTCCCATAAGCATCCCATGAAGTCCCTTTAAATCGGCCAATGGTATTTAGCCACAATAATTTTCCCTGGGACCACTCCTTTTCAAAACGTTTGTGGGCTTGCACTAGGGTGGAAATCCAATTATTGGAGCTTGCATTGAGGTCAGTGCTAATCCCTGGTCTCCTCTTGATAGCCATGTGAAGCATGTACAGGAGGTTGTCCACTATATATGTATTTGTCATTGACACTGTTTGATTCTCAGTTAACCCTTCTCCCCAATATGGACAGCATCCCTGTCTTTTTTGTGGTTGTGGGGGTGGTGCACCTTTGATGTGACGCTTTGTCTTTGGATGCTTTTGGCTGGCAGATGTTGCAGATTTTGCCACAAGACACTTTTTTGTTGGAGGGGAATTTAAATGCTTAGACTTTACTTTTGAGTACTTCGCTTTTTCCATTTCTCTTTCGATTGGGGAAGAGAGCCTGTACCATCAATGTCCTCTCCATCATCATTCTCTGATAAAGGCTGTTTCGTCTGTAGTACCTGTTTTTTCAGTAACATTCCTTTGATTCTTCCCACACCAAACTCTTGATGGAGCTGCAGAAAATCTCCTGCTCTTCTGTGCAGCTTTGATGTCAGAACCACATTTTTTGTTGTGCGGAACGAATTTTCTAGTATGGCATTACTGTTTCTAGTTTTGCCAAGATGTTTTAGCATAACACCTGACCAAAAGGGAACTGCACCAGCATAGTCTAAAAGAATGCCCAACACAGACTCACAGAAATGGGTTGTTTTTTTGTGCTGCACCCTCTGCTTCATCTTCCTTTCTTGCTTTATCATTTGCTTCCTTTGCCACTGCTTTGATGGGAGCAAAGAAAGGTGATGACTTTTTGATTGATTTATGCAGGTCTTCAGAGAGACTTTGTTCATCATTATCTGCATTTTGATGTTTATCTTGTCTGTCTTCTGTGTTTGAATGGCTTCCTGCAGTGTTGACAGATGTTCCTGGCACGTTTTTGTCTCAGTCCTTGATGAGAACACAAACACGAGGGACTTTATAATTGACAAAATCACACAAAAATCGGTGCCATTTTGGAGAAGGGCAAAGCTGTACAAGAAAAGAAAAGATTTTTGGTTTCTTTTTTCCACTGCACCTTGCTCAGTTTCATGCTTATCAGCTTAAGCATGTGAGTAGCACAGAGGTGTATCACAGTCATTTGCACTGTCTGCTGCTCTTGGCACACCTGAAGACAAAGTCGTAAGTACTGCTAAATGCTGACATTGTTGAATGCCTGAACAACTGCTTGGATCATGGCCCAGCTGAAATCTGTTTAGATTTTTGTGGCCTCATGTCTTTCAGGAACAGCTTGGAATAATCCCAATGCAGGCAAGTCAACCAATGTATAATTGTTGCAGTGGTTTGGTCTTATGTCAGCATTTCTGCTACTGGGTTGTGGACTGGCATGGTGTGCAAAGTGCATACTATAGTACTGACTGACTGGAGGGGTGAGGTTGCAATGTCTACCAAGGGAGACATTGCAACATATTGAATGACAGTGTTTTAACTTGGAGCTTGGTTTTTCCTGCTTTTGCTGAATTTTAAAACACTCCATGAAAGCATCACTGTCTAAATGATTATCAAGATTGTTTTGAATTGATATCTTTTGCAAGACTGGGACAGACATGCATCATTAAGATTTCCTGCAAGAATTTTCTCTTCATCCATGGATGCCAGTTGTTTTGTGTGGACTAACATGGGAGAACATTCGTTGTCCTCTGAGTGTGTGGCACTCAGGTTGGCGGCAGTGTCGGCTATGCTGTTTGTGGCAACTGTGATGAATTTTCCCTGGGCTTTTACATTAACAGGTATATCATCTTCAGTATCATTTGGATCTTCCTCCAAAGATAGGAAGTAAGTTGTGCAATCAGAAAATGTGTATACAGCCTTACTCCTCCAATATGCACTTTCATTTTTTCGACTTTGACTGCATTATATTTCGTAAGACTTAAAGTAAAGAACGCAAAATTTGTTTATACATCCTATTATGCGGCTCAGAAGATCTGTCCAGCCTTTTTTCAAGACTCTGCATCCTTTTATTTTAGTTGGCTGAATTGCAGCCCATTCAGTCCTTGTTAGGCTTACTGTAAACTCCTGGGGGCAGGATGGAATTTCTTGTCCAAAGGATAACCTTCTCTTCACCTAGTCCTTATGTCCTGACTGTATTTTTTGGATCTCTGGTACATGAAGGACAGTGCCATGGGGATATAGCAGAAATGTCTTCAATACTTTGGAATCCCACACAAGCAGGATGAAACCAGCCATGGCAGAGGTTGCACTGGGCATATGGCTCGTTGGGATTGTTTGGTTGTTTACAAGTACAAAATAACGTATACTGCAATACTGTAGGCACCGACATTGGAAAAGACACTGTGGTCGAAATGATCAGAACACAGAACTAATTGCACGTTGTACTTCGCTGGTGGTGTTCAAGAGATAAATTACAACCGTGTCTTCCTCAACTCTTCGTTCTTGGGCAAGGCATACAACGTTGATGTTTTATTGCCACAAACAACACAGCCACAAACTTGTTAACAACTTGTTATCAACTTGTTGTTAGCTACTACCTGCCGAGACGGGCTCTGCTATCTGCTGGCCGCAGAATCAATACTGTCTTCCTGCAGGCGGGCGCAAGCCAAGGTGGGCGGGGCCATGAATACTAACTTACTACAGTACGTCACTTCGAACGGCTTTTCTGACTCGCTCGTTTATCCGTCTATTTTCTTACATTGGCTAATGCATGCAATGGGGGGTAGAAGAACATTTTCACGAGCAAGCATGCATATACAACTCGGAGTGGCCCATCATATGTCAAAAGGACAAGTACTAAACGGGTTTTCATGGAAGCAGACCTTTAAAACATTGAGAATTCCTTCTTCTGGTTAATTTAATATTTAAATAGAAGGTCAGCAAGAATTATATATATATTTTTTGGGGATCAGTTAAAGAACATAGGAATGCCCTTTAGTACCCGGAAGTAGGCCTGGGGGTGCTACATAATAAGAAAAAAGAGACATACATTTTGTCTTTTTCTTCTGAGGAAAAAAACGCTTAATTGCCCATAACTTTGTGTGCCACATAAGACAATGTAATCGGGGAAGTGCAATTTAACCTGTAAAACATTCTGTTTTATATATTCTGAACCCAGGGGTGTGAGCAAATGTATACGACATGTTAAACAAATGTTGTTAAATACTTCACAGTATTTAATGACAGTATTTAATAATAGTTTAAAAATTGACCTTGTTGTAGAATTGCCAATACCATGCTTCCAAACACAGATAAGGCAACTGTTTGTTGCCCATGAAGTGGAGCACAATTATCAGAATTTGGACACATCTGAGATTAAGTATGTTATAAGTAAGACACCTGCACCTTAGCCCAGTAACTGTTTATGCAATGTATATAGTGCAAACTATCCAGCCACCCAAAAGCCATCCTCGTCATATGGTCTCTTCTTCAAAAGCAACACGGAGGTTCACTGGTACTGAGCCATGGGGTGGTCGGTCCATGGAGGCAGATTGGACAGTTCTTCCTCAGTGGCTTCCTCTATGGGCCAGCCCCAGGCCTTGAAGAAGGCACACAGGTTCTTATCCACGGCCAAGGAGAAGGTCTTGGTGTAGAGGTTCATCTTGACTTTGTTGTCCCTGGGGACGTTCTTCATGTCATGGTAGGCAGCAAACACTTTCTTAAAGGCTCCCCAGCCAAACGCCTCCTGGAGCTGAGGTGGTGACAGGAAGAGACATAGGGAGGGGGGTGGGGGTTGGAAGACCATATGTAGTGGCTAGTGAGTCCCAAATGGGGTTGCCTGGTAACACAGCTTTTTGTGATTGTTGAGCACTTCATTTCATGTCCACTCTCACTGATGGGTGAGAGTGGACATGAAATGAATATGAAACAAATCAAAAGCCTGAGTTGTGCATACAATAATTATTTTTCCCTTTTTCATGTCTTTATCTCTAACCTGTAGGTATGTTTCCAAGGCCACCCACACACTCCACTTCCCAAGGTTCCTGCCTCCCTTGATGTACTTCTTTGTGCGAGACAACCGTACTTCAGGCTTCAAATCTGGATGTGCCTGCAAGGTACATAACATCTTTAACATTACAAGTCACATGTAATCATTGGACTCATCATTGGAATTGTTGCAATGGATGGCTGTGTTACAAAGCCATTTCAACTGCAGTGCCCTGCATCCTGTCACTTGTTTACTTGACTATCTGAATCCTGACTGAACCATGCACACTAACCTGTAATTCTGTATCAAATGTAGCAGGATTCCTTCTGTACAATAAAATTACAACCACACAAGATGCAGTATAAAGGAGAAAGACGAGTGGTGTACATTTCTTGTTGAATTGAAAAAACATTTGTAACAATACATTTCAAATCCCCAAAGAAACTTGTACACTTGTAGTCTTTGTTGTTTCAGTAAATGGCTGGATGGAGTTGTGAAAATGTTTTGAAGATGCAGTTACAATCTACATCCTCACCGCCAGATGCCATTACACTATATCCTACAGAGGTGTCAAACTTATTTTAGTTCAGGTGCCACATACAGCCCAATTTGATCTCAAGTGGGCCGGACCAGACAAGTCATAGTATAATAACCACAAATAATGACTTTTTGTTCTTTTTGTTCAAGTGCAAAAAAGTACAAGTACATTCTGAAAATTCACATTTAACTATCCTTTTACAAAACATTATGAACCTGAAATTTCTCAAGAAAAATAATTGCAATTTCAACAATATTAATAAACATATATATAAAAATACATAAATGTTGTGGCAGTGCATGAACAATAGAGTTCGATCAAAACAAACTATGTTGTATTGAGGCTACAGAGTGACAATAACACAATGTTCAGTGTCTTTAAATATTTTCACAGTAAGTATTCATTTTCACAGAACCACATTTTTAAGGGTGCAAAATAGTCTAAAGCAGCATTTTACATCTTACACAGTGTTTATTTTGCTCCTGAAGCATCTTTTAACCCTCACAAGTGCATCAATATCAGATGTAAAATCCTGAGTAGCAGCCAATTTCAGGATGTCATTTAAGTGCTTGTATTAGAGCCTTGAGCGTAGCTTTGTATTATTGATGCACATTGCAGGCAACAGTTGTTCACAAAGGTAGAGTTCGATCAACATTTTTCCAGAAAGGGCTGTCAATTTGGGGTACCCTGGCAAAAGATACTGAGAAAAAGTGTCCAAGCCCGCCGAGCCACCTCTGTAAATAAATAGGAAATTGACATGTTTTCTTGGAAAACTCTACACTCTAATGAATAATGAATGAATGCACCAAAGAGTGTTATTTTGACAGAACAAAGAATAGGTAGAATAGATTCAAAACACCATTTTCTTTCCAGCAGCTCCAGCATAATTAGTTTGCTTGCTTGCGTGAGTGTTGTGTGCGACCCCTAGTGGACAAATTTGAAATAGCAGTTACTTTTATTGAAAAATTGCAGTTTGTGTCATCCCGCGGGCTGGATTGGACCCTTTGGCGGTCTGGTTCTGGCCCACGGGCCGTATGTTTGACACCCCTGTCCAACACACTGCACCTTTAAGCCTCACCATTTTGGGAATTTCTCATTATATTTGGAAAGAATTGTTCTGAAATCAAAACTGCCCTGTCTTTACGCTTTCACACAAAACCTGGTTTGTATTTTACCTCTGCCCGCTTTGTCCCCAGCACCTCTTCATTCACGTACACCGACCACAGGTTGCACGTGCACTCTGTGGTGTTTGGACTAAACTCCCAGCAGCCCCTCTGCTGGTTGTGCCCCAACTCGTGGATGAAGCCCCAGAGGTCTTTGCGTCCAGAAGACTCTGGATTCACCAGTTTTGGGGCCGCAGACTCGAACATCATGACGGGATAGCCGGCATGCATCAAACCTGGGTGAAGAGAGAGAATCAGGGAGTATCAGATAGGTATTCTGCTTCTTTCCTTCAAAAGAAATAACATCTTTTGGGAAGGAGCAGAAGCAGAATTTATTACTTGTCTCTTACAAACACAGGAGCATAAAATAAATCAAGCCCAAACAAATATGTTAAATACAAAAAAACAAACAAACATAAGAATAGGATAGAAAGACGAAAAAGGCCACCCACCATGGGAAATTTGCACATCGGCGACAAAACGTTCCTTGCGGGGGAATTTGTGCGGGATCACTGCCAGGTCAGCGATCCCCTTCATGATTCTATTCCAGAGCGCCCCCACATCCTCAGGGCGCTCCAGGTCTCGAATGGCGTCGGACGGCACGGTGAAAATGATGTTGTCGAACTCCAGCTCTGCCCAGGGGGCGGGGGACTTGCGCATCAGTGCCCAATCAGCTTGTGTCGTCACACCTGGGGAAGAAGACGCTCTGGTTTACAGGCATTCTAGACGCACACATTTTCACATGAAGACACTTGAATCAACTTTCACCAAAGTTATTCACAGACATTCATGCTACACAACCCTTGACAGGCTTCCACCACCACTACCCTGTCAGGTAGAGGTAAGAGCAGTAAGAGAGCAGCTCAGGTGCCTGAAGCTTTGAACAAAACCCAGCCAGGAACAGCATTACTACAAACCTGCAATTTAAACCCAGTTTAAATGCAAGCCCTCTCACTTGGTCTTTGTAAGTGTGGAGAATATAACTGGGTCCTAAACGGACATAACACAGAAAATGAATTGAATCTGCATAAGAATAATCAAATCTTCATGCTGCAAAGGCCGTGCACTCAGTCAATCTTAAACCTTTTCAATTGCGAGCAGTGGTTGCCGATCTCAACTAATAACCTTCGATTCCTGAATGTTATGAAAGTACTACGATTCAATCTACTTTCAATTACAACCTCTTATTGACTGAGATTATGCTCAGGCATACATTGCTCTGTGTATGGAAATTTGGGAGTGTTGCAGAGTGCCTTCTTGTCATAAACGGAGTGCAGTTTTGCTACCTGGAGTACAATACACAACAACAACATGGCTGCAGTGTACAGAAATGTATCAGCATATTTTTGTGTCTATTTTACTAAATATACATTAATTACATTTTAATGTGGAATTAGTCAGCCAGATAATATTTATACTCTTAAAATCTCTCCTCAAGTCCCAAGGCAATGATGCGTATGTATTCGCTGGGTTTCCCCAAACACAACCGCATGCATTAGTCACACTTGAAAAGAGAAAACGTACTCACCAAACTTGTAATAGGCGGCAGGTACGGCCACTTGCACCATGACCTCTGCCCCTTCCACCTTTGTCTTGGCTGGGGCCACAATGTAGATGAGCCCCCCCCAGAGGTTGCACACCTGCATCATCTCCGAGGTGATGGGGAAGCGCTCGTGGACAGATGGCGCCCGCTTCAGTTCCTTGTTGCGGAGGCGATCTGTCTGACATCCTATCTGGACCTGAAAACAGTGAGAGTTACTCCCTGGATAGGATGCATAGGACATCTACACCAGGGCTCGTTTAAGATAGGTTGGTACTTCATTCTCCCAGACGGGAAACAATATGCTATTGTACATTGTTTAGACCATCCAAAAAAGAGCAAATATTTTATCCAAGAGCATTGACCTGCAGTTTTTATGATTGGTGCTAGAGTACACATAGACACTACATACATGCCATCCTTTGTTGACAATCTGTGCAGGGAAAGACATGTGTGTCCTCATACCAGGAGCAAGGTAGAGTCCAGTACTGAGCCACTCTGGACCTAACACACATACGCACACGTACAGTACAGTTGCAATGTAGACTGGAATTAGCTTCTGATAAACACAGTCCATGTGATCCACTTGTGTCCACTGACCTGCAGTGTTGACATTGATGGGGATTTTGTGGTTATTGAACACAGGCATGACTGGGTTGTCCGTGATGAGGTAAGGCAGGAGTGCATCTGGATAAGGGCACACCTTGTAAACCTCTGGTCCCACAGAGAGGAGGAGGTGGTCCTTGGGGCTTTTCGCTGGGTATTTACCACACACCTAGATGACAGAGAGCGGCGCCAACAGGGAAAACATTGGAAATGTGCCTACTTGATTGATGACTTCCTACTCCATTGATAATGAATTTTGATACTTAATTTTGTAGCATTGGTTTATTTTTACCACTAGACTCCACTGTTCACCATCTATATTGTCCTATATCCCTGTACATCCTAGCCAAGTGAAAAGTAATCTTAATATCTGCAAGAAGACAGAGAACCAAAACATATTCATGTTAATCTATAGTGCCAAATAAATCTGAGACAATGTAGCTTACTTTTAGACTTTAGCTCAAACTAGGCATTACATTTTTGTATATTTTCACTTGAGAATTGAAAACAAATCTAGGATTGCTTGAAAAGTATCACTACTGGGTTGCTTACAAAAATAGTCAAAATAATTATCAGCGTTACAAACAGTTTGCATACAATAAAACATCCTTTAAGCTTTGGGGGGGAAAAATGCTGTTGCAGCATAAGAAGTAGATGCAATAAACATTTTACATACAGCATGAGGACACACAAGATACTGTAGGCAAAGGAAGTGTTATTAGAGGCAAAATCCGTCCTGGGATGCTCACCTTTGGCATGCCAGACTTCATCAGGATCTCAGTGAGGGAGGACAACACCTGGGTGTAGGTGGGGCAGTGGTGGGCCTTCATTTTCAGGTAGTTTGAACAGTCGCCTCCCAGCTTCTTCAGACCGGCCACCTCGTGGGCCGTAAGCTCCTCCCCCTGGGTCACATGACTGGCAAAGCGCCGCAGCATGTGGCGGAAGTGGTAGTTGTCCTGGCAGGCCTTGTCGGGGTTCGGAGCCTTGTAGCATCCTGCTTCGACTATAGCTCCAAGCAGACTCAGGCCCATCTTGTTCAGGACATGGTTCACTGGTGTACAGTACGAAACAGTGGAGCACTGAATATCACAATTAACAAATAGATCTGAATGTATATTGCTTTATCCGTTTGTGTACGTTATCCTGGTTATTACACAGCTACTTACTAAAGAAATCAATAATTTGACAAAATATACGAGTTTTGTATAGTAATTTTAAATGTATTGTATTGCTGCCGCAAAAAAAAAAAATTGTCTTTTAGATTAAAGAGATTGAAATAACATACCGCGGAATGCCAAAATCGACCAATCAGAATCGAGCATTCATCAATGCCATCTAATACATTGATTGTGATTATAATTGAGCCCAAACTGTGAGCACACTTCATCATGAGCTACCTTCACAATCTGTCAATGGGTTCTTCTCAGGGTTGGACTGTGCCCAGTACCAGACATGGCCACCAATAAGCAGACCTCCTCCTTCAGCCACAAACTCCTGAATCTCCTCTGCCTGCTTGTTGATGTAAGTTGTGCACACAAACACACTCAGGTCCTTTCTGAAGCCAGACTTCTGACAGTTCACCCCCGTCTGGCTGAACAGGGTCATGGCGTGGGTAAGGTTTGGCTGGACTCCAATCACCCCGTTACGGCCCTCGTCCAACCAAAGAAGAGCGTTTTTCCAAAATGGAGCGAGCCCCTGCAATAAAAGGACAGATAGAGATGTGTATGTAGCTGCACCCAGTCTAGTTTTTCTTTATTGGAACTTAAATTAGGCTGATCATGAAGGGGCTCTCCCCTTAAAGAATATGGCTGTGATGATGCAATGCTTTTTTCACTGCCGGTATCTACAATGAACCTTCTTTGTACTTTTGATTTCAAAAGACTAAGGCACCAAATAATCATAGATAACCTTTACAATTCTACTAACCTATTGAAGTAACTATTTCTACAACTACTTTGAAGTGTGTCCAGTTGTTGTTTTAGAAACCTGCTTGTGCTGCACTTGAACAAACAAAAAAAGGTGATGAACAAAGGAATGGTTGAGGTGAAGACTTGTTCGGCCCACCTTTCGGCCCAAGAAGCCCTCGTGTGTGGCCACGATGACCCGGCCCTGGCCGTAGTAGGCTCCAGCCAGGAAAGCCCGTCCGCCCGAGGTGGTTCCGATCGGGAAGGCAAGCGGGCCGTGCACAAGGACCTCGGATGCGGTCGAGCCGCTGATGTCAAACTCGGGCACGCCCTGCAGAAGGAACTCCAAATCATCCTTAAATTCCTTGCCGATTCTGAATTATTGAAATACATAAAAGAGAACAAGCCACATGATGAGATCATGATGGGTGTAGCCCTAACAGACAAACTCAATATTTGTTGTGTTGTGTTTGACAAGTTGATTAGTTGCTTGGCTTTATCTCTAGCAGTGTTGGGAATGTTACTTTAAAAAAGTAATTAGTTATCGTTACTACTTGTTCCAAAGTGTAACGGAGTTAGTAACCGAATTACTCCATAATGAAAGTAACCAGGGAAAGTAACTATTTGTCTTACTATTTAAAAAAAAAAGTAGCTACATTTCAAAACATTTTGAATTTTCTGAGCAGTTTTCACAGTCAGTTGTGGGATTTTGAATATCGTAGATTTGATGACGATAGGGTGGGCTAAGGCAAGCTCGACCAAAAAAGATCTAGCTTCGCCTCTGATTTTCATCATTATTGTGGTGTTTTCTTTTTAATCCGGGGCAATTCCCAAAAGATCCGGGGCTATAGCCCCAAATGCCCAGGTCTAACGACGCGCCTTGTAATGCACCGCATTTAATGTTCTGTAACGGCAACGGCGTTGTAACCACGGAAACATTAATGAGTTAGATTACCGATGACGGCGTTATTACAAATACTTATCTCTAGTATGCATCATTCAGCATTACATATGCTGAATGATGTGTTATACTACTTGTCAAGTCAATAAAGTTCAAATAAAAGCCATGTCAAAAGATACTGTTTCTCAAAAACAAACAAAGCAAAATAACGTACAACACAGCCTGCCAGGAGGTTGGAATCTGAGGATAAACGGGCAGATTATCGACCTTCACGTAGTGCTCAGAGATGTAGATCCCCGCCACACTCGTGACCTTGTTCCCTGGGAAGGCCTGTAGAGCATTCTCCTTGGGGTGGTCTCCAGCCCAGGACCAGGCCTGCCCCGCGATCAACAGCCCTCCTCCAGCTTTCAGAAACTCCACCAGGGACTTCACATCTGGAGCCATGCTGTAGGCGTTCACCACATACACACCCAGCCCCAGGTCTTGGCGGAAGCCCCCCAACACTTGGGCCTGGAAAACGGACCGGCTGAGGTTATCCGCCACTGGCTTGCAGCTCTGGTGAACCCCAACCAGGGGGTTTTCAGATCCATCGCCTCTGAGCCAGGTGAGGGCATTCTCCACCAGAGCGGGCAAGGTGGTCAGGTAGCTCTCGTGACCCAGGACAACCATGCGTCCACGCCCGAAGAGAGAGGCAGCCATCAGCACCTGGCCTTGGGCAGTCATGGCCAGAGGGAAGGCGTGGTCTCCTATCAGGACCAGGTTGCTCGGGATGGCTGGCCCTTGAATTTCTAGCTCTCTCAGGCCTGAGGTTATGGTGATGTAGGCCTTCTCTGGGTTAGATAGGGTGTCCATAGTTACGCTTGGATGGTGGGGGGACCGGGGCACTTTCGCTGAGTGATTCTCCAACAGTGATGAAAGTGAAGTGTGTAGGTGGGAGCAAATGTATGTCCCGATTTAAAGGGCTCTGGCCCTGGCTGTATCCTGTTCTGTGTATCCTTGTTTTATATGGAGAAGTGTAATGCAGAAATGAAAAGAGAAAGGGAGAGCAAATAATGAAACACTGTTTTGTATTTTATGTTTATAACTAACAACAGTGATGCATATACATTTAAATCAATGGCCCATCTGTTGACATTAGCCTACATTAAAGTGCTATATAAATGCAAATCATTATTATTATTATTACACAGAATGTTAACTTTGTCAAATTGGTTGAAATTGTGATTTAATCCACATGCACGCATTTGAATGGCATAGTATCGGCCTACAATACAATTCATATATAATATAAAAGAAAACATTTTAATAATAACCAAGAAAGTTGAGTTTACCTCCAGATTAGTATCCTGCCTCTTGTTATTCCAGGACTGCACCAGTTGGGCAGTACGATGCGAGCATGTCACTGACTAAACAGTGTGAAGGGCGTGGGGCAGAAGTCAGAAAATGTATACTAATTTAAGTGTGCTCAGAGCCACTAGACTGGGGTTTCCTGAGTAAAGACGGGTGATGAGGTTGTCACAGCTGAAAAGCACTCAGGGTGGAACCTACCTAACCCGTCTTAATATCCCGATGTAAGTGCTCGGATGGGTAAACACCAAAAAAGGTTGTACATTAGAATGCATCACCATTTGGGGAGGACACAAGAGAGTTGTTTGTCAAATCCAGAATCCACGTACCTGGGCTAATTAAAACATGTTTTGGCACGTCTCGCATGAGAAACGCTGTGGAACTTTGAAGCAGAAATGTCTCCCCATAACAATGAAAAAAATCACAAAATAAAAAAACAATTACTACATACTACATGAGTACAAACTTTAGATTAATACCTAAGATTGAACAGTTTTGTAATGTACATTGAATACTGGCAATACTCACTACTGTTTGCACTATCTTTATGCTTACTTATGCTGCTATTCCTACCTCATATAACAGTAGATTCCGACATTAAACATTGCATATTTATTAGGGACCGAGCCTGTGAAACAGGACGAGGTCCCTTTTGAAATTGATTCGTTTATTATTATTATTATTATTATTTCGGGGAACTTTGACGTTGATTTGCACTACCTGAACATATATGAAAACTCAATTTTTTTTGGCAAAGTTTTAGGGCCTGGTTTTTATTGTCTTTTTAAAAATCTTTTTGTCTTATCTGTCCGAATATTTACTTTAGTTTTAGTGTTAGGAATGTCTTGTCCTGCATGTTGTGCCTGTGCACTTAATCTGTTTCACCGTGGGAGGGGGAGAAATGTACTCTCGATTCCATTGTATGTCTTGTCATATTGACAATATATTGACAATAAAGGAACTTTGACTCTGAAAATGCAAGGACTAGTGACAACCAACTTTTCTGCACTGCAAACATCACTGCATTGACCCGATCCTGTAGATTTGCTCTCTACAACATCAGCAGGATCCGGCCATTCCTCACGAGGGAAGCGACACAGCTCCTGACCTTGTCATTTCCCGCCTCGACTACTGCAACTCATTCTTAGCCGGACTCCCTGCAACCGCAATAAAACCTTTGGAGCGGATCCAGAACGCTGCAGCACGCCTCGGGTTCAACCGACACAAATTCTCCAACATGACCCCCTTCTTCCATGACCTCAACTGGCTCCCTGTAGTGGCTTGCATCAAATTCAAGACGATGGTACTGACCTACAAAGCTGTTAATGGGACTGCCCCTACCTACCTCCAAGCATTAGTGAAACAGCACGCCACTGCTCGAGCACTCCGCTCAACGACCTCAGCTGGTCGACTGGTACCTCCATCGCTAAAAGGAGGAAAAGGTCGGACGGCAAACTCACAACTTTTCTCCGTTTTGGCACTGCACTGGTGGAACAAGCTTCCTGCCAATGTCAGGACGGCAGAGTCACTCCCCATCTTCCGGAAGAGACTCAAGACTCACTGGTTCAGAGTTCACCTGAAAAAAAAAATCCAAAATGTATGTTGTATTGGCACTTTATAATTGCTCTTTGTAACTTGGCACTTAGCCGGAGATGTTGTATACTAGCAACGGTTAACCTAGCAATTGAAATGCATGAAATTTGTTCTGGTAACTTTCTTACTGTATTAACAGCAATGAAACGTTTCACCTTCTTTTAACAAATGTACTTATTGTAAGTCACTTTGGATAAAATGCTGCTAAATGTCCGAAATGTGTTGGAAGTAACCGCATTTTCAGGCTAGGTTATTCTAACTCTGCGTTGTGTATTTTAGGCGAGAGCAATTATTGCTTGTATCAATGAGGTCAGGACAGTGGATTGGAGGATCGCAGCCGGAGGGTTTTATTAGAGAATGTAATACAGGTTCTCGGATGGCAATGAAGAAACAGTGCTCAACCGAACGTGTGTCCTGTCCGACGCGGTCTCTCTTCTCTCCGAACGCTGGCATTCTTTGAGTATTTAAAACAAGGAGACGTAAATGATTACATTGCTTACTTTTACTTTTAACCGTAACAACATTGAGTAAGTCCTCTAAAATTAGCAACTTAGCTTGGTGATTAGGAACTTTGCGTCTGCAACTTGAACATGACAGTTTCTGAAAAAAGAGGAAGAAACAAGGAAAAAACAAAACAAACAAGGCGGAAATTAATTATGCATGATGTAAGGCAGAGAAGAACAGCTTTTCTCCTGACGGCCCTGTTGGTCTGAACGTGGAAGTCACTGCTCCCCCCAAATTGTGCAATTCATGCACGCCCCCTTTTTGCTTTTTGCGGATGATCTGGTCCTGTTGGCTTCATCGGGCCGTGACCTTCAGTTCTCACTGGAGCGGTTTGCAGCCGAATGTGAAGCGGCGTGGATGAGGATCAGCACCTCCAAATCCGAGGCCATGGTTCTCAGTCGGAAAAGGGTGGAGTGCACTCTCCGGGTCGGGGAGGAGATCCTGCCTCAAGTGGAGGAGTTCAAGTATCTCGGGGTCTTGTTCACGAGTGAGGGGAGGATGGAGCGGGAGATTGACCGACGGATCAGTGCGGCGTCGGCAGTGATGCGGGCCCTGCGCCGGTCCGTCGTGGTGAAGAAGGAGCTGAGCCGAAAGGCGAAGCTCTCGATTTACCGGTCAATCTACGTTCCTACCCTCACCTATGGCCACGAGCTGTGGGTAGTGACCGAAAGAACGAGATCGCTAATACAAGCGGCCGAAATTAGTTTCCTCCGCAGGGTGTCCGGGCTCTCCCTTAGAGATAGGGTGAGAAGCTCGGTCATCCGGGAGGGGCTCAGAGTAGAACCGCTGCTCCTCCGCGCTGAGAGGAGCCAGTTGCGGTGGCTCGGGCATCTAGTGAGGATGCCTCCCGGACGCCTCCCTGGGGAGGTGTTCCGGGCACGTCCCTCCGGGAGGAGGCCCCGGGGAAGACCCAGGACACGCTAGAGGGACTATGTCTCTCGGCTGGCCTGGGAACGCCTCGGGATCCCCCCGGAAGAGCTGGATGAAGTGGCTGGGGAGAGGGAAGTCTGGGCTTCTCTCCTCAGGCTGCTGCCCCCGCGACCCGACCCCGGATAAGCGGAGGATAATGAATGGATGGATGGATGCACGCCCCCAAAGTCCTGCTTGTATGCCATCATCTGACTCTGTGCCCAGTAGTCCTGCTCCAAAGAAAGGGAATCCACGCCAATGAAGTCTCTCTATTAATATTAATATTTTGGGGTAAAAATAAGCAAAATGGTCTAGAAAAAGAAGGCAGATGATCTTGAGAAGTTGATAAACAAATTCAGAAAGTAATGCCTGATATATGCAAATATATGACAGCAGATGTCAGAACATAGACACTGGAAACTGCAGACCGCGGGAAAAGAGTTTCTGAGCTGGAAGACAAGGTGAGGCTGAGCACTACCGAAGATGACAGACCCTGATGTTCTATGGATTAGAAGAACCAGCCGGAGATGTCAAACATTGTATAATCAACATTGTGCCGATCATTCAAGAGGCTGGAGGTAATCTGCGACTTCACATCAGCAACAGAGTGATCGTGCTGTTAAATACTTTAACATTGGCAGAGGGATACCTTCATATTTTTGCTGGTCAACGATCGCACGTCAAATTAAAAAGACAATTTCAAAGGTATCCAAAGCTGGAAAACATTTAAAATGCTTTAAAAAAGTTTAGTATGCTAATTGACAAAAAAAATGCTAAAACAAATAAAGCTATTGATGCTTGTTGCATTTTGTTTGGTATCAGGTTTAACCCAAAATATAATGACATGTGATGGATTTGCTTTGGAGGACAGGCCGAATGATTTGGTTGAAATTTGATATTGAGAGATTTATCCTTTATATAAATGTTCCATAAACAGGTGTGGACACACCTGTGTGAAAAGGAAAACAGTTTTGAAATAAGACACACACACACACACACACACACACACACACACACATAAAGAATCAACATTCACGTTCTCCCGTGGAACGTATATGCCGAACATTGATAAAAGCCCATTGTGTCTGGCTTTGCTTTGTTTACAAAGGGACACCATCTTGTGTCATTCCGTAGTTGTGTTTATTCTAATCATGGGAACATTTGCTCCTCTCAGGCTAACAGTGTCCCGTCTGTTGATTGGAGTCAGAGTTTTTCGGAGGTGAGTTTACACAAGGGGAGTATCAATTGCACTGCGCCTGCAACTGGCTCCAGTGTGTGTGTGTGTGTGTGTGTTGGGACAGCAGATTAAGGACACTGGATACCAACACTGAACAAACTCATCCACACAAGGTGAGTGACCTTGTGGGGGCTGAAGCTGGATTGCATCTGTCAGCAGCTATAACCCCATCATTTATTATTGTGCATAGGCATGCACAATCTAGATATCGCTTTTAGTCATATTCTTCTTCACACCAAATTTCTGCAGCTAATGGAAGCTAAACGACTGAACCTCAAGATTTCATTAATCTGCATTACTAAGTGCTATGCATTTTTAATTTTTGTAAACTTTATACTTTGAGATATTTGCGATATTAACTCTTATCGAGATAACATTGAGCCTAGCTTTCCATTGTTATGTTTGACTACGCCAATTGCTTTCCGGCTGTCAACTGGACGGCATTGCTCAGTGGGTACAGTGTGTGATCCCCACCTCAACTACATTTATCTCAATGATTACAGGCCTTCCTATGCACAAGTAATTCCTTGCGTGGAATTACATTTTATAGTTCATAATTAATATTTTCAACTGTGCACTAGACTTCACCTCTTCATCACTAGGTCTATTTCTGAGGGTTTTTTTTTTTTAAAAACAAAGCAAGAGTATGTCTCCACAACGGCAAATGCTGTAATATGTAATCTTGGTAATAAAAGAAAGATAACACGTGTGAGATTGTTGTGGAAGTTAAAGAATCAATGTGGATACTTCCTGGTTAGAGTGACTAAAGCTTGACCGCAGCATAAGTGGAAGATTTCATTTCCACCTGAACTAAATGTCATGTTTAAAGCAGAACCTGGGCCAGGAGCTGGAGGGCCTGCCTGCAGAGGACTGAGGCTCCCCTGCAACACATGTCACCACCACATTTCCCGGAGTCAAACCTTATTCAGGATTTGGAGGAATTCAATTAAAAAAAAGGCTATTTTTGCAGACAGTATTTTAAAAGGTGTTTTTGAGGTCTTTATTTTCATAAAATTAATACAAATGCTTCTTCCCAGGACAGACGGCTCTGGACCACATTCGACACACTTAATTTGCAATTTGCAAGATCAAAGATGTTCTGGTGGCGAGACATTTTCTTGTTAGCCCATCAAGAAAACATGTAAAATAATGAACAGCCATAAAATCTAACAACGAAAAAAACAACTTGCCTTTTGAACATACCAGTTTAGTGTGCATTGGATTAAGTACTAACATCAGTCTCTTATTCCACTCTCTAGTTTGAAAAACATAATCCTGTACAGACGGAGGGCTGGTGTAGGGCCAACTTTGCAATCAGCCTTCAGAAAACAGTCTGAACAGGCTTTCTGACTTGCTGTCTTTGAAGTCGGGCAGGAAGTGGATCTGGAGGATCTCGGAGAAGCCCTCTGAGACGCCCGGAGCCACAAAGTGTTTCCTGTCGCAGAGGGAATCAAACATAAGAATAATCCTGTTTGCCAAACCAGTAACCTTACATAACCCTTCTGAAAAGTTATACAACCAGGATGTTCTTTGAAATGGACACACACATTTCTATCTGCATACAGAAGACGAGCACAAATCCAACCACCAATATGGTGAGCCAGATAGAGGAGCTTTTGAAACTCCCCGTGCGGGTAGCCGTGCAGCTCTGCACGGCAGGGCTCGGCTGGGGGTGAACAGCCGACATCACAGCCATTAAGAGACTCACTTGTAGCTATGGAAGACCATGTCGTTGACCTTGACGTGTTTGACATCTGATGGGGCCATCTCACGAAACTGCAAACAGGAAGAGAACACAAGGTCAGTTCTTCACCACCGAACATTCAACCAACCAAAAGAGGGGGGGGTAGAGATAGATATATACATACTCTGTTATTGTGCTTGGCCTGCTCCAGTGATGCTGTGAAGTGAAAACAGCGACATGGGATACCGGATGCTTTGGCCACATCTATATATCTGGAAATAAAAGAAAAAGACAAATTAGAATTAGCCACACACACCCACCCACACCTCTAGCTTGGGAAATACCTTTTGCGTGAGTCAGGGTCCGGGTTGGTGTTGTCAACGACAGCACTTTGGCCATCTCTCAGAGCCCTCTCACATGCAGACACACAGCTCTGCCACGATCCCAGCGTGTCCTGACCAAAACACACACACAAAGCTGCAATCTAAACCCAATATTCTTAATATTTTCATCTTGCTGAATACGTCCCATTACCCCAAGATAAGCAGGATATTGGGAATGACTTAATCTTGGATACAGCAGTCCTATCTTATGGCATAACCTCGCACAACCTCCAACCATTAACTCGCCAAACACTGATCAGCAACATCCATGGGCATGCTGCACTGCAATCGGCATGTGTTAGCATGGCTCTGAGAGCGCGCCGCTTTGATGCTGCAGACCCCAGGTTCTGTTCCTAATGTGCAGCAGTCGCCCGAGCATGTGTAGGCCTCACGTGCTCCATCACATCTAGGTTACAACTGCCTATGTGGTTATTGCAGATCACTGGCTGATTTGAAGAGTGGCTTTGTGTGCAACCTCTCAGCTGCATGCTAATGCTAACCTAGCTTGGCGGCGATTCTAATAAACATCAAGATTGTGTAATTGCTATGCTTTTGAAAAGTTTTTACACTGTGTAGCAAAAAAAGGGTTACTGTATTGTATTGAGATCATCCTCAGATGTTCAGCACACTAATGACACAGTGTGGAGGTTGTCCTACATTGTGGCGTGATTTAGACAAACCAAGCAGAAGAATGTTGATGCCCAATTCCTGCCTGCTGAATTGTCAATATTTCTAGCAGTAGAGGGATCACTCACCCTGTTAACGTAAACATAGCCCTTTGGAACAACATGGGTGTGAAAGAAAGTGGATTTCCCAGCTGAAATAACAAACCAACAAGAAATAAATTAGCATGACAAAGTAAGGAGAAGAGAAGTGGGGAATTCAAACCAAAAGAACATTGAGACAGAGACTTCTCACATTTCAAAATGTTCCCAACGGATTAGGACAGCTGTTGTCGTGTAGAAGTGTATCCCGCTAGCTTTACACAGTAAAAAGCAGGACATAATCTGTGTGGCTGGTGCAGGTACAATGCGGGTGTGACGCATATATATTTAAAAAAAAAGGATATGGCCTTTCGATGTGTGCACAATGTTAGAAACTATTGCTGACTTTTTTTCACACAAAAAAGCACCCCAAGGAAAAGCCAACAGCAGTGCATCCCTCCACACATGAACAGGTCTTCATTCGAAGGGAGCACGGGGAGGACGGGCTATTCGTAGACGCTCCATGGTCAATGTGTTGCTGAGAGAGCTATTTAGCATGTAGTGCACAGCTCAATTAAATGTGACTCTACCCTTTAGTTTCTAACGCAGATGGCTTCATTCTCTCTTTACATTGTAACAACAATTAATGAATTAAATGGCCTGATATAAATCTAATAATATAATACAAATATTATAATAATGTGGTCCCTGTGGCTGTCACAGGCCTGTAATTAGCCTGTCCAACAAAACTACTGGATGACATACCCGTCTGTTTACCTACATGACTACCTGCTTGGACGCTTTGCATTCCCTCACTAAGCAGAACTGGAGTCTTCCTCCAAGGCTAGCCAAACCTATTGCTAAAGCTAGTGAGCTGGGCATGGGTTTTGGGGAAGTTGCCTTGGAGGGAGGCATGAATGGAAAGGTGACTTTTTGTTTGTTTGGATACTTTCAAAATCATACTAGCTAGCTTATTCTAGCTTGTTTCCCCAAAGTTACCCAGCCTAGCTTTAATCACCCAGTTTAGGAAATGTCATAAAAAGTGCCAAAATTGCTAGCTCAAATTAAGGTCCTTTTGTCTCACAAAACAGCAAAAATAATCTAAAGCAACTATAATACTTTTTTATACTTTATGATCTGAAACACAGAGAAGCAACCCAATATTTGCATTTCTTAAGCGGCAAACAATGTGTGTTTAGCAATCAACACCATTTTCTGTCCATCAACAAATCCCTTCATCTGCCCATCATTTCAGTATGAGGTCACTCACAAGCAGGGAAGCCTACAGCCACAATGACCTCCGTCTGGTTGGAGGTGAGGGAGGCGCTGGGGGGGTCGTACAGCCGGCCCCTGGAGTCCAACTTCCTCTGGGGGAGCGAGACGAGACGCTCATAAACGGTTTAGCACAGGCGATGCACACGTGCATCGGTAGGCCTACGACTAGTTATTGCAATTGGTAGATAAAATGCTGCTATTCATGGCACAGGGCGGATACCACTCCCATCACTCACAGGGTCAAATTCAGGCAGGCTGTAGGGGGCGCTCTTCCATCGCAGGAAATACTCTTCAGGCGTGTGGAACTGGAGTCCAAGGTTCAGAGCGAACTAGGGCATTAACAGGAACAGCAGGAATGGGTGTAGGTAGTAGGATAATACTTAAATTAAATCATTGTCACTTTGTGTTAAAATAACTTGGGCTGGGCTCATGTATTATAACTAATTGCACCATACCCCATTCCAACACCAGAAGGGTAAATGAGATGACTTCACGGTGCCGATGGATAATGGAGGTGGAATGGGTGGGGCGAGATGGCGAGAGGGAGGCAGGAATCAAGACAAGCAGCCGGCACAAAAGTTGGGAGGTCTCACCAATCGATCGCTGCAGGAGAAGTCCTTCTTCTTCTTGCCCGGAGCCCAGTTGACCGGGCGGCCCGCTGCGTCTGTGATCAGAGACAATAGAGCGTCACGCCTGTGTGTCTGTGGTGATGCAGTGAGGCCTGTGGGAGGGCGTAACTGTGATGGATGTAGCCCTCCAGAGACTCACCTCCGACATAAAAGCTCTGACCAAGATCAACGGTCACGCCACCGTTGGCCTAGGGGGAGAAAAAAAAACACTCCCATGGTTAGAATTATCACAACGACATGACAACAAAGTATGGAATCCCTTTGTTAAATTGAAGGATGAGTAATTGACTGATGCAAAGCAAGCAAAACAATATCACGTGACACAGACACGACATGGTTCGATTCTTGAGTAGAACGTTGATCATTTTTATGTATTTATTTGACTTTTAGGTACTTTTGGTCGTATTTCACCATGGTTTACTTTTTCACACAGGTGTGTCCACATCCCCGTCACTGGTTTACGGTAAATTCCTGGACCCGTCGCGACGAATACCTAGCACAGACACAGACACCCCACAGACTTCATATAGACGTCGCATAGGCTGCTGTGCACCACACTGTCAATACGCTTGGGCAGTACACCAGGGTATTTAGAAATACCGATGGTGTCATCACAATACCTTCAAAATACCTACCCCGACATCTTATCAAAACATTTTCTATTATGTTGATATAATATTCGCTGTTGCATTGTGATTGACCGAAATGGTATGAAGGTATGTAAAAATAGACACCACCCAAGCCTACTTGACAGCCATGTAGAACAACATATACAACCTGTATGGGCAGCTGAAGGCTACTGAGGATGTCCTCCACTTTAGACTTAAAGACTTCAGGTTTCAATTTGCCTCTGGCGATCCCCATCTGGTTGGTGAAGAAAACCACCTGCAAACAAAGTGAATGTGGAGGAATGTATTTTGAAGGAATCTGTTTAAAATGTTTACTAAACTTCTTACTTCAAACAAGGCTATTTGATAACTAACTAGGGTAATCACTTGAATAATCACTCGGTTGTCACAGGGCAAAACATAAAGAAAACATGTGCATTTATGTTCTTTTTTTTTTTAAAACGTCAGGCAAGAAGTTGTGCTGGAATGTCACTCATCCTTACCTTGTGTCCCTTTTTCAGCAAGCTAGCCAGCCTCGGCTGAATCTCTGAGAACAGAATCCTATCAATGAAACACACAAGAAGACAAAAACAAGACTGTGAACCACCTAGACGAGAGACAGACTGATCAATCAGACAGACATAATTGCATGTCTTACTTCCAATCATCTGGTGCCGTCGGAAATACTTTGCCAGACTTGGTAGTGATGATACAGCCATCTATATCAAACCCAGCAATCTGGAAGAGGATTACAACAAAGGAACGAGCAAAACATATCCTGTAAAATACAGGGAAATCATTTAACTTGATTCACAAATGAGAATCACGTCCCTGTGACAACAAAACATAAAATCAGTTAAATGCTATGCAAATACTTCACAAAATGTCTCATCACAAAGACTATATTGTACCTAGTATTATATTGTATTGCTTTGTTTAAAATGCAATACAATTATGACTTTATTTGCATTGTTTACATTCATGGCAGGCGCATGCACGCAAAATGCTTGAACGCAGATTCAGTACAAACAAAAGTAATTTTGACAAATTATACTGGTGATACCAGGAGAGACTTTTAAGACAATATTCCTCCTCACCTTCCCACTGGCCCTGACCCCGGCAGCAGTGTAGAGCAGCAGGTTCCCAATCTGCTGCCAGTGGCTTTTTGGACACACCGAGGAAGACAGTGAAGATGATGTTGCAGACGATGCTCTCTCTGCCATCTTCTGCAGCTGCCTCAGTTTCTCCTCTGCCACGCTCTCCTCCTCCTCCTCCTCCTGTTTCTCAATTTTGTCCCAGGCGTCGGAATCTTCTTCATTTCTCTTCTGACGCTTCGTGTCAGAGTAGCCCCCATCCGGGCTCAGAGATCTCTTAGATGACTGAGGGTGAACAAAGTATACAACCAAACATAAATAGTATACAATGTATACCACTGTACTTTAGTTTATTGTAAGAGGTGCAATGTCATGTTTGAATTGTATACATGTATGTTGAATGTGGATATTGGACCAAACATGACTGAATATCATACCTTCACAGGAGAGGAGGGAAAGAAATCTCTGATACTGCGTTTGGGTCCAAGGCTTGTTGGTGTCTCTTTCCCTTTTCCGTTCCGAGCTCCTTTGGTCTTGTCGCTTGCTTTCAGGTTCCCCTGTGCCCTGCTGGCAGTGCTTCCATTGGAGCTTACAGAGTAATGGAGTTTAAATGGGTGGCTCTGGTTCACCAAGAAGAGGGTTCCTCCCTGGCAGAGCTTTCCAGATTGTCCTCTGACCAGCTTCTCACTGCCAAGAAAACAGGGGTTGGGGCCCAGCTGCAAGATAACGAGAAATGCTGATTCAAACGTGCATGGGTCGTCTAACTTTCTACAACATGTTTCACATGTAAACAATCACATCAAATTATATTTGAGATGTATCCTACCTGAGTGACGAGTACATCGTTGTTCTCGTAACATGCCACCAATTTAACTAAAACATAAAAGTTAACATATCAATATGATATACGTCGATTTACAATCGTTTATGTGCAGCCCACTAAAAGAGTCACTCATACCCTGGTGCCTGGAACACTTTTGGTCAGTGACACCGGTCTCGGGACCTCGACCCAAAATCACAGCTCGTCCGTCTGACAAAGGGATACAAGCCCCTGAATCGCTTAAAAGTGCGCAGGACATCGAGGAGAAGGGAATAACGGGGTAAATACATGTACCGATAGCGTTTTATGGAAGGACTATACTATTTTGATGGCGCAGTAGCTTCATATAGTTAATAAACAAGGTTAACTAATAGTCAAAATTGAGCTCATCCGATGGTGTTTCTTGGGTTTCTGGCAAGTCCCCCCGGAAAATAGATTCGTCGAGAAACGTGAAATATGTGGTCCGCTATTTTAGGTTCCGCTAATGGACTATCAATAACAATCGGTTTCGTTTCATCGTTTGGTCTCAGTTCTTGCTGTGGACGGAGTTCCAGTTTTTGTTAAAATGGTTTGTTTGGGTATTTATTACATTGCAGGGTGTAGACAAACAATACATTTGAAAGCTCAGTGCGATTCATATGTTGTATGTGTATGTGTCGTATTTATGCTTCAGTAGGCTGGTGTTCATTTATATAATTATAATGTAATTGAATATAATGTAATGTAATATAATGTAATGTAAGCAGGATGGACAGGTTTCTCAGTCGACGCACTTGTAACTTTTCTTGTTTTCCGAAGCTTTGGCAACACCCTGTGATTGTGAAAGATGGTGGTGTAGGTGTTGCTCGACAAGGTAAAACTTTAGTAGGCAGTGTAGGTAGTGCAGATATTTTATAGTAGTTTAATGCGTTCTTTATTAAAACATCCTGAAATTGGTAAATTGTTTAACATTAATTAATTATTTCCGTGGCACAATTCGTCTTCCATAATCGTCGGGCTGTGTTGTCCTCCACCCATCCAAGCTCCAGTTTAATTTATGATGTTGAGGTGAACAGAGTCTGACAGACAGGTGAAGTGACAAACAGGTTACCTGCCGGGTTCCACCCACTCTCTTGCTACGGAAACATCCACGTCATCTGTCTTTACTCATAACACGGCAGGTGACTGTTGTGCTTTTCACAAGTCTAGTGAGTTCTCTTGCTCCCTCTTTGTTGCGTTGTATTCAGACGCACGGATCGTCTTCTCCAACTGGTGCTGTTCGGGAATAGCAGGACGCAGGAAACTTATCTGGAGGTAAACACATTTGTTTTGGTTGTTTGTTTTTTGGATGTACGATGTTAATATGTTGTAAATGTATTTTGCCGATACGCCAGTCATACCCGTGGATGTGGCTTGAAATCGCAAGCCACTTTACAAAGTTATCATTCCGTGGAGTAAAAATAATAATAATTAATTGCATTTTGACAGGGTTTTAATGGATGATAATGTCAACAGATATAGGCTATGTATACAGAACAGCATAAAGTGATCATTCATTCAAATAGGTATGCATTACTCTTGTTATCTATTAAAAAAAAAACTGAAAGTGTTTTATCATGTGCTCTCCATTTCAGTACGTCGCTCCATCACATTTTCAACTTTGATCCAACAATCAGGACTAGAGCCTTTTAAATTGGGACATACATTTTACACACACATACACACCCTCGGAGCACCACTCAGCTCAGTCCCCCCCTGCCGACACCCCACCCCAGCCTAATTATGGGCACCCTCTCTCACCACGAGAAGGCCTACGCCTCCATAACCTCAGGCCTGAGAGAGCTAGACATTCGAGGGTCAGCCGTCCCGAGCGACCTGGTCCTGATAGGAGAGCACGCCTTCCCTCTGGCCATGAATGCCCAAGGCCAGGTACTGATGGCCGCCTCTCTCTTTGGACGTGGACGCATGGTTGTCCTGGGTCACGAGAGCTACCTGACCACCTTGCCCGCTCTGGTGGAGAATGCCCTCACCTGGCTCAGAGGCGATGGCTCTGAAAACCCCCTGGTTGGGGTTCACCAGAGCTGCAAGCCAGTGGCGGATAACCTCAGCCAGTCTGTTTTCCAGGCCCAAGTGTTGGGAGGCTTCCGCCAAGACCTGGGGCTGGGTGTGTATGTGGTGGACGCTTACAGCGTGGCTCCAGATGTGAAGTCCCTGGTGGAGTTTCTGAAAGCTGGAGGAGGGCTGTTGATCGCGGGGCAGGCCTGGTCCTGGGCTGGAGACCACCCCAAGGAGAATGCTCTACAGGCCTTCCCAGGGAACAAGGTCACGAGTGTGGCGGGGATCTACATCTCTGAGCACTACGTGAAGGTCGATAATCTGCCCATTTATCCTCAGATTCCAACCTCCTGGCTGGCTGTGGCGTACGTTATTTTGCTGTTCATTTTTGGCTTTTGTTTTAACTTTATTGACCTGACAATTGGTGTAATAACAGATCATTCAGCATATGCAATGCTGAATGCAGACTAGAGATAGAGTCAAGCCAGTCAAGCAACTAATCAACCACAACACAACAAATATTGATTGAACGTTTTAGCCTGTTGATGCTAAAGCTATTATGACGTTGCTTGTTCTCTTTTATGTATTTCCATAATCCAGAATCGGCAAGGACTTTAAGGATGATTTGGAGTTCCTTCTGCAGGGCGTGCCCGAGTTTGACATCAGCGGCTCGACCGCATCCGAGGTCCTTGTGCACGGCCCGCTTGCCTTCCCGATCGGAACCACCTCGGGCGGACGGGCTTTCCTGGCTGGAGCCTACTACGGCCAGGGCCGGGTCATCGTGGCCACACACGAGGGCTTCTTGGGCCGGAAGGTGGGCCGAACAAGTCTTCACCTCAACCATTCCTTTGTTCATCACCTTTTTTTGTTTGTTCAAGTGCAGCACAAGCAGGTTTCTAAAACAACAACTGGACACGCTTCAAAGTAGTGGTAGAAATAGTAACTTCAATAGGTTAGTAGAATTGTAAAGGTTATCTATGATTATTTGGTGCCATAGTCTTTTGAAATCAAAAGTACTAAGAAGGTTCATTGTAGATACCGGCAGTGAAAAAAGCATTGCATCATCACAGCCATATTCTTTTAGGGGAGAGCCCCTTCATGATCAGCCTAATTTAAGTTCCAATAAAGAAAAACTAGACTGGGTGCAGCTACATACACATCTATCTGTCCTTTTATTGCAGGGGCTCGCTCCATTTTGGAAAAACGCTCTTCTTTGGTTGGACGAGGGCCGTAACGGGGTGATTGGAGTCCAGCCAAACCTTACCCACGCCATGACCCTGTTCAGCCAGACGGGGGTGAACTGTCAGAAGTCTGGCTTCAGAAAGGACCTGAGTGTGTTTGTGTGCACAGCTTACAGCGACAAGCAGGCAGAGGAGATTCAGGAGTTTGTGGCTGAAGGAGGAGGTCTGCTTATTGGTGGCCATGCCTGGTACTGGGCCCAGTCCCACCCTGGGAAGAACCCACTGACAGATTGTGAAGGTAGCTCATGATAAAGTGTGCTCACAGTTTGGGCTCAATTATAATCACAATCAATGTATTACATGGCTTTGATGAATGCTCGATTCTGATTCGTCAATTATGGCATTCAGCTCACCTATTTCTATTTAACAGAAATAACTGTCTTTATATCACAGACCGTTGCTCTGGAAGCTTTTTCCATCTGTTTAATGTAACAGATGATTTTTTTCACGCAATACAAATTTAAATTAAAATACATTTTTAAATCAATATACAAATTGTATTATATTTAGCATCAAATTATTGATTTCTTTAGTAAGTAGCTGTGTCATAACCAGGATAACGTACACAAACGGATAAAGCAATATACTTTCAGATCTATTTGTTAATTTTGATATTCAGTGCTCCAGTGTTTCATACTGTACACCAGGGAACCATGTCCTGAACAAGATGGGCCTGAGTCTGCTTGGAGCTATAGTCGAAGCAGGATGCTACAAGGCTCCGAACCCCGACAAGGCCTGCCAGGACAACTACCACTTCCGCCACATGCTGCAACGCTTTGCCAGTCATGTGACCCAGGGGGAGGAGCTTACGGCCCACGAGGTGGCCGGTCTGAAGAAGCTGGGAGGCGACTGTTCAAACTACCTGAAAATGAAGGCCCACCACTGCCCCACCTACACCCAGGTGTTGTCCTCCCTCACTGAGATCCTGATGAAGTCTGGCATGCCAAAGGTGAGCATCCCAGGACGGATTTTGCCTCTACACAATAACACTTCCTTCGCCTATCTTGTGTGTCTGCTACCCTGTATGCTGTATGTAAAGTATTTGTCACCTCTACTGTGTATGCTCTTACAGCTATTGTGAGAGCATAAGTGTTTTATTTTCCCCCCCAAAGCTTTCAGGATGTTTTATTGTATGTTGACAAGCTAAATGTTAGCAGGACTGTGGTTCGAACCTAGTAAGCAATGCTTACTTACAATGCAATGCAATTAGTTAGCAATGCTTAGTTACTTCTTTTAACTATTTTCTCTTTTTTTTTATTCCTGGATTTGAGTCTCAAGTGAATATATTGAAAATTTCAGCTAAAAGTCAGCTAAATCAGTCTAAAAGTAAGATGCACTGTCTAGGATTTTTATTTGGCACTATAGATTAACATGAATATGTGTTGGTTGTCCTCTGTCTTCTTTCAGATGTTAGGATTACTTTTGACTTGACTAGGATGTACAGCAATATAGGACAATATACAAACAGGGAACAGCGGAGTCTAGTGGTTAAAACAAACCATTGCTACGAAATCAAATCAAGTGTCAAAATTCCTTATCAAACATCATTCAGGTCAGAACATTTCCAATGTTTCTCCCTGTGTCCTTCTGTCATCTAGGCGTGTAGTAAATGCCCAGCGAAAAGCCCCAAGGACCACCTCCTCCTCTCTGTGGGGCCAGAGGTTTACAAGGTGTGCCCTTATCCAGATGCACTCCTGCCTTACCTCATCAAGGACAACCCAGTCATGCCTGTGTTCTATAACTACAAAATCCCCATCAATGTCAACACTGCAGGTCAGCTGACACAAGTGGATCACATATGTAGATGTCTGTGTTTACCAGACACTAATTCCAGTCTACTTTGCAACTGTGTGTGTGTGTGTGTGTGTGTGTGTGTGCGTGCGTGCATGCGTGCACGTTAGGTCCAGAGTGGCTCAGTACTGGACTCTACCTCGCTCCTGGTATGAAGACATACATGGCTTTCCCTGCACAGATTGTCAACAAAGGATGGCATGTATGTACATTGCTCGATTGTACTTTAGCAACATGATGTAACTGTGTTTACACACGTTCCGCACAGTCCTAAAAACTACTGAACTACTTAGCGCTATGTTACAGTATTTGGCCGGTTTTCTAATCCCCCAGGTTGATTGTTGACATGTCTAACTCAGTCATGATGTTTGCCCACTGACCCCCCCTTGTGGTGTCTGTGAGTTCCGACAGTGGGAAGACTATCAATTGATTATCAGTGTTATTCAAAAGGGTGTTTAGCAGCTCCCATAGCTGCATTTGTCCATCCCAGGTAAGGGCAGGTTAGTGCATACGAACAGCCCAGGCCAGCTAGCTCTCTGCAATACTGCCCACAAATGAACAAATGAGCACGTTTTGATGTGTTTACTTGCCACTGCACATGCTCACAGACTTGAGAGACTGTGGTGCACAGTGGTCATTCTCAGTGAAGATAGTGGATGCAGAGCAACATTTTTGTGAGGGTGTGGAGTGTAGGAGGAGGTATTTGTTTATCTGATTGGAAAGCAGCCTAAGCATTCTTGATTTACAAGCCACTGTGCATACTCACAGACTGAGAGACTGAGAGGCGAGCAGCTGGAATTCTTGAATGTCCAATTAAATAAATATCTTTGAGCATGCGCAGTGGTGAGTAAACATCCAAGAGCGTAAACTTGTGTTGTACAAACCAAGAGACAGCTCGGGAGCATGTTTGGGACAAAATGGTCGCCATCGGCTCACCAACTGCCCAATTTTGAAACACGCATACGCTGTAAGAGGGGGTGAGTTGAACGAAAGTCATGGCTGATTTACGTGTTAACACAGACAATGTCAATAATGAACCTGGTTCATTACGTATAGATTTGGTACAGACAAGAAGTACGACACATTTCGAGTGTAGCCCAGGAATGTTTTAGTTCAGCTCTATTCACTGCAAATGAGTCTGCGGCTCTTTCCTGTGGGTCCTATGCAGGGAGTAACTCTCACTGTCTTCAGGTCCAGATAGGATGTCAGACAGATCGCCTCAAGGACAAGGAACTGAAGCGGGCGCCATGTGTCCACGAGCGCTTCCCCGTCACCTCGGAGATGATGCAGGTGTGCAACCTCTGGGGGGGGCTCATCTACATTGTGGCCCCAGCCAAGACAAAGGTGGAAGGGGCAGAGGTCATGGTGCAAGTGGCTGTACCTGCCGCCTATTACAAATTAGGTGAGTCTTTTTCGATGGTGACTAATGCATGTGGTTGTGTTTGGGGACACCCAGTAAGTACATACGCACTAACACAGCCCGAGTGAAGAACTTGCAATCATGCTGGCTGGATTCTAGTTAAACCTTCAGGTGTCTGAGTATCTCTCGCTCACTGCTCTCTGCAAAGTGGAAACAACTACTACTTCTGCCCAGCATACTTCCACACGCTTCCACTGTCAAGTGGGAGCATGTCGGGACAAGCAGCTTCGGCTGTTCCAGCCTGCTGATGGAAACGTGTGCGTCTAGAATGCCTGTAAACCAGAGCGTCTTCTTCCCCAGGTGTGACAACACAAGCTGATTGGGCACTGATGCGCAAGTCCCCCGCCCCCTGGGCAGAGCTGGAGTTCGACAACATCATTTTCACCGTGCCGTCCGACGCCATTCGAGACCTGGAGCGCCCTGAGGATGTGGGGGCGCTCTGGAATAGAATCATGAAGGGGATCGCTGACCTGGCAGTGATCCCGCACAAATTCCCGCGCAAGGAACGTTTTGTAGCTGATGTGCAAATTTCCCATGGTGGGTGGCCTTTTTCGTCTTTCTATCCTATTCTTATGTTTGTTTGTTTTTTTGTATTCCCCGCTCCTTTGCGTTAGTAATAGATAAGTATTAGGTTGTGCCCTTCCCAAAAATATTAGATTATTTATTTTTGAAGGAATGAAGCAGAATACCTATCTGATACTCCCTGATTCTTTTCACCCAGGTTGGATGCATGCCGGCTATCCCGTCATGATGTTCGAGTCTGTGGCCCCACAACTGGTGAACCCAGAGTCTTCTGGACGCAAAGACCTCTGGGGCTTCATCCACGAGTTGGGGCACAACCAGCAGAGGGGCTGCTGGGAGTTTAGTCCAAACACCACAGAGTGCACGTGCAACCTGTGGTCGGTGTACGTGAATGAAGAGGTGCTGGGGACAAAGCGGGCAGAGGTAAAATACAAACCTGGTTTTGATCCAAATATAGTGAGAAATTCACCGAAAAGGATTTAGCTCAGCTGTAAGGTGCAGTGTGGAGGATTTAGCTACGGCGGCCTGTACTGGTCTGTAAGGTGTCAGTGGGACGCATCCTTGTGATTGGATGCTAGCTGTGACCGCCAAAAGTTCCGCTCTAATTACATGAAGTACTACGTTAACCGGTTAAAGTTGGCGGTCCTAGTCCAGGAGGGTTTCTCTAACGCTTGGCGTGTAAAGGCTTGCTGTGTGTGGCTGTACCTTAAGACAGCGGTTAATGTCCCTCAAATTGATTAAGTTGTTTGATTAGTCATTTCAATTTTTTTCATCCAACTGCACCAGGCCTTTACACTACATGTGTCCGAGAAGGTTCACCCTCTCCGGGCGGACAGCAACTTAAGATGGTTGCCGTAGCACTGATCAGTGGTAACTGCACAGCACACATAAGGGAGAGACTTTCCACGTTTACAGGTAGCGTCCAATCAGAAGGACGCGTCGAGGTAGCGAGTACTAACCAATCACGGCACACGTCGATGTAACAATGGCACGCTGGAAAACCACTGACTGTGTCTCTTAGGTGATTTGAAATTGAATGATACAAATGTTTTTTTATTTCAGCTAGAAATGTCCACCACTCGTCTTTCTCCTGTATACTGCATCTTGGTGTGGTTGTAATCCTATTTTACAGAAGGAACCCTCTCTCTGCTGCTACACTTGATACAGAATTACAGGTGCAACCTTAGTTAGTGTGGTCCAGTCAGGATTCAACAATTCAAGAAAATAATTGACGGTGCAGGGTAAAGGTGCAGGGCACTGCAGCTGAAATGGACATTCAACACTGCCTTCAATTGCAACACTTCCAATGATGAGTCCAATGATTACATAGAAATTGTAATGTTACAGATGTTATGTTGCATACCCTGCAGGCCCATCCAGCTTTGAAGCCTGATGCGCGGTTGACTCGCATGAAGGCATACATCAAGGACGGCAGGAAACTTGGGAGCTGGAGCATGTGGGTGGCCTTGGAAACATACCTACAGGTTAGAGATGAAGACATGAAAAAGGGAAAAATTGTATACACAACCCAGGCTTTTTATGCATTTCATATTCATTTCATGTCCATTTCCACCCAACAGTCAATAGAATTCAGTGCTCAACAATCACAGAAAGATGTGTTACCAGGCAACCCCATTTGGGACTCACTAGCCACTACATATGGTCTTCCCACCCCCACCCTCCTCCCTATGTCTCTTCCTGTCACCACCTCAGCTCCAGGAGGCGTTTGGCTGGGGAGCCTTTAAGAAAGTGTTTGCCGCCTACCATGACATGAAGAACGTCACCGGGGACAACAAACACAAGATGAACCTCTACACCAAGACTTTCTCCTTGGCCGTGGAGAAGAACCTGTGTGCCTTCTTCAAGGCCTGGGGCTGGCCCATAGAGGCAGCCACTGAGGAGGAACTGTCCAATCTGCCTCCATGGACCGACCACCCCATGGCTCAGTACCAGTGAACCTCCGTGTTGCCTCCGTATTGAGACCATACCATGAGGATAGATGGCTTTTCTGTTGGGAGACAAAGGCTTCTTCTATTCATTTTCTTTTTTAAATACTATGACACTTTTGGTGGTTAGACGTAGGGTAGATTGCAATATAAACACATAGTTAATGAGCTAAGCTGTATAAAGTATTGTGTCCAAAGAAGGATAATTCTGCTCTATTTCATGGGTAAGAGGACTTTATTAGAAATGTTACCACAAATTCTTATTTTTTAAACTGTTCCCAAGAACCAATGAATATGCATCATTTACTGGGGAATGCTAATGACTTGTGTGGCACACATGGGTTAGAAATGGGTTAGAAATAATTCATCAGAAGGAAAAGTAAGACTGCATGTGTTTTAATGTATGTGTATTGGAATGTGTCTGTTTTGTCTTTTTTCTTCCTTTGTGTTTTCTTATCAATTATTGAATTTTACTGTGGGCCTTATTATGTGAAACAGAATCAACACTACTCTATGTTACACAAGTTTACCAAATGTTTCTATCCATTCATATAAAATGTGCCTTGCCTTGAGAACATGGTTTATTTAACAACAATAGTGCAATTAGGAAGGGAGTTCATATATTGGCTGCTAATTGTCCCCTCGCCTTACTCCATTGACCTTCTCTAAAGCAGTTGGCAGCCTAATCATCCCATATTAACGAGTATAAGGGTCGAATTTACAAGCCTTTGATAACAACCCATACGGTCGTTCAGGCGGTTGAGCTACTGTTCAGAGGAGGAGGTTATGCCTCCCCATGTCTTTTGGATTTTGGTGTATCATGGTTGTAGGGCCGTTGTTGTCAAAAAACGAGCAGAACGTGGACAATACAGATAAAGGAAATATAAAGTGGCTTAATGAGAATAGAGAGAGTGAGAAAGATGGCACAGCACTATTGTGTTTTCAGGCTGTGCCTGAAAACACAATAGTGCTGTGCCATCTGATCCTACACTTTATAAGTTTAGGATCCACTTTATATTAATATAACTTTATAAACTTTATAATGCAAAACAAACAATCAATAACACAAAAACACATTGAGGAGACTTTGTAAGATAAATATACTGTATATATAAAAGAAATTTATCGGCATGTCAGATGTCACTTTTATATGAGCGGCCTCATTACATTAATTTCCTGAGCCTATTTTGGCATCTTTTGGTAACACTAACATTAGGCCCAAGGACCAGGCTGTAAGATAAGCAAACAGTTCAGAACTTCCTGTCCACATCTCTGTAAGCCTTTCTATAAAATAAAATAAAACACATCTGTCCCCCATTCAGTGAAACTACCAAGAGGGAAAAGACTAAACAAAGACTGTTGTTACAAAGCATCCACTGGGACATGGTTGTTCAATGAGTCATATACTCTCTTCCAGTTTTCCAAACAGAACATTTTCATCAAGCTTGTAGACTACCACTTCGTACGAAACCATACACCTAAGATTATCAAAATGATCATTTCTAGTGCACATCTGTTTATGCAATTATTGATAATAAAGACTAAAATAAAGATTAGTTTATATATATATATATATATAGCCTAATAGTCATAAATTTCAGAGTCATGTGCCACTTAATCTAGCTAGCACTAACACCTCAGGCACACTGCAAGATACTGCTGTTAGGCTGTAGGCCTAAGCATTATTTATGTGTCGAAATAAGTATTAAATTGCTCCATATTCCAACAGCTATATCAATGATTATTTGGTCAGTGACATTGGGGTCTTCCATTCAGTCCCTTTGCTCTGCGGTCAACTCAGGAATATATTTTTTCTGGTCTCCCGCTCCAACTTTATCTAATCAGGAGAGAGAAAAATAAAATACCGTCCGACAATTCATGTTATGTGTTAACACACAGCGTTGGGTCGTTTTAACGCGACATTTAAGACGTTATTTGCTAATAGCCTTCCACAGGTCCCCAGTTTGTCAAACTCAGCACAGTCTGTGACGTAAGCAGCGTGTCCGGCAATTGAGAAGCGTTGTCAAATAATTGTAATATAATTTAGCAATTAGTCACGAGAGGGTGTGGATTATGGAAAAATGAGGAACGCCTCTCAGGCGTTCCTTATTATGGGGGTTGTAGTGCCAGGACCGGTGATCAACAGCCAGGCGACGCCGATCGAGGTAGAGGGGGAGGCGTTGGCGTGACAGTACCCCCCCCCTGAGGCGCGTCTCCTGACGTGCGGCGTCGCCCACCAGGAGGGCTACCAGGAGCGGAGCAGGGAACGTCAGGCGGCACCCCTCTGGAGGCCGGCGGCGGGGGCGCGGGCCCTCCGGAGGCCGGCGGTGAAGGCAGAACCCCCTGGACTCCTGAACTGCCGCTGGGACAAGGGCCTCAGGGGAAGCTGAAGAATCTGGCGGCGGAGTCTCCGGAGCGGCCGCAGTCTCCGGGGGCGGCGTCGGACGGACGGCCACCTGCGTGCGTGGAGCGGGCGTCGGACGGACGTCCCCAACTGGGGACAGCTGCGGCCCAGCTGCGGCGACAGGAGGCCGCTGCGGCGGAGCGGCGGAGACCGGAGGCCGCTGCGGCCCAGCGGCGCAGACCGGAGGCCGCTGCGGCCCAGTGGCGACAGAAGGGCGCTGCGGCCCAGCGGTGGCGACAGAAGGGCGCTGCGGCCCAGCGGTGGAGACAGGAGGGCGCTGCGGCCCAGAGCCGGAGACAGGAGGCCGCTGCGGCCCAGCGGGGAAGACAGGAGGGCGCTGCGGCTCAGTGGCGGAGACAGGAGGCCGCTGCGGCGGAGCCAGGAGGCCGCTGCGGCCCAGCGGCGGCCTGGCTGGACAGCGGAGCCGCAGGCTTGGTGGCTCGTCTCGCAGACCGCGGTCCCCCGAATGCCAGACGGGTTCCCCAGAACGGGTTGGCCTCAGCTGGCCCGTTCTGAGGCTTGGTGGCCCGTCTCGCAGACCGCGGTTCTCCGAATGCCAGACGGGTTCCCCAGAACGGGTTGGCCTCAGCTGGCCCGTTCTGAGGCTTGGTGGCCCGTCTCGCAGACCGCGGTCCTCCGAATGCCAGACGGGTTCCCCAGAACGGGTTGACCTCAGCTGGCCCGTTCTGAGGCTTGGTGGCCCGTCTCGCAGACCGCGGTCCCCCCCGTGCCAAACGGGCGCCCCCGTATGGATCCCTCTCTGCCGGGGCTGGGACTCCTCCACTCGCGGCGTCGGAGGCGGCGCAACTCGTCGCCGGCCAGCGCCGGAGAAGCTCACGGAGCAGTGCCTCCTCCGCTGCCTCTGCTGGGGCTGGGACTCCTCCAATTGCGGCGTCGGAGGCGGCGCCACTCGTCACCGGCAAGCGCCGGCGAAGCTCACGGAGCATTGCCTCCGTGCTCGCCATCCGCTGCTCCCATACCTCGTCGGTAGGGAGCCGCTTGAGCACGGAGGCAAGCGTGGGCTCCTCCGCTGCCTGGTCCGCTGTCTCCATCGGGGGTGAGTGGTTCTGTGACAATACGGGGTTGAGCGGAGACAAGAGCGAGACCAAGCAGCGTAAACGGTGTAACAGAGAGTTTAATTCAAGTGCCGGACGAAACCGGCACAGGCGCACACAGCGAGATGTGTGCGTCAAACAAATAGCCAAGACAGGAGTACGTCCATATCTTAAATATAAATACATACAACACAATACCAATACACGCAACCACTCACAAAGGGGAGACAGGAGACACGAGGTTAAATAGGGAAACAAACAAGACACAGGTGAGACACATTGGGAATCAGACACAGGTGGCTGCTAATGATCACCGGGGATTCTGGGGGTTGTAGTGCCAGGACCGGTGATCAACAGCCAGGCGACGCCGATCGAGGTAGAGGGGGAGGCGTTGGCGTGACACTCTTGCTGTTTTTCCACAGGTTTACCAGCAGGTTAAGAGATAGGCCCTGCAGCGTTCATCAGGAAGTGTCACGCTTGCATTTCTTTTTACGAGACCATTTAAAAGCAAAATCGCGAAGATGAAGTTCATACTGTCAGACGTTAAGCTCCTCCCCGGCCCCCACCACCCACCGCCTCTCTGTTCTCCAAGACCATCGCTGCCTGAGGCTGCTGTTCAATCTGTTGAAGCAGGGCTGTGAAGAAGTAGGGCTACTATCCACCGACAACCTTTTTGCCAAATCGACCACCACCTGAGGGTAATTTTCTTTCTTTTACTATCCAGTCTTTAGGCCTACTTCACAACTGTAATGTTAAGCCATAGTCATTTTTACACCTCCTTTAAGAAATATAATTCGGAAATGCTGGGGTTCTGTCATGCAAGATCAGTGGGCTGAAGTTGCACTGCCTACATCAAAGATCAGAGATCTGAATCATGACATCATCTCGCCGGATTGTCCTTGCAATAGACGATGATGCGCAGCTCAATAGGCTTATGCCTTCCCCAACACACGGTGCAATTTAGTAACTTATTTACTGCATCCGAAGGTTGTGCAAATGTAGTGTAGTTTAAACTAGAAAAATAAATACATTGCAACGACAACTGCAAGGTTATCTGACGATCTCTGTGTTGATGACAATCACGCCTGAAGTGATGCGAAACTCTTTTGAAGTGATCTCGAAACTTTTTGACCAAGTCAAAATGTCACCATGTATACGTCTGGTTTTCTTTAGATTTTTATGAACACCCTACAGCTGCAAATAGTCTTTATAAAGGACAGCTCAACTGTGAATTTCAATCAATCCATACTCACATTCAGGCCACAGATATGTCACCTCAGATTTTTACCATCCAAAGATCAGTTATCAACAAGTCATTATCTTAGTCCGGGTGAATATACTGTATGTGTTTGTGGGAATTTTTGGGGATTTGCTAAACTACACATTTGTGGAAAGGTTATGGTATAAGGAGTCAGAAAATCAATGTTTGTATTTGCACAGATGTCTGAAACTCTAAATATTAATATCTCAGCTTCTGAGTAAGCTGAAGTGTTGATTTTAACGCTAAACGCACATTTTCAGGGGCATGGAATCCAATGGTGCTAGTTACAAAGCTGCAAGACTTTATCAAATTAACTCAAACAACCACACCAGGTCAAAAATGACCTGGTGTGGTTGTTTTCTGCATTGTAATGAAAAGTTGTTCATATTTAATATTCCATGTTCCTCCAAAACCATGTTTTTTTTAATTCATCCCATTGAAATACATCCACAATATGACTAAAACACAAACCCATAAAACAAACACATCACAAGCAGTTTGTCAGATAACTCAGAGATCCTTTTATTGAAGAGTTTAAAATTAGCTAACATAAAACTTAGAAGTTGGATGTCGACGCGCACATCTAGACCACAGTATGATTACACAATCTTTTTAATTAGACAGTTTCTATACATCATCTTAATCATCATTATCGCTTTCATACATCACAGCTTGGGAATAGTCATCGTTCTGGCACTGGCTGCTGCACTGACACATGTCAGAACAGGCTAAGGCCTTAGCTCTGCAGGAACACCTCCCAGTCAGAGCAGTCAGATTTACACTTGCATTGAACCAACTCAAGGATGGCATTTGGGGCTGGGAGGACCTCTGTGGTCACTGGTTTGAGCATGCCATCCAAGTGTTTGTAGTATCCATTTTGCAGAGGATCCAGCTGTGGATCCTGCAGAGCAATGGCTGCCTGTGCCCATTCTATTGTTTAGAACTGGACTCCCAAGATGTGCTGCTTCAGAGCTCCAAGTGTTGGAGGGAGCTTGTCACTTTCTGCCCTATGTTTGCAGAAGAGCTGCCATCACAGTTGAGGGATTGCCTTGATGTTGATCCCCTTGGGTGAGTAAGCTGCACATACAGCATTCCTTTGGTCACATCTGCTCCATCCAAAAGCATCTGCAGAGCTTTGACAATATATTCATCTGCTTTGAGGTAGACCTGCAGCCAGGTTGCCTTGCCTATGCGGGAGAACCTTCCTGTGTTGTCAGCCCCAGTGAATGCATGAAAGGCTGGCAAAGCCTTTGCTCTTTCTTTACCTAGAGCTCGCCACAGTGGTTCAATCTGCACAACACTAGAGGCCATAGAAATTGACGTGTTTTTCAACATGAGATCATAGTTTGCTGTGACTAGCACTAAAACATCTGTATCTGGTGAGAAAAACACCAACTGTGCATCATGTGGGTTTCGCTGTGAAGCCAGCACAGCCTGGTAGATCACCAGTGTGTCTGCTTCTTCGTGGTTGTTTTCCTCAAAGACAAGGTCTTTGTTGCTCCTAGTGAGCCCAGAAGCAGATGGGATGATCAGTTTGGAGGATCCCTGGTTTTACTCAGTCAGATCACTCTTAGTCTTGTCATGGGAGAGGAATCTGCTCAATGGGATGTGCTTGATGTTGGTGTCATCTCTGACTTGATACTGAATAGAAGCTTGTCCTTGTCTTCTTTTATCTCTACTTGCACTCTTCAGAGAATCTGCCCTATATGTACCAAACGCGAGGATGATTTCATCATAATCTCTTGTGAGTTGCATCAGTCCGTTATTGAAGCAGCCACTCAGATCGTTGACTGTCGATACAGTCACTGTTTTTTTTAATCAGCTTCTGCACAAGCACCATACCGTCCTCCAGTGCTATCTTCCGGCTGGGTTGATCAGTAGATGTGAGGTCTTGAGTTCCTGTTTCTACTGTATCTTTGTGAGTAGAACTTCCAATTTGAGGCGGCTGATGGTCTTCATGGGGCATGTCTTCTTTTGTCAGCTTCCCAAGTAGATGGATTAACTTTGTCATGGCATGGCAGAATTTTTCCATCAGGAGTGAACAGTGCCCTTGGTGTTAGAGTGAATTCATAGTTTCCTATGGCCTCTTTGTGGTTGATGTCTCGGTTTGACCTGGCAAGTACCATCAGCCTTGCAAACAGGTCCTTGGTCTCCTTCAGATCTACAGTGTTGTCTGAGTTTCACTGTAATCTTCGTGTTCCCAGACAGGAACATCTAGTTGTTCTCTTTCTTTACAGGAGCCCAGAGGCTGACATCTTCATTAATACACTGATACATAGTCTCCTATGTATCAGTACCTCCATGAGCTGCCACCTTAACGTGGTGGAGGGGTTTGCGTGTCCCAATGACCCTGGGGGCTATATTGTCGGGGGCTTCATGCCCCTGGTAGGGTCACCCAAGGCAAACAGGTCCTAGGCGAGGGTCCAGACGAAGAGTGGCTCAAAAAACCCCAATGAAGAAAGAAAACTTTGGTACGGAGTTTCCCTTGCCCGGACGTGGGTCACCGGGGCCCCCCCCCCGTGGAGCTAGGCCTGGGGGAAGGGCCCGTTGGTGAGCGCCTGGTGGCCGGGTCTACACCCGCGGGGCCCGGTCGGGCACAGCCCGAAGGAACGATGCGGGACCCTCTTCCCATGGGTTCACCACCCGTGGGAGGGGCCAAAGGGGTCGGGTGCGATGTGAGCTGGGCGGCAGCAGGAGGCGGGGACCTGGGCGGTCCGACCCTCAGCTGCAGAAGCTAGCTCTGGGGACGTGGAACGTCACCTCTCTGGCGGGGAAGGAGCCGGAGCTGGTGTGCGAGGCTGAGAGGTACCGGCTAGATATAGTCAGGCTCACCTCGACACACAGTTTGGGCTCTGGAACCAGCGTCCTTCAGAGGGGTTGGACTCTTTTCCACTCTGGAGTTGCCCCTGGGGAGAGGAGCCGAGCGGGGGTGGGAATGCTTATCTCCCCCCGGCTTGGTGCCTGTACATTGGGGTTCACCCCGGTAGACGAGAGGGTAGCCTCCCTCCGCCTTCGGGTGGGGGGACGGGTCCTGACTGTCGTTTGTGCTTATGCACCGAACGGCAGTTCAGAGTACCCACCCTTTCTTGAGTCTTTAGGGGGGGTGTTGGAAAGCGCTCCTTCTGGGGACTCCCTTGTTCTGCTGGGGGACTTCAACGCCCATGTGGGCAATGACAGTGAGACCTGGAGGGGCGTGATTGGGAGGAACGGCCCCCCTGATCTGAACCCGAATGGTGTTTTGTTGTTGGACTTCTGTGCTCGTCATGGATTGTCCATAACGAACACCATGTTCAAGCATGAGGGTGTCCACATGTGCACTTGGCACCAGGACACCCTAGGCCGCAGTTCGATGATCGACTTTGTAGTTGTATCATCAGACTTGCGGCCGCATGTCTTGGACACTCGGGTGAAGAGAGGGGCGGAGCTGTCAACTGATCACCACCTGGTGGCGAGTTGGCTCCGATGGCGGGGGAAGATGCCGGTCAGACCTGGCAGACCCAAACGTACTGTGAGGGTCTGCTGGGAACGTCTGGCTGAATCTCCTGTCAGAACGAGCTTCAACTCCCACCTCCGGGAGAGCTTCAACAATGTCCCGGGGGAGGCGGGGGACATAGAGTCCGAGTGGACCTTGTTCCGTGCCTCCATTGTTGAAGCGGCCGACCGGAGCTGTGGCCGTAAGGTCATCGGTGCCTGTCGCGGCGGCAACCCCCGAACCCGCTGGTGGACCCCAGCGGTAAGGGATGCCGTCAAGCTGAAGGAGTCCTACCGGGCCTTTTTGGCCCGTGGGACTCCTGAGGCAGCTGATGGGTACCGGCGGGCCAAGCGGGGTGCGGCTTCGGCGGTTGCGGAGGCAAAAACTCGGGTGTGGGAGGAGTTTGGTGAGGCCATGGAGAAGGACTTCCGAACGGCTTCGAGGAGGTTCTGGACCACCATCCGGCGTCTCAAGAGGGGGAAGCAGTGCTCTGTCAACACCGTGTATGGGAGAGACGGGGCGCTGCTGACCTCGACTCGGGACGTTGTGAATCGGTGGGGGGAATACTTCGAAGACCTCCTCAATCCCACCAACACGCCTTCCACTGAGGAAGCAGGGTCTGGGGACTCGGGGGGGGACTCTCCTATCTCCGGGGCTGAGATCGCCGAGGTGGTTAAAAAGCTCCTCGGTGGCAAGGCCCCGGGGGTGGACGAGATCCAGCCCGAGTTCCTAAAGGCCCTGGATGCTGTGGGGCTGTCTTGGTTGACACGTCTCTGCAGCATCGCATGGACATCGGGGGCAGTGCCTCTGGATTGGCAGACCGGGGTGGTGGTTTCCCTCTTCAAAAAGGGGGACCGGAGGGTGTGCTCCAACTACAGGGGGATCACACTCCTCAGCCTCCCCGGTAAGGTCTATTCGGGGGGTCCTGGAGAGGAGGGTCCGTAGGATAGTCGAACCTCGGATTCAGGAGGAGCAATGTGGTTTTCGTCCCGGCCGTGGAACTGTGGACCAGCTCTATACCCTTGGCGCGGTACTCGAGGGTGCATGGGAGTTCGCCCAACCAGTCTACATGTGCTTTGTGGACTTGGAGAAGGCGTTCGACCGTGTCCCTCGGGGAGCCCTGTGGGGGGTGCTCCGGGAGTATGGGGTACCGGGCCCGCTGTTACGGGCCATCGGGTCCCTGTACTCCCGGTGCCAGAGCTTGGTCCGCATTGCCGGCAGTAAGTCGAGCCTGTTTCCGGTGAGGGTTGGCCTCCGCCAGGGCTGCCCTTTGTCACCGATTCTGTTCACAACTTTTATGGACAGAATTTCTAGGCGCAGCCAGGGCGTTGAGGGGTTACGGTTCGGTGGCCTCAGGATTGCGTCACTGCTTTTCGCAGATGATCTTGTCCTGTTGGCTTCATCGGGCCGTGACCTTCAGCTCTCACTGGAGCGGTTCGCAGCCGAATGTGAAGCGGCTGGGATGAGGATCAGCACCTCCAAATCCGAGGCCATGGTTCTCGGCCGGAAAAGGGTGGAGTGCACTCTCCGGGTCGGGGAGGAGATTCTGCCTCAAGTGGAGGAGTTCAAGTATCTCGGGGTCTTGTTCACGAGTGAGGGGAGGATGGAGCGGGAGATTGACCGACGGATCGGTGCGGCGTCGGCAGTGATGCGGGCTCTGCACCGGTCCGTCATGGTGAAGAAGGAGCTGAGCCTAAAGGCGAAGCTCTCGATTTACCGGTCAATCTACGTTCCTACCCTCACCTATGGTCACGAGCTGTGGGTAGTGACCGAAAGAACGAGATCATGAATACAAGCGGCCGAAATGAGTTTCCTCCGCAGGGTGTCCGGGCTCTCCCTTAGAGATAGGGTGAGAAGCTCGGTCATCCGAGAGGGGCTCAGAGTAGAACCGCTGCTCCTCCGCATCGAGAGGAGCCAGTTGCGGTGGCTCGGGCATCTAGTGAGGATGCCCCCCGGACGCCTCCCTGGGGAGGTGTTCCGGGCACGTCCCTCCGGGAGGAGGCCCCGGGGAAGACCCAGGACACGCTGGAGGGACTATGTCTCTCGGCTGGCCTGGGAACGCCTCGGGATCTCCCCGGAAGAGCTGGACGAAGTGGCTGGGGAGAGGGAAGTCTGGGCTTCTCTCCTCAGGCTGCTGCCCCCGCGACCCGACCCCGGATAAGCGGTGGACATGGATGGATGGATGGATACATAGTCTTAAAACAACTTCTGGCCAGTGACATCAGCATTCAAGATCTATTGTACATACTCATCTGGGATGTAGGCTTGTGTGATCACATTGTGCAGTTTGTCACCTTCAGTGGTAAAGGGGTTTCCATAGCTGAGTATGGCTGCCTTGATCTTGTCGATTGTGTCATGTGCCCTCTTGACTGCACTTGGCCCAAGCTCATGATGCTCTGTGATTCTGTCAGCTTCCATGTCAAACTGACTCTTGAACTCTTTCGCCAAACAAGAAAGTTCTGGTGCGACCATGAAAAATCTCTGTCTGGCATTGGCATTGTTGGAGATGCCAATAATCCCAGAGCTAATCTTCATTAGGTTGTTCGGGTGTTCACATGCATGGCCTGCCCCAACAGACGCAAAGGGAATGACACTCTTGGTGACTGATATATTGCCTGTTCGTAGTTCCTCCCATGTCTGAGGGTGATTGGTCCTCAAATCATGCATGTCTGCGATGTATCTTGGCCAGAGTCGCTTGTACTTGATGTGGAACATGACAAAGAACAGCTTGCTCAGTGCTTCTCCAGCTTGTAGATGGAGTTCCAGGTCAGCATTCCGAGTTGCCGTTATAAAGGATAGGATGTTTGTAATCATTCCCACAATGAATATTAAATGTTATCAAAAATCTTTATTTTTTGAAAAACAGCTGGAATATGAAAAGATAACTTTTCATTACAAAGATATTGCCAGAAAACAACCACGCGGGGTAATTTTTTTTACCTACTCATGCATTGAAGGGTTAATATGGTGAAGTGTAACTAGCACCATTGGATTCCCTGACCCTGAAATTCTGGGTTTAGCAGTTAAAATCAACACTCGAACTTATTCAGAAGCAGAGATATACAAAATTTAAGTTTTAGCTTGGACATTTTTTTTTAATTCAATATGGCGGCCACATAGACATCTGGGCAAATCCAAACATTGATTTTCTGACTCCTTATACCATAACCTTTCCAAAAATGTATAGTTTAGCAAACACCCCAAAAATTCCCACTGAGGTTAAAATTTGTCAACAAGGAACCGGACTATATGGTAAACGATGGCATTCTTTCCAAATTCCTCAATACCGGAAAAGTGACATTTTCAGCAACATCAGCATCTGGCCAAATGTGGTTTTCACAAAGCTACTCACAACCCTTTATTACAGAGGAAAATATTTGCCTCACACCAAGAGCATTATGTCATAACTGAAAGTTATCCCATGTCCCCTTTCAGTCATATTCAGAGCCTCACTCAACTGAAACCATGTCTAGCCCACAAATTGGTTCTGAAATCCAGCGGCACTACACCAGTCTCATGCACGACCTGCAGGAGTTGGACTTGAGGGGCACGGCCGTCCCTGGCTCATTGTACCTGATAGGAGACCACACCTTCCCTCTGGCCATGACTGCCCAAGGCCAGGTGCTGATGGCCGCCTCTCTCTTTGGACGTGGACGCATGGTTGTCCTGGGGCACGAGAGCTACCTGACCACCTTGCCCGCTCTGGTGGAGAATGCCCTCACCTGGCTCAGAGGTGATGGTTCTGAAAACCCCCTGGTTGGAGTTCATCAGAGCTGCAAGCCAGTGGCGGATAACCTTGGTGAAACCATTTTCCACAGCCAAGTGGTTGAAGGCTTCCGCCAAGACCTGGGGCTGGGTGTGTATGTGGTGGACGCTTACAGCATGGCTCCAGATGTGAAGTCCCTGGTGGAGTTTCTGAAAGCTGGAGGAGGGCTGTTGATCGCTGGGCAGGCCTGGTCCTGGGCTGGAGACCATCCCAAGGAGAATGCTCTACAGGCCTTCCCAGGGAACAAGGTCACGAGTGTGGCAGGGATTTACTTCTCTTCGCACCATTTTGAAGCCGGTTGTCTTCCGGTTTTCCCACCAATTCCTTGCTATTGGAATCCAGAGTCGTGAGTAGCACCTCCTGAAAACAAAAATCACACAAAAGAACTATAAATTACAATGGGGAACATTTGGGTGGAAGACTTAATTGCAACATATATGTTGCAATTTCCCAGCTTGGGATCAATAAAGTATTTCTATTTCTATTTCTATGTCTTATATATAAATGTGGTGTCTTGGTCATTAACCCTCTACCATCTCTTAACTACAGGGTTGATTTTGCGGATGACTTGGTGTTTCTGCTGGAGGGTGTGTCGGAGTTACATCTGAAGAATGAGTGCTCTGAGATTCAGGCCCACGGTCTTCTTGCCTTTCCGATATTTCCCTTCCTAGCTGGGGCCTACTATGGCAGAGGTCGAGTCATATGTGTCACCCATGAAGCATTGCTTGGCCAACAGGTTAGTTTGAAATTTGAAAGTTGTTAAAATAATATATAATAAGCATGTATATGATCACCTACCTCTCATACTTTATACTTCTGACTGCAGACATAGTAGTGCCTCTTGTCACTTACAGATGTTTTCTGATGACTTTGCATCAGTAGGCTACATTACCAACAACGACCATGCAGTGTATCACAATGAGTTGGATAGCTTTGTCAGTTGCTGTGATGATGCCCATCTCATTCTAAATATACACAAAACTAAGGAGTTGATATTTGATTTTAAAAGGAAAAAAATTGAGGTAGCCCCTGTTCTTATTAGAGGTCAGCCAGTAGAGGTGGTTCCTTCATATAAATACCTTGGTGTTCACTTAGATAATAAACTAGACTGGAAGGAGAACAGCAGTTAAATTCAAGAAGGCCCAGTCTAGACTGTTTTTTTTAGGAAACTGAGGGCATTTGATATGGGTAGGCCTTTTTTAAACATATTTTATCATGGCATACTGGAAAGTGTCCTTTTATATGCTGTTGTGTGTTGTGGCGGTAGCATAACAGTTGAGGACAGGAAGAGGTTTAACAAGATGATAATGAAAGCAGGCTCCATCATTGGTTCATGCCCAAATTCTGTGGAGGAAATATTAGATAAGAGGGTAATGAGGAAGATGAGGAGTGTGTTGTCAAGGGGTGACCACCCCTTGTACAACATCTTCAATAAGAGTGGTAGGAGCCAAAGGCTCCTCCTACTCAGATGTTCCACTGAGAGATTTAGGAGGTCCTTTGTTCCCTCAGCAATCAGACTCTTTAATAAGAGCTGTTGAAATGTTGTGACTTATGCTGCATGGCCTTGTTTATGACTTATGATGTTGGTTGTTGTAACTTATGCTGGTGATATTGCTGTGATTGTTGTGTTGTTGTTGTGTATGGTGCAACCCTATTTATTTGTTGTTGTAGTGTGTACTGTGCCCTGTCTTCAGTATCAACTGTCCTGTTGATGTATGTTGTTGTGTGTGTGGTGGCTTGGTGGCAAATTAATTTCCTCCTGGGGATTATTAAGTGCAATCAATCAATCAATCAATCAATCAAAGGTGGGACAAAGACCAATGCAGAAGGTTATATTTTCGTTGTATAAAATTCTAGTTTTATCATTTTAGTTGATATTTACCTTGTTATTGCGAGTAGTCATTCACTTTATTCTCAAGAAAATCCAGATTTTCTTTCAATTAAAATTAAATGACAAGTAAAATATGACCGCAATGCATTCAGAACATAACACAATGCACATTAATACATTAATCTGTCACTCAGTGTTTTAAATTGCTTCTATCGAAAGCAGTGATCCACTAAGACATACGGCCTGAAGGCTGATCTTCCTGCTATGGAATGTGTGTAGGGCTCATATGAAGAAGACCTCTGTTTATGCAAGCCCTCATTACTGACAGCAGAGCTCCATCGTCTGTGGATGTAGTCTCTAACAACATTTAGATCCACCGGTCTCATTGACGACTGACACAACGTCTGAAGGTGTTTGCATGATGCCTTGACACGTGATGGCCAAACATTCCAAACATTCCAAGGTTGTCCATTTGTTGTGGCGGTGTGCAAGCACCTTTAGTCAATCATCTTCAACAGAGAACACAGTGTTAACCTGCAAGCTGTTGTGCTCCACAGGGGTTTGTTCCATTGTGGCATAACGCCCTCCGATGGTTGGACCAGGGCAGAGGAGGCGTGGTCGGAGTCCACCCGTCAATGACCGACCTCCCCTCCATATACGGCCCGTCAGGGCTGAGCTGTCGATATACAGACTTTACTCCTGACCTCAGTGTGTTTGTGACCACGGCATACTCTGATGAGAGGGCACAGGAGATGCAGGACTATGTGATGGAGGGAGGTGGTCTTCTCATAGGAGGACATGCCTGGTACTGGTGCTATTGTTACCCAGAGCTCAACCTACTGACTGACTTTGAAGGTACAACAACAATACAACTCATTGTTTGCAGGACTGTCATTCTTTGTAAAGGTCATACCATGTAACAGGAAATATTTACACATGGGGAGGGGTGTCATTCTTGTGTTCTCTCAAGGTCAACCTGTTGGAACTTGTGTAAAGACTCCAGAGAATGCATTCATGGCCCTAAGCCACTGTCAAGAAGCTAAATATATCATCTCCCCTATGTGAGGCTCACGTCAGGAATGCTGCTGTATCTTTATTGTTTCACTACTATTAGATTAGCATCATCTAGCTAGATTAGATGATGAAATCACTGCATCCCTGTATACTTTTCTTTAAAAAAAACAAAAACAGAGAAAGCTCAAATGTTAATTCATTTAGTTGTTTTTCCTTTTGATAACCACTGAGCACCTTTTTCCGCCGCTCCAGGGAACCGCATTCTGAGCAAGATGGGCCTGAACTTGATGGGCGCCACCGTCCCTCAGGATTCGTACCTGGCCCCCAACCCCGACACGGCCTTCAAAGACCACTACCACTTCCAGCGCATGGTGTCCCGTTTCAGCAAGCATGTGCTCCGCGGGGAGCCGCTCACCGCCACGGAGGAGGGGTTCCTCCCGCGGCTGCAGCGGGACTGTGCCGTCTACCTGCTGATGGAGGCCGACGGGTCGGCGGCGTACAGACAGGTGGTGGCCGACCTCACTGACGTGGTGAAGAAGGGCTGCGTCCCACAGGTAAAGTCACATGTGCCTTTTGTTAGGCATTGCCCCTTGAGACCCCATGTACATATTTAGCCCCCCCCCCCTGCCAAACTTATTTTGTGTGCATTGGCCATCTGACCATCTTTGATATAGACGATAAGATGATATCTGTCTGTCTTTCGTCCACTCCTCAGCTAGTTTAACACACTGAACTATGCCGGGGTCTTAATCTGCATCTTGTTTTGTGACTTAAAGGTATAAATCCCACTGCAGTTTATGGTGGTGTGTAAAAAATGTAAAATTTTCCCACACAATCCTCTATTTATATTTCACATTATGTCATACTCTTCCACCAATCCTTAAGCATGTTAATATGAGGAGTCTGCCCCGCCAGCAGTTCCATGCAATGCTTGCACACGTGACGAATCAACGACTTTGAATCTCGACTTTGAATCTCACATTGACTGTAGGTGTCTCTGGACTGTCTGGTGAGCAGTGCAAAGGACCGTCTGCTCCTTACCATCGGGACAGAGCTGTACAAGTGTTTGGACCCTGACTTGCTCCTCCCTTACGTGATCAAGGACAATCCGAGCATGCCTGTTGTCCAGTATCATCAGCTTCAACTCAACGCAAACACAGCAGGTCCTGTCACATTACTTACAATAAACAGTTCTGTTCAGCTCATGATGAGTTTTTCAATTTTTAGTGAAGTGAAAAGAAGTTTCATCGTGTGTGTGTGTGTGTGTTAGGTAAAGAGGAGTGGATCAGTACTGGACTGTACCTGTCTCCTGGTATGAAGACCTACATCTCTCTGCCAGCACAGATTGTCAACAAAGGATGGAAGGTAGATTCTTTGACAAACCTCATATTTCTTTATCAATACAAGATATTTCTTACAACTAAAATATACTATAAAAGTATTTATATAATAAAAGTATTGTTTTTACTTAAAATGTATACAAATACATTGAGAGTTCTTTTAGAGTTCGCAAACTCAACATTTTCTTTGTAGATATTTGCATATCTTATCTGTTGGACTGATTTCTGTTTCCTGTTGTGGATCCTTGTCTTTCTGGTTGTACCAGGTGCAGATCGGCTGTCAGGTGGACAGTCTTGATCACTTGAAAGAGCTGAGGAGAGCTCCTTGTGTCCACAAGACCTTTAAAATCACCACTCCCATGATGCAGGTGTGGAATCTGTGGGGGGGACTCCTCTACCTTGTGGCCCCAAACAACACACAGGTGGAGGGCTTAAAGGTCACCGTGGAGAGGGCGGTTCTCGCCCCTTACTATAAGTCTGGTGAGTTCTTCTGAGATCATTGATTACCAATCCAACAACTCACAGACACTGCCGTAGGGTCTGAATCCAGGTCCTGTCTCTCCCAGGTGTGACCACACTCGCTGAGTGGGCAGTGCTGCGCACTAGCCCCGCCCCCTGGGCGGAGCTGGAGTTCGACAACCTCATCTGCACCATGCCGTCCAGCGCCGTCCGAGACCTGGAGCGCCCTGACGAGGTGGCGGCGCTCTGGGATGACATCATGAAGGGGATTGCTGACCTGGCAGTGATCCCGCACAAATTCCCCCGCAAAGAGCGCTTTGTCGCCGACGTGCAAATTTCCCACGGTACCTCTGCCGCCGCTCCGTGCTTGCGCTGCCGTTTGTTTCGCCGCCGCCGGTCTGCCTTCCATCCCCTCTGAGTGAACATGAACACTCTCCAGGGGTTTCTTCTACCCTGTAGTCTCTTTTCTGATGCCCGAATCACATGTCTCTATCGTGCACTACAGCAGTGGACCGTGTTGCTACTCAGAGAACGTGTACTAGTGTTGTAGTACTCGAGTCCGGTCTTGGACTCGACTTTGCTTACTCGGTCTCGTCTCGGTCTCGAAAGCAAGAACACTCGGTCTTGACTCGGACTCGACCTTCATTGGAAGGAGGCGGACTCGTAATTTTAGACCGAGACCACGAGACCAGCCCCGTCATTTCATGGTATATTCTAAAATATGAACCATTACAAATATTCGTATTTCAATAATAATTAAAAAAAAAACATATTATTGACTGCCTGGTGTGAAAATATATCCCATGGTGCTATGTTTTGAAAGATATTGATACAATGTTTGCCCAAACACCATATACTATATATATATGACTCCAGCTGAGCTCCTAGCCTTAAAGTATTGTTCAGAGAAGAAGTTTGGTAGACAAGTGTGTGCTAGCTAGACTATAGCGAACAATCCCCACTCTACCCTTTGTGAATTTAACGGTTGAATATGATACTTGGGTGATGTTAAACGTAAGTAAATCATGAAAATCTGCTCTTTTTGGTCGGTCTCGATGCAGTCTCGACTCCTTAAACACTCGGTCTCGATTCGATCTTGCCTCCTCAAAGACTGGGTCTTGACTCGGTCTCGGCTGCATTTAAAAACCAACGGTCTCGGTCTCGACTCCGTCTTGACTCTCTAAAGACTCGGTCTCGTTCCCATCACTAACGTGTACCTCGCCCCTTTCACCGGTTGAAGACCTGCAGCCCTCCCAGAGCGTAGCCACTCGTCGTCCGTCTCTGAGGGGGTTTGTGGCAAGTAATCACCGATGAGTCAGAGGGGAGCACGTGCCATTTTTTTGTCTTGTTTTCCTCCACACACGAGAATAAGAAGGGCATTTAGCAGACGCTTTTTTCCAAAGTGACTTACAATCAGTACATTTCTGGGGTTTGACCTGTGGAGGTGGGGTTTGAACTGCTAATCCTCCAGTTAGTGGTCGACCCACTGAGCTATGCCACCCCCGGCCCCGAATAATATGAACCCACCCGGCAAAATCTAAACCCTGTATTTTGCATTTTTCGGTTGCGATTCATCAACTGCTTTAACAGCGCATTTTTTTCATGTGTTGTATCACATGTATATTTTTTCAAATATTTTCAATGGAGCAGACTCAAGTTCATGTACATGTAGTTGTGGTTGGAAAGGCTATACTGCCCCCTTGTGTACCCATTAACGGTGAGGCAGACAAGTGTTCATACGCGCAGAGAGCCGAGTCAGGACTCAGAAACACGACGGAGATCTTTGTGAGCACGGGGGGAAGCAGTGTGACGTGTGAACTCATCTTAGCCCTGCCTGTGTTGTATGTTTCAAGGTTTCATGCACGCCGGCTATCCCATCATGATGCTCTCCTCTGTGGTCCATGAACTGATCGACTTGGAGAGGGCGAGAACGCAGGGCATGTGGAGCTTCCTCCACGAGTTGGGGCACAACCAGCAGAGGGGCTGCTGGGAGATTGCGCCGCACACCACAGAGTGCACGTGCAACCTATGGTCGGTCTACGTGAATGAAGAGGTGCTGGGGACACCCAGGGCACAGGTAAACAGCATTGGCAATTCCTTACAAATATTAAATGTATTTGTAGACTTAAACAACTTCACTAATGATGCCTCCGTAGTGTGGTCGTGTGTTTTTTTAAGGAAATCCAACAAAAATCCTTATAAGCCTTAACACACTGCAAGGCTTATCAGGAGGCCAATGATTGTTTCAAGATGGACATTGCAATGGTAAAGGTGCTGTGTTGCACGCAGGCGCATCCTGCTTTGGAGCCTGAATCTCGGGCACCCCGTCCAGGGGATTACGTCAAGCAAGGCAAGGACCTTAACAACTGGAATACATGGGTGGCCCTGGAAACATACCTACAGGTTAGAGATTACATTTCTCTAAATCAGTTAGACATCAGCGTTTTTTTGTTAATATCCAGTTTACCATAACCCAGTGCTCAACAATAACACTGGGCAACCCCATTTGGGACTCACTAGCCACTACATATGGTCTTCCCACCCCCACCCTCCTCCCTATGTCTCTTCCTGTCACCACCTCAGCTCCAGGAGGCGTTTGGCTGGGGAGCCTTTCAGAAAGTGTTTGCCGCCTACCATGACATGAAGAACGTCACCGGGGACAACAAACACAAGATGAACCTCTACACCAAGACCTTCTCCTTGGCCGTGGAGAAGAACCTGTGTGCCTTCTTCAAGGCCTGGGGCTGGCCCATAGAGGAAGCCACTGAGGAAGAACTGTCCAAGCTGCCTCCATGGACCGACCACCCCATGGCTCAGTACCAGTGAACCTCCGTGTTGCCTCCGTATTGAGACCATACCATGAGGGTAGATGGCTTTTCTGTTGGGAGACAAAGGCTTCTTCTATTCATTTTCTTTTTTAAATACTATGAAACTTTTTGGTGGTTAGGCGTAGGGTAGATTGTAATATAAACACATAGTTTCTTGTGCAATGACAATAAAGAGAAGTTGAGTTGAGTAATGACTTGTATAGCTGTTGTGTAGCTGTATGTCTTAATAACAAACTTAATCTCAGGTCTGTCCAAAGAAGGATAATTCTGCTCTATTTCATGGGCAAGAGGACCTTATTAGAAATGTTATCCCAAATTCTTATTTTTTAAACTGTTCCCAAGAACCAATGAATATGCATCATGTACTGGGTGTAAAGGAAATAGTAATTTGTTGAACATGTGGTATGATGGTGCTCACACCCCTGTTTTACTTGCTAATGACTTGTGTGGCACACATGGGTATGGGGATTTAGTAATAATTCCTCAGAAGGAAAATAAAGACTGCATGTGTTTTAATGTATGTGTCTTGCAATGTGTCTGTTTTGTCTTTTTTCTTCCTTTGTTTTTCTATCAATTATTACATTTTACTGTGTGCCTTATTATGTGAAACAGAATCAACAATATTCTACAAGTTTACCAAATGTTTCTGTCCATCCATATAAAACTTTCCTTCCCTTGGGAAGAGGGTTTATTTAACAACAATAGTACAATTAAGAAGGGAGTTCATATATTAGCTAATAATTGTGTTTTCAGGCAAAGCCTGAAAACGCAATAGTGAAGCCTAAATTTTATAAGATATATATTGGCGTGTCAGATGGCACTTTTGTATGAGCGGCCTCATTACATTAATTTCCTAAAACCTATTCTGGCATCCTTTGGTAACAAAAACATTAGGCCCAAGGACCAGGCTGTAAGATAAGCAAACAGTTCAGAACTTTCTGTCCACATCTATGCAAGCCTTTCTATAAAAATTAAAATAAAAACACATCTGTCCCCCATTCAGTGAAACTACTGTAACTCTGGTTAGGTTAATAGTATTGTAATTTCCAGAAACCCTTTGAATGCACCGTAGTTCTCCTGTATCGTAGTTGTTTCTCTTCTGGTAGTGGAATTTCTGAGCTTACCTTAATGCATCACCTGCAGCTCTCGGTGTGTGTGAGAAGGTGAGGGACGAGGAAAGGAAAATAAAAACGTTCGGCGACCAAATGGGATGATATTTTGTGGAAGTCGTAATATGTTGTTAGGAAGCGTGAAGAGATACTCACCTGGTGGAAGTGAAGCCGATCACGGGAGCGAGAGTGTTCTCCGTACTTTTCTGAACTATTCTGGCTGTTTTTTTTTTTTTAGGGACGAGTTCTTGGTTCAACTGCAACCCGTATCACCCGCCATGCTGCAGGGAGGCTCTTGGTTCATCGGGACCATGTGGACATCAGTGTGGTAGGTCAAGGCTCAGTCCTGAGGAGTGATGCATTTTAGTTGCACTTTTTTTTCTGAGATCTCAGTATTTTTTTGGTTTAGTTTTTTATTTTTTATTTTTCTACGTTTTGCTAAAAAGAAAATAACAAAATCAAACTGACAAAGGAACTTAAAGACCTGTTTTCTCCTTGATGGACCCTGAAAGACAATAAATAAACTGAAACAGACAACGGAAACAGGGAAGTATAAGGAAAATTGAACCCATTAAAGGGGAAAGAACACATTAAAGAACATATAACACATTTTTTATTTTATCTTTATTAATTTATATACCAGTACTTACCTGGTCAGCTAATTTCATTCCATTCTGTGAATCAAAAAAAAAACTGCATTTCATTTAGTGAATGTAAGGCTGAACATTTTATGTTGAAAAAAACTCCATCCATCCTCTTCCGCTTATCCGGGGTCGGGTCGCAGGGGCAGCAGCCTAAGCAGGGAAGCCCAGACTTCCCTTTCCCCAGCTACTTCGTCCAGCTCTTCCTGGGGGATCCCGAGGCGTTCCCAGGCCAGCCGAGAGACATAGTCTTTCCAGCGTGTCCTGGGTCTTCCCCGGGATCTCGTCCGGTGTCAAGGAGGCATCCTAACTAGATGCCCGAGCCACCTCATCTGGCTCCTCTCAACGCGGAGGAGCAGCGGATCTACTCCGAGCTCTTCCCGGATGGCCGAGCTTCTCACCCTATCTCTAAGGGAGAGCCCAGCCACCCTGCGGAGGAAGCTCATTTCGGCCCCTTGTACCCGCGGTCTTGTTCTTTCGGTCATTACCCAAAGTTCATGACCATAGGTGAGGGCAGAAACGTAGATCGACTGGTAAATCGAGAGCTTTGCCTTTCGGCTCAGCTCCCTCTTCATCACGACGGATCCGCGCAGAGTCCGCATTACTGCAGACGCCGCGCCGATCTGCCTGTCTATCTCCCGCTCCATCCTCCCCTCACTCGTGAACAAGACCCCGAGGTACTTGAACTCCTCCACTTGGGGCAGGATCTCATCCCCGACCCGGAGAGTGCACTTCACCCTTTTTTCCGGTTGAGGACCATGTACTCGGATTTGGAGGTGCTGGTTCTCATCCCGGCCGCTTCGCACTCGGCTGCAAACCGGTCCAGCGAGAGTTGGAGGTCAGGGTCTGATGAAGCCAACAGGACCAAATCATCCGCAAAAAGCAGAGACCCAATCCTGAGGTCACCAAACCGGACCCCCTCAACGCCCTGTGCCTAGAAATCCTGTCCATAAAAATTATGAACAGGATCGGTGACAAAGGACAGCCCTGGCGGAGTCCAACCCTCACTGGAAACAAGTCCGACTTATTACCGGCAATGTGGACCAAGCTCTGACACCGGTCATACAGGGAACGGACAGCCTGTATTAGGGGGTCCGATACCCCATACTCCCGGAGAACCCCCCACAGGACTCCCCGAGGGACACGGTTGAATGCCTTCTCCAAGTCCACAAAGCACATGTGGACTGGTTGGGCAAACTCATCCACCCCCAGGGCCCTGCCACCAATACGTGGCGTGACCAAGTCGGTCCCTCACAATCACTTCATCAAATCTGTCTGCTGGTGGGCCCTTAGAGGGCAGGCCATAGGGTGTATATTAAACCAGCAATGCTGCGGTTTCGGCAAAGAGGAAACAGCTAGGCCGCCAAACTCTGCACTCTTGTGTCAGCGCAGAGTTAGCACACTTTGCTCCCCCCGCCCCTCTTGTGTTTGGATGTTGCCCAATATACTTCACATTGGTTTAATATACACCCTCTGGTGCAACCTAGACACATCATCAGTGATGTCACCTGAGGTCATAGGGTGTTTCGGGTTTCTCAACATCAGACACCCTCGCCCAGGCGACCAAGCTGGGGGTGATCAGACCCCGGCTTGTATCTAGTTAGCTTGTGTGGTCCACGGATCACCCCTCATGATCCACAGCCATCTTGATGCCTTCTCAGCAGCATCAGTGGTGTTTTTGTAGATGGCTTAGATGGCTGTGGATCATGAGGGGTGATCTGTGGGCCACACAAGCTACCTAGACACAAGCCGGGGTCTGATCACCCCCAGCTGGGTCGCCTGGGCGAGGGTGTCTGATGTTGAGAGACCCGAAACACCCTATGACCTCAGGTTACATCACTGATGATGTGTCTAGGTTGCACCAGAGGGTGTATATTAAACCAGCAATGCTGCGGTTTCGGCAAAGAGGAAACAGCCAGGCCGCCGGACTCGGCACTCTTGTGTCAGCGCAGAGCGGGCACAATATGCACAATATTTTTCACAGTCGATACTCCTACAATTTGTAAGCTACACGGACATTATATATATCTAACTGTTCGTCTATTTCGCTGGATTCGGACGGTGTAGATATCTAAGCTGTGACATAGAGATAGGGATAGAGGTATTTGAAGCTGGCCCTGCTTTCCTCATAGAGAATAGTGGCAGTTTGGAGAAAAAACACATCCGGTTACGGTCAGCTTCGCGTTTTCTTCAGGAAATGTGCTTTCTATTTATTATTGACACTCAGTGGAACAACAAAATAAATCCTCTTAGTAAAGTTTAACCCAATTATAGCTTTGGGGGACTGCATATCTTTTTTTTAACTGTTGATATTGCACAACAAATAGCCTCAATTGAATTTAGATTATCCCCATACCATTTAATAATGTCCTGCAAAAATTACATACTGTTTATAACTCACATCATTTCCCAAAACGTATGTAAAGGGCAGGCGAGATAGTATAGTAAAATAAACACATTTGCACATCTATTTTGGTGCTTTTGCTGTTTTTCCACAGGTTTACCAGCAGGTTAAGAGATCATCAGAAAGTGTCACGCTAGCATTTCTTCTTACAAGTCCATTTAAAGGCAAAAACGCAAAGATGCAGTTCATACTGTCAGACGTTAAGCTCCTCCCCGGCCCCCACCACCCAACTACCACCACCTCTGTTCTCCAAGACCATTGCTACGTGAGACTGCTGTTCAATCTGTTGAAGCAGGGCTGTGTAGGGCTACTATCCACGACAACCTTGCCAAATCCACCACCACCTGAAGGTAATTTTCTTTCTTTTACTCTCCAGTCTCTACTTCACAACTGTAATGCAATGTTAAGCCATAGTCATTTTTACATCTCCTTTAAGAAATATAATTCGGAAATTCTGGGGTTCTGTCATGCAAGTGCATTGGGCTGAAGTTGCACTGCCTACATCAAAGATCAGAGATCTGAATCATGACATCATCTCAATGGATTGTCCTTGCAATAGACGATGATGCACAGCTCAATCAACTTTGCATAGACTATAGCCTTCCCCAACACACACTTCACAGGTACAGGTACTTCGCAGGCACAATTTAGTAACTTCGTATTGCCTGCATCCGAACGTTGTGAAAATGTAGTCTGGTTTAAACTAGAAAAATAAATACATTGAAACGACTACTGCAAGGTTATCTGATGATCTCTGTGTTCATGACAATCACGCCTGAAGTGAGGGGAAACTCTTTTGAAGTGACCTCAAAACTTTTTGACCCAGTCAAAATATTGCTCATACTGTCTGGTTTTCTTTAGATTTTAATATTATGAACACCCTACAGTGGGGCGGCACGGTGGTGCAGTGGTTAGCACTGTCGCCTCACAGCAAGAGTTTGGATGTTCTCCCCGTGCTTGCGTGGGTTCTCTCCGGGTACTCCGGCTGCCTCCCACAGACCAAAAACATGCAGGTTGGGGATTAGGTTAATTGGTGTCTCTAAATTGACCATAGGTGTGTGAACCTGTGTGTGTGAATGGTTGTTCGTCTATATATGTTAGCCCTGTGATAGGCTGGCAACCTGTCCAGGGTGTACCCCGCCTCTCGCCCATTGCAGCTGGGATTGGCTCCAGCCCCCCCGCGACCCTCGTAGAGGATAAGCGGTTTCGATAATGGATGGATGGATGGAACACCCTACAGTTGGAAATAGTCTTCATAAAGGACAGCTCCACTGAATGTCAATCAATCAATCAATCAATCAATCCATACTCACATTCAGGCCACAGATATGCCACCGCAGATTTGACCATCCAAAGATCAGTTATCAACAAGTCATTTAATGGTAAACGATGGTATTCTTTCCAAATTCCCCAATACCGTAAAAGTGACAACATTTTCAGCAACATCAGCATCTGGCCAAAGCTACTCACAACACTTTATTACAGAGGAAAATATTTGCCTCACATCAAGAGCATTATGTCATAACTGAAAGTTGTCCCATGTGCCCTTTTAGTCATATTCACAGCCTCACTCAACTGAAGCCATGTCCAGCCCACAAATTGGTTCTGAAAACCAGAAGCACTACACCAGTCTCATGCATGGCCTGCAGGAGTTGGACTTGAGGGGCACGGCCGTCCCTGGCTCATTGTACCTGATAGGAGCCCACACCTTCCCTCTGGCCATGACTGCCCAAGGCCAGGTGCTGATGGCCGCCTCTCTCTTTGGACGTGGACGCATGGTTGTCATCGGTCACGAGCACTACCTGACCACCTTGCCCGCTCTGGTGGAGAATGCCCTCACCTGGCTAAGTGGCGATGGATCTGAAAACCCCGTGGTTGGGGTTCACCAGAGCTGCAAGCCAGTGGCGGATAACCTTGGTGAAACCGTTTTCCACAGCCAAGTGGTTGAAGGCTTCCGCCAAGACATGGGGCTGAGTGTGTATGTGGTGGACGCTTACAGCATGGCTCCAGATGTGAAGTCCCTGGTGGAGTTTCTGAAAGCTGGAGGAGGGCTGTTGATCGCTGGGCAGGCCTGGTCCTGGGCCGGAGACCATCCCAAGGAGAATGCTCTACAGGCCTTCCCAGGGAACAAGGTCACAAGTGTGGCGGGAATCTACTTCTCTTCGCACTATTTCGAAGCCGGTTGTCTTCCGGTTTTCCCACCAATTCCGTGCTATTGGAATCCAGAGCCGTGAGTAGCACCTCCTGAAAAAGAAAATCACACAACAGAACTAAAAATTACAAAGGGGAACATTTGGGTGGAAGACTTCATATATGTCTTATATAAAAATGCAGTGCCTTGGTCATTAACCCTCTACCATCTCTTAACTACAGGGTTGATTTTGCGGATGACTTGGTGTTTCTGCTGGAGGGTGTGTCGGAGTTACATCTGAAGAATGAGTGCTCTGAGATTCAGGCCCACGGTCTTCTTGCCTTTCCGATATTTCCCTTCCTAGCTGGGGCCTACTATGGCAGAGGTCGAGTCATATGTGTCACCCATGAAGCATTGCTTTACCAACAGGTTAGTTTGAAATTTGAAAGTTGTTAAAATAATATATAATATAATATAATAAGAGTGTATATGATCACCTACCTTTTTATTTACACTTTATACACCTGACTGAAGATAGTAGTGCCTCTTGTCACTTACAGAAGTTTTATGATGACTTTGCATTAGTAGGCTACATTACCAACAAAGACCATGCAGCGTATTAGAATGAGGTGGATATTGTCAGTTGGTGTGATGATGCCCATCTCATTCTAAATATAGACAAAACTGAGGAGGCGATATTTGATTTTAAAAGGAACAAAATTGAGGTAGCCCCTGTTCTTATTAGAGGTCAGCCAGTAGAGGTAGTTCCTTCATATAAATACCTTGGTGTTCACTTAGAGAACAGCATTCAAGAAGACCGAAACAGTCTAGACTGTTTTTTCTTAGGAAACTGAGGGCATTTGATATTGGTAGGCCTTTTGTTGTATTCTCTGCCGCTAGGTGGCAGGCTATTCTGATTCACTAATGTATTACTAGCGTAAGGGAAGAAGTGAGTTGGATTACATGTGCTGCTGTATGATGATGTACGAGATCCAGTAAAGCATATTGAAAGACTACTACAAGCCTCTTCGTTACTACTACTAAACATAACACCTTTTTTAAACATATTTTATCATGGCAATGCATACTGGAAAATATCTATGCTGTTGTGTGTTGGGGTGGTAGCATAACAGTTGAGGACAGGAAGAGGTTTAACAAGATGATAAGGAAAGCAGGCTTCATCATTGGTTCATGCCCAAATTCTGTGGAGGAAATATTAGATAAGAGGGTAATGAGGAAGATGAGGAGTGTGTTGTCAAGGGGTGACCACCCCTTGTACAACATCTTCAATAAGAGTGGTAGGAGCCAAAGTCTCCTCCTACCCAGATGTTCCACTGAGAGATTTAGGAGGTCCTTTGTTCCCACAGTAATCAGACTCTTTAATAAGAGCTGTTGATATGTTGTGACTTATGCTGTTGTTGTGACTTATGGCCTTGTTTATGACTTATGATGTTGATTGTTGTATCTTAAGCTGGTGATGTTGCTGTGATTGTTGTGTCATTCCAGTGCCTTAGTATGGTGCAACCCTATTTATTTGTTGTTGTAGTGTGTGTTCTCTTCAACAGAGAACACAGTCTTAACCTGCAAGCTGTTGTGCTCCACAGGAGTTTGTTCCATTGTGGCACAACGCCCTCCGATGGTTGGACCAGGGCAGAGGAGGCGTGGTCGGAGTCCACCCGTCAATGACCGACCTCCCCTCCATATACGGCCCGTCAGGGCTGAGCTGTCGATATACAGACTTTACTCCTGACCTCAGTGTGTTTGTGACCACGGCATACTCTGATGAGAGGGCACAGGAGATGCAGGACTATGTGATGGAGGGAGGTGGTCTACTCATAGGAGGACATGCCTGGTACTGGTGCTCTTGTTACCCCGAGCTCAACCTACTGACTGACTTTGCAGGTACAACAACGATACTACTCAGTGTTTGCAGGACTGTCATTCATTGTAAAGGTCATACCATGTAACAGGAAATATTTACACATGGGGAGGGGTGTCATTCTTGTGTTCTGTCAAGGTCAACCTGTTGGAACGCATTCATGGCCCTAAGCCTCTGTCAAGAAGCTAAATATATCATCTCCCCTATGTGAGGCTCACGTCAGGAATGCTGCTGTAGCTTTATTGTTTTAATACTATTAGATAGCTGAAATCCCTGCATCCCTGTATGCTTTTCTTTAAAAAAACAAAAACGGAGAAAGCTCAAATGTTAATTAATTTAGTTGTTTTTCCTTTTGATAACCACTGAGCACCTTTTTCCGCCACTCCAGGGAACCGCATTCTGAGCAAGATGGGCCTGAACTTGATGGGCACCACCGTCCCTCAGGATTCGTACCTGGCCCCCAACCCCGACACGGCCTTCAAAGACCACTACCACTTCCAGCGCATGGTGTCCCGTTTCAGCAAGCATGTGCTCCGCGGGGAGCCGCTCACCGCCACGGAGGAGGGGTTCCTCCCGCGGCTGCAGCGGGACTGTGCCGTCTACCTGCTGATGGAGGCCGACGGGTCGGCGGCGTACAGACAGGTGGTGGCCGACCTCACTGACGTGGTGAAGAAGGGCTGCGTCCCACAGGTAAAGTCACATGTGCCTTTTGTTAGGCATTGCCCCTTGAGACCCCATGTATATATTTAGCCCCCCCCCCCTGCCAAACTTATTTTGTGTGCATTGGCCATCTGACCATCTGTGATATAGACGATAAGATGATATCTGTCTGTCTTTCGTCCACTCCTCAGCTAGTTTAACACACTGAACTATGCCGGGGTCTTAATCTGCATCTTGTTTTGTGACTTAAAGGTATAAATCCCACTGCAGTTTATGGTGGTGTGTAAAAAATGTAAAATTTTCCCACACAATCCTCTATTTATATTTCACATTATGTCATACTCTTCCACCAATCCTTAAGCAATAAGATAAATACTGCCCCCTATGTTAATATGAGGAGTCTGCCCCGCCAGCAGTTCCATGCAATGCTTGCACACGTGACGAATCAACGACTTTGAATCTCGACTTTGAATCTCACATTGACTGTAGGTGTCTCTGGACTGTCTGGTGAGCAGTGCAAAGGACCGTCTGCTCCTTACCATCGGGACAGAGCTGTACAAGTGTTTGGACCCTGACTTGCTCCTCCCTTACGTGATCAAGGACAATCCGAGCATGCCTGTTGTCCAGTATCATCAGCTTCAACTCAACGCAAACACAGCAGGTCCTGTCACATTACTTACAATAAAAAGTTCTGTTCAGCTCATGATGAGTTTTTCAATTTTTAGTGAAGTGAAAAGAAGTTTCATCGTGTGTGTGTGTGTGTGTGTTAGGTAAAGAGGAGTGGATCAGTACTGGACTGTACCTGTCTCCTGGTATGAAGACCTACATCTCTCTGCCAGCACAGATTGTCAACAAAGGATGGAAGGTAGATTCTTTGACAAACCTCATATTTCTTTTTCAATACAAGATATTTCATACAACTAAAAGATAAATAATAATAAATAATAATAATAATAATAATAATAATAAAAACATATATATATATATATATATATATATATATATATATAATAAAATTATTTTTTATTTAAAATGTATATGAATACATATTTAGAGTTCTCAAATGCATAGACCCTAATTTGTATAACAACAAGGTAACTGTACATCTGCAAAAAATTAGATAAAATTAGATATTTGCATGTCTTATCTGTTGGACTGATTTCTGTTTCCTGTTGTGGATCCTTGTCTTTCTGGTTGTACCAGGTCCAGATCGGCTGTCAGGTGGACAGTCTTGATCACTTGAAAGAGCTGAGGAGAGCTCCTTGTGTCCACAAGACCTTTAAAATCACCACTCCCATGATGCAGGTGTGGAATCTGTGGGGGGGACTCCTCTACCTTGTGGCCCCAAACAACACACAGCTGGAGGGCTTAAAGGTCACCGTGGAGAGGGCGGTTCTCGCCCCTTACTATAAGTCTGGTGAGTTCTTCTGAGATCATTGATTACCAATCCAACAACTCACAGACACTGCCGTAGGGTCTGAATCCAGGTCCTGTCTCTCCCAGGTGTGACCACACTCGCTGAGTGGGCAGTGCTGCGCACTAGCCCCGCCCCCTGGGCGGAGCTGGAGTTCGACAACCTCATCTGCACCATGCCGTCCAGCGCCGTCCGAGACCTGGAGCGCCCTGACAAGGTGGCGGCGCTCTGGGATGACATCATGAAGGGGATCGCTGACCTGGCAGTGATCCCGCACAAATTCCCCCGCAAAGAGCGCTTTGTCGCCGACGTGCAAATTTCCCACGGTACCTCTGCCGCCGCTCCGTGCTTGCGCTGCCGTTTGTTTCGCCGCCGCCGGTCTGCCTTCCAACCCCTCTGAGTGAACATGAACACTCTCCAGGGGTTTCTTCTACCCTGTAGTCTCTTTTCTGATGCCCGAATCACATGTCTCTATCGTGCACTACAGCAGAGGTCCGTGTTGCTACTCAGAGAACGTGTACTAGTGTTGTAGTACTCGAGTCCGGTCTTGGACTCGAGACTGGTTTCGAAAGCAAAAACACTCGGTCTTGACCTTCATTGGAAGGAGGCGGACTCGTAATTTTAGACCGAGACCACGAGACCAGCCCCCCCCCCCCCATTTCATGGTATATTCTAAAATACGAACCATTACAAATTACAACCGTACAACCATACTATTACAACCGTAAATACAAAAAAAAAAAAACATATTATTGACTGCCTGGTGTGAAAATATATCCCATGGTGCTATGCTGTGCAGCAACGGTTTTGAAAGATATTGATACAATGTTTGCCCAAACACCATATACTATATATATATATATATATATATATATACACACACATATATATCTATGGCATGCCGTTCAGGAAATTAATCTTTGAATATATTGAATGAAACTTTGAATATATGGAGTGAACCTTGAATATATTGAATGAAACTTTGAATATATGGAGTGAACCTTGAATATATTGAATGAAACTTTGAATATATGGAGTGAACCTTGAATATATGGAATGAAACTTGAATATATGGAGTGAACCTTTGAATATATTGAATGAAACTCTGAATATATGGAGTGAACCTTGAATATATTGAATGAAACTTGAATATATGGAGTGAACCTTTGAATATATTGAATGAAACTCTGAATATATGGAGTGAACCTTGAATATATTGAATGAAACTTGAATATATGGAGTGAACCTTTGAATATATTGAATGAAACTCTGAATATATGGAGTGAACCTTGAATATATTGAGTGAGGAGTGAGTCTCCTTAGCGGGGATTGAAGTGCGGACTGGGCGGAAGTGGAGAGCCCAGGAGACGGTCGAGCAAGCTGAGGCGCGGCTGCGCCACGGTGTTCTGGTGGGAACAGTGGCGACAGGCCGGGCAGGGCTTGGGAGCAACCCAGGGCCTCGGTATAACAAGGCCCGGGGGAAGGAGAGGCGGCAGCTTATCCAGGAAGAGGTTCGAGCAGGGCTGGAGGAGACCCGCTCAAGCAAGATGGTCGGGATGAGACAACAGGGGGCGTGGACTAGATGGGAGCAGACACTGGATAGGAAGATTTCTTGGTCAGAGCTTTGGAAGGCAGAGCCATTCCGTATAAAGTTTTTGATCCAGTCAGTCTACGACGTCCTCCCCAGCCCTTCCAACCTCTTCTGTTGGGGCCTGGCAGAAACACCTGCTTGCCCTTTGTGTCAGAGGAGAGGATCACTGGAGCACATCCTAAGCTGTTGCCCGAAAGCCCTGGGCGAGGGGCGCTATCGTTGGCGCCACGACCAGGTGCTGAAGGTGATAGCAGATACCATCTGCTCGGGGATCTCACTCAGCAAGCAGCAACAGCCAGCTAGGCATTCAATCACCTTTGTTAAATCTGGTGAGAAGCCTCAACAACGCCCAGGCCAAACAGGGGGGCTCCTGACAACAGCTAGGGACTGGCAGCTGAAGGTGGACTTGGGGAAACAGCTTAAATTCCCAGAGACCATCGCAGTGACCACACTTAGGCCGGACTTGGTTCTTATGTCAGAATCAACAAGGTAGGTGATACTGCTGGAGTTGACTGTGCCCTGGGAAGACCGGATGGAGGAGGCATTTGAGAGGAAGAGGGCCAAGTATGAGGAGCTGGCAGGCGAATGCCGGCGCAATGGATGGAAGACTCGTTGTAGTCCCATTGAGGTTGGTTGCCGAGGTTTCGCAGGCCAGTCACTCTGCAGGGCCCTCAAGTTGTTGGGAATAAGGGGACTGCACAGTAAGAAAGCCATCAAGAACATCACTGATGCTGCTGAGAAGGCATCAAGATGGCTGTGGATCAGGAGGGGTGATCCGTGGGCCACACAAGCTACCTAGACACAAGCCGGGGTCTGATCACCCCCGGCTGGGTCGCCTGGGCGAGGGTGTCTGATGTTGAGAGACCCGAAACACCCTATGACCTCAGGTTACATCACTGATGATGTGTCTAGGTTGCACCAGAGGGTGTATATTAAACCAGTTAATTCTGGCAGAGCCAGTGACCTCCGGGAAAGACCGGATGACTACCACGAATAGAGTGGTGACAGCTGGAGAGGCAGCAGACAGCTGGAAAGACAGCAACCGGGGCAGTGAGGGCTAGCACCCCAAACTGCAGCTCCCGTGAGGGAGCACCCACAATAAGCTACGGAAAACCCTAAAGAGTTATACCCCCGGGGGTGCCCGAGAGGGGGGGAGGATGAGCACCCCAACAGGATGGACGTACAGGTTTTGACCCAAGCTAACGGAATTACGACTATGAGTGCAGTTTGCTTATGTGGTAAAGTCTGCAAAAACCCGCGTGGTCTTAAGATCCACCAGACCAAGATGAAATGCTTGACTGGGAGGCAAGTGGTGCAACGCACAGGACCAGTGCCTGGTGAGACGCAGGAGGAGCCCGGCCCGGAGTCACCCCACAGTGCCCAGACCCTCCACGCCCCACAAGCCCTACCCCAAGTCATGCATTCAGAACACCGTCGGGTTAAGTGGCCTTCAGCCAACATGGTGAAGGAGTGGTGCCAGTTCGATGCGGATGTTGATCAGATTCTCGAAGCCACAGCCAGGGGAGATGCTGACCAGAAATTGCGCACAATGAGTGCAATGATTGTCAGCATCGCCGCCGAAAGGTTTGGCACCAAGGAGCACCACCCGATCAGCGGTGCAGGGGAGCCAAACCGACGGCAGAAGAAGATCAGCCAGCTGCGGCAAGAGCTTAGACTGCTAGGACGGCAGTACAAGCAGGCAAGAGAGGAAGAGAAGGTAAGTATAGCAGAGCTCCGCAACATCGTAAGGAGGAATCTCACGACACTCCGTCGTGCTGAATGGCACAGGAAGAGGGGGAAGGAGAGAGCCAAGAAGCGTGCCGCCTTCATTTCAGGCCCTTTCAACTTCACCAAGAAGATCCTTGGGCAGAAGCGAGGTGGACAATTGGCCTGCTCTCAAGAAGAGGTTGACAAGTACCTCAGGGCAACTTACAGCGACAGCGCAAGGGAGCAGGATCTTGGACCCTGCAGCTTTCTGATTACACCACCAGAACCCACTTCAGCATTTAATACCAAGGAGCCAACCCTGAGAGAAGTTGAGGACATAGTCAGAGCAGCTAGATCCAACTCAGCTCCAGGTCCCAGTGGAGTACCATATGTTGTCTACAAGAGGTGCCCCAGGCTTATGCAGCGACTCTGGAAGATCCTTAGGGTCATCTGGAGGAGGGGGAAGGTGGCTCAGCAGTGGAGGCATGCAGAGGGTGTATGGATTCCGAAGGAAGAGAACTCTCGCACCATCGAGCAGTTTAGAAACATTTCACTCCTGAGTGTGGAGGGCAAGGTGTTCTTCAGCATTGTTGCCCGGCGCATGACAGAGTTCTTCCTGAAGAATGCATACATCGACACCTCTGTGCAGAAGGGGGGGGTCCCAAGGGTACCAGGGTGCATTGAGCACACGGGAGTTGTTACTCAGCTCATCCGGGAGGCCCGGGAGGGCAATGGGAACCTGGCAGTTTTGTGGCTTGACCTGTCTAATGCTTACGGGTCAATTCCCCACAAACTGGTGGAGACCTCGCTTGACCGGCATCATGTTCCAGGCAAGATCAGGGACCTCATACTGGACTATTACAACTCTTTCAGTTTGAGAGTCACCTCGGGGACAGTAACATCAGCATCACATCGGCTGGAGAAAGGCATAATCACTGGGTGTACAGTCTCAGTGATTTTGTTTGCCTTGGCCATGAACATGCTTGTTAAGTCAGCGGAGGTGGAGTGCAGAGGACCGCTCACCAAGTCAGGTGTGCGGCAGCCTCCCATTAGAGCTTTTATGGATGACCTGACAGTTACTACAACATCAGTTCCAGGTTGTAGGTGGGTTCTCCAAGGCCTTGAGCGGCTCATTAACTGGGCGCGTATGGGCTTTAAGCCTGCTAAGTCCCGTTCCCTGGTGGTGAAGAAGGGGAAGGTTACAGACAAGTTCCGGTTCTCGCTGGGAGGTGTCCAGATTCCATCGGTTTCAGAGGAGCCAGTGAAGAGCCTGGGGAAGATCTTTGATGGCACCCTGAGGGACAAAGCAGCGCTCAAGGCGACCAGCAGAGAACTGGGTAACTGGCTAGTGGCGGTGGATAAGTCAGGGCTGCCAGGTAAGTATAAAGCATGGATATATCAGCATGGCATCCTGCCACGCCTCCTCTGGCCACTACTGGTCTACGATGTCCCACTAACGACCGTTGAGGGCTTCGAGCGTAAGGTAAGTAGCTTCCTTCGCAGGTGGTTGGGCCTACCAAGAAGCCTCAGCAGCATAGCCTTGTATGGGCATAAGAACAAGCTGCGACTTCCCTTCAGTAGTCTGTCGGAGGAGTTCATGGTTACCCGTGCGAGAGAGGTGCTGCTGTACAGAGACTCGAGTGACACCAAAGTCTCCTTAGCGGGGATTGAAGTGCGGACTGGGCGGAAGTGGAGAGCCCAGGAGACGGTCGAGCAAGCTGAGGCGCGGCTGCGCCACGGTGTTCTGGTGGGAACAGTGGCGACAGGCCGGGCAGGGCTTGGGAGCAACCCAGGGCCTCGGTATAACAAGGCCCGGGGGAAGGAGAGGCGGCAGCTTATCCAGGAAGAGGTTCGAGCAGGGCTGGAGGAGACCCGCTCAAGCAAGATGGTCGGGATGAGACAACAGGGGGCGTGGACTAGATGGGAGCAGACACTGGATAGGAAGATTTCTTGGTCAGAGCTTTGGAAGGCAGAGCCATTCCGTATAAAGTTTTTGATCCAGTCAGTCTACGACGTCCTCCCCAGCCCTTCCAACCTCTTCTGTTGGGGCCTGGCAGAAACACCTGCTTGCCCTTTGTGTCAGAGGAGAGGATCACTGGAGCACATCCTAAGCTGTTGCCCGAAAGCCCTGGGCGAGGGGCGCTATCGTTGGCGCCACGACCAGGTGCTGAAGGTGATAGCAGATACCATCTGCTCGGGGATCTCACTCAGCAAGCAGCAACAGCCAGCTAGGCATTCAATCACCTTTGTTAAATCTGGTGAGAAGCCTCAACAACGCCCAGGCCAAACAGGGGGGCTCCTGACAACAGCTAGGGACTGGCAGCTGAAGGTGGACTTGGGGAAACAGCTTAAATTCCCAGAGACCATCGCAGTGACCACACTTAGGCCGGACTTGGTTCTTATGTCAGAATCAACAAGGCAGGTGATACTGCTGGAGTTGACTGTGCCCTGGGAAGACCGGATGGAGGAGGCATTTGAGAGGAAGAGGGCCAAGTATGAGGAGCTGGCAGGCGAATGCCGGCGCAACGGATGGAAGACTCGTTGTAGTCCCATTGAGGTTGGTTGCCGAGGTTTCGCAGGCCAGTCACTCTGCAGGGCTCTCAAGTTGTTGGGAATAAGGGGACTGCACAGTAAGAAAGCCATCAAGAACATCACTGATGCTGCTGAGAAGGCATCAAGATGGCTGTGGATCAGGAGGGGTGATCCGTGGGCCACACAAGCTACCTAGACACAAGCCGGGGTCTGATCACCCCCGGCTGGGTCGCCTGGGCGAGGGTGTCTGATGTTGAGAGACCCGAAACACCCTATGACCTCAGGTTACATCACTGATGATGTGTCTAGGTTGCACCAGAGGGTGTATATTAAACCAGTGAACCTTTGAATATATTGAATGAAACTTTGAATATATTGAATGAAATTTGACTGATGCTAGGCTTCACGGCATTGCCTGCGGCCATCTTGTGTAACTTGTGGACGCTGCAGCTAAAACTGAGTGACAATGAGTCAGGCCGCTCGCAATCTTGTTGCAGCAAGTTTAAACAACGAGGACATGATAAACACACTGGCGAATGCGTGCTAAAATCCTCCCGACACCCCTGCCCAATACCCTGCCCGTTCTTCTGACGAAGAAATTCGCTTCGCGAATTCACTTCGCTCTGACGCGGAACTTCTCTGGGACTGGAGAAGCTGCTGCGGCTACACGGATTTGGGGAACAGAAGGAGAAGCTCTTCATATGTTGTTTAGATACAATACGAATCACATTCATAGACCAATGCAGGCTGAATATTTAGTTTAGTATTAAACGTATTTGATGATCGGCAACACATTGTCAGCTTTGGGCACGTTACTCACACAGCGGACTGCGGACGGAAAGACAAATGCATAATGAGATTTGCCGAAACTTTGAATATACTAAATGAAACTTTGAATATATTTTATGAATCTTACATGTTACAGTGATTAATAAAGCAGCAATATTTTTTTTTAATTCCATAGTAATGATCTCCGTAAGGCATAATCTCATTATGCACTGAATTATGAACAGAACGGTCGGGACTTCCGGTTTGGCCATGCAGGGGTAGGACGCAAGAAGGCAGAGCTCCCCACTCAACTTATCAAAATTAACTTTTAAAAGCGCCGCTCAGGGCATTTCACTGTATTTATATCAGATAAAAGATAAAAGAAGATAAAAGGCCACCAACTTTGGCGATATGAGCAAGAATAAGTCGACCAGTGCGCAGCCAACAACCCAAACTAGCATAGCTAGCAAGGTAGCTGCTTTGGCTAGCGCTAGCCCACACAGCGATGGAACGACCGCAAACGCCGAGGGTGTTTCCGTGAGTCAACTTGTAGCCGAGTTGTCGAAACAACGATCTTCGCTCAAGGAGGACATCTCTGCTTTGATTCATGAGTCGATTGCCCCGCTCCAGTCCTCCGTCGATACACTGACACAGACTGTTACTAGCTTTCAAGCACGGCTGAGCGCAACCGAAGTTCTGGCTGGGGATAACTTCAGTGCGATAACTTCAGCGGTCGGGAAAATAAAACTCCTAGAGGAGCAAAATGCGACATTGCTTGAACGCGTGGATGACCTGGAAAACCGCTCTCGTAGAGCAAACCTGAGGATCCTGAACGTCCCGGAGGACAGCGAGAAGGGCCAACACAATGTCAAGTTTGTATCCGACCTGCTAATGCAAGCAATGGGCCGAGAGGTTTTCGCAAATCCCCCGGAGTTGGAGCGGGCTCATCGTTCTCCCGGCCAAAGACCCAGAGAAGGGCAGCCGCCCCGTCCCTTTGTGGTGTGCTTCCATCGCTTCCAGGAGAAAGAAAAGGCATTGCGGTGGGCCCGGACGCACGACGTGGAGTTTAACGGCTCCAAACTGAGGATCTATCCGGATCTGTCTGCGGTCCTTGCGAAGAAACGTGCAGCATTTAAAAACATCAAGCGGCTCCTTTATAAGAAGAAGATAAGGTTCAGTCTGCTACATCCAGCACGTCTTCGGGTTCAGTTCGAGGATGAGACTCACGTCTTCCACTCACCAGAAGCTGCCAAGGTGTTCTATGACCGCCGGGTTTCCGGACCAATTGACTGATTCTGACTCTTTGGACTAATCTGAGACTGACGGAGCTTTGGGTGGACTTGCTTCACCGAGCTGGGATGGCCAATATGTCTGAAGGTTGGTTGATTCGAGCTGTTGCATTTTAGTGAAGCAAATGTCAGTCTATATCGTTTTCATAGTTGATGGCATAATGCTTGTTGACAACTGCTTAACGTTACGTTACAACATGAGAGAGGCACAGCCACAGCAAAATGGCTTGCCTATTTGTTCAGATCCCATGGTTCGGATGCATTTATTTGTTGGTTAGCCAGCTATCCTGTCTATGCAGTGATCCGAACGATGCATACTTCAGTGTGATATGGGCTGTGAATTAAAGTTAGCCTGCCTACTTGATATAATAATGGCGATTGTTTATGTTGACTGGAATAATAATGTTATTCATTTCCGTTCAGAGTAAATCTGCTGAGTGTGTATACTTGTTCAAGTGATAGTGGGGAGCAGGGTGTAGGGGGAAATAACGTATGGGCTATTGGAAGTTTAGTCACAGTAAGATAGCTGCGGTTCGTTATTGTTCAGAGAACGAACCTAGAGTTTACACATGTTCAAGGGTTAGTTTGATGCCGTTTCCTTTTCCTTTTTATTTTTATTTTATTTTATTATTATTATTATTATTATTTTTTTTTATCCCACTCTCCATTTTATCTTTCCCCGATCTGGCTATACAGCACCATACATGCAAGCCTTATCATTACCCAATATTCTTGTTTATTAAGCAATGAATAGAGCGAGCACGGGTTTGGTTGGAGGGTCTACAGTACGTTTTGTTAGCTGGAACGTCAGGGGCATGAATGCCCCAGTGAAAAGGGCGCGAATTTTTTCACATTTAAAACGGTTGCACACTGAAATTGCATTTCTGCAGGAAACGCACCTCAGAGTACAAGATCAAGTTTTGCTTAGAAAGGCCTGGATAGGCCAGGTGTACCATTCAACATTTAGTAGCAGGGCTCGAGGTGCTGCAATTATAATCCATAAAAAAGTACTCTTCACTGCTTCAAAAATAATTTCAGATTCACAGGGACGTTATGTTATAGTATCAGGTCATCTCTATCACACCCCGGTGGTTTTAGTTAGTATTTACGCCCCCAACTGGGATGATGCAGATTTTTTCAGGAAGATAATCACCTTATTACCAGATTTAAATACTCATCACCTAATATTTGGCGGAGATATGAACTGTGTGATGGACACAGCCATGGACCGGTCAAGTCCCAAATCTGCACCTCCATCAAAAATGTCCAGAGCTCTTTTGAGTCTTATGATGCACCTTGGCTGTATAGACCCATGGAGATTTTTACATCCGAACAAAAAGGAATTCTCTTGTTTTTCACATGTTCATCAGTCTTATTCTAGAATAGATTATTTTTTTATTGATAAGCGTCTTCTTCCCTCAGTGAAATCTGTAGACTACTCTGCTATTGTAGAATCTGATCATGCACCTGTTATTCTTGACATTGGCTTTACACTCAATTGCCCACCAAGGCCAGCTTGGAGACTTAACACAGCATTGCTTTCAGATGCAGATTTTTGTCAGTTCATATCTAAAGCAATAGATGATTTCATTTTAACCAATCAGAATGACTCTGTATCACCATCAATATTATGGGAAACATTTAAAGTCGTACTGAGGGGTCAGATAATATCATTTTCAGCTTCACGTAATAAAAAAAGAAAACAGAGACAGGAAGAGCTCATTGATTCTATTCTTAAAATTGATCATCAATATTCAATAACTCCAACACCTGAACTATACAAAGAAAAAATAAATCTGAAAGCAAAATATGATTTATTATCTACTGAAAAGACTGAACATAACTTGTTAAGATCACGAGCATTCTTTTATGAATATGGGGAGAAGGCAGGATGCCTACTTGCTCACCAGTTAAAGGCTAAGTCGTCTGCCCAACTCATATCAACAATTAGGAAAACACCTCAAGAATTGACAATAGACCCAAGGAAATTAATAATGCTTTTAAAATATTTTATTCTGAGTTATACACCTCAGAATTTCCTCAGGATACTTCTTCTATGATTAATTTTTTAGAAACCCTAAATACGCCAACAATTGCGCAGGAACAAAGGGACAACCTGGAAAGACCACTAAACCGACAGGAAGTGGAGAATTCAATTAAGGACATGCAGAGCGGGAAGGCCCCTGGGCCGGACGGCTTCCCAGTCGAATTTTATAAAAAATTCTCCTTAAAACTGATCCCCTTGCTTCTTACCATGTTTAAGTACTCTTTTGAACAGACAGCTCTCCCACAGAGTCTCACAGAGGCTCTGATCACAGTTTTACTGAAACCTGGTAAAGACCCAGCGGATTGCAGCTCTTATAGGCCTATTTCTCTACTGAATGTGGACATCAAGATACTGTCGAAAATTCTGGCCTCTCGAATAAACACCATAGTATCAGATATCATTTCAAATGATCAAACCGGTTTTGTGAGAGGCCGTCACTCATTCATAAACATTTGTAGACTCCTGAATGTGGTGCATTCTCCAGCGTCTGGGGTGCGACCAGAGGTGGTGGTCTCCCTAGACGCGGAGAAGGCATTCAACAGAGTAGAATGGGAGTATCTTTTTGCGGTACTGGGTAAATTTGGGTTTGGCCCGAAATTTATGTCTTGGATTCGTCTATTGTATTCATCTCCAAAAGCTGCAGTAGTCACTAATAAATTATGTTCACAGTATTTTCCTTTATCTAGGGGTACCCGTCAGGGCTGCCCGCTTAGCCCATTACTGTTCATATTAGCGATCGAGCCCCTGTCAATTAAGCTTAGAACTACACCGTCCATACATGGCATTAGAAGAATGGGGATGGAATATAAAGCTTCCTTGTATGCTGATGATCTTTTGATTTTTTTATCGGACCCTCTATCCTGTAAATCTGAACTTTTGAAGATTCTGGTTGACTTTGGTGGTTTTTCAGGTTATAAAATTAACTATTCAAAAAGTGTGTGTTTTCCTATCAATGATTCGGCAAAACAGATTCCAGACACGGACTTGCCATTTTGTATATCACTCTCCGGTTTTAAGTACTTAGGAATAAATATCACCCCTTCTTTTTCTGAACTGTTTAAAGCCAACTTCACTCCTATTATGGAGAAATTAACATCTGACCTCCAGAGATGGAGTGCTATTTACCTTTCTCTAGCTGGAAAAATCAACTGCATCAAAATGAATGTGTTGCCTAGATTTTTATACTTGTTTCAAAGTATCCCAGTTTTTCTACCAAAATCCTTCTTTCGTTCAATTGATGCCCTACTCTCAAGTTTTATATGGGGAGGTAAATCTTCAAGACTTCGTAAAGCATCGCTTGAAAGGCCAAGAAAAGGGGGTGGGCTCGCTCTCCCAAATTTCAGGGTTTATTATTGGGCAGCGAATCTGCAAAAAATAATTTACTGGTTTCAGGCCCCAGACACGAGTTGGTGCAGTGAAGAGGCAAAGCTCTGTAATCTGTCATCACTTCCTGCACTGTTAACAACAAAACTCCCGCTCTCCCCATCACGGTTTTCCTCAAGTCCGGTATTGCGTTCAACATTAAGAATTTGGATACAGTTTAGGCAAACATTTAAATTGTCTGGTCTTTCTATGCTAAGTCCCATATGTAATAACCACCTTTTTCCAGCCGCCAATCTTGATGTCACATTTATGCAATGGGACACTAGGGGTCTTACTACATGTAAGGATTTTTTCATAGATAATATTTTTCCTACTTTCACAGATTTGGCCAAAAAACACTCTATTCCTAAATCCAGTTTTTTCCGATATCTTCAGATCCGCCACTTTATTCAAACATACAACCCATCGTTTCCTCAATTACCTGAGAGTTCAAACTTGGATGTTATATTAAAGATCCCCATAACTTCAAAGGGCCAAATCTCTAATTTATATAACTTAATTATGTCATTTAGTAGCGTATCAACCGACAACATCAAGACAAAGTGGGAAGAAGAATTAGGGACAGTCATTTCAGATGAGACGTGGGTTAGAGCTCTTAACTGTGTGAATGGAACCTCTTCTTGTGTACGTCTCAATCTGATTCAATTTAAAGTTATCCACCGTACTCACTATAGTAAGGTCAGACTTGCTAAAATATACCCTGAAATAGATGAGACGTGTGATCGCTGTAGAGCCACCAACGCAGACTTAGCTCATATGTTCTGGTCGTGCTCTAAGCTGGGAGAGTTTTGGCAATCAATATTTGGGATTTTGAATGTTGCTTTTGGCCTAGACCTACGACCTAGCCCTTTAATGGCTATATTTGGGGTTGACGCTGCGATAGCCGTTAGCAAGAAAAATGTTGTTGCTTTTGCAACTCTGATTGCTCGAAGGAGAATACTTTTAGAATGGAAATCCCAATTACCACCGAAGGCATCAATGTGGCTTTCTGATATGATGATGTTCTTAAAAATTGAAAAAGTTAAATACTTTCTTAGAGGATCAACCAAAAAATTCTACAAAGTATGGGACCCTTTACTGGTTTATTTTGACAAGCTTGCAACTCTCCCCTCTCATTAGTAAACAAGCTTCAACATAAAGTACTTTCATCTTGGGATAATTTTATTTTATTTTATTATTTTTTTTTTTTTTAATTATTATTTTTTTTAAATATTATTATTATTTTATTATTATTAATAATTGTATTCATTTTTTTTTTTCTTTGCCGGCACAGGGATTGTTAGGGTTGGATGGGGTTTATAAAAAAAAAAAAATTATAAAAATGTAAATTGTTAAAATGCTGTATAATTCTTGTTACATTGTACACTGTCGCTAAAGGAATTGTAACAACTGTAAAACATTACAACCTGTATGACATTGTACATCTGTTTTAACAATAAAAATATGTGTAAAAAAAAAAAAAACCAACGGTCTCAGTCTGGACTCCGTCTTGACTCTCTAAAGACTCGGTCTCAACTCGGACTCGACATATGCGGTCTCGTTCCCATCACTAACGTGTACCTCGCCCCTTTCACTGGTTGAAGACCTGCAGCCCTCCCAGAAGATAGCTGCTCGTCGTCCGTCTCTGAGGGGGTTTGTGGCAAGTAATCACCGATGAGTCAGAGGGGAGCACGTGCCATTTTTTTTTTGTCTTGTTTTCCTCCAGACACGAGAATAAGAAGAGGAAGAAGGGCGTTTAATAAACGCTTTTGTCCAAAGCGACTGGGGGGGGGGGGGGGGGGGTGTTTGACATGTGGAGGTGGGGTTCGAACTGCCAATCCTCCAGTTAGTGGTCGACCCGCTCTTCCCACTCAGCTATGCCACCCCCGAATAATATGCTGCTTCGACAGTATATTTGTTTCATGTGTTTCATCACATATACAGTATATTTTTCAATGGAGCAGACTCAGTCAAGTTCATGTACATGTAGTTGTGGTTGGAAAGGCTATACTGCCCCCTTGTGTATACATTAACGGTGAGGCAGACAAGTGTTATACAGGCAGCTCTGCAACGACCCAAGTCAGGACTCAGAAACACGAAGGGGATCTTTGTGAGTGCGGGGGGAAGCAGTGTGATGTGTGAACTCATCTTAGCCCTGCCTGTGTTGTATGTTTCAAGGTTTCATGCACGCCGGCTATCCCATCATGATGCTGCCCTCTGTGGTCCATGAACTGATCGACTTTGAGAGGGCGAGAATGCAGGACATGTGGGGCTTCCTCCACGAGTTGGGTCACAACCAGCAGAGGGATTGCTGGGAGTTTGAACCGCACACCACAGAGTGCACGTGCAACCTATGGTCGGTGTACGTGAATGAAGAGGTGCTGGGGACACCCAGGGCACAGGTAAACGGCATTAGCAATTCCTTACAAATATTGAAAAAAATGTATTTGTAGGCTTAAACAACTTCACTAATGATGCCTCCGTAGTGTGGTCATGTGTTTTTTAAGGAAATCCAACAAAACCATTCACAGGCTATCAAGTCCTGCATAAATGTCCCCTTAACACACTGCAAGGCTTATAAGGAGTCCAATGATTGTTTCAAGATGGACGGTGTAACTGTAAAGGTGCTGTGTTGCACGCAGGCGCATCCTGATTTGGAGCCTGCATCTCGGGCACCTCTTCCAGGGGATTACGTCGAGCGAGGCAGGGACCTTAACGACTGGAATACATGGGTGGCTCTGGAAACATACCTACAGGTTAGAGATTACATTTCTCTAAATAACTTCATCAGACATCATCAGAGTTTGATGTCTCAGTTTCAGTGTTGCGCCTTTACACATTAGAAATCTAGATTTCATATCCAGTTTACTACAACCCAGTGCTCAACAATAACACCAGGCAACTCCATTTGGGACTCGCTAGCCACTACATATGGTCCTCCCACCCCCACTCCCCTCCCTATGTCTCTTCCTGTCACCACCTCAGCTCCAGGAGAGGTTTGGCTGGGGAGCCTTTAAGAAAGTTTTTGCTGCCTACCACAACATGAAGAACGTCCCCGGGGACAAAAAAGGCAAGATGAACCTCTACACCAAGACCTTTTCCTTGGCCGTGGAGAAGAACCTGTGTGCCTTCTTCAAGGCTTGGGGTTGGCCCATAGAGGCAGCCACTGAGGTGGATCTGTCTAGTTTGCCCCTCTGGCGGGACCATCCCATGGCTCTCTATGAGTGATAAGGAATCGAATAGGGGAGGCTTGTTTCTAAAGGAAACCCTTTTCATAGAGCTAGAGCTTTCATCGTTGGACAAACATAAAACAAATCGATTTCAAAACAAATTATGTGTCTGCAGCTTTTATGTACCAAAACATGGCTAGACTAAATTAGCGAAGATAACACACACATTGTCCATTATCACAGAGAAGTCAGAGCAGGGCAAACCCAGGTGTACGCCTCAAAATTAGAAAACCCATCTATAGTGTTATGAGTTACATTAATGTCATCCTATTATGTGTCCTATTATGACCCCTCTGTGAGAAGGGTTTGTTGTGTTGATTGATTGACCTGTTTTTTTTTTTTTTTTTTTAACTTTTTTTTTTTGTGCTTTTTTCTTTAAAAAAAAACAATGTCAGCTACACAACAATGCAATGCCACTCTTGTTTCAGCATTTTCCACTGTCTATTGGGTCTGTTGAGTATTAGTCCCTTCTTTTTTCATATACACAGCCAATTTAGCTGCTTTCATTCTGAGGTGGTAAGTCGTTCCATCAAGTAAATCTCATCAATACCCTGCCACTGTCCTGGGTTTGGAGGGTCAATTTTCAGCCAGTTTCTTGTTATGGCCTTTTCACATGCCAAGATCAGTATTTTGAAAAGATATAGGTCCTTATTTTTAATAGTTCCTTCTGGGGCCAGACCCAGGTACAATATCCGGGGATCTCTGGGTATCTTGTAGGAAAAAAATTCTTCCGAAATCTGAACCACTCTGTCCCAGAACCCCTGCAATTTTACACAAGCCCAGAAAACATGAGTGTGATCTGCCTGCATTGTCTCCAGGCAGCATTGCTGCTGTTCACCTAATTGTCTATTTTTGATGTGTGGTTTGATGAAGAAGTGAATTAAATTCTTCCATCCAAACTCTCTCCACCTTTTAGAGCTGGTGGAAGTTTGCTGAGTTCTGCACATAGAATGCCAATCACTCTCGGACAGTTTAATCTTCAGCTCTACCTCCCATTTCAATTTCACATACAATGAGTTTCTTCCATTCTGTTTTTGTATACCTCTATACAGCTTAGAGACAATCTTTATAGGCGTACATTTATGTGCATTACTGAATATTTTAATCACTTTGTTTCCTTCTGCAGAAATTCCTCTTTTGATCTCTGTCTCATCGAAATGTCTTAGCTGTAAGTATCTGAACAGGTCACCATTATCTAAATCAAATTCTCTTTTGAGTTTATCAAAGGATTTGAAGGTTTTCCCCTCTAGGAGTGTACACATCGCCATAATCCTCTTATCTATCCACCTTGCAAATGTGATGTCAGTTTCTCCGGGTCTAAATTGAGAGGTGTGAGAGGGCCAAATTGGAAGTTTACTATCCCCTTCTAATTTATATTTTTAACTTTTTCAAGCCAATTGTTTAATGCATTCTCCAAGAATAAAATGTTCTCGCTTATAGTTTGTTTGTTCTTTCCCAACTCTCCTGGTTTAAGGTTGAGGATTAACCATGTTCAGTTTTATGTGCTTCCACTTATCTTGGTACTCCAGAGAGCACCAGTAGACAAAGTATCTCATCTGGGCAGCATAATAGTATTCCCTTAGATTTGGTACTGCAAGACCTCCATGGTCTCTGTCAATTTGGAGTGTTTAAAATCTTACCCTTGGTCTTGCTCCAGCCAATATAAATCTTGATAACTGTTTGTCCCACATCGAAAACTGTGAATCTGGGATTCTGACAGGTAAAGACAAAAAAAGGTACAACCTTGGCAGCACGTTTATTGTCACTGCCTCAATCCTAGAAGTAAAGTCAAGCCCCAGTGTGGACCATTTTTTAATATCCTCCTGTATCATAACATTTATAATTTTTTAGTTTATTTCGTATATTTGATCAAGTTTCTGACTAATCAACAAACCCAAGTGTTTTATGGATTTTGCATCCCACTTCACTTTATATTTAAGCCTAATGTATTTACTTGGAGTGTAATTAAAAGAAAGTATTAGTTTTGGCAGTTTAGGAGTTTAGGCAGTGTTGAGTTAGGATTCTGGAGGTAGATGATAATGTCATCCGCAAAGAGTCCTATTACATGGTCCTCATTTGCCAATTTGATTCCTCTCAACTCTTTATTTTGTCTGGTACTCTGTGCTTGGGGCCCTATGGATATCGCAAAAAGTGTGGGGCTAAGACAGCAACCCTGGCTAGTGCCTCTATATAGTTTAAAGCTGCCTGACAGAGGGCCATTGATTTTTATTCTAGCAGTAGGGTCTGTATAAAGCGCCTGTATGCACCTGACAAATTATGCACCTGAATATTAAAGGCCAGCCTCTCTAGCACTCGGTACACAAATGGCCAACAGACCCTATCAAAGGCCTTTTCTGCGTCTAAACTGGCCAGAACTGCACTCAGATGTTTTTTATTAATCTATCTTAATATGTAAAGTTCGTCTGATGTTGTCTTGAGTTTGACGACCTTGTATAAACCCTGTCTGATCCTCATCAATTAAGTCAGGCAGGAGATGGTCAATTCTTTTAGAGATAATAGATGTAAACAACTTGTAATCTAGGTTGAATAGAGATTGGACGGTATCCACAATTTTCTTTATTTTTCCCTTCCCCCTTTTGGAATGACTGATATAACGGCCTCTTTCCATGATGGTGGTGCAATGGCTTTTGTTAAGAGTAGGGATGCAGCGATACCACTTTTTTCAAACCGATACGATACTGATACTTTTATTTGTGTACTTGCCGATACCGAGTACCGATACCGATACTTTCTAGATTTGGTCTCTATGAAAGAAGTGTAATTCATTTGAACAGGCTATTCCAAGCCAAAACTAAACAGAGCTTCCTGGTTATAACAAAAAAAGCCTTCAAAGACGTAAACAACTTGTAATCTAGGTTGAATAGAGATTGGACGGTATCCACAATTTTCTTTATTTTTCCCTTCCCCCTTTTGGAATGACTGATATAACGGCCTCTTTCCATGATGGTGGTGCAATGGCTTTTGTTAAGAGAAGGGATGCAGCGATACCACTTTTTTCAAACCGATACGATACCGATACTTTTATTTGTGTACTTGCCGATACCGAGTACCGACACCGATACTTTCTAGATTTGGTCTCTATGAAAGAAGTGCAATTCATTTGAACAGGCTATTCCAAGCCAAAACTAAACAGAGCTTCCTGGTTATAACAAAAAAAGCCTTCAAAGACAAAATGCCATCACGTTAGACAAAATGTAAATATAACCAGATAAAGCGAATAACAACAAAAACAAATGACAAAAAGTGATCAGAACTATTGCTTAATAAGCACATTATCACATTTCAGTTACTTTCAAGTACACAAACCATGTGGCACTATTCCCATGTTTCTTCAGAAAGGCTAAACAAATCAACGGACTATGTTGTCAAATGACGTCAATGTGATCTTTCACTTTATCATACACCTTTGGCAACATCACATCGGTGATGTAGAGGCGACTGGGAATCTCATATATGGGCTCTAGCACTTTTAAAAACGGCGAAATCTGACATTATCAACAACTGAAAGTGGCTGGTCATTGAGCGCTATGAAGTGAGTAAGTGCCTCTGTTATTTGTATTGCCCGTGAGTTGTCTTTGGACATTTTCTCTCACTTTTGCAAGACTTCATAAGGTTGGCTGCTTCGGTCTTACGCCGCTAGCATCAGTGAACTCTGTGTACTAAGCACTATGGTGCGTCTTTCCTATGGAAGTACTTTCCTTTCCGCCTCTCGACACCGTAGCATTACAGATCTTACAGTCTGCCGGAAGACGCTTTATCTTAAAATATGCCCAAATCACCAACATGACTTAGCCTCCTGTTAAGTCTTTTCGCAGCATTCGCAGCATTCACAACTCACAAGCCTTTGGCAGAATCTCAGAGTTTCTGCTAATTCATTATCTCATCCGAGTTAGTTAGTAGAGGTGCACAGCAACCTCACTATCTGTATCTGTTTCTGTATCTGTTCAACCAAAAAATTATCTGTATCTGTATCTGTATTCGGATAGAAAACCGGAAATGGGCATGGTTTATACCGGAAGTCTCCTTTATTGTGCCGAATTTGTATTTTCTAACCTAATATTCATTTGCAATGCAATAGTAGTCCCTTCCAAGCATCACATTGATTTAATATTGTTATATAATTAATTATGAAATATACTTTACGACAATAATTACATAGTTATGAAAGAAATAGCCTGCATGGCCTCCAGAGTCGGCTACACATATTTAACATGTTTTATACAATTGCCTTTACTCCAGACGCAGTACCAGGTTACTGTTTTGAACGTTTCTTATAGATAATGCCATAATGATCATTGATTTGTCTTACCGAATTGTATGCCAGTCCACACCACTAGGACACGCACAAGCCACCTGCTGCCTAACGTACGTAATGCAAAGGGCTGCGCTCGTGCCCTCTCTCACACAGGGGATACTGATAAATCTAAACTTGAATGTGTTGCTGTTTGTTTAAATAACCATGAAATACTTGGTCAAAATTCCATTAAACCTGACTGATACATGCAGCATATGTCACTTAAAGGAATTAATATTGACTGAAATACGCGGTAAAACGTTCGACTACTATTTATATTATATTTATTTATCTATTTATATTTTCACAACGGAATACAAAACAGGAAAACATACTGTGTAAGTAGTTTATTTGACTTTTAATGAGATAGAGAGATCAGCTATGTGGTGAATGTCAGGCGAATGTCTAATTTCAAGCTCTAAGTTTCATGTCCACCGCGGTCAGCTCAGCTCAGCTCGCTGTTGTGCGCTGACTCAGTGGGACGACGACATAAGTGATCTCTTTTCAATCATTTGTAATAGGCTAAATGAAACGACTATTTAGTGAAATCAAAGTCCGATGCTGCAAACAGAATAGACATTTTTATCTTGTTGCCAACCTGCCATCCACAATGATATGAACGGATTTTAAGATTTTTCCCCCGAATAATAACGCAAATATTCGGGTAGAATACAGATATGTTTACATCGCATTATCTGTGCTTTACGAATAAGGTATTCGTATTCGGGTGCATCCCTATTAGTTAGGTAGGACAACTCATCTCTGCATACGGCCAGTTTGATGTAGGCTACTGGCATAGTGGTATCGGTGCATGGTATCGGCAATTAAAAACGAATACGAGTATGAGTATTTTAATGAAGTATCAGCCAGATACCCGATACTGGTATTGGTATTGGTGCATCCCTAGTTAAGAGTCCAGTTAAATGATTCTAACATAATAGGAGCGAGGTCTTCTTTAAAGGTCCCATATTATGCCCCTTTTCCACAAATTAAAATAGTTCCCATGTGTGTTAAAGACAGACATGTGGACTCGAGTCACATGACTTGGATTCGAGTCAGACTCGAGTCATTATTTTAATGACTTCAGACTCGACTTGATAAAATTCGCCATAACTTGCGACTCGACTTGGACTTGAATACTATTCACTCGAGACTTGAATCGGACTTTGCCTCTTTGACTTGTAATGACTTGACATGTCTCCAGTCAAAAAATAAATTTCCTGATCGTGGACCAAGACACGTAGGGCTGGGCGATTCATTGAATTTCGATTTCCATTACGATTTTGGCTTCCCTCGATCATTAAAACAAGATAATCGTAATAAAACGATCATTCTGCCACCCGCCCTGTTTTGTGTGGTAAATGGAGCGAACCCTTCTTTCTCCACCTGCGCACTCCGCTGCGCCTCGCCCCCGCCTGAAAACTTGCAAGATATGTCACGCGACCGTACGGTCTGCACCTCAAGCGAATACAACCAATCTATTTAACCACTTAAAGTCCGCACACAGAGTAATACACATAGACTGTATATAATACAGGACCAAGCAATGAAGGAAAAAATGAAACGCTCCTCCACTCCTGCCACCGCAACACAATCCTCAATTAAGGAGACGCTATACAATGCCACCCCATATCCAGCCAGCTCCCGCAGGCATAAAGAAATAACGGATGCAATCGCATACATGATTGCCAAAGACATGTGCCCTATCAGCACCGTTAGCGACCCGGCGTTCAATAAACTGATAAACACATTGGACAAGCGGTATGTGTTACCACCACGTCACCATTTCAGTAGAATTGCGCTGCCTGCCTTTTATGACGAATGTCGCGGAAAAGTTGCAAGAGAAGTGTCAACAGCATTATATTTTGCCACCACAACGGACCTATGTTTGAGTCGCACCATCAAAAACATTTTTAGATTTTTTTTTTTTAAATCAATGAATCTTGAATGAGTCTTTAATAATCGCAATTACAATATCAATCAAAATAATCGTGATTATCATTTTTGACATATCGAGCAGCCCTACCCAAGAGACTCATTCACTTCCGCGAGAAAAACAAAGAAACAAACTAAAAAAGCGGGACGGGCGGGCAGAGCCTGCTGGCCGATACCTGTAGAGACATGTTACAGAAGTCGAGCGTCCGGTCTGCATGAGAAACATTTAGGGCATTTAGCAGACGCTTTTATCCAAAGCGACTTAGGGGGTGTTCACACCAAGCGTTTTTTTTTTTAAAATGTTTAACACAACTTTTCCAGCTGTTCCTGCTTCCAGCGCTCCAGTAGAGCGCGTGTTCAGCCATGGGGGCATTATAATGCGTCCCCATCGCTCGCAGATGTCGGACACACTGCTATCCAGTTTAATTTTTTGCAAATGCAATTCTTCATCTTGATCTCTCTCTGTCTGTCTCTCTCTTTCTGTCTCTCAAGCGCCTACCCCCAGCACCTTTCATTGTGTGTAGTCATGCTGCTTAATTGTTATTAAACATTGTTTTATTGAAATATTAGGTTTAATTGTGATTTAAGCAAAATGTTGACCTACTGTAACTGGCATCCACTGAAGCATCAATGCCAGTTACATGCATCCATACAGTTCATGCCTCACTAGTCAAGGCGCTTTACCAACTTTAGGATGACAGTGGTGCCTTCCGTGCTCATACATTTCTAACCCACCATTCACACACAACACTTTGAAGGTCTTTGGGCGCATGCGTATGTATATACAGATATATAAAATATATGCATAGTTTAATCTGTATGTATAAAAAAATACTGAAGATTAGGTTGATATGTTGAAATTGTGATCGTTAGTCTGATAATGGCATTATTAAGTGAAGAGTACATGATGACTTGTTCAGGACTCGAAGAAGCTTGGGACTTGGACTTGGACTCGACTTGGCTTTGGTGTTACTTGGAATTGGACTTCTCTGTCTTTACTTGGGACTTGACTTGGACTTGACTGCTAAGACTTGGGACTTACTTGGGACTTGCCAAACAGTGACTTGGTCCCACCTCTGGTTAAAGACATGTCTGTGACATGCTTTGGTCAAAATTGCCTTTGGATCAAATATTGTAGGTCTCTCTTCATCACCTAAAAACAGCTCTGTTCAAAACGCTGTTTCAGGGCCTGTCTCCTTTATGGAAATGAGCTGCACCAGACCACGCCCACCTCTCTGCGAGGGGCTGCGGCTCAGCTCCGTAGCCATGTGCTAATGTTTACAGACTGACTCGGCCAATGGCTGGCAGAAACTCTGTGGTTCAACCTAGAGTCCTTTAGAGAGACTCTAGTCTCTCTAAAGGATTCTAGTTCAACCCTACCAGTTTGAGCCTGAATCTGACCCAGAGTAGTGTTGTTTCGGTCGTGAACGATTCGTTCAATATGAACTAATCTTTCATATGACTCGGGAGTAATGAGTCGTCTCAGTCAGTGATTCGTTCAGTGAGTGATTCATTTTCATGCAGTATCTTCCCTGGCCACATGACAACAGTTCGTTCACCAGATCGTTCATACGGTTTGGTCTCGTTCATTAGTCACGTGACAGGCAGCTCAGGCTGAACGATTCGTTCTCGTTCATCGACTCGTTCATTTGTCACGTGACTGGCAGCTCAGGCTGAACGATTTGTCCTCGTTCATCGAGTCGTTCATTTGTCACGTGACAGGCAGCTCAGGCTGAATGATTCGTTCTCGTTCAGTCATTCGGATCGGTCACTCGTTCATTTGTCACGTGACAGGCAGGCTGAACGGGTCGTTCTCGTTCATTCATTCGGATCGGTCTCGTTAATATGTCACGTGACAGCTACCCAGTCACTGTGGTGTCGTGCTTTCAAACAACAGTGGCAGGTAGGATGCAGGACACAAGTCACTTTATTGTGGTGTGTATTTGCTTTCCTAGGTTTTCACATGGTTTGAATTGCTTGTCATTTTGTGTAAACTTTGTCAGCTGTAAACCATGTTGCCTTCATTGTTAAGTGTTTGAGAACTGCAGTCTTTTTTACAATGCTCACAAGAGGGCTACAGCGCCACCTGCTGTAAAAATTAACGAAATGAACGAAATGACTCGTTCAAAGATTTGTTCAATTTACTGTCTGAGAGTAAAAGATCCGGTTCAGTAAAAAGACTTGGTCTTCCCAACACTAACCCAGAGGGAGAGACGCCGGCTGAAATTCTTACTCTGCGGCTGCAGCAGGAGGTTTCTGAATGGTAAGCTACATATACCATGCGACTTTATATATTTAATTTTTTACGTTCTGTGTGTCATTACACTGTTACTTACATGTCTCCATAGCTCCTGCTAACGGTTACGTCTTCACTGTATCTTTGTTACTTCGAGCTTTTTTGGTGAATGAGCAATTTTGTAAATAGTGTAGTAACATTATACTTATCTCTCTTGACTGTATTCTTGCTATCTACGGATAAATGTATAATGTAGAAACTAGTAGGCTATCAAACGATGCTTGCATAGTAGGCCTAACCTAAATTCTATATTTTGCAAAGTTTGTGATAGTTTTAGCAGAGGTGTTTCATCGTAACAGCGCCCTGACGTTTGTTGTTCTAGGTCTTTAGGATTTACTTTTGTATTTCAGCATAAATATGTCTGTCTGTATCAGTAATGTGTCATTCTGGTAGAAAATCGAGGCAGTGTAATGTTGATTAAAATGCCACTGTTCTCCATCTCAACATTATTCAAATGTCACAAGTTTTATGCACTTGACATGGTTAGGAAAATCTTACTTCTTATCCAACTATGCTTGTGTACTTGCATTCAAGTGAAATTCTAACTAATTTTCTTTTGACAGGTGTTTGTGTGGAAACTGCAACACCATGCCCACAGAGCAGGAAAATGTCTGCTGTCTTGAGATAGCACAGGTAGTATCTACATATTCAAAGTGAAAACTAGTTTGTCTTGATTATGGTTTATTTCATACTTATGAAACACAATGGCATTTATTGTTTGCAGTACCTTGTTTGCAGGTTACCAGACAGTTGCAGGAGGTTGAGGGGAACCTGAAATGCATGGTGGACCATCCTGGATTGGAGCCTGTATGCCTCAATGTATACTCGCTCCAGAATGCAAGTCAAATTTACAGGGCACAGTGTAGACACTTTTTAAACATTTATTGACATTGCATTACTAACAAATAAGTTATAACTGTGCCAATCAAAACAGAGTAGCATAACAAAATAATAGATATATATAATAGATGTGTATAGACAAGAAAAAAATGTACAACTCCACATAAACACATTAAATGTTCAACGCAACGAAGCTTCTGGTGGGAGTAGGGGCAGGAGGAAACATGTCAGCCCGATGGGATGGATGGCAGGCCAGTGTTAGAGCAGGTTGACGGGTACCACGCAGGTGTAGACTCAGGGATGGAGAATCTGTAGAAACACAGAGAGTGTGTGAAAATAGTTTAGTGGTAGTAGAGGGGAGGACACGAGAGGAGGGATAGTGCTCTTAGTAGCCATATGTTTTAGCAGGCAATCCATAAAAATAAAATGGGATACAAAACAAAAAAGTAATTGCTATATCTTGTCCAATTGCTTGAAGTCGTTACAGGTACCTTGCATATCGCTCTTTTGTGAGCTGGTGTTGGGGCTGGCTGGGACGCAGAATCCGGGTCGTCATCCCAGCTTGTGTGGTCCTGGGATGACGACCAGGACCACACAATCCCACACAATCCCACGTAGTGACCTGTGATGCCACAGGTCACTACGTGGGATTCAAACAGCTGCTTGATTGAAGCGGGACACATAACCCGCAATGACCTCCTCCTTGTCTGGCCGCTCAAACTGTGCAGCAAGGTCTTCAGGAACAGGGATTGCCAGGACTGCATCAGTGTAGGGTGCCGGGTCCATAAACACCTTCTCGAAGATGAGGTCCATCATGTCCACTACATACCCTGTTTTATACAAGAAATGCACAGACATTATTTACTTTTTTCAGAGACTAAAGTGTTTTGCTCATTACCTCCTGACACTATATCTAATTTATTATTTTTCATAAGGTTTTTGTGTGTGTGTGTGTATTACTTTATACAGTTATTTATTGTTGAAATGTTTATAGTTTGTAAGTGTAGCGAGAGCAGATGGGTACCTGTTGTATAGGGAACATATTAGGGGACGGACATACAGGAAGTAAACAAGTTGAGTTGATAGTTAATAAAGTGAACTACGGACTACTAGTTGGCTTCTGTCTGGATCTATATACATATGACATGAACAGTACATGTTACATGGTGTCAGAAGCGTGCTGAATCTCGCCTCAGACGGTCGCTTGGAAGGAATTGCCCGTCAAGTTGCGGTAAATAATTAATTAGAGCGCGTAAATCGCGGTAGGTTCAAAAACTAGGCTGACGCTGGCCAGCAGTTAGAAACTGTGCAGCAAGCTAGTTAGACAGACAACGCAGAGAGGCCAACTCAAAAAAAGAAAAAAAAAAAGAGGATGGATTCCCTTTTCTCCATAAGCCCACCAGAAAACTTTGACTTTTCGGACTTTGCTAACTGGCCCAATTGGATTCGTCGGTTTGAAAGGTTCCGAGTTGCAGCTGGACTGGACAAGAAAGATGGAGAATATCAGGTGAATTCATTAATTTATGCAATGGGCGATAAAGCAGATGACATTCTGTCCACGCTAGGCTTAAGTGCTGAAGATGCAAAGAAATACAGAGAAGTGAAGGAAGCCTTTGATAAATACTTTATTAGCAAATATAATGTTATCTATGAGAGGGCTCGTTTCAATAAGAGAAGCCAAGAGTCAGGGGAATCTGCTGAAGCCTTCATCTCTGCAGTTTATAAGTTATCTGAGCACTGTCAATATGGCCCGCTGCAAGATGAAATGATCAGAGACAGACTAGTGGTAGGAATAAGGCATCACAACCTGTCTGAAAAGCTGCAAATGGACAGTGAATTAACACTGGAAAAGGCTGTTACTAAAATTAGGCAACATGAAGAAATTAAAAAACAGCAACCAACAGTGAGAGAAACTAGACCTACAGAACAGAGAGAGGCCAATGTGGACTTCCTGAAATTCAAGAAAAAGTCAAACAGGGAGTACCAGACAGGGAAGACGTCCTACGGAAAGGGACAAAAGGATTTCCAGAAAGGACAGAAAAACTGTGGACGATGTGGAAAAGGACCACCACACTCTCTAAATAACTGTGCTGCAAGGGATGCTGAATGCCGAAAGTGTCAGAAGAGAGGACATTTCGCAGCTGTTTGTAAATCAGGTAGAGTAGGGGCAGTTTTCAATGCAGAAGAAGAGGATACTCTTTTCCTGGGAGCAGTGTCCACAGGAAAGAAACCTGAACCATGGAAAAAAACGCTAAAAGTGAATGGTCAAAACATTACCTTCAAGCTGGATACAGGGGCGGACGCAACGGTCATCCCAGGTAATGCCTATTCAAATAAATGGCACGGCCCACTCACCACAGCATCCATACCATTGTGTGGACCCAGCAATGAACCTCTAAAGGTGATAGGTCAGTTTCATGGTGTCATGAAATATAAAGAGAGAACAACAACACAACCAGTGTATGTAGTACAAAAGCTAGCTACTCCTCTACTGGGTCTGCCAGCAATCTCAGATCTAAAATTACTGCATTTAGTCGACAGTGTATTAGAGCTAGAGGCTGACATGAAGGAACAATACCCCAAGGTCTTCACAGGACTGGGCTGCCTAACAGGGGAGTACAGAATCAAGTTGAAGCAAGACGTCAAGCCCTTCGCATTATCACTGCCACGACGTGTACCTCTACCGCTACATGATAAGGTAAAAGAGGAGCTCCAAAGAATGGAGAAAATGGGGGTGATTGTGCCCATTGAAGAGCCTACAGATTGGTGTGCAGGCATGGTGGTGGCTCCAAAGCCCAAGGGAAAAATCAGAATCTGCTCTGATATGACCCATCTGAATGAGTATGTCTGCAGAGAAAGACACATCTTGCCGGCCGTCGACGAAACCCTGGCCAAGCTTGCAGGTGCAACCGTCTTTACTAAGCTGGATGCTACGGCCGGATTCTGGCAGGTACCCCTACATCAAAAATCAGTCCCGCTGACCACATTTATCACCCTGTTCGGGCGATACTGCTACAAGAGACTCCCATTCGGGATTTCATCCGCACCTGAGCATTTTCAAAAGAGGCTCACACAGATGCTGACAGGGCTAGAAGGGACTGTATGCCATGCTGATGACATTCTCGTGTTTGGAACAACACGTGAACAACATGACCACAGGCTGCACAGAGTGTTAGGGCGGCTCCAGGAAGAGGGCCTGACGCTCAATAACGACAAATGTCAGTTTGCGGTCAACAAGGTCATGTTCCTGGGCCACATCGTCAGTGCAGGAGGCATTGAAGCAGATCCAGGAAAAATTAAGGCAATCACAGAGATGCCCACGCCCAAAGACGCTGCAGACGTGAAAAGGTTTGTTGGCATGGTCAACTACGTGGGGAAATTCTCTCCACGGATATCAGAGCTCACACAACCGCTAAGAGAACTGCTCAAAACCGACACAGACTGGGTGTGGGGGAGTGTGCAGCAGAGAGCGTTTGACGAGCTGCGTAAGGAACTGAGCTCACCAACAGTACTGGCACAGTACTGCCTACACAGAGAGACAATAGTAGCAGCAGATGCTTCGTCCTTTGGGCTGGGTGGAGTATTGTCTCAGAAGCAGCTGTCGGGAGAATGGAGGCCAGTTGCCTTCATATCACGCAGCATGACGAACACGGAGCGTAGATACGCCCAGATAGAGAAGGAAGCGCTTGCACTGACCTGGGCGTGTGAACGGTTTCAGTGTTACCTGATAGGGATGGACTTTTTGATACAAACTGACCACAAACCTCTCATTTCACTGCTAGGCAGTAGAGCACTAGACAACTTGCCACCTCGCATTCTGAGGTTCAGGCTGCGGCTGCTTCGCTTCACGTACAAAATTGAACATGTGCCGGGGAAGAAATTGATCACAGCGGATGCACTGTCCAGGGCACCGATTCAAGCCCCGCCTACACCAGAGGACGAGCAGCTGGAAGAGGATGTGTGTGTCTCCATCAACCTAATAATGGAGCACTTCCCAGCGTCAGAGCAGAGGTTGGTGCAGATCAGGACGGCACAAGATGCAGATGATGTCTGCAAAAGGCTGAAAGGCATGGTGCAAACAGGTTGGCCTCATAGCAGAAAAGCTCTTCCACCACAACTGCAGCTGTACTGGCAGTATCAACAGGACCTGCTCGTTGTAGACGGACTACTGATGAAAGGCGAAAGACTCGTCATCCCAGTCACAATGCAAGAGGACATGCTTAACAAAATACATGAAGGTCACCAAGGCATAACAAAGTGTGTTGCCAGAGCGCAGCAGTCAATGTGGTGGCCAGGTCTGACCAAACAGATCAAACAGAGAGTGGAAAACTGTACAACCTGTGCACGAGAGGCTCACAACGCGCCAGAGCCACTGCTGACCACTACGTTGCCGGAAAGGCCATGGCAGCGTGTGGCAGTGGATCTTTTCCAGTGGGACAATGCCATGTACCTTGTGGTTATTGACTACTATTCGCGCTACATAGAAGTGGCTAACCTGACCTCCACCACCACAGCCCATGTGACAGGAAAGCTGAAGTCTATTTTTGCCCGTCATGGGGTCCCGGAGACTGTCATCTCGGACAATGGCCCCCAGTTCTCTGCAGCGGAGTTTGCAGCCTTCGCCAGGGACTATGACTTCAAGCACACAACCAGCAGCCCCCGCTACCCTCAAAGTAACGGAGAGGCTGAGAGGGCAGTGAGGACGGTGAAATCTCTCCTGAAAAAGGGGGAAGATCCACACAAGGCTCTCATGGCCTACAGGGCCACTCCCTTGACACACGGCTCATCCCCTGCACAGCTGCTGATGGGCCGCAACATCAGGACGCCCCTGCCGGTCAGTCAAGAGAAACTACAACCTGGATGGCCTGACCTCCAGGATTTCAGAAAGAAGGACCAGGACGTAAAAGAACAACAGGCCTCCTGGTTCAACAAACGACACAACACAAAGACAAGACAAGAGCTCAGACCAGGACAAAAGGTCTGGGTGAAGAACACAAAAGAAACAGGGACTGTCAGTGGTTCAGCTCAGACACCTAGGTCTTACAACATAGACCTGCCCTCAGGAACTCTCAGGCGGAACAGATCTCACATCCGGGTCATTCCAGAGACTACCAGAGAGACTAGATTGGGCCGGACCATAAGACCGCCAATCAGGCTGAATTTGTAGACTAGCTAGAAAGCTGTGGTTTAGTTCACAGGGCAGAATAAACCCTGCACAGCTTGGGGACCAGGGTAGTCCACCCCGACCCCTAGAGAAGAAAGAGTTATGTTTTGAAAAAAAAAAAAAAAGAAAGAATTTCTTAATAGAAAATTATTATGTGTTCTACTGTATGTTTAATGTTTACAGGAGATGTTATGCACTACTGAAGAAAAAAAAACAGGAAAGGAAAAGTAATGCTGGGGACTTGAATGTTTAATGGTTTAATATGTCAATATGTTATACTGGTCAAGTTTATTTACAGGTACAGTAAAAACAAAAGAAGTTCTTTTAAGAATCGGACAAGTAACTAAAGGGGGGAGATGTAGCGAGAGCAGATGGGTACCTGTTGTATAGGGAACATATTAGGGGACGGACATACAGGAAGTAAACAAGTTGAGTTGATAGTTAATAAAGTGAACTACGGACTACTAGTTGGCTTCTGTCTGGATCTATATACATATGACATGAACAGTACATGTTACAGTAAGTGCAACAAGTAAAAAGAAATCCTTTAGTTTTGGTATAAAAAAATAAAAAGTAAACTCTTACTGTATGTTGGCTCTGTCTTTACGGGTTTTGCTCTACACTCTCCCTTCAATGCCTTCGGGAAGTGCACCTTGAAGAGGGGTACACCTTGGTCCGTCTTTGCTTGTGGTCGGTTGGCGTTTTCGTTGTACTACATTGCCGCCAAGTAGAGTCTGTAATAACAAAAGAAAAAAATCTAAAATGTCAGAAACTTTATTATATTTATGATAACATGTAACTCCTTACTAACTTCTTCCCAAGTAAATGCAGCCTAATGAAGCTGCCTGTATACCTGCACTCCTGTAAGAAGCCCTTAGAGTCTTGAAGGACAGCTGTGTTCCTACACAACGTTTTTCCATCTCTGTCTGGCATGCAACATCTCTTGATGCAGGAATCTGTGCCGTTGATGTTTGTGATGAGCTGGTCTATAACAAGCACACAGGGGTTAGAAAAAAACATCTTCTCAGAACAAATGTAATCATCCCTCCCCCCACTATGTATCTGAGAACAGTGAGAAACATTTTTTCACATGCATTTTAATATACCATTGAATAATGACTGAATACATAAGGTAAGCAACAAAACATAGTTTGTTTGTATGCACAGGACAGGCCAGGACAGTCTGATGACAGAGAGTTCTGAGGTTGAAGTCCCATAATAACAAAATGCACCCGAGACAGTGACATGTCTGTAGCTACGACATGTCCGCTATTCTGCTGCAGCAGAGGAAACTCTGCTGTTCTCAGCTCCACGGCCACTCGTGGCCACGACCGCTAAAATGCGGGACGATACTGTAAACCGGTGCGTGTTTATCAAAGCTTGGTCGCCGTGCAGAGGCACCAGTCGGGTTGAGCTGCGTTCAAAACGCCTCAGGCAGTGATCACTGCTCCAGTATAACCAGTACATCCAGTGATAAATGTTCCGCGGTGCAAAAATAAGGGCGATTAAAATGCGTTATTTTTGTGTCATTCATTCATCTTAATGAACGCGTTAAAGTCCCGGCCCTAGTTTTAACGTAACGTTAGTATAAGGAGACTATGTCGCAGCCCAACAGTACTTTATGCTAGCTGCCATGGTAACAGGGGCCGCCAAGCCGGCTAAACAGTAAATCAGAATAAAATGTTCAAACTTACAGCTTCCACGTTCGTAGTTGGATCGCGGAAAGTTGGTACCGATCCATTTTTAGTCCGCAGGGATTTACAGACAGACAGACAGACAGACAGACAGACATACTTTATTGATCCCTGAGGGAAATTGCCTTCGTCACAATTTCCCTCAGGGATCAATAAAGTATGTCTGTCTGTCTGTCTGTTGGTACCGATTGGTAAGTTGGTACCGATCCATTTTTAGTCCGCAGGGATTTAGCAAATCCAGTTTTGTACTGTCCCTCGTTGATGAAGCAGTCCGACGTGAAATGGTTAGCACACACATACAGCACTTTGGGAACTGCTGTAGGGACATCACCATCAAAAATGAAATTCACCCATTGAGTCCTCAGAACCTCCAAAGAGGGAGGTTTATGAAGAGTTGTGTGCTCATTTGTGCAGCCAACAACAGAGCAACCACTTCTTCCAGCTCGTACCTTCGCCATTGTGCCAACCGGAGCAATGCTAGCGAGCGGAATAATGGCGGTGTTTAGAAACTTTGTTAGGGGCGTGGCAAACCTTCACCGGAGGCGTTGCCACCAGCCTGAGGGGAGCGGCTGAGTCTGTTGCTGACGTCATTTGCAGACCATTTCTCAAACAGCCTGTTTTAGCGCACATTTTCTAAAGACTGAGAAAGAAAAAAAAGGAGAGGATGAACTTTTTTCATATCAGGAGGGATTGTAGACAGGCCGGGGATGCATATTATTGATAGAAAACCGCTCTAAAGTGCATTTTGCATAATATGGGACCTTTAATGAATGTGAGATATGTGCAAAAAACAATGTAAGAAAAACAATCACAACTCCATTGGGACACATTCCTACACCTGAGAGACTATTTAGACATTTGATCTTAGACAATGTGGATATGATTAAGAAGGTGAATGGAAAAAGGTACATGTTAGTGGTCATAGACAGATTTAGCAGATGGGTGGAAGCAGTCCCATCAAAAGATCAAAGTGCAGCTACTGTAATCAAATTTTTGACGAGAGAAGTCATGCCGAGGTTTGGAATTCCGACAGAAATAAGCTCAGACAATGGCTCAGCATTTATCCAGAAAAATGTAAAACAAGTAATACAGCATCTACACATTAAACACAGGTTGGGTTGTGTGTATCATCCTACGTCATAGGGAATGGTGGAAAGGGTGAAAGGCACACTTAAGACAAAAATAAACAAAATATGTGCAAGTGCCAAAATGAATTGGATTGATGCACTACCACTAGCACCAGGCGTGTAGAATACGGGGGTGACGGTGGGGATGCGTACCTACCAGATTTTGTCATGAGTCATTTTGTACCCACCACTTTTTTTGAAAGAGTCCCCCGTGTGGGACTCGCACCGGTGTCTTTCACCACTGCCTCGTTAAATGCAGTCTGAGCTACGTCAAGCTCAACAAAGAGAGATGAACTCTACTCTTAGAAGTCGTTTTAGTATGACAGGGTCACAAGCGGACTTTACACGCCGTCACTAACGGAGTGGTAGTCGTATGGCAAGATGCCATAGTGCGTTGAGTAATGGTGCTCCCTGACTCATCCCAAAAACAACAGTCAACAAAGTGAACGTAATGAAACAGTGAAATGCAACCCGACATGTCCTGAACATTCGCCTCCAAACCCTATCTAATAGCAATAACATGTAATGACACAGAATGCCAGAATGTCGCAATGCATTCTGGGAAACACTCCCCCAACACGTTACAATATCCACGATTTCCTCAGGCAAGTACAACAACTTGAACTGATAATACAAGAAAACACAAAAGCATTAACCTAATTTACACAAAATAGAAACAACATTTAATTTGATTTGTGTCCGATGACGAGAGAGCACTTTGGTAGAGAGACATAGAGTAACAATAACAGAGAGCGAGCGCCGGTCTCGATAAAGCCGTTAATCAGAGAAATGAAATGTTATTTCCCGATTGTTTCACAGCGGTTACATTCAGCAGGTAGACACGGCCATGAACTGCACCTATCTGAATCACATTATCCAATGAAAAGTATTAGAGCTCTGTGCGTGAGCATAGTCAAGACATCGCGTCTCTGTGTGTGTGTGTGTGTGTGTGTGTGTGTCATCATCACATTTTTGTATACATTTTTATTAATTAACATGACCTGCGCGAAAGGGGGGGAAAAATGAATGCGCGTCATTGTACCCAGCACTTCTGAAAATGCACTTCCGAATGCATCTCTGTCCCCAGCACATTTCAAACCAAACCTACGCCCATGACTAGCACTAATGACTTATCGCATGCAAGCTAACAGAATGACTTATCTAACTCCGCATGAAATGCTTACGGGTCGACCCATGCCTGCACCTACCCTTAGAGGACCCCACAAGGGCCCTCCATTGGAACAATTACAATTGGAAATAAGGGAATATGTCAGACAACTAACTGCTATACACAAGCTTATATTCAAACAGGAAAAAAGCAGAGCTCCAGAGCCGGAAGATGACCCTCCAAGGGGGGTGGAGCCCGGTGACCAGGTCTACATAAAAGTGTTCCGGAGAAAGTGGAACGAGCCAAGGAGAGACGGACCATTCAAGGTGATGTAATGGCAATTTCAATTTATTTGTCTTAACCATTTGAGACGCCCAACCTTTTCCCCTTCCTCAATTTAATTGTCTTAACCATTGAGACGCCCAACATTTCCCCTTCCTAATCAAATTGTTTTGTGGGATGTCTAGACTTAAAGATGAACTGAACTGAAATAATCAACATTGATAACTTGTTAGTTATTACCATAATAAAAAAAATGACACACAAAAAAAAATATTTTAAAAAATCCATACATAGCTTTTTTAAGCATCACAAAAATTGTGTTTATTAGTATTAGAACGCCGCCATTTTCGGTGACGTCACGGGCATGGTGCGACCGTAGGTCATTGGAAGTTCTATAGGCAGAAGCTGCAGACCCGCGAACGTCTTCTACTGTCTATGGTGGAAAATAGCGATTTTCACATAACAGGTTATGCGTTTGAGCCTGAGGGACATACCTATAGTGTCCGACTACCAAACAAAGCAGTGTAGCGCTGTCACGGCAAGACATGTTAGATGCACTTTGAGAGATACACCCCCGGATGAGCATCTAGATGCGAGGCGGATTCACGTGTCACGGTTTACTTTAGGTGGATGGACCCGCCGTGGTTTAATTAGCAGCTACGAAACAGATCTGTGATATCGTCGGAGTCATAGTATATACACTTCACATGGTTGGAGTGCTAGTTTGTTGAGATTGACACGAGACTACATGTTCCAAATGTTTAGCTGCTAACCGTTGCCCTAGGTTGGATCGTGTGGTTGCTAATTTGGTTTTGGACTCAATTGCCGCACAACCCATGTCACTCTGTTTGTCGGCACTGTAAGCCTACACTGGTTGAGGATTTATTTGTGCGTGTATGTGAATATGTTAGTGTTTTGTGTATGTGACCGGAACATCCAGCACTTTGCCTAGTAGACCAGTGTACTAGCTGGCATGCTGGATAGCAGCTAAACGTCGCGCTCTGTCCTCCGCCTGAAAGGTTCGTTTCAGAGCCCTGTCTCTGCGACAGATAGCATCGGTGGTGTTGCTTCCAGTAGTTGGTCTATCGGTCTGCCCTGTACTATAGCTTGAAAATTAAAATATGGACGGAATTGCCTCAGGCAATTGCCTCACTATTGTTATTCTGTGGATTTGTCTTATTATTATTATTATTATTATTCCTTTTCCGGACGAATTTCGATTTGCTACTAGTCTACTACTACTACAACTCGGAAAGTTGTAGGACGAATGATATATCAAAACATGCGTCTTCACCGGGATCGGTGTGCTCGTAATTCATTACTACAGCCAGGGGCAATACAGTATGATCCTCCTGTAGAGCTTGTTTGCTTTTCCGTAGCCATTTCAGCTTCAGGCTCATTACCTGCTATGGCTGCTAGTTAGCCACAGAGTAGCTTACCATTCCAGTGACATAGCTGATTGTTGAAATCCACAATGGCTGCGCCCATGTAACAAAAACAACACTTTCAACATACAATTTTATTGTATGTTGAAGGTTCAGCCATTTTAGTTATAGTACCAATGAGAAGGCAGACAATACATCTGTTATATCAACTAAACTTAAAATTTCAGTTCAGTTCCTCTTTAACTTTGCACCTAAATGCAAAATAAGGATATGCAGGAAATGCAGGACACCCTAGGTGTAAAGCACATCCACAGGGGGTCGGCTCCTGCAGCAGACAAAGGGTGTGAAAACCCTCCCTGGGGGACTGGCTCCTGCAGCAGACAAATGGATGTAAAGCATAGTCTAGGGGGTGTTCCAGGGGGTGTTACTCAGGTATAAATGTTTAGATATCACCATGCTCGGGGTCTTTCTTCATCTATCACTGCTTGCGTGTTGATTGACCTTTTCTTTGCAAGGAAATTAAAACCTTGTCGGCCCGCAGAAGTCTCTATTTCATTCTTCACCAGCAGCTGAGGAAATTTCCACAACAGTGATCAGAGCAACGCCAACTGCCATCCAGGTGGAGGGAAGCACCACCTGGTATCACCTCAACCACTGCACAAGAGTCACCCAGCCAAGGACGAGAGAGGAGCCAGGGAAAGATCAGGATGCTGATGCATCCAGACCCAACTAACCGCCCCAGAAGGACCAGACCCAACCCAGCCAGGAGCAACTGCACCCAGCCGAGGATGCTGAAGCAGATGACCATGTTCCTGATACTCTACAGCCTCTGGCAGATTCCATTGGTCCAAGGTTGGAGCCAAAGGACGGAGGAAGCACCAATGACACAACAGGACTGGAGTAGCCAGATATCAAGAGACAGTACTAGGGATCCAAGATGGCGGCGCGTGTACACGCTGCAGCCGGTGGTCTGGCCACAAAGTGCAAAATAGTTGTTATATACCTGGTTGTTTTGAGTCTTCTAACTAGAAACACCCTGGCACACATATCATACAGCCGAGAGGAACTTATTTCCATCGGGTTACGCAATCCTGTCAACTTTATCGACGATCTCGGGACCACGGCTGAGATCAGTAAACTCGCGGGGCAAACCACGATCGCCCCCCGCCGAGGCGCACCGAAAGGCGGCGGCAGCAGAAACGCATTCACCGCGGCTGCCGGGGAGGCCTTCGGAACAGACTTCGCCTCGCACCGCACAGGACTGCCCTTCCCAGCATCTTCCTCGCCAATGTCCGATCCCTGGTGAATAAAATGGATGAAATACGTCTGTGGATTACCACCAACAAACGGATTATGGACTGCAATCTCCTGATTTTCACGGAAACCTGGCTTAACCCTTAAGAGCAGATCGGACGGCGATCTCGGTTAAGAGCAAGGGTGGGGGTTTGTGCATCTATGTCAACAATGCTTGGTGTACTGATTCTTCCATCATTGAAAGTCACTGCTCTGAGAACGCAGAATATCTCATGGTTAAATGCATTTAACCATTTACTTACAGAGAGAATTTACATCTGCTATCATTACGGCTAGTTACATCCCCCCTGACGCTAATGCCTCTCTTGCGATGAAAGAACTGCATTCTGCCATTAGCAAGCAACAAACTACACACCCCGATGCAGCCTTCATTGTTGCGGGTGACTTCAATCACTCAAACTTAAAGTCTGTTCTCCCCAAATTTAAACAGCATGTCTCCTGCCCCACCAGGGGAGACAAAACTTTAGACCATGTTTACACTAACATGGCCGATGCATACAAATCCATCCCCCTCCCCCACTTAGGACAATCAGACCATGTCTCTTTGTTCCTACTCCCCAAGTACTCCCCACTTATCAGACGTGTGAAGCCCACAGTGAGGACAGTCAAGATCTGGCCAGAAGGGGCAGAGGCTAAACTGCAGGAATGTTTTTCAAAACATGACTGGAGTAAGCACTCCTCGGAGGCAACCCTTGACTCCCACACGGACATCACCCTTTACACCTCCTCTGTCCTGGACTACATGAGGTCCAGCACAGACAGTGTCACTACACTAAAAAGAATTGTTACTTTCCCTAACCAGAAGCCATGGATGGACGGGGAGGTCCGTGCCCTGCTGAAGGCACGCAACATCGCATTCAGATCTGGGGACCGGCAGGCCTACAGCACATCCAGGGCCAACCTGAAGAGGGGCATCACCGAGGCCAAACGCAACCACAAGCTGAGGATCGAGGATCACTTCACGAATGGCTCCGACCCCCGACGCATGTGGCAGGGCATCCAGGCCATCACAGACTACAAACCCGCTCACATCACCCCCCAATCCTGCGACGCCTCCCTACCTGAGGAAATCAACCTCTTCTATGCGCACTTCGATACAGTCAACAAGGAAGTGGCCATCAAGGAGGTGCTCCCTGCAGGCCACCAACCCCTCACACTCTCCCCCTCGACGTGTTTGCAGCACTGAGCAGGATCAATCCACGGAAGGCAGCTGGTCCTGATGGCGTCCCCGGACGTGTCTACAGGGCCTGCGCAGAGCAGCTGACTGAGGTCTGGACTGACATTTTCAACCTGTCACTAGCCCAAGCAACTGTCCCTGAATGCCTCAAATCCACCACCATCGTGCCAGTGCCTAAACACTCCACTGCAGTTGACCTCAATGACTTCCGCCCAGTCGCGCTTACCCCCATCATCGCGAAGTGCTTCGAGGGGCTGGTCCTGGGTCACATCAAATCCTGTCTACCACCCACACTGGACCCCTTCCAATTTGCCTACCGCCAGAATAGGAGTACAGAGGATGCCATTTCCACGGCACTGCACTCCGCCCTCTCCCACCTGGACAAAAGCCATACATATGTTAGAATGCTGTTCATTGACTTCAGTTCAGCATTCAACACCATCAACCCCTCCAAACTGATCACCAAACTCCGTGATCTGAACATTGCCCCCTCCCTCCGCAACTGGATACTGGACTTCCTGACCAACAGACCGCAGTCTGTCAGGATCAACGGTCACACTTCCTCCACCCTCACCCTGAACACTGGCATTCCACAGGGCTGTGTGCTGAGCCCTCTCCTGTACTCTCTTCACCCACGACTGCACACCGACACATGGTTCAAACACCATAGTGAAGTTTGCAGACGACACAACGGTGATAGGCCTCATCAGCAACAACGATGAGTCAGTGTACAGGGAGGAGGTTCAGTGCCTAGCTGCGTGGTGCGCCGACAACAACCTGTCCCTCAACGCCACGAAGACCAAGGAGATCATCGTGGACTACAGGAAAACAAAAGGTGGCACGCACACCCCCCTCCACATTAACGGGACGGAGGTTGAGCGGGTCACCAACTTAAAGTTTCTGGGAGTCCACATCTCCGACAGTCTATCCTGGTCCCTCAACACCACTGCCCTAATCAAGAAGGCTCACCAGCGCCTCTTCTTCTTGAGGAGACTAAAAAAGGCCCACCTGTCTCCTCAGATCCTGGTGAACTTCTACCGTAGCACCATCGAGAGCGTACTAACCAACTGTGTCACAGTGTGGTATGGCAACTGCTCCGCCTCGGACCGGAAAGCACTGCAGAGGGTGGAGAAAATCACCCAACGCATCACCGGTTCCCCACTCCCCTCCATCGAGGCTGTCCACAGGAAGCGGTGCCTGCGTAAGGCGCGCAGCATCGCAAAGGACAGCTCTCACCCCAACCACAGACTGTTCACCCTCCTCCCCTCTGGAAAGCGCTTCAGGTCTCTGGGCACCCAAACCACCAGGTTCAGGGGAAGCTTTTCCCCCAGGCTGTCAGCCTCCTGAACTCCACACCCACATGAACATTCCCCCCCCCCCCATAGACACTCACCACTGCCCACCCAATACCTGGTCCCGCCCCCTCACCCCCCTGGACATACATCTCACCCTCCCTGGACATACCACATATATTTAATTTATAGTAATGTTATTTATTGTATTTATTCTAACTGCCATTGTCCCCCCATATCCACACAATCCATATTCATCTGTTGTACCCGTTCTGTTCTGTTATATTGCACTAGAGCACTATTGCACCACGAGTACACTGCTTTTATTATATCACTATTACATGCACTATTTGCACATTGTACATTGTTTACATTGTACATTGTTTACACTTTCTCTTACATGTTTATACCATTGTTAACAAATGTTTAATACCGTTTTTATACCTTGATGATCACTACCTCAATCTGCACTGTTTATGTCACTTTAGACATACTTCAGTATTATCGCCACTTTAATAACCACTGCCACTTTTTCATGTCTTGCACATTTGCACTTCTGGTTAGAATGCCAACTGCATTTCGTTGTCCCTGTACTTGTACTCTGCACAATGACAATAAAGTTGAATCTAATCTAACTAATAACATGAGAGTGTCGCAGGAACAGCCGGTTCTGAGGTATTTGAGACGAGTAAGCCAAATAAGGGAGAAAAGGTTAAAAAGAGTGGTCTTACAAGCTCAAATACCCTCTCAAGAACTAAAATCAAGAGAACAAATTACTTTCAAGGTAGAGTTAGGAGAGACAATGCTATGCTTGGTAGGCTTTCACCGGAAATACGGTCTATTTGATAATGGACAAGGTCGGTGTAAAATAGGTATCCAGAAAGGTTGTATACATTGGTGTTTGACAGTAACATTAGAAGATCAGCAGGACCATCTAAAAGATAAATATAAATTAGGAATGAGGAAAGGTGAGTTTCCAAATGTAGAGTAAAAAAAGTAGATCTTTAACCGAAAACCAAAGATCTTTGTGCAATACAAGTGCTGTAGCTTGGCAAAATAGGCAAGCCTTAGATTGGTTATTAGCAAAGAAAGGAGGAGTATGTGCTCTCATAGGAGACATGTGCTGCACCTTTATTCCAAATAATACCGCACCTGAAGGATCATTCACACTAGCAATGAACAAACTTAAAGGTCTAAGACAGGAGGTAAAAAACAACACAGGATATGGCCAGGATTGGTTTAGGTGGCTAACACTCAGATGGGGTAAATGGGGAAATATAATTGTCAACATAGGTCTAATACTCTTGGCAGTACTAATGATAATGGGATTACTTTTTTGCTGTTTTATTCCTATAGTGAGATCCATAATAGCATCTAAGATGGCTAAAGTGATGGTCCTTGCTGTAGCAGACATGGCAGAGAAAGATAGGCTAGAATGGGTGCCTGTGAGAACCGATGACCGTAGTGATGATGAGGAGGAGGAATATGAGCCAATGCTAGTTTAATCCTTGAGGAATACTTGGACTGTGAGGAGGTTCACATTGATCATGCTGGTAGCCTTTCCAAGTGAAGCTGTGTCAACAATCAGAAGGCAAAGTTTGTTAGAAATATACATATATTATGTTTCAACTTATAGTAGTGTGATAGTTTTGACCTGATAATTGTTGAATTAGCAAGTCATTTAGTAGTTTTATATTTTGAGTGTTTTTCAATTCTTTTTGATTTACCTGATATTCATCTGTTCATCACATTGTCACCATTTCACGATATACTCATTGATTGTTGAATGCTGAGTTGAATTTTCATGTGATATGATGAGAAACAGTCCCGTTGAAGGAGGTTTTCCCTACAAAAGATAAGTTTACTCCAGGAGGACTGAGGAGGTGCATGGGGATTTTTACTACATTCCTGTAATTGGGCATTAGAACAGGGAAGTAGATGTTTATCCCAATGTACCTCGTAATGAGGGCCTGAGTCTCTGATGAGAGCCACATTTGATGGTCGGAGAACTTGAAGTCTGAATAACTATATCACTATGAAATGAGATTATAAATTCACACTTATAAGACACTAATACCAAAGGTTGTAATATGTAGTAATCATTTTTGGGACTTGGTAAGCCCCAAAGGGGGGAATATGGAAGATATTAACCAAGTTAAAACTAGTACAATCATTGGGTTTTCCATGTAAAGCATGAACTAACTGAAGAAAGAGAAGAAACAGATGCCCACTCATAAATACCTCCCTGGGTTCAACCCAAGGTTCACCCCCTGGTTCACCCCATGTTATCTTTAAGTCTGGCATGTCTGGCATGTTATCTTTAGTCTGGCAGAGGGCAGGGAGCATCCTAATCCCAAAGGAAAAGGACTCTACTGACATCAGTCAATTTCGCCAAATCAGTCTCCTGAACGTAGAAGGTAAAATCTTCTTCAGTGTAGTGGCTCGCAGGTTGCCCACCTACCTGGAAATGAACCACTTCATTGATACATCAGTGCAGAAAGCAGGGATGTCAGGCTTTCCCGGCTGTATGGAGCACGTGAGCATGATTTGGCACCAGATCCAAGCTGCAAAAAGGGATGGAAGAGACTCTAGGAATAGAAAATATCTATCCGGGACCTTTTGGTTTGCTCTTTGATGTGGTGATGTATGTGGGGGTTTGCCCCCTGTGAGACAGACGGCAGAGGAACTTCAGGATATGTTAAAATAATGCAATTAACTGTGTTTTCCTTCCTATTGTTCTTCTGACCCACTCCCAACCATGTGAGGGCCAGAGAATCACACCTTTCACACTGAAGACACAGATGTGGGGGTGAGGGGGGGAAGTATGGATGCATGACTGTTGGTTTACTTAGTAATTCACTGACCTCCTCCCGACCCCCTAAGGGTCAGGATATCACCCCGAAGTCAATGAGAAGGAAATATGTGGAAATGATTGTGTTACTTTATAATGTAATTGTCATATCATGTTTGGTATCATTTTCATCGTCACTGTATGTGTAGTAAAATGGTCTTGGTCTCATTAGGCAATTAGATGGGTATCATACAGAACTTAGAGTTTAAGGTTCCCAATGCATAATAAATTAGGTAACGCCCAGATCTCCACAGGGGATCAAGCAACAGTTGAGACCCTGGGAAACAACAGCAAATGGTTTTAGGTAATTACCATATGGTCCCGTAAACAAAGCCATTGTATAACTTAGAAAAACACTATATAAGGCATAGGGAGAGACTGCTCTAGGAAGATATCTGTAGTCAGAACTTCCCACGCATCATGCGTGTAGCCCGTTCTAGGAAGCCTTCTGTAGCCAGAACTTCCCACGCGTCATGCGTGTAGCCATATTCCTACAACCCAGGTAACTTCATTCTCTGATCACTGTCTTGTATTCTTTGTATGTTTTCCTATAGTCTTCTTATAGTGTGTTAATTAATCATTCCTCACTGTGTTTATTTTTTGTTTGGTTAGTGACTTGTATCTGTCTAATAAATGTTTATTCCTAAAGGAATGCCCTGGTCCTACCGAATTTGAGTTCAACTAGAACCGCGAGGTGTTCCGCTATGGACATAGTTATTTAGCGAGTAGTTCTTCCTGTGACGACAGTAGAAGTAGCTCATCGAGCAGAGCCGAGGTAGAACGAGTGAACTCGGAGGCTTTGAATCGGGTTTACTCGTATCTATCTGGCCTCATCGATGTGCTAAGTAAGTATGATGTAACCCGCTTTGGAGACGGTATAAAGGAATCATAGTACTCTGCCTAAGAACCAGTAAAGGGTGAAGGGGCATAGTATCCATCTCTGCGGGGGGACTCAAAGGATCGGGAAAGACATCTCAATTATCAACAATCATCCGGGGTTAGCCTGCCTCGTGAGGAAAACCCGGTTATAATTAGTGCATTAACCGCACACAGTGGTAGTGTACCAATATATGGAGTCAGATCAAAGTATGTTTAATTGTTTTATTGTAATTTCAGTCGCTGCTAGAATCCTCACGCCAAACCTTCCGTCAACTCCTTTTCCGTCCTTGGTTGGGAAATTGACGAATCCTACAATCTCCATGTCATTTTCCTGGACTTGGCCAATGCCTTTGGCTCGGTTCCACACAACATCTTATGGGCTGCGTTCAGCTATTTCAAAGTCCCAGAGGCAATCACAGCACTCGTCAAGGCGTACTTCCAAGACGTGCAGACCTGCCTGTCAACAACAGAGTACACCACAGCTTGGCAACACCTGGAGGTGGGCATCATGGCAGGATGCACCATTTCCCCGCTAGCCTTCACTATGGCCATGGAGGTAGTCATCCGTGCATCTCGGTGGGTGGTGGGAGGAGAGCAGTCAACACCAGGCTTGCGGCTCCCTCCCATTAGGGCATACATGGATGATATGACCACTCTCACTTCAACCATTCCCTGCATGAGGAGACTGCTGAGGAAGTTGCAGGAGAACATTGAGTGGGCCCGGATGAAGTTCAAGCCGAGTAAGTCCAGGAGCCTGTCAGTCGTCAAAGGGAAGCTTTCTGACCAGCGCTTTTACATCGGCGAGGAACCCATACCAACGGTGGCAGAGAAGCCAATCAAGAGCCTCGGGCGCTGGTACGATGCAACCCTCAAGGACACAGTCCAAGTGGAACAACTCAGACAGGACACCATCAGCAGTCTTCAAAGCATTGAGAAGACCATGCTCCCTGGCAGGCTAAAGCTTTGGTGTCTTCAGTTTGGTCTCCTACCTCGGCTGATGTGGCCTCTGACCATCTACGAGGTGCCAATCTCAAAGGTTGACAAACTTGAGAGGTTGGTCAGCTCCTTTGCCAGGAAATGGTTAGGTGTTCCCAGGTGCCTTAGCAACATAGCGCTGTATGGGAAAGGCATCCTGGAGCTTCCTTTGTCCAGCGTCACAGAGGAGTACAAGAGCTGGAGATGATGCTGACAGAGTCTCGTGACCCTTGTGTAGCTAAAACCGCTCCCACTCTCGCAACCGGGAGGAAGTGGACTCCAGCTGTAGCTATAAACCAGGCCAAGTCAGCCCTTAAGCACCGGGACATTGTTGGCGCTGTGCAAAGGGGAAGAGGAGGTCTTGGTCTCGGAGAGAGTGAACCATTTTGGTACAGGGCATCTCCAGCTGAGCGACGAGGTCTTGTGGTCAAGGAGGTACGCAGAGAGGAGCAGGCTGCACGATGCGCAAAAGCTGTCTCACAAGGAAAGCAAGGACAATGGATGTGTTGGGAGGATGTGGAGAAGCGAAAGCTCTCTTGGAAGGAGCTATGGGACATGGAGGCTTTTAGAACCAGCTTCATTCTGCGGGCCACCTACGATGTCCTACCATCACCACAGAACCTCAACCAGTGGTACGGTGAAGACCCTACATGCCTCCTCTGTCCATCTCCAGCCAACTTGAAGCATATCCTAGTCGCCTGCAAGACAAGCCTTACACAAGGCCGCTATACCTGGCGGCACAATCAAGTGCTGAGGTGTCTAGCAGCGGCGCTGGAGAGCAGACGGACGGTCGTCAACGCCCTGCCTTCACCTTCCTCCCTGTCTGCATCTTCTGGGCAGTTTATTCGTGAAGGGGAGGTGCCACCAAAGACCCCCCGACCGAAATCAGAGGCCGGACAGCTAGGAGCAGCACGAGACTGGAGGCTCCTAGTCGACCTGGAGCAGAGACTCTGCTTCCCAGCGGAGATCGCCACAACCAATCTCAGGCCAGATCTCGTGTTGTGATCCCCTACAATCCGAAGCGCTTACATCATCGAGCTCACAGTGCCCTGGGAGGATAACATGGGCGAGGCCTATGAGCGCAAGAAGCTTCGGTATGCTGAGCTGGCAGCAGATGCTGCTCAACGGGGGTGGAAGGCCACAGTTTGTCCCGTGGAGGTGGGCTGTAGAGGCTTCGTGGGCAGGTCAGTTCCCAGTCTCCTGAATGAAATGGGAATCCAAGGCCTGGCCCAACGGCAAACCATCAAAGCCCTGTCCAGTGCTGCTGAGAGAGCAAGCCAGTGGCTCTGGATCAGAAGGAGAGACAACAGCTGGTCTCCAAAATAACAACTGAAGTCAAGACGGCATCTGGAAGGGGGCAAGGAGGAGGGGGGTACACCTGGGACGCCAGGTGTTGCTGCTGAACCCTCTTGAGGTGTCGTGGGCCCAGTCAACGAAACACCCAGGATGGAGGGCGCCCACCTGACGACCCCGATGAAACCCTTGGCCCTTTCCACCCAACCCTGAGATGACATCCCCACCCACAGTTCTCAGAGTATAGTTAGGATTGCAACACCTAGTCCCATTTAGGTATGCGGTCAGGCACAAGCTTGGCTCAGGGAGAAGGACGCCCCTGTCATGCAAAGTCCGCTGCACTTTAGGGTGATAACATCATACCCTGTGTTTTATAAAACTTAAGGTGTCTGGAGCAGCCGCAGCTCCCAACTTCCTCCTGACGTCATCCGGGCAAAGGGCTTCCTGTTGGTAGCACCTCACATTAAGAGTCCGGTGGCATGATCCAAGTCCTCGGGAACGTCAGGGGGGAATAGGAAGTTATTGTTACTGGAAGGCATTTGTTTCTTTGTTTTGCTTTAGAAAATATTGTTTACTTACAATTGTCTTCATTTTCAACTGGCCTTTGTCCGTGTCTTGTGAAGGGGTTACATAGTAGTTAGTCTTCGTCTGCCCTCTATGTCTTCATGGGCTGGTCAGCCAAGTATATTTAACCCTTCAGTGTTTCATTTAGGAGGTTGGTTCTTTTGAGTTCAGTCATGCTTTGTTCAGCTCCTTAGTTTATTTTCAGTTCTGTTATTTTGACCTCTTTTATAGGCCTAGAACTCTTTGGTTGAATGTAGTCTTTATTTTCATTTTGTTTCCTGACATTTAAGTGCAAAAAAGAATAAATTTAACTTGGACTTGGAAACACTGTCTCTCTCTCTGCTTGCCGCCGGTTTCCCACAAGCCACCACATAAAAGTGAACAGAGAATCGAAATTATGTTCCTCAAAACTTCAAATGTGCAATAATCATAACAGACAACATATAACATAACAGATAACATAATAGTACAATAACAAAATAGTGCAAAATCTACACCCAGGGTGTGTACTACGAACTTCGATTAGTGGGTTAGCAAGGTATGTTGCGCTCAAAGCCTGGGTTAGCTGTCATACGAAAGTCGCTCTCTTTTAGCGGCGCTATATCACCATGGTAACTTATGCTCCCAACCAAACCTGGTCGGGAGGAGGTTTTCAGCTCACTTCCCGATTAGATCAGCTACTTAAGGCTGAGCGCCGCTTCCTAGTCCTAGTGGTGTTTCGCTGAGTTTTTTTCTTATTTGCTACAGGTAATCAACATCAGATGAAAGGTTAGAGCCTATCCTATTGCAAATCATAGGCTACATTCACCTGAAATTATTGAAATGTTTGCTTTAAACTTACCACATTGAATTATGTTATATTAGAATAAAATACAATTTTTTTGTGCTTATTTCAAGATCAAGTAAACTTTATTGTCAGTTTTCATGAATGTACAGAACATACACAAAAACCGAAATGCCGTTTCCCTCGATCCCCGGTGCTAGACAAGCATGCAACTATAAATATAAATATATAAAAATGTAAGTACTAAAATCTAGATAAAAAGGTGGTCGCGAGAATTTGCAGTTGCAATTGTGTATAAACAGTGCAGAAAAGTAGAAAGCATGAACAGTGTATTTAAACCGTTGAAACAGTGTGTAAAAGTGTATAAAAAGCATAAACAGTATGAGCAGTATAAACAGTATGAACAGTATAAACAGTATAAACAGTATAGACAGTATAGAAAGTGTAAACAGTATGAACAGTATGAACAGTATTGTAACAGATTTTATATACAGTGCTAAAGTGTAAAGTGTAAAGTGGCTGTGCATGCTGGTTGGGGGTGGTGGTGGTGGAGTTGTGCATGGTGGTAGGGGGTGGTGGTGGAGTTGTGCATGGTGGTAGGGGGTGGTGGTGGAGTTGTGCATGGTGGTGGGCAGGTGTGTGGTGGTGGATGGGTGGGAGTTAAAGTCCATGGGGGGAGAGGTTGTGTGCAGGTGTCCGGGGTTGAATGGGTGGGTGGGTCTGGTGGGGGGGGGGGGGGGGGGGGGGGGCTGGGAATGGGTGGGGGGGTTGGTGTCAATGTCCAGTGTCTGTGGGGGCAGAGGGCAGAGAAAGAAGGGGGGTCAGTGCTGAGTGCACGGGAGTTCAGCATCCTGACTGCCTGGTGGATGAAGTCTGCTGGTCCTTGCATTGAGACTCCTCATCCTCTTCCCAGAGGGCAGGAGGTTGAAGAGGCAGTGAGAGGGGTGGGTAGAGTCACCCGCAATGCTGAGTGCTTTGCGGGACAGGCGTGTGTTGTAGATGTCCTGGAGAGAGGGGAGGGGGGCACCGATGATCTTCTCAGCTGCTCTCACTATGCGCTGCAGGGTCTTCCTACAGGATGCAGTGCAGCCGCCGTACCACACAGTGATGCAGCTGGTAAGGAAGCTCTCGGTGGTTCCCCGGTAGAAGGAGCACATGATGGGGTCAGGTGCTCTCGCTCTCCGAAGTCTGCGGAGAAAGTAGAGGCGCTGCTGAGCTTTGCCGGCCAGTGATGTGGTGTTGCAGTTCCAGGAGAAGTCCTCCGTGAGATGCACCCCCAGGAACTTGGTGCTGCTCACTCTCTCCACAGCAGCACCGTTGATGGTCAGTGGGGGGTGCTGGGTGGAGGCTCTACGGAAGTCAACAACAACAACAATCAACAATCTCCTTCGTCTTCTGCACGTTGAGAGGGAGATTGTTGTCTCTGCACCACTCGGCCAGCTGGCTCACCTCTTCCCTGTAGTTTGACTCATCGTTGTGGTTGATGAGCCCCACCACAGTCTAGTCGTCCGCAAACTTGACAAAGAGGTTGGTTTTGAAAGATAGACTGCAGTCGTGGGTCAGCAGAGTGAAGAGAAGGGGGCTCAGCACGCATCCTTGGGGGGCCCCTGTGTTCAGCAGGGGACCCTGACTGCCTGCGGTCTTCCGGTCAGGAAGTCCAACAACCAGTTACACAGTGAGGTCTGCAGTCCTAGACAGTCCAGCTTCCTGATCAGCTGCTGAGGGATGATCGTGTTGAAGGCTGAACTAAAATCAAGGAACAGCATCCTCACATACGAGTCCTTGGTCTCCAGGTGGATGAGGGCTGAGTGGAGGATGGTGGAGATTGCATCATCGGTCGACCTGTTGGCCCGATATGCAAACTGGTATGGGTCCAGTGAAGGGGGGAGGGTGGATTTGATGTGCTGCATGATCAGCCGCTCGAAGAACTTCATGATGATGGGGGTCAGTGCAACGGGGCGGTAGTTGTTGAAGCAGGATGGTGAGGCCTTCTTCGATACCGGGATGATGGTGGTGCTCTTGAAGCAAGTGGGGACAACAGCTTGGCTCAGGGAAGTGTTGAACATGTCTGTGAGGACATCTGTGAGCTCCCCCGCACATTCCTTCAGCACACGACCAGGAATCTTGTCAGGCCCTGCAGCCTTGCGAGCGTTGATCCTGGAGAGGGATCTCCTCACACTGGCTGGAGAGAGGCACAACACCTGGTCATCCGCAGGGGGTGGTTACTTCTGTGCAGGGGTGCTGTTGTCTGCTTCAAACCGTCCGAATAAGTTATTTAGATTGTTCAGCAGAGTGATGTCACTGTCACAGGTCTGTGGTCGGGGTTTATAGTCCATGATGGTCTGTATCCCCTGCCACAGGCTCCTGGTGTCTCTGCTGTTAGTGAAGTGTTCGGATATCCTGGTACTGTACTGCCTCTTAGCTAGCTTGATGCCCCGGATCAGGTTGGCTCTCGCTGATCTCAGGCCAGCCTCATCACCTGCTCTAAAAGCTGCATCCCGGGCTCTCAGTCAACCACGGACTTCCCCCGTCAGCCATGGTTTCTGGTTGGCCCGTACTGTGATGGTCTTGGTGTCTGTGACATCATCACTGCATTTGCTGATGTAGGCAGTAACAGTGTCCGAATACTCCTGGATATTGGTGTGTTGGTTGTAGGTGGCTGCCTGCTAAAACATGGCCCAGTCAGTGGTGTTAAAGCAGTCCTGTAGTGCTGAGGAAGCACCCTCCAGCCACACCCGTGGCTGGAGGGTCTGGTGACTTAGGCCTGTATGCTGGCATTAGCATAACAGTGGTGTGGTCTGAAGCACCGAGGTGGAGGAGGGGTGATGCCTTGTATGCTCCTTGCTGTGTGGTGTAGGCCAGGTCCAGAGTGTTATTTCCTTGTGTAGGAAAGTCTATGTGCTGGTACACATGAGGAAACACTGTCTTGAGGTTGGCGTGGTTGAAATCCCCAGCTACAATGAGGAATCCGCCTGGGTGGGCTGTCTGCTGGTCACAGATGGCGCTATACAGTTCACTCAGTGCCTTGTCTCTGTCATTGTTGTTGCTGCTGGGAGGGATGTAAACAGCCACTAGCAGAATGGCAGAAATCTCCCTCGGTAGATAAAACGGCCGGCACTTAATGATCATAAACTCCGCAAGGGGTGAACAGTGTCTGCAAACCACCACAGTGGCACTAAGCATCCCTGATATAGACACAGACACCGCCGCCGCGGGTCTTACCATTAGTGAGTGCTCTGTCCGCTCGGAAGCATGTTAGCTGGTCGAGCTGAATGGCGGAGTCCGGTATGTTGTTGTTTAGCCATGTTTCTGTGAAAACGAAAACACAGCACTCTCTCACAGTCCGCTGGGATGATCTCAGAAGGTGTAGCTCATCCAGTTTGTTGTCCAAGGAGCGTACATTGGTGAGTACGATGGACGGTATAGCCGGCTTGTTTGGATTAGTCGCTAGCCTCGCCCGGATACCTCCGCGCTTCTCCCGCTTCTGCCTCCTCTCGCATCGCCTGCGGCGCTTCCTCTGCGGGTGCACTGCAGTAGTGGTGGTCGGTGTCGAAGCGGGCCGCCGGAGTAGTCCGAGATCGCGTAGCTCCTTGGCGAGTGCCGGGTTTAGTTCGTGGATAGCGTGGTTTCTGATGTTGAAAAGAGTCCTACAGCTGTATGTGCGCCTTGGGACAGCTAAACGCCACGAAAACACAAAATCACTCGGGCACACCGACGAAGACAAACATGTATGCACCACATTTTCGGGACAGAGAGAGGCAAATGCGTCTGTACCCGCCGCCATCCGGAAGTTTCTTACTTGTACCCATGTTCGGATGGTCGTGCTAACACCCAATCTAGATGGGGTAAAAGGCATGATGATGGACAGGCAAGATATGAACACCGGTTGCTGGCGTGCAGTTCACATAATCCACCACACCACCGTCACTACCTTCTGACACATGCACATGCTCCATATTCATTATACATTGTACATATATATTTATAGTTATTTTACTTATATTTTTAATACTGCTTTACTATTGCACCAATTCCTTGTAGGTGCAAACCTACTTGGCAATAAACTTGTTTCTGATTCTGATTAATGGCGGACAATTCTGCATTTGGCATAGTTATTTTTAGACAATTAGGCTTTGCAGAATCTTTTCACTTACGCACAGAATCTGCTATTTTTTGCCAGCACGCCTCCCTAGCCTTATTATGGCAACAGTATTGCCCCTTGCTGTTATTTTCTTTTTAAACTCCTCGTATGAGTTCATAATGACTACTTGCTCCTCCTGAGTGAAGTACATAGCCCGTGTTCGCTCTAGAGACCTTTAGTCTCTAAAGGACTCTAGTTCGCTCCATCGGTTCCATTGCGTCATGGTGAAAAACTTTGGGTTACGCCCCTTTTACGGGAAAGCGCATTGAAACTAAAGCGGAAAACCTGGCTTGACAAATCAACTCGTAAGTGATCTTCGTGGTACCGTTTAACTTTGATTGCGAGTTTCGTATTTGTCGATCCAGGTTATCCAAAGAAAGCCTGGGTAGGTTCATCGAGGTTCGTAGTACACCCGAAGTACCTACCAAAAGGACACACTACACAGCAAAGGGTGTTTGTGTTCATTATTCGGGACAGGACGGGGCTCACCAGAGAAGCGTCGGGAGAGGGAGTCTGCCTTGGTGTTAGCTGACCCGGGGCGGTAGGTGAGGGTGAAATTAAAACGGCTAAAAAACTGAGTCCAACGGGCTTGGCGGTCATTCAGCCTCTTGGTTGCCCGGATGTGGGTGAGATTGCGATGGTCGGTCCAGACGACGAACGGGTGCTTAGCCCCCTCGAGCCACTGCCTCCACTCAACCAGAGCTTCGTGCACTGCCAGCAGTTTGCGGTTACCAGCGTCATAATTTCTTTCCGCTGGCGTGAGTCTCCGTGAAAAGAAGGCACAGGGGTGGAGGCGGTCGTCAGCCCCACAGCGCTGGGAGAGCACGGCTCCGATGCCGGAATCGGAGGCGTCCACCTCTAACGTGAAGGGCTGGTCAGGGTCTGCGTGATTAAGCACTGGTGCAGAAACCAGGCTAGCCTTGAGGGTCTTGAACGCCCCATCAGCCTCAGGTGTCCACTGGAAGGGTCGGAGGGTAGAGGTTAGAGCGTGCAAGGGGGCTGCAATCTTACTGAAGCCTCTGACAAAACGACGGTAGAACCCAGCGAAGCCGAGGAACTGTCTGAGCTCAGTCCGGTTGGTGGGTGGTGCCCACTCCGCCACCGCCTTGACCTTGGCAGGGTCGGCTCTCAACTGTCCCTTTTCAATGAAACCAACTGACGTGGCATGAAAGTCACACTTCCCCCCCTTTACGAACAGGCGGTTTTCCAGCAGGCGTTGCAGCACCAGCCGAATGTGCTGCTGGTGCTCCTGCAGCGTCCTAGAAAAAATCAGGATATCATCCAGGTAAACAACAACAAAAATGTTCAACATATCCCGAAGTACGTCATTTATGAGTGCTTGGAAGACCGCAGGGGCGTTGGCCAGGCCAAATGGCATTACCAGGTACTCAAACTGTCCCAAGTGAGTATTAAAGGCGGTCTTCCATTCGTCTCCCTCCCTCATACGTACCAGGTAGTAGGCATTTCTAAGGTCCAATTTAGTGAAGATGGAGGCGGAAGCTAGGGGCTCAAAGGAGGAGCTCAACAGTGGCAGGGGGTATTTGTTCTTGATGGTTATGTTATTGAGGGGTCGGTAATCGATGCACGGACATTGGGTGTCATCCTTCTTACCCACGAAGAAGAATCCCGCTGCCACCGGAGACTTGGAGGGGCAAATGATGCCGCTGGCGAGGGAGGCGGAGATGTAGTCTTGCATGGCCTGTTTCTCAGGGAGGGAGAGGTTGTAGAGCCTGCTCGAGGGGAGAATGGGGTCGGGGACAAGGTCAATTGTGCAATCATAAGGCCGGTGTGGAGGGAGAGAGACAGCCTCCTCCTGACTGAAAACCCTAGCCAGGTCGTGGTAGGCTGGGGGAACCCGGTGAGGTCAGGGGAGGATGACTGGGTGGTCAGGGCGCTCACGGAAGGTGGTGTGGCTGACCTGAGGCAGTTGGCGTGACATGCGGTGCTCCAACCCAGGATCTGACCTGTCCTCCAAGTGATGTGGGGGTCATGCCTCCTCAGCCAAGTCCGCCCGAGGACCAAGGGGGCGATGGGGGCATGGAGAACCAGGAGACTGATGGACTCCGTGTGATTGCCAGAGAGGGTCAATTGCAGCAGCTGTGTCCGGTGGGTTACAGGGCCGAGAGAGTGCCCGTCCAGGGCCTGCACAGAGAGGGGGTCTTCCAACGGAACTAGAGGAATGCCTGCTTGAACCGAAAAATCAAAGTCAATAAAGCTGTCGTCAGCCCCAGAATCCAGATACGCACCCACAGTGACGGATCCTTGTTTCCACTTGAGGGTGGCTGGAAAAAGAACGGCAGCTTTACCCTCAGACTGGGGGATGGAAGTCCGGCTCACTAGCATCCCCCTGACTAGAGAGCCCTGTCTTTTGGCCGGCTCACGCACTCCCGAAGGTAGTGCCCGGCTTGTCCGCAGTACAAACACAGGCGCTGTTGGAACCTTCTGTCACGTTCCCCGGCTGTCAGGCGGGACCTGCCCAGCTGCATGGGTTCCTCGGCTCCTGCTTTGGAAAAGGAAGAGGCAGGTGATGGTGCGACCGCCGGTTGGACCCTGGGTGAGACGGGCCCGGCCTCGGGGACTCGGGGTTCATAAGGACGCAAGCGGGCCTGTGAACCCGGGGGACGGAGCTCACGCTCTGCACGACGTTCCCTTAGTCGTTGGTCCATCAGGAGCGCTAACTCAATGAGTTTGTGGTAATTCTCCGGCCTGTCCCGGAGCAACCCGTCTTTGACCGGCTCACTGAGCCCCCGTCTGTAGGCGCTCAGCAATGCCTTGTTCCCCCACCCGCTGTCGGCAGCGAGGATGCGGAATTCCAAGGTGTAGTCTGTCACAGATCGGGAACCCTGTTGGATGGAGTGGAGGCGGGAGGCAGCATCCGCGCCGTCCACTGAATGGTCAAAAACTGAACGGAACTCAGAGCGAAAGGCCGAATAATCCATGGCGAGCCGGTCACTCTGTCCCACCACCGCAGTCGCCCACCTGAGGGCCCTCCCAGACAGCAGGGACATAATGAAGGTGATCTTCGCCCCATCTGAGGCATAACAGGAAGGCTGGAGTTTGAAAATAAGTTCACATTGGGCTAAAAACCCTCTACATAACACAAAATCACCCTCGAAGGGCTTCGGACTTGCCAGGTTGGGTTCACGGGTGTCGCGGGGGAGGCGGACCTGGGGCACGGTGGGACTGGGGACGTTCTGTGCAACCGCGCTCTCTGCCGACGAAGGTGGTGATGGTGGTCTGGCACCAACCCCAAGGACATCCAAGCGGGCCAAGACGTTCGCGAAGGCAGCATCCAGCTTGTTCTCCAGGGTGGAGAAGCGGGTCTCGTGCTCCTGGAGGATGTCAGCCACATCCATGTCCGACCCCGCCGGTGGAGGGGGGCTCGTCCTGCCAGTGCGACTGCGATCTGTCATGGCCAGAACGTACTGTAACCCAGGCAGGGGAAGATGAGGCAGAGACAATGGGAGATCAGAAGCAGGTTTATTTAACCGGGCAAAAGGGGAAACTCGAAGAGGGGGTCCAAGCAGGCAACGGGGTTCCAGCGACTGGTCGGGGGTGGTGAAGAACCTCCGGGTCCGAGCCAAACCGTTGTCGAGGCGCAGGAGTTCTCTGGGAGCAGGAGAAAGATCACAGATAAGTATGGCGAGAGGTGCTGCAGAGATACTCACTATACTCGAGAGCCAGGCAACGGACCGTAACAGTGGTTTACGTTCTGGCACCAGATCGAAGGACACGCCGGCCTTTGTCTCCTCCGTCATCAGCTGCAGGTTCGTCGATTGCTGATTGAGTGCAGCCGCGATGATCCGTCGCCACGGAGACGGGCGACGGCGTGCCTCGGAGAGCGCGCCGCGCAGCTGCAGAGGCGCGTCCGCGCGCCGGCGCGCCTCTGAGTGCGCGCTGCGAAGGTGGTGTTGTAGCGGGAGCCGTGACAGTTTGTCAACAAAAGGGAAAATAAATAAATCAAATCCAAAATCACAGAACCAATGAAAACAAATGTCGCTGCCACTTAAGAGAAGTTTGGCTTCAATTCAGGGTGTCAAAAATCACACAGCACACACTCAAGCAGAGGCGGCTCGTCCATGTAAGCATTTGAAGCAGTGCTTACCGAAAAATATCGCAAACGCTTGAAACACCACACGCGAGTTCAAATCACGCCTGTCTGTTTATTGACTTGCCTGTATTGTCGGTAGAAACTGAAACTGGACAAACAGCGATCCTAGAGGTGAGGCCCGAAACTACAAAGGGAAGCAAATGAACGTGTTGTGCCTACCAAAAGGTGGGGCTTGCTGAGGGGCTTCCTATTTTTAATTGGTGAACATCACCTTTTGGTAAGCACAGCCTCACCGTTAAAAATCAATGGGGCGCGTACTTGCGCGTTCATGTAAAGATGATTGACAGTAGAGTTGACAAATGATATGCCCGATGATCACATCATAACGTTCTGTAAGCATGATAAGGGCTTCACTAGCATTTTCTTTAAAATGTCTCAGCTATCGGCGAACTTTAATGTGGTCGACAGGATCCTTACGTCTACACGTTTCCTGAGCTACGCGGACAAGGTGATTGTAAAACGTGAAGGTAGATGATTAGATGATTAGATTCAACTTTATTGTCATTGCACAAAGTACAAGTACTGAGACAATGAAATGCAGTTTAGCATCTAACCAGAAGTGCAGTATGATTGGTAGTGATAAATAGATCAAAGTAAACATGAGCAGCAACATGAGCAAAGCAACTGAGAAACACTGACATTATTTACTTACTATTTACTTTTATGCAATTTTGTTTTTTATTTTATTAATTATTTTGTTGCTTATTTACTCCGCTTTTGTTCTGTCTTACTAACACCCCACTCGTGACCTGTACCTTGATGTGGTGAGTGGGCTTTCTACTAAACAGGTCTTGCTTCCTCAACCATAATCTGTTTTACTCTCTTTTATAATCTCTTTCATCAACTCCTATAAACTCCTTTTATTTTTTTATTCAATTTGACATTGACATTAAGAATACTACAGTGTTTTCCCATGTCATCTTCCCACTGAAGCACTATCCAATCATCTGCCAGTGAAGGACCTGTCATACAGTACCAGGCAGTCAACAGCTACAGCAGGACTAGGGGCCTTCTCTGAAACAACCCTCTGCAAACTAAGTTATTCGAGCCATCTTCACCCCCAGTCATCTCCCTCACAGTCTTCTCAACTGCCCTGCTCTGCAGGTTAGTGTCATGTTCATTTATTTCCTCAAAACCTATTACAAGTCACCATTCTAGGTTGTTTTTTGTCCAAATTTTCTTCCGGGGGGGCATGCCCCCGGACCTCCCTAGGAGGGCTCCGTTCACAAATTCGTGCTTACCACTTTCATTTACCCACCAGCCGCCACTGCACTCAAGTATGTGAGAATACTAGGGTTGGTCTACGCTGGAATAACCTGAATACCAATCAAGAATTGCACTTAGCCCGTATGGCCATTGATTATTGCACCCATATATTGCACAAACCCGGTTGAGTGCAAACAGATATTAGGTATCACTATTGGTTAAATATTACACGTTAATATTGCACAAACCCGACTTCAGAAATTTAGGTGAACATCAGAGATAAGATGGGCTATTGCGCTGACTCAATTAGCCTCTTAGTAAGGAACACACTAGGCCTATAGTCCTATACAATGCACATTGCCTCACAGTGTTTACAATAGCTCAGTACACAGAAGAAATAAAAATAGTATAAAATTAGCATGGAAAAAACAGTGGTGCCCCCCCCCCCCCCCGGCGTCGTAGCAAAATCAACTAGAAAATGTAATTCCACGCGAGGAATTACTTGTGCATAGGAATGCCCGTGATCATTGAGTTGAATTCAGTTGAGTCTGCCTGAGCTGGAAAGCAATTAGCGGAGTCAAACGTAATAATTGGAAATCTAGGCTTACTGTTATCTCTGAGTTTATTTGTTTTTTTTAAATCGCAAATATCTCACAAAGTATAACGTTTACAAAAAGAAAAATATAAAGCACAGCCATACGGAAGTAGATCTTTGCAATAGTGTAGCGTCCCGGGGTGGCAGGACTACAACTCCCAGGTTCCCGGGTAGGGGAGGGAAGAATTGTGGGAAAGAGAAAGGCGGTTGGTTCGTTGGCGGTCACGTTTTGACGTTGGGTTGTGCCTAGACTCCTCTAAAGGACTCTAGTTGTGCCATGCAGTTAGAGTGGACGATCCAGTAGTGAGTGTGTGTGTTTTCCAACTCAATAAATCTACCATGCTCTGGAACGAGAAATCTCTCCTCGTCTGTTTTCGTCTCACCCGCTGCTCGCTACAATACAGTCGAGGTTCAGTCGTTTAGCTTCCATTAATTTCACGTTTTGGTGTGAGTAATAATAATAATGTACTTTCAGAAATATATCTCAAAGGCGAGTCTTACGAGCAAATTAAACGTTATCTCTAGGAGCACAAAGTGGAGCCGACGATACGGTTCACACAGCTGCGTGTTTCAAGGCAAATGTACCCAGCTGGAAAGGAAGCCTAATTAGTAGTCTCGACTGTGAGCCATTGAAAGCCTTTTATATTTGTACTTTTTAAATTGTTTGTATCTCAAAAAGTATAAAGTTTACAAACATGAAAATATAGTAGCACACCTAGGCTCAACAAGACCTTTGTCATGACGTTTGAATTGTAACATATGATCCAGTAGGAAGAGCTGAATTAATTTCACATTTTGGTGGGAAGCATAGGCGGCACTATTAATAGTAATTTCCGGATAAGTTCGTAAAAGTCCTCTTCAAAACTCACATGTGTAAGGAAAAGGGTGAATTTTACTCCGAACCATCACTTTAAAAATACTTTATATGACGTTTTTTCATGTATCTGTCTGGAGATGTTACATGTCGAGTTTCGTGTGAATCGGAAAAAGCCCCTCGATTTTACCCCTAGGCCGCACTTTTCTTTGCGTTTTTGCGTTGTAGCAAAAAAAAAAGTCAGGCGGAAGTGAGCATGGCCTACATGATAAGGTGCAGCATGAATGCCCGCATGAGTGGATATAAAGTTTTTTAATGTGCGACAATGTATGCGGGAGTTATTAGCGTTACGGATTTTGGTCAAAAACAGCGCCACCTAGAGGTCTTCCTAGTGTGCGACATGAACGTGACGCATAGAATATATAATTTTTCACCAGGCCTGACAACTTTGCCAAAAAAAATGGACTTTTCGTACATGTTCAGACAGTGCAAATTGCCGTCAAAGTTCCCGACGTAGATAAACGAACCAAAAAACGAACGAAAAACAAGAGGGACCTCGTCCTGTTTCACAGGCTCGGTCCCTAATAACTGAGCATTCCGGGGAAAACGGGAGGGTTGACAGGTATGAAACCAATGTGTTGGGGATAGGCGTGGCTTGAGTTGTGATGCACCTACGTAATGATGCTCAGTGATTGGGTCACGTGGTGTTGGTGGCTGTAAGAGTTTATAATATCAGCTGTTCACTCAGGTGAGGTTAGTAGTGAGTGGGTGATGGGGGGAAAGCCTACTTTTGCTGACCGCTTACATTACGGCTTGTTGTAATGCTTGTTTACGTCCAACTTGAGGATACCTTTTTCAATGAAAAATAAAAAAAACATTGCATGCAACTCGGAAAAGGCTACTTCTTGAACGAAGCGCGTCCGGCAAACTTCCCTCATTCAGCTGCTCGGCGACCTTAAAATTAGTAAGGCTGTCGCCACAATACAATGTCTCTACCATTCTACAAGTCCAACTTTTAAAACATTAAAAAAAAGAAGCCGCCTCTCCCAGGCGTTTGATGCTCTGTATAGAAAAAAAAAACACTCACATGAGAGACTCGAATTTAAGTTTTCATATCAGGTAATGCAAAGTCCGACTTCATGAATCCTCGGTGTATCCATTCTGGAACTCCCAGAGTTTTTCCCTCACTCTCCAGGCCGCGGCAGTCCCCTTCTCCCGATGCCCAGCTGCCTGCTGCCATCCCATCAGCTCCAAAAAGCTGTGTCTCCGCAAGGCTCTCTCCTTCGGTTGGCTCTGGTTCTTCCACGGGGAAGCCGCGCTTCTTCAGCAATCTCTGTGCCTCCTGTGCGGTGCTGTATGTGCGGACTCCGGTGGCCCAGTGGATTTGCATGCTTGTGTATTGTGTCTGGAAGCGGATACCTTTTTATTTTAGGGCTTTTTGATTGCATTATATTCCTTGAACTTTTTAACTGTCTCCGATGCATAATTATGATCGAAGTAGAGTCTTTCACCCACTTGTGTTTTTTTCTTTTTCCAAGCTTCTCTCAATATCAGCTCCTTGGCGGTAAATTCCAAGAAGTTGACAATTGTGAGTCTCTGGGGTGCATCGGGTCGGACTCAGGGAGCCAGGGTCCTGTATTTTGAGGTCCATGTCTTGAGATGCTGGCAGCTCGCTTATGAATTTCTCTACAAACTTTAGTACCAAGTCTTCGCTTCCCCCTCTGCCACTCCGAAGATGCCTATGTTGTTTCTTCTCGACCGGGATTCTAAGTCCATTACTTTTTGCTGCAGGAATCTTTGTTGTTTGAGATACGTACAGAGCGTCTCCATTGACTCCTCGGTCCATCCCTCCACCTGCTCCACCCAGGACTCTGCCTCGTCAACACGATCCGACAAGCTCTGCACTGCCGTCGTCAGATTATCGACTTTCCCGTTGACTTCTTGCCTCAGTCGAGTAATTTCTTGTTTGAGACAATCATTGTGCCCCTTCATATAATTTTTTAGCACATTAATCTCTCTAATGACATCTCCAGAGTCGTCGTTTGTAGCAGTTTTTTTCTGGTTTGCCGCTGCACTGCTACATGTGTTAGCCTGGGCAAGTCCGTGCTGCTAGCATTTGGTGTTGAGTCGTTTTTTTTCTTGCGCGTTTGGCATTGTTTCTTTTTTCTTTTGGTCTTTGGTGGTTCTTCTTCCACTCGTTGTGCCCTTGCTTTAATCAATATGGACTTTTCGAGTTGCTAGATGAGTAATATTTACTAGGCCTGGCAGAGTGACGCCACAGTACGTCTTACTCCGCCAAACCGGAAGCCGATTAACCTATCTTTTTATGTTTATTATTTTCTACATGTTCATATGCTACATACATAACCAAATATTGATTGAAATACATAATGACAGAGATGAGCACGGTTAAAGCTGCACTAAGTTGCTTTCAACCATGCCCAAAGCTCAGTTCATCTGAAATTCAGAAAGGGTTGTTCCTATTGATCTCATTGTGTCCCACAGCCCGCCCACATCACCGCTCACCTGGCTCCACCAACGTGAACGCCCACCAGAGGACGCACCGCCCCGAGAGGTGTCCATGTGTAGATGGCTGACTTTCAGCTAACTGCTAAAGTACAAGCACACAGTTGTGTCTGACGTGACGTGACATCATAGGACAAACACAGGCTTCAGTCATAACATTCTAGGTCTGCTACATGGGTAGTAGACCAGACGAGTCATGTTCAGACTGACCAAATGCCTCGCTTTAATGGTATAGCTCAGTTTGCCATCAGATTTGTGTCGGCAGCAGCCATTGGTCCATCAAGCTTCCACTTCCACCCATCTGCCCAATCACAGCTGAGCGCCATCCGTCCTAGGATTTACTATATATAATAACTACAAATCCATATCATAGTATTAATTGTCTTTTATAATAAGTTTAACATGCTCAAGATTTTTTTTATTGTTTTGGTCATGTTTTTGACAAAACAATACAAGTGTTTTCATTTGTATTTCATATATGCTGTGATATTCTGTATAGTTATAAAGTTGTGTATAAAACAGCATGATGGTACAGAGTTACATGTTGCTTGGTTTAATTTGTTTTCTGGTAGACAGCAGAGGGACGGCTCACTGCATGCAGTGGAGCATTCTACCACAGCAGCCAGGTACTTTAAGTGACTGCAGAACAGACACCTTATTGTGTGGGGATATTGGATCAATTGGTACATTCATCATTGCGGTAGTATTATTTTGATTATGGTTAAGAGAAGACAAACCACGCCACCCATGCTGGGGTACTTTCCAAAGTAATTACTAACTATGGCAAGTAGTATTACATGTCAACAATTTCAGCCAATCCGAAACCTTTTGATGGTTTCATGGCTGTGTTTTGTTTAGCGACATCTAAAAGGAGAACTCATCTGCAGTTGTTGTAAAACAGCTCCCCTACTGGCTGATTGGTGAACTGCTGAAGGAACTCCTCCAGCTCATCCAGAGTGAGCCTCTCAACCCAGTTGCTCTCTGTGTTCCTGGCTGAGGCACCGCCGCTCTGAATGACTTTGCCGTTGTTGTCCACACAGCAGTATGCGTTCCATAGGTAGTCTGGAATGTTGACGCGGTTGACGTTGTTCTTGACAATCCACTTGTCAGCGGAGGGAATGGCGCCGACCAGCACGTAGGCCCGGGAGCACTTGGCCCGGAACAGGTTGGTCAGCTGGCTCTCGTGGATCCTCCACTCATTCTGGTTTAACTTTGGGTTCTGGGGCACCACGTTGGTCAGGGTGAAGGTGGCGTTACGGCCCGGCACTGTAGGAAAGACAGAACATTATGGTCAGTGGGTTTGCTTTAAAGCTGAAATAGGCACTTTATTTTAGCAGCATTTTTTTCCCATACTTGTTGAAATACTCTTTACCCCCCCAACAGCTATCAATACATCAAATGCTCTGAAAAGAAATAAAAATCTGGTATTTGTGGAGGTTGCAGTAAACTGTCCAATCATTTCATTTCCCCTGAATTAAATTATTGGAATGCTTACCTGTCTGTCTACCTGTGCACTCATTGCACATTACCAAGTCTTCCACAAGACCAGGCAGGCCTGTTGCTAGAGCTAACAAGCTAACGAGCGATGTGCTTTGGAGGCGTGGCTTTGGAGGGAAGCCCGAATGAAGGGGGGGGGGATGCTTTCAAAAACTAGCTTAGTCCAGCTGGTTTCTCCAAATGGCCTTCCCTATCCTTAAGGCGTTGGCCGAGGTGCAAAAACTAAATCAATGGTCATCTAGAGAGGAGGAGGAGAAGATGATGGCCATAACAAAGGCTTCCTATGCAGACCTGCATGGTGCCCATTGGGGTTGAGGTGTCCGCGGTCAAAGCCAGAGTGTGTGTAGTCCTCGTTCAGGGCCTGTCTCTCCCCCTGGTACACCCCTGGGTGGTCCTTCCCCAGCCAGTAGCCATCCTTCATCTCGGATTGCCAGGACGGGTTCACCAACTGGATGGGATAACAAAAAGAACACGGGTCGTTTCCACAGCAGTCAGAGCATTCAGAGCATTTGATGTATTGGGAGGGGGCATTTAGCAGACGCTTTTGTCGCTTTTTGTAGAGCAGGTGGACATAGCGGGTCGTCCACTAACCATAGGGTCGGCGGTTCGATCCCCTTGATCCCCCCTCCTCCAACTGTCCACATGTCGAACCCCACAAATGTACTGATTGTAAGTCGCTCGTGTCTTCTAAATGCACCTTTACATTTGCTCCGAATAAGTCCTCTTGAGTGCTGACTACTTATGTCCACCGACAAACTTTTACATTCTGACAGGCCACCATGCTTCACTATCAGGGGTGACATGTGTGTGTGATGGGTTTGTGTAACCAGGATAAAGGAACTTACCTGAGGCTCAACAAACCAACGCCTCTCCCGGCCTCCTCCGTTACTGTCCTGGAAGCGGTAGGCCGAGTAGACAGCGATCCTGTGATGGGTGTCATACAGTGTGGCAAAGTGGTATCTGTTGGCACACATAAAGCAGCAGTCGAACGTGTGGCAGGGTCTCGGTCCGGTCTATCTTTATAGTGTGTGTTGAATTTAGGGTCCTGTGTCACAGCTAAAGTTTCTCAGGGCCTGACGAGCCTCCGTTGGTGGGCAAGCCCTGAACTGGGCTCTCAAAAAAGTAACTGGGAATGTAACTCTGTAGGGAAAGGAAGAAGCCCCTCAAGACACATAAGAGTGAGCCGTCTCTTTAGGATGCTGAGAACTGCCACAAAGGTTGGCAGACATATTGTAATGACATAAACATACAATAAGTACATTTGCAGCAGTAGGGGTTGTGTAAGCATGAGGAGAAAAGGCCGGTGTGATGGCCAATGCTCGTGTGAGGCAAGCAGAACATTCAGCTGTTTATGGTTCTCCGTCCACCTAACCATGTGCTGCCCTGGTGAAGGTGGACAGCCAGGCGCAGGTGAGAGCCGAGGAGGACATGGCGTCGACGCGGAGGGAAGAGCGAGGCCATCACTGAAACGAACTGAAATGATGAACGACACCCGCAAGGCCGAATCTCAGACGTTACCTGTTGCCAAACCTCTGGCAGAGGCTGACCACGTCTTGGGTGGTAGACCCCCATTTGGGAACCGTGCCATGGTGGAAATATTCCAGGCATTCGGGCACATCCTGGGACAGGATAGCATAACACGTTATTAATCATCCCGAAAAGAAATACGGATGCTAAAGCGGACCGAAGGTTGACAGGAAAAGTGCAAGGCAAGAGAAAAGGTAGAAATGTACCGGTACACACACGATGAAATGAAATGTGCTTTCCATTTTCTTGAGAAGCTAAAAAGTAATGGGAGACGGAAAGGCGTACACACGCACGCACACACAAGCACTCACACAGAGATAGGCTGTGGAAATTATTCTGTGAGGGTAAAACACTTATCATAGCAACGCATTGAACTTTTCCAATTCAGCTGAATAAGACGGCACACAGTAGCTGAGCACTCTCTCAAGCTGCTCTCCAGCGGGGGGTGTTTTAAAGATCACATTTGGTCAGCCTGCAAACATGGGGTGTCAGCATGCGTTCAACATGAAAGCCCATTCATTTTAGCGGACTGGGAGACATACTGTGTCTAAGACAATTTATTCTTTTAGTACTTTTTGATGAATCCCTGTGGGGAGATCCTCCTCTGTTGTGACCACAGCCTATGCATCCTAAGGAGCAGTGGGCTGCCTGCCTCAGAGGGCCCTGACTCAGTGGGACTGACTCCAGGTGAACGTGCCCCTGCCCAGGCTCTGGCCGGGGGGCCGCAGCGTTGGCCTGCGTGTGTCTGAGGAGTGGGAGGAAACCGGAGCGCCCGGAGGAAACCCACTTGAACACGCTGAGAAAATACAAGCTCTGGACAGAAGGGGTCCTGCCCCCTGCTGGGAGGAACCCCAGGGCCCTCTCGAACCCAGGGCCGTCTTGTTGTGAGGCACCAGGGCTAACCACTGTTGACCCCCTATTGTTAAGACTAGCACAACTCACAAATACTACTTTTTCCACCACAGCACAAACACACACACACACGCTCTCTCTCTCTCTCTCTCTCTCTCTCTCTCTCTCTCTCTCTCTCTCAGTGTTCATGTCCATAATTATTGTTCTTAAAGCGAACGCAGCACGACTCAAGGAAGGCACTGACCTCAAAGCGGGCCACGACGTCAGCCCCGACCCAGCAGACGAGGAAGAGAAGAATCACCAGGTGGACTGAGGTCAGCATCTTGCTCTCAAACTACAGAAACCCCTTCTGTGGCCCAGAGCAAACGCATTACCATAGAAAGAAGCTCATTTGATCATATACAATGCAATCAATTTTTTTCAGAAAGTTTTGGAAAAGTATAGAATATTTGATATTTTAGGAAGCTTAAGAATCCACCAGAAGTAGACGAAGAATAAAACCTGAGATAACAAAGTGCAGATTTTGTACTCCATATGAAGTGATATGACATGACCATAACATGACCATGACATGACACGGTTGTTGTCCAGCTGTGTTTGAAGAAAGATTCATTTATTTCTGCGTGTGTGTGTGTGCGTGTATGTGTGGGTGTGTGAGCGGGACAGAGGCCACTCTTACCTGCAGTAGATCTGTCCAGATCATGGCCCGAGAAGACAATCTTTTATACGCAACCTACTCACCTTTCACCTGCTTTCGCTCTCTCTTTCGCCTGCTCCCTCGCTCTCACACTCTCTCTCTCTCTCTCTCTCTCTCTCTCTCTCTCTCTCTCTCTCTCTCTCTCTCTCTCTCTCTCTCTCTCTCTCTCTCTCTTCTCATCCCTTACCAAGGATCCCACGTCGTTCTTGGCCAGTGAACTGTAAAGTTGGGGCCATGGATGAACTGGAAAGATGGCCTGCCCAGTCCAGTCAATGTTATTGAGGGATATTGCCTCTGCAGTTGTTAATTGCTATATCAATTTCGATTTCCTAATCAAATCTTCCACAGAGTGCTGTTTACAGGGTGACCCATAGTGAACTCTTGGATTAGGCAATAACAAGCAGGCATAACATCTGTTCAGGGGCTTCTGTTCTCATGATAACAACCTCCATGGCCTGGATTCACCCTCCCTGTTGCATGTCCCTTAGTATCTACCGACAGCCGTCCTTCAGCTGCACTGTTAACATCGACCCTGCAGCACCAACACCTGGATGGAAACAGTGACGTGGGCCTTGTTTTGGGGGCCAGTGGCCCGATTCTCCTGCACAGTTACTGTAGGACTTTAGGTATATGTGCATGTCAAAACTGTTGTTCAGGCTAGTTCAAATGAGAGACATGCTTTTGTATAATCACTCATCAAGTCGTTCTTTTATTTTGGTCTCAATCAATCTTTTTGCAAAGAAAAAGGGTTGTTCTTTTTTTAAATTTCATTTGTCAACTCTAGGACACCTACTGGCTTTCTTAGTGTGATGAGAATAAATCTTATTAAATAATTTCAAATATTAATAGAAATGATAATGAATCCACAATTCAATAGTGTACTTTTGCAGCCTTTCATCGTAATAGAGAATATTTCCATCAATTAAGTTAATAGAAAATTAATATTTTATACAATTATTACCAGAACAGAGCATCTTTTTAACCAATCACGGGGTTAAGGGAACATATGCACACTATGGGTTCGAATTAAATATTGCTTTGAGAACATGACAATTAGGTGAGGTGTATATATTACAAGAAAAAAACTACATTCTAACCAGCCCATATTTTTATATATTTTCCCATGAGTCTATAAATGTATTTAACATGCATCTTGTCTTTAGGGAGCGATTATTAAAGATAGGGAATTTTAGCTTGTACAATGCTGTGGAAATCCAAACATCTACACAATGCACCAGTTCGCCTGTGGGTGGCAGTGTTAGATAGTGATTATGAATTCGCAGCTGATGCTCGCTACTCTTACTGAACACGTTCCTTGAATATGTGAATCAATCAGGGAACACTCACTGAATAATAATTACTGAATTAAATATCGTTGGATCATGCTCCAAAACAGATAAAATAAAAGTTTTGCTTCACGAATTGACTTAAAAGGGAAAACATTAAAAAAATGTCTAGTCATTAAAAGAAAAAGAAGTATAATTATTCCCTGGCCCCTTTAGCTCAGAAATCTCTATCGGGTGACCTGAATACCACACTCACTTAAGAAGAGAACACTTTGACAAACCATGGGTCTATAGAGTTAATCTAATCCTTGATTCAAAATAATCTTTAATTTAATTTTGATTGAACATTCAACATGGAGGTTTTTTTTGTAGAATATAATTATTATGATTCATGCCTATGGAGACTGTGCGTATGGTTCCCTTTCTGAAGTTACCATCTGTTGGATCAGAGCAGGGGCTCGTACAGGTTTTCATCTTTGGACCCAGAAGACCATTTCAGGGTGTCCGTGGGACTCAACCGTACACAATTATCACCCATTCTGGCTCGCTCAGGGCTTTCTGTGGGGGCCGTCCACCTCCAACTGCATCACCGCGCAGTTTGAGTGCCATCCAAAGCGCGGGACTACAGTATTCACCCTAAACATGGTGGTCGGCGTACATCCCATTTCTGTAGGCCTACATGTAATTGATCCCAGTGTGAATGGTGAGGGGATAGATAAATCCACAATAGGCCAAATGTAGCCAAAGGACGGTTAAGTAAATAGATGTGAATTTTGAATTTGATTTAAAATGTCAAATCAAGTGTGAATGCTGGCTTGGGTGATTGGGCCAGTGGAGGCTAATTCCACATGGACGCACCACAGTTGACACATTCACACATTCAGAACCGTTTGGAAAACGAGTCGGTTAGGTCAGCGAAAGTCATTTTTGTCGTTGCGTGGTCAATCGCAGCGGGTTCATTAGTTTGCTGGATGGAAAGTAAGGAAATCAATTAAGTCAAAATCTCTTTTTGATGCGCAGGGGCAAAATCAATGGGCAGGAACAGCGCTACAGGGGCAGCTAAAGCGGGAGAGTGGGAGACACGAGACCCTGTGCTGTGTGACTGCCTGCCATGCAGTGTGCAGACAAAAGGTGAGCCTGCCTCTGTCACCTACCCACCGACTACTCACGCCCACGCACCCAACTACTGTGGGGGGGGGTGCCAACATTTCAAGGACGGACAGACAGACAGTAGCCAGCCAGCCAGCCAACCAAGCAGACAGATAGTCAAACAGACAGACAGACAGACAGACAGACAGGCATGCAGAAAGGCAGACAGACAGACAGACAGAGAGACAGCCAAACAGTCAGACGGCGGGAGAGTCTGACAGACGGACCAACAGACAGAGAGACAGATGGGCCGACAGACGGACGCACGTGCAGACAGACAGGATGCCAAGCAAACCTCTCACCCCAGACGGAGAGAAAAATAATAACAATTAGAATGAAAATTAAAAATAGACAGAAGACACGCGTAGCTCCCCCTGCACGCCGCCTCCCCACCATTCTCCATCCCTCTCTCTCCCCCCAGCTTTTGAAGTCGCTTCATTTCAGATGCACTCGTACATTTCCAATATCTTTATGTATGAGTCTGCCCCCCCACCCTCCCCCACGCCTCACTCCCCTCCACATTTCTATTCTCTTTTACTTATTTCCTTCTCACCTCCTGCAATATCTCCCTCTCAGCTCCCTTACCCCCCCCCCCCCCCCCCCCCACCCCCTACAGCCCCACCCCATCCCACCTCCATCCCATTACTGTAATCCATCACTCTTCCATCAGCTCCCATGCAAACAGGCCCCATGGTTACCATGGCAACCACCTCTGGCCCAACAGTGCGCAGCCACTCTGTGATTGGCTGGCAGGGCCCAGGCAGACTCAGTCTGTCTGGGAGATGTGGTAATTGGCTGGGAAGTCACACACACACACAAAAAACACATGCACATGCACATGCACACACACATTGACATACACACATACACACACACACACACAGACACACACACACACACACACACACACACACACACACACACACACACACACACACACACACACACACACACACACACATGCACATGTACACACACACACACACACAACTGAACATGCACACATGCCACAGCATATGCAATCAAGCGTATACTGTACTGTAAGCTAAAATATTCTTCTCACATATACACAAATATATCACAAATACATCAGTTTGCACAATCGTAAACACATACTCCTGATGCACACTTAATCTATAACAAATCTTAAACACACATGGTGTCATACACACACATGCACACACACACACATGCACGCACACACACACACACACACACAACCACTATTAAAGCGGCACCCAGATCCTTGGAAATATTAGAGGTACAGGGTCAGACTAATGGCTTATAGGAATATGAGGGCTGTAGGCTGTTTGTGTATGTGAGGGTGTATTTGCCTGCGTGTGTGCACATATGTGTGTGTTCTCGTGTGCCACATGGGCATCCATGTGGGGTGTGTATTTGAATGGGGGAGCACCAGATTTTGGGGGGATTTTAGGGTTGGACTCCTGCCAAAGGATGGGGAATGGAAATACTTTTTCCTTCAGTAGCATATTGTTAAAAATACCTATTCCACTCCAGGGATTGGTGGTGTGTGCACTGCTTTTCTCACTCCGAAAGGCCAACGCCGGGAAAGGGAATAAAGCGAATTATGAGCTGGACCCGAAGCTGCGGCCGTGCAGCCAGCTCTGGCCAGCACAGCAGACTTGATGAATGTCTTGTATTCCACACAGATCACACATAGAGAAACGCGCTCTCCCTCCAAGCACAGAGGAAATCCCATTCCACGCTGATCAGAGAAAACAATTTGGTGGAAGATGGAAGTGCATTATCATTTAAAGGTTTTTTTGATAATAAAAAAAATCATCTTTTTTTTGGAAGCCTTCTCAAAGCTGGAAGGAAGGAGTTAGACTTTAATGTTTCAGCAAAAGCCTTTTTTAAAAAGAAGTAATTCGGGACTTCAAAGGAGACTTTGAACACGCTTAGAAAGTAGTTAGATGTACTCAATAGACTAGAATTTAAAAAAAAAAGTCTTCTAGTAGCATGGCAGCTCTGTATGTTGCGGTGTGTTTCATGTAGGGTAGCACCGCATCATGGCTTTCAACTGTTGAAATTAGAATCAGAAAGAAGGAAAGAAACTGTTAGATTGTAGATGGAGAGACAGAGGAGTCTCACAGACACATAAACAAGCAGGTGACTTGAACTGCACTGCTGCCTGAACAGAAAACTCAACCAAGTGCACGTGCAGGGAGACCTAGACACAAAGGCACAAAAACAAAAAAAAAAACATTGAAGTACCGGCCATTTTTATGGCTTATTTTTTTCATCAGTTTAATGGACAAGAAAATAGCCGAGGGCAAAAGAGAGAAGGAATCAGTTAGGTTGAGGAAACGGGATGAATTCACAGAGAATGACTGACAGCAGTTCAATTGGCAATGCGGTCAGAGTCGACATTTCCACGCATCCTGTTAACAAGACTCAGAGAGAACTCAGAAAATAATAATAAATACCTTCCTCTCAAAGTAGAAAGTAACCAATAAAAGTAAATAAAACCAAAAAAACAAAACTGTAATCCAGCGTCTTTACAACTGACCACCGCGTCTTGACAAAGTTGAAGGATTCAAGAAAATACAAAGTGCGTCCACGCTCACATACACACATACCATCAAGGACTGTTT
>JAXIVH010000011.1:357500-360890 GCA_036785325.1 Urophycis tenuis
CGCGCACGTCTTTGTGCCGATGAAAGGGGAGACGGCGCAGCATGCGTGGGGCGCGGGGTCTCCGGTGGTGGCTAGCTGTGTGGGAGACGTGCATGCGTGTGGAGCACCTACCCTCTGGCGGCTCAGACATGGGTGGGCTCAGACAGTACATGTGGTAGCCTCGTCCGCAGTCGTCACAGAACAAAAGCTGGTCCTGGAGCGGAGGGGGGGGGGGGGGGGGGGGGAAATCGTACACGTGAGCAGACGGCGCGGCTAGAGGATGGAGCTAGCGCATTGGAAGCAGCCACGGCGTGTGGGTCTGCCGTGGGAGAGGCATGTTGTGTCTGGTCTATGTAGCATGAGGAGGGGACTTATGGAGGGAACACTCAGGGGTGATCTTAACAAGTAGAGGGAGAGAGGGAGAGAGAGGAGTTTGAGTAACCTCCATCTGGACCGTTATCGCATTCATGCGGTACTTGTGTGTATTTATACATTTTCTTTCGTAGTTTTCATGGCACCTTTTTATTCTCCCTTTGTTTGATTGGTAACACTTCACAATAAGGCTGCATCAAATGAACCATTACATTACATGAGTTAATGTAATGTAATGTAATAAGCATGAACTAACAATTTACAAACAGTACATTAACATCAAACTAATTGTCTAGGAATATTTCAGGAGTGGCGTTCATATTTACTGATCATGTTCACTCCCCTATGCTTAAGCTATACAATAATGCTTATCAGTGCATTAACTCATGCTCATTAATGGCTCATTTGATGTACCCTTATTGTAAAGTGTTACTGTGTCATTTCTAAAATGCTTTGGCAACGTGGCAATTTCTTTCGCATGCCAATAAAGCTCTGTTGATTTTAATAGAGAGAAAAAGAGAGAGAGAGAGATGGAGAGAGAGAGAGAGAGAGAGCTGGTGTGTGTGTGAGAGAGAGAGAGGGTGAGAGAGAGAGAAAGAGAAATGGTTAGAGAGAGAGAAAGAGAAAGATGGCCAGAGAGAGCGAGAGATGAGAGAGAGACAGGAGGAGGAGAGAGATGGTGTGTGAGAGAGATAGAGTGATAGTGTGATAGATAGATAGATAGATAGATAGATAGATAGATAGATAGATAGATAGATAGATAGATAGATAGATAGATAGATAGAGAGGTTGAGAGAGAGAGAGATAGAGTGATAGTGTGAAAGAGAGAGCGTACATCATTCTCAGAGGTGCCACACAGGCTGCAGGACTTGCACTCGATGCACTGCCAGCGATAGGTCCTCACCGCAGCCGTCATGTTCACTGTGAACTGGAGACAGGAGGGGTGTCCTGATGGTCACACACACACACACGCACACGCACACACACGCACATTGCACGCACGCACGCACACACACACACACACACACGCACACACACACACACACACACACATGCACACACGCACACACATACATACGCACACACACACTCACACGCACACACATACGCACACACACACACATACATATGCACACACACGCACACACATACGCCCACGCACACACTCAAACGCACACACTCAAACGCACACACACACACACACATACGCACACACACATACACACACAAGCACACACACACGTACACACACAATGAGAATCTATTTCTGTGAGCCATCTATCCATCCATCCATTTATCCAGCCCTTCACCCATTCATCGTTCCTTCCGATCTATCGATCTGGGACCAATACGTCTGACTGCCAGTCAATATCAGGGCTCAACCAACAACCTTTTTCCATACATTGCCACTTTTGTTTTTACATTTGTAAAACAAACCGTACCTACATAATATATAATACAACTAAACCACTTCACTCTCTATGATCAGACCTGTTATTAGTTTGTGTGTGTCCTTGCAGCACCCAGTGTACGATGTGGGTGTTATTGGTACGATGTGTAAACGGCTCTGCCGGTTAGAAAGGTTGAGATTGTTAATAAAATAGTCCCTGTGGAATTGATTTGAATCTGCGCTTCACAAGTGGCGCCTCATCATCGCACAGAAACAAACACTGGGCCGTCTGAGAATATTTCTGTCTTTCGGCTCTGAATATCTCAATATTTATCCATCAAAAAAGTAAATTCCACGCTAATAAAGGTCACGGAAAGCGGCCCGTTCTGAAATGACGAAAAAGATTTAAAAAATAAATAGAAACTTCAGCGTCCAATCAGACGCGGCCGTACCAGAGCGTCCAATCAGACGCGCCCGTACCTGAGCGTCCAATCAGACGCAGCCGTACCTGAGCGTCCGCAGTCAGCACAGGAAATGAGGTCCTCGGGGCAGCCTGTCTTCTTAGAGCCGCCCAGACAGAAGTCACAGTAGCCGTTGGCAATCACCGAACCATCTGCTGCTTTTTTAGCTGAGGGAGAGAGAGGGAGAGAGAGAGAGAGAGAGAGAGAGAGAGAGAGAGAGAGAGAGAGAGAGAGAGAGAGAGAGAGAGCGATGGAGAGAGGAGAGAGAGAGAGAGAGAGAGAGAGAGAGAGAGAGAGAGAGAGAGAGGGATCCGTTAGAAAAATCTCACCGCGGCTGAGTTTTATCTCTGACGGGCACAAATCCTCCATTGTGCTGTGGGGCAACGAGGATGAAGAGGAGGAGGGCGGGATGAAGAGGGATGAGGGGGGGAGAGCGAGCAGAGACATCTATAAGGCCACACCAAGTGCAGACGTCACTACGCAATAAAAAAAGTTTTCATTTGCGAGAGAATGGCGAGGGAGCAGATCTGCTTCCGGTACGTGTTTCTGTTTTGCCGTCGCAAACGAAAAACCAATAAACCCCTGTGCTCCTCATCTTCATCGCCCTGGTCGTTGCTCTGCTCCTCTTCCTCTCCGTCTCGTTCAGGGGACTAACGGCGGCCGTCGTGATGTCATTGAGATGTGAAGCAGCGTTTGGGTGGTCTGAGGCACCCGGGGCCACAGCCCGTAATATCAGCACCCTGCCCAGCGAGACACAGGGAGAGGGAAACGGGGGAGGAAGAGAGGCTGGGGAGGAGCGAAGGCGGCGTGCAGTAGGGGCAGGCCGCCAGGGAGACCCCCTCGCTGTCTCTCTCTCGCTCTGTCTCTCGCTGTTTGTTTGACATGTAACAGGCTCCCCCTGAAGCCGGGGACTCGCCAAGCCTGGCTCACCCAGGAAGAGGCAAGTGGGGACGGGGAGCAGCGCACAGCGGGGAGGGCCTCCGCTGTGAGGGCCCTCGGGTATGATAAATATTGTCAGAAGTGCTGAGGAAATGGGAGGGTGTGCACCCGAAGTGTGTGTGTGTGTGTGTGTGTGTGTGTGTGTGTGTGTGTGTGTGTGTGTGTGTGTGTTTGTATGTGTTTACGCGTGCACGTGTGTGGGGGTGTGTGGCTCTGTGTGTGTGTGTGTGTGTGTGTGTGTGTGTGTGT
>JAXIVH010000011.1:363590-653590 GCA_036785325.1 Urophycis tenuis
GTTTTTTTGTCTTGTCCCACGCTCCATTTGCATGAAGCGCGACACTGCTTAGGTGACTGACCGACACTAGAGCTGACCACAGAACTGACCGCAGAACTGTACCACAGACCTGACCACAGAGCTGGACCACAGAGCACAGTCGGCAGTCCCTAAAACCCTGGTGCGAATAAAGCAGTCTGTCTCATCCTAGAGAATTGTAAACCAACGTGGTGATGCCAAGGGGCGTCCGACCATGGGTGGGCGGAGTCAAACCATTTGTTCTGATTGTAATCCCTGTGGAGGGTGTGGGGATGGGGCGGGGGGGGGGGGGGCGCCGTGGAGAGGGGGTGTTGTGCATGATACACGATAAGTACCCTTAAAGCAGGGAACCTCAAGCCTCTCGCTACATGTAGATAGGAAGAAACAGCCGGCCGCCGAAGAGCTGAAGGCAGATCAGAAGGAGTCCCCGCCTCAGAGGGCCGCGGTGTCGGCCCGGTTCCCCTCGCCTTAACTTGAGATGCTTGGGTCTTTCCCCCGGCCGCTGGGAGAGCCGGCCCTGGTCCAGCGCAGGGACGCCTCGTCTCCTGTACATTGTTGTGCTGTGATCTTGCTTGCACTTTTTTTTTTTTTTTTTTTTTTTTCACGACAACGAGGGGTTAAAAAACAGTCCTTGATGGTATGTGTGTATGTGAGCGTGGACGCACTTTGTATTTTCTTGAATCCTTCAACTTTTGTCAAGACGCGGTGGTCAGTTGTAAAGACGCTGGATTACAGTTTTGTTTTTTGGTTTTATTTACTTTTATTGGTTACTTTCTACTTTGAGAGGAAGGTATTTATTATTATTTTCTGAGTTCTCTCTGAGTCTTGTTAACAGGATGCGTGGAAATGTCGACTCTGACCGCATTGCCAATTGAACTGCTGTCAGTCATTCTCTGTGAATTCATCCCGTTTCCTCAACCTAACTGATTCCTTCTCTCTTTTTCTGCCCTCGGCTATTTTCTTTTCCATTAAACTGATGAAAAAAATAAGCCATAAAAATGGCCGGTACTTCAATGTTTTTTTTTTTGTTTTTGTGCCTTTGTGTCTAGGTCTGCCTGCGCGTGCACTTGGTTGAGTTTTCTGTTCAGGCAGCAGTGCAGTTCAAGTCACCTGCTTGTTTATGTGTCTGTGAGACTCCTCTGTCTCTCCATCTACAATCTAACAGTTTCTTTCCTTCTTTCTGATTCTAATTTCAACAGTTGAAAGCCATGATGCGGTGCTACCCTACATGAAACACACCGCAACATACAGAGCTGCCATGCTACTAGAAGACTTTTTTTTTTAAATTCTAGTCTATTGAGTACATCTAACTACTTTCTAAGCGTGTTCAAAGTCTCCTTTGAAGTCCCGAATTACTTCTTTTTAAAAAAGGCTTTTGCTGAAACATTAAAGTCTAACTCCTTCCTTCCAGCTTTGAGAAGGCTTCCCAAAAAAAAGATGATTTTTTTTATTATCAAAAAAACCTTTAAATGATAATGCACTTCCATCTTCCACCAAATTGTTTTCTCTGATCAGCGTGGAATGGGATTTCCTCTGTGCTTGGAGGGAGAGCGCGTTTCTCTATGTGTGATCTGTGTGGAATACAAGACATTCATCAAGTCTGCTGTGCTGGCCAGAGCTGGCTGCACGGCCGCAGCTTCGGGTCCAGCTCATAATTCGCTTTATTCCCTTTCCCGGCGTTGGCCTTTCGGAGTGAGAAAAGCAGTGCACACACCACCAATCCCTGGAGTGGAATAGGTATTTTTAACAATATGCTACTGAAGGAAAAAGTATTTCCATTCCCCATCCTTTGGCAGGAGTCCAACCCTAAAATCCCCCCAAAATCTGGTGCTCCCCCATTCAAATACACACCCCACATGGATGCCCATGTGGCACACGAGAACACACACATATGTGCACACACGCAGGCAAATACACCCTCACATACACAAACAGCCTACAGCCCTCATATTCCTATAAGCCATTAGTCTGACCCTGTACCTCTAATATTTCCAAGGATCTGGGTGCCGCTTTAATAGTGGTTGTGTGTGTGTGTGTGTGTGCGTGTGTGTGTGTGTGTGTGCATGTGTGTGTATGACACCATGTGTGTTTAAGATTTGTTATAGATTAAGTGTGCATCAGGAGTATGTGTTTACGATTGTGCAAACTGATGTATTTGTGATATATTTGTGTATATGTGAGAAGAATATTTTAGCTTACAGTACAGTATACGCTTGATTGCATATGCTGTGGCATGTGTGCATGTTCAGTTGTGTGTGTGTGTGTGTGTACATGTGCATGTGTCTGAATGTGTGTGTGTGTGTGTGTGTGTGTGTGTGTGTGTGTGTGTGTGTGTGTGTGTGTGTGTGTGTGTGTGTGTGTGTGTCTGTGTGTGTGTGTGTATGTGTGTATGTCAATGTGTGTGTGCATGTGCATGTGCATGTGTTTTTTGTGTGTGTGTGTGACTTCCCAGCCAATTACCACATCTCCCAGACAGACTGAGTCTGCCTGGGCCCTGCCAGCCAATCACAGAGTGGCTGCGCACTGTTGGGCCAGAGGTGGTTGCCATGGTAACCATGGGGCCTGTTTGCATGGGAGCTGATGGAAGAGTGATGGATTACAGTAATGGGATGGAGGTGGGATGGGGTGGGGCTGTAGGGGGTGGGGGGGGGGGGTAAGGGAGCTGAGAGGGAGATATTGCAGGAGGTGAGAAGGAAATAAGTAAAAGAGAATAGAAATGTGGAGGGGAGTGAGGCGTGGGGGAGGGTGGGGGGGCAGACTCATACATAAAGATATTGGAAATGTACGAGTGCATTTGAAATGAAGCGACTTCAAAAGCTGGGGGGAGAGAGAGGGATGGAGAATGGTGGGGAGGCGGCGTGCAGGGGGAGCTACGCGTGTCTTCTGTCTATTTTTAATTTTCATTCTAATTGTTATTATTTTTCTCTCCGTCTGGGGTGAGAGGTTTGCTTGGCATCCTGTCTGTCTGCACGTGCGTCCGTCTGTCGGCCCATCTGTCTCTCTGTCTGTTGGTCCGTCTGTCAGACTCTCCCGCCGTCTGACTGTTTGGCTGTCTCTCTGTCTGTCTGTCTGTCTGCCTTTCTGCATGCCTGTCTGTCTGTCTGTCTGTCTGTCTGTCTGTCTGTCTGTTTGACTATCTGTCTGCTTGGCTGGCTGGCTGGCTGGCTACTGTCTGTCTGTCCGTCCTTGAAATGTTGGCACCCCCCCCCACAGTAGTTGGGTGCGTGGGCGTGAGTAGTCGGTGGGTAGGTGACAGAGGCAGGCTCACCTTTTGTCTGCACACTGCATGGCAGGCAGTCACACAGCACAGGGTCTCGTGTCTCCCACTCTCCCGCTTTAGCTGCCCCTGTAGCGCTGTTCCTGCCCATTGATTTTGCCCCTGCGCATCAAAAAGAGATTTTGACTTAATTGATTTCCTTACTTTCCATCCAGCAAACTAATGAACCCGCTGCGATTGACCACGCAACGACAAAAATGACTTTCGCTGACCTAACCGACTCGTTTTCCAAACGGTTCTGAATGTGTGAATGTGTCAACTGTGGTGCGTCCATGTGGAATTATCCTCCACTGGCCCAATCACCCAAGCCAGCATTCACACTTGATTTGACATTTTAAATCAAATTCAAAATTCACATCTATTTACTTAACCATCCTTTGGCTACATTTGGCCTATTGTGGATTTATCTATCCCCTCACCATTCACACTGGGATCAATTACATGTAGGCCTACAGAAATGGGATGTACGCCGACCACCATGTTTAGGGTGAATACTGTAGTCCCGCGCTTTGGATGGCACTCAAACTGCGCGGTGATGCAGTTGGAGGTGGACGGCCCCCACAGAAAGCCCATAGCAAGCCAGAATGGGTGATAATTGTGTACGGTTGAGTCCCACGGACACCCTGAAATGGTCTTCTGGGTCCAAAGATGAAAACCTGTACGAGCCCCTGCTCTGATCCAACAGATGGTAACTTCAGAAAGGGAACCATACGCACAGTCTCCATAGGCATGAATCATAATAATTATATTCTACAAAAAAAACCTCCATGTTGAATGTTCAATCAAAATTAAATTAAAGATTATTTTGAATCAAGGATTAGATTAACTCTATAGACCCATGGTTTGTCAAAGTGTTCTCTTCTTAAGTGAGTGTGGTATTCAGGTCACCCGATAGAGATTTCTGAGCTAAAGGGGCCAGGGAATAATTATACTTCTTTTTCTTTTAATGACTAGACATTTTTTTAATGTTTTCCCTTTTAAGTCAATTCGTGAAGCAAAACTTTTATTTTATCTGTTTTGGAGCATGATCCAACGATATTTAATTCAGTAATTATTATTCAGTGAGTGTTCCCTGATTGATTCACATATTCAAGGAACGTGTTCAGTAAGAGTAGCAAGCATCAGCTGCGAATTCATAATCACTATCTAACACTGCCACCCACAGGCGAACTGGTGCATTGTGTAGATGTTTGGATTTCCACAGCATTGTACAAGCTAAAATTCCCTATCTTTAATAATCGCTCCCTAAAGACAAGATGCATGTTAAATACATTTATAGACTCATGGGAAAATACATAAAAATATGGGCTGGTTAGAATGTAGTTTTTTTCTTGTAATATATACACCTCACCTAATTGTCATGTTCTCAAAGCAATATTTAATTCGAACCCATAGTGTGCATATGTTCCCTTAACCCCGTGATTGGTTAAAAAGATGCTCTGTTCTGGTAATAATTGTATAAAATATTAATTTTCTATTAACTTAATTGATGGAAATATTCTCTATTACGATGAAAGGCTGCAAAAGTACACTATTGAATTGTGGATTCATTATCATTTCTATTAATATTTGAAATTATTTAATAAGATTTATTCTCATCACACTAAGAAAGCCAGTAGGTGTCCTAGAGTTGACAAATGAAATTTAAAAAAAGAACAACCCTTTTTCTTTGCAAAAAGATTGATTGAGACCAAAATAAAAGAACGACTTGATGAGTGATTATACAAAAGCATGTCTCTCATTTGAACTAGCCTGAACAACAGTTTTGACATGCACATATACCTAAAGTCCTACAGTAACTGTGCAGGAGAATCGGGCCACTGGCCCCCAAAACAAGGCCCACGTCACTGTTTCCATCCAGGTGTTGGTGCTGCAGGGTCGATGTTAACAGTGCAGCTGAAGGACGGCTGTCGGTAGATACTAAGGGACATGCAACAGGGAGGGTGACTCCAGGCCATGGAGGTTGTTATCATGAGAACAGAAGCCCCTGAACAGATGTTATGCCTGCTTGTTATTGCCTAATCCAAGAGTTCACTATGGGTCACCCTGTAAACAGCACCCTGTGGAAGATTTGATTAGGAAATCGAAATTGATATAGCAATTAACAACTGCAGAGGCAATATCCCTCAATAACATTGACTGGACTGGGCAGGCCATCTTTCCAGTTCATCCATGGCCCCAACTTTACAGTTCACTGGCCAAGAACGACGTGGGATCCTTGGTAAGGGATGAGAAGAGAGAGAGAGAGAGAGAGTGTGAGAGCGAGGGAGCAGGCGAAAGAGAGAGCGAAAGCAGGTGAAAGGTGAGTAGGTTGCGTATAAAAGATTGTCTTCTCGGGCCATGATCTGGACAGATCTACTGCAGGTAAGAGTGGCCTCTGTCCCGCTCACACACCCACACATACACGCACACACACACACACAGAAATAAATGAATCTTTCTTCAAACACAGCTGGACAACAACCGTGTCATGTCATGGTCATGTTATGGTCATGTCATATCACTTCATATGGAGTACAAAATCTGCACTTTGTTATCTCAGGTTTTATTCTTCGTCTACTTCTGGTGGATTCTTAAGCTTCCTAAAATATCAAATATTCTATACTTTTCCAAAACTTTCTGAAAAAAATTGATTGCATTGTATATGATCAAATGAGCTTCTTTCTATGGTAATGCGTTTGCTCTGGGCCACAGAAGGGGTTTCTGTAGTTTGAGAGCAAGATGCTGACCTCAGTCCACCTGGTGATTCTTCTCTTCCTCGTCTGCTGGGTCGGGGCTGACGTCGTGGCCCGCTTTGAGGTCAGTGCCTTCCTTGAGTCGTGCTGCGTTCGCTTTAAGAACAATAATTATGGACATGAACACTGAGAGAGAGAGAGAGAGAGAGAGAGAGAGAGAGAGCGTGTGTGTGTGTGTTTGTGCTGTGGTGGAAAAAGTAGTATTTGTGAGTTGTGCTAGTCTTAACAATAGGGGGTCAACAGTGGTTAGCCCTGGTGCCTCACAACAAGATGGCCCTGGGTTCGAGAGGGCCCTGGGGTTCCTCCCAGCAGGGGGCAGGACCCCTTCTGTCCAGAGCTTGTATTTTCTCAGCGTGTTCAAGTGGGTTTCCTCCGGGCGCTCCGGTTTCCTCCCACTCCTCAGACACACGCAGGCCAACGCTGCGGCCCCCCGGCCAGAGCCTGGGCAGGGGCACGTTCACCTGGAGTCAGTCCCACTGAGTCAGGGCCCTCTGAGGCAGGCAGCCCACTGCTCCTTAGGATGCATAGGCTGTGGTCACAACAGAGGAGGATCTCCCCACAGGGATTCATCAAAAAGTACTAAAAGAATAAATTGTCTTAGACACAGTATGTCTCCCAGTCCGCTAAAATGAATGGGCTTTCATGTTGAACGCATGCTGACACCCCATGTTTGCAGGCTGACCAAATGTGATCTTTAAAACACCCCCCGCTGGAGAGCAGCTTGAGAGAGTGCTCAGCTACTGTGTGCCATCTTATTCAGCTGAATTGGAAAAGTTCAATGCGTTGCTATGATAAGTGTTTTACCCTCACAGAATAATTTCCACAGCCTATCTCTGTGTGAGTGCTTGTGTGTGCGTGCGTGTGTACGCCTTTCCGTCTCCCATTACTTTTTAGCTTCTCAAGAAAATGGAAAGCACATTTCATTTCATCGTGTGTGTACCGGTACATTTCTACCTTTTCTCTTGCCTTGCACTTTTCCTGTCAACCTTCGGTCCGCTTTAGCATCCGTATTTCTTTTCGGGATGATTAATAACGTGTTATGCTATCCTGTCCCAGGATGTGCCCGAATGCCTGGAATATTTCCACCATGGCACGGTTCCCAAATGGGGGTCTACCACCCAAGACGTGGTCAGCCTCTGCCAGAGGTTTGGCAACAGGTAACGTCTGAGATTCGGCCTTGCGGGTGTCGTTCATCATTTCAGTTCGTTTCAGTGATGGCCTCGCTCTTCCCTCCGCGTCGACGCCATGTCCTCCTCGGCTCTCACCTGCGCCTGGCTGTCCACCTTCACCAGGGCAGCACATGGTTAGGTGGACGGAGAACCATAAACAGCTGAATGTTCTGCTTGCCTCACACGAGCATTGGCCATCACACCGGCCTTTTCTCCTCATGCTTACACAACCCCTACTGCTGCAAATGTACTTATTGTATGTTTATGTCATTACAATATGTCTGCCAACCTTTGTGGCAGTTCTCAGCAACCTAAAGAGACGGCTCACTCTTATGTGTCTTGAGGGGCTTCTTCCTTTCCCTACAGAGTTACATTCCCAGTTACTTTTTTGAGAGCCCAGTTCAGGGCTTGCCCACCAACGGAGGCTCGTCAGGCCCTGAGAAACTTTAGCTGTGACACAGGACCCTAAATTCAACACACACTATAAAGATAGACCGGACCGAGACCCTGCCACACGTTCGACTGCTGCTTTATGTGTGCCAACAGATACCACTTTGCCACACTGTATGACACCCATCACAGGATCGCTGTCTACTCGGCCTACCGCTTCCAGGACAGTAACGGAGGAGGCCGGGAGAGGCGTTGGTTTGTTGAGCCTCAGGTAAGTTCCTTTATCCTGGTTACACAAACCCATCACACACACACACCCTGATAGTGAAGCATGGTGGCCTGTCAGAATGTAAAAGTTTGTCGGTGGACATAAGTAGTCAGCACTCAAGAGGACTTATTCGGAGCAAATGTAAAGGTGCATTTAGAAGACACGAGCGACTTACAATCAGTACATTTGTGGGGTTCGACATGTGGACAGTTGGAGGAGGGGGGATCAAGGGGATCGAACCGCCGACCCTATGGTTAGTGGACGACCCGCTATGTCCACCTGCTCTACAAAAAGCGACAAAAGCGTCTGCTAAATGCCCCCTCCCAATACATCAAATGCTCTGAATGCTCTGACTGCTGTGGAAACGACCCGTGTTCTTTTTGTTATCCCATCCAGTTGGTGAACCCGTCCTGGCAATCCGAGATGAAGGATGGCTACTGGCTGGGGAAGGACCACCCAGGGGTGTACCAGGGGGAGAGACAGGCCCTGAACGAGGACTACACACACTCTGGCTTTGACCGCGGACACCTCAACCCCAATGGGCACCATGCAGGTCTGCATAGGAAGCCTTTGTTATGGCCATCATCTTCTCCTCCTCCTCTCTAGATGACCATTGATTTAGTTTTTGCACCTCGGCCAACGCCTTAAGGATAGGGAAGGCCATTTGGAGAAACCAGCTGGACTAAGCTAGTTTTTGAAAGCATCCCCCCCCCCCCCTTCATTCGGGCTTCCCTCCAAAGCCACGCCTCCAAAGCACATCGCTCGTTAGCTTGTTAGCTCTAGCAACAGGCCTGCCTGGTCTTGTGGAAGACTTGGTAATGTGCAATGAGTGCACAGGTAGACAGACAGGTAAGCATTCCAATAATTGAATTCAGGGGAAATGAAATGATTGGACAGTTTACTGCAACCTCCACAAATACCAGATTTTTATTTCTTTTCAGAGCATTTGATGTATTGATAGCTGTTGGGGGGGTAAAGAGTATTTCAACAAGTTTGGGAAAAAAATGCTGCTAAAATAAAGTGCCTATCTCAGCTTTAAAGCAAACCCACTGACCATAATGTTCTGTCTTTCCTACAGTGCCGGGCCGTAACGCCACCTTCACCCTGACCAACGTGGTGCCCCAGAACCCAAAGTTAAACCAGAACGAGTGGAGGATCCACGAGAGCCAGCTGACCAACCTGTTCCGGGCCAAGTGCTCCCGGGCCTACGTGCTGGTCGGCGCCATTCCCTCCGCTGACAAGTGGATTGTCAAGAACAACGTCAACCGCGTCAACATTCCAGACTACCTATGGAACGCATACTGCTGTGTGGACAACAACGGCAAAGTCATTCAGAGCGGCGGTGCCTCAGCCAGGAACACAGAGAGCAACTGGGTTGAGAGGCTCACTCTGGATGAGCTGGAGGAGTTCCTTCAGCAGTTCACCAATCAGCCAGTAGGGGAGCTGTTTTACAACAACTGCAGATGAGTTCTCCTTTTAGAAGTCGCTAAACAAAACACAGCTATGAAACCATCAAAAGGTTTCGGATTGGCTGAAATTGTTGACATGTAATACTACTTGCCATAGTTAGTAATTACTTTGGAAAGTACCCCAGCATGGGTGGCGTGGTTTGTCTTCTCTTAACCATAATCAAAATAATACTACCCCAATGATGAATGTACCAATTGATCCAATATCCCCACACAATAAGGTGTCTGTTCTGCAGTCACTTAAAGTACCTGGCTGCTGTGGTAGAATGCTCCACTGCATGCAGTGAGCCGTCCCTCTGCTGTCTACCAGAAAACAAATTAAACCAAGCAACATGTAACTCTGTACCATCATGCTGTTTTATACACAACTTTATAACTATACAGAATATCACAGCATATATGAAATACAAATGAAAACACTTGTATTGTTTTGTCAAAAACATGACCAAAACAATAAAAAAATCTTGAGCATGTTAAACTTATTATAAAAGACAATTAATACTATGATATGGATTTGTAGTTATTATATATAGTAAATCCTAGGACGGATGGCGCTCAGCTGTGATTGGGCAGATGGGTGGAAGTGGAAGCTTGATGGACCAATGGCTGCTGCCGACACAAATCTGATGGCAAACTGAGCTATACCATTAAAGCGAGGCATTTGGTCAGTCTGAACATGACTCATCTGGTCTACTACCCATGTAGCAGACCTAGAATGTTATGAGTGAAGCCTGTGTTTGTCCTATGATGTCACGTCACGTCAGACACAACTGTGTGCTTGTACTTTAGCAGTTAGCTGAAAGTCAGCCATCTACACATGGACACCTCTCGGGGCGGTGCGTCCTCTGGTGGGCGTTCACGTTGGTGGAGCCAGGTGAGCGGTGATGTGGGTGGGCTGTGGGACACAATGAGATCAATAGGAACAACCCTTTCTGAATTTCAGATGAACTGAGCTTTGGGCATGGTTGAAAGCAACTTAGTGCAGCTTTAACCGTGCTCATCTCTGTCATGATGTATTTCAATCAATATTTGGTTATGTATGTAGCATATGAACATGTAGAAAATAATAAACATAAAAAGATAGGTTAATCGGCTTCCGGTTTGGCGGAGTAAGACGTACTGTGGCGTCACTCTGCCAGGCCTAGTAAATATTACTCATCTAGCAACTCGAAAAGTCCATATTTATTAAAGCAAGGGCACAACGAGTGGAAGAACAACCACCAAAGACCAAAAGAAAAAAGAAACAATGCCAAACGCGCAAGAAAAAAAACGACTCAACACCAAATGCTAGCAGCACGGACTTGCCCAGGCTAACACATGTAGCAGTGCAGCGGAAAACCAGAAAAAAACTGCTACAAACGACTCTGGAGATGTCATTAGAGAGATTAATGTGCTAAAAAATTATATGAAGGGGCACAATGATTGTCTCAAACAAGAAATTACTCGACTGAGGCAAGAAGTCAACGGGAAAGTCGATAATCTGACGACGGCAGTGCAGAGCTTGTCGGATCGTGTTGACGAGGCAGAGTCCTGGGTGGAGCAGGTGGAGGGATGGACCGAGGAGTCAATGGAGACGCTCTGTACGTATCTCAAACAACAAAGATTCCTGCAGCAAAAAGTAATGGACTTAGAATCCCGGTCGAGAAGAAACAACATAGGCATCTTCGGAGTGGCAGAGGGGGAAGCGGGAGACTTGGTACTAAAGTTTGTAGAGAAATTCATAAGCGAGCTGCCAGCATCTCAAGACATGGACCTCAAAATACAGGACCCTGGCTCCCTGAGTCCGACCCGATGCACCCCTGAGACTCACAATTGTCAACTTCTTGGAATTTACCGCCAAGGAGCTGATATTGAGAGAAGCTTGGAAAAAGAAAAAAACACAAGTGGGTGAAAGACTCTACTTCGATCATAATTATGCATCGGAGACAGTTAAAAAGTTCAAGGAATATAATGCAATCAAAAAGCCCTAAAAGAAAAAGGTATCCGCTTCCAGACACAATACACAAGCATGCAAATCCACTGGGCCACCGGAGTCCGCACATACAGCACCGCACAGGAGGCACAGAGATTGCTGAAGAAGCGCGGCTTCCCCGTGGAAGAACCAGAGCCAACCGAAGGATAGAGCCTTGCGGAGACACAGCTTTTTGGAGCTGATGGGATGGCAGCAGGCAGCTGGGCATCGGGAGAAGGGGACTGCCGCGGCCTGGAGAGTAAGGGAAAAACTCTGGGAGTTCCAGAATGGATACACCGAGGATTCATGAAGTCGGACTTTGCATTACCTGATATGAAAACTTAAATTCGAGTCTCTCATGTGAGTGTTTTTTTTTTCTATACAGAGCATCAAACGTCTGGGAGAGGCGGCTTCTTTTTTTTTAATGTTTTAAAAGTTGGACTTGTAGAATGGTAGAGACATTGTATTGTGGCGACAGCCTTACTAATTTTAAGGTCGCCGAGCAGCTGAATGAGGGAAGTTTGCCGGACGCGCTTCGTTCAAGAAGTAGCCTGATCCGAGTTGCATGCAATGTTTTTTTTATTTTTCATTGAAAAAGGTATCCTCAAGTTGGACGTAAACAAGCATTACAACAAGCCGTAATGTAAGCGGTCAGCAAAAGTAGGCTTTCCCCCCATCACCCACTCACTACTAACCTCACCTGAGTGAACAGCTGATATTATAAACTCTTACCGCCACCAACACCACGTGACCCAATCACTGAGCATCATTACGTAGGTGCATCACAACTCAAGCCTTTATATCCCCAACACATTGGTTTCATACCTGTCAACCCTCCTGTTTTTCCCGGAATGCTCACTTATTAGGGACCGAGCCTGTGATACAGGACGAGGTCCCTCTTGTTTTTCGTTCGTTTTTTGGTTCGTTTATCTACGTCGGGAACTTTGACGGCAATTTGCACTATCTGAAGATGTACCAAAAGTCCATTTTTTTTGGCAAAGTTGTCAGGCCTGGTGAAAAATTATATATTCTATGCGTCACGTTCATGTCGCACACTAGGAAGACCTCTAGGTGGCGCTGTTTTTGACCAAAATCCGTAACGCTAATAACTCCCGCATACATTGTCGCACATTAAAAAACTTTATATCCACTCATGCGGGCATTCATGCTGCACCTTATCATGTAGGCCACGCTCACTTTCGCCTGACTTTTTTTTTTGCTACAACGCAAAAACGCAAAAAAAGTGCGGCCTAGGGGTAAAATCGAGGGGCTTTTTCCGATTCACACGAAACTCGACATGTAACATCTCCAGACAGATACATGAAAAAACTTCATATAAAGTATTTTTAAAGTGATGGTTCAGAGTAAAATTCACCCTTTTCCTTACACATGTGAGTTTTGAAGAGGACTTTTACGAACTTATCCGGAAATTACTATTAATAGTGCCGCCTATGCTTCCCACCAAAATGTGAAATTAATTCAGCTCTTCCTACTGGATCATATGTTACAATTCAAACGTCATGACAAAGGTCTTGTTTAGCCTAGGTGTGCTACTATATTTTCATGTTTGTAAACTTTATACTTTTTGAGATACAAACAATTTAAAAAGTACAAATATAAAAGGCTTTCAATGGCTCACAGTCGAGACTACTAATTAGGCTACCTTTCCAGCTGGGTACATTTGCCTTGAAACACGCAGCTGTGTGAACCGTATCGTCGGCTCCACTTCGTGCTCCTAGCGATAACGTTTAATTTGCTCGTAAGACTCGCCTTTGAGATATATTTCTGAAAGTACATTATTATTATTACTCACACCAAAACGTGAAATTAATGGAAGCTAAACGACTGAACCTCGACTGTATTGTAGCGAGCAGCGGGTGAGACGAAAACAGACGAGGAGAGATTTCTCGTTCCAGAGCACGGTAGATTTATTGAGTTGGAAAACACACACACTCACTACTGGAACGTCCACTCTAACTGCATGGCACAACTAGAGTCCTTTAGAGGACTCTAGGCACAACCCAACGTCAAAACGTGACCGCCAACGAACCAACCGCCTTGCTCTTTCCCACAATTCTTCCCTCCCCTACCCGGGAACCTGGGAGTTGTAGTCCTGCCACCCCGGGACGCTACACTATTGCAAAGATCTACTTCCGTATGGCTGTGCTTTATATTTTTCTTTTTGTAAACGTTATACTTTGTGAGATATTTGCGATTTAAAAAAAACAAATAAACTCAGAGATAACAGTGAGCCTAGATTTCCAATTATTACGTTTGACTCCGCTAATTGCTTTCCAGCTCAGGCAGACTCAACTGAATTCAACTCAATGATCACGGGCATTCCTATGCACAAGTAATTCCTCGCGTGGAATTACATTTTCTAGTTGATGTTGCTACGACGCCAGGGGGGGGTTTTTTCCATGCTAATTTTATACTATTTTTATTTCTTCTGTGTACTGAGCTATTGTAAACACTGTGAGGCAATGTGCATTGTATAGGACTATAGGCCTAGTGTGTTCCTTACTAAGAGGCTAATTGAGTCAGCGCAATAGCCCATCTTATCTCTGATGTTCACCTAAATTTGTGAAGTCGGGTTTGTGCAATATTAACGTGTAATATTTAACCAATAGTGATACCTAATATCTGTTTGCACTCAACCGGGTTTGTGCAATATATGGGTGCAATAATCAATGGCCATACGGGCTAAGTGCAATTCTTGATTGGTATTCAGGTTATTCCAGCGTAGACCAACCCTAGTATTCTCACATACTTGAGTGCAGTGGCGGCTGGTGGGTAAATGAAAGTGGTAAGCACGAATTTGTGAACGGAGCCCTCCTAGGGAGGTCCGGGGGCATGCCCCCCCGGAAGAAAATTTGGACAAAAAACAACCTAAAATGGTGACTTGTAATAGGTTTTGAGGAAATAAATGAACATGACACTAACCTGCAGAGCAGGGCTGTTGAGAAGACTGTGAGGGAGATGACTGGGGGTGAAGATGGCTCGAATAACTTAGTTTGCAGAGGGTTGTTTCAGAGAAGGCCCCTAGTCCTGCTGTAGCTGGTGACTGCCTGGTACTGTATGACAGCTCCTTCACTGGCAGATGATTGGATAGTGCTTCAGTGGGAAGATGACATGGGAAAACACTGTAGTATTCTTAATGTCAATGTCAAATTGAATAAAAAATAAAAGGAGTTTATAGGAGTTGATGAAAGAGATTATAAAAGAGAGTAAAACACATTATGGTTGAGGAAGCAAGACCTGTTTAGTAGAAAGCCCACTCACCACATCAAGGTACAGGTCACGAGTGGGGTGTTAGTAAGACAGGACAAAAGCGGAGTAAATAAGCAACAAAATAATTAATAAAATAAAAAACAAAATTGCATAAAAGTAAATAGTAAGTAAATAATGTCAGTGTTTCTCAGTTGCTTTGCTGTATTACTGAAATAATCAATAGCATTTGCACATATGACTAAATAAAAGACCAATTATGCCATGCACTACCTACTGCTACACAGCAATGTTGCTGCTCATGTTTACTTTGATCTATTTATCACTACCAATCATACTGCACTTCTGGTTAGATGCTAAACTGCATTTCATTGTCTCAGTACTTGTACTTTGTGCAATGACAATAAAGTTGAATCTAATCATCTAATCATCTACCTTCACGTTTTACAATCACCTTGTCCGCGTAGCTCAGGAAACGTGTAGACGTAAGGATCCTGTCGACCACATTAAAGTTCGCTGATAGCTGAGACATTTGAAAGAAAATGCTAGTGAAGCCCTTATCGTGCTTACAGAACGTTATGATGTGATCATCGGGCATATCATTTGTCAACTCTACTGTCAATCATCTTTACATGAATGCGCAAGTACGCGCCCCATTGATTTTTAACGGTGAGGCTGTGCTTACCAAAAGGTGATGTTCACCAATTAAAAATAGGAAGCCCCTCAGCAAGCCCCACCTTTTGGTAGGCACAACACGTTCATTTGCTTCCCTTTGTAGTTTCGGGCCTCACTTCTAGGATCGCTGTTTGTCCAGTTTCAGTTTCTACCGACAATACAGGCAAGTCAATAAACAGACAGGCGTGATTTGAACTCGCGTGTGGTGTTTCAAGCGTTTGCGATATTTTTCGGTAAGCACTGCTTCAAATGCTTACATGGACGAGCCGCCTCTGCTTGAGTGTGTGCTGTGTGATTTTTGACACCCTGAATTGAAGCCAAACTTCTCTTAAGTGGCAGCGACATTTGTTTTCATTGGTTCTGTGATTTTGGATTTGATTTATTTATTTTCCCTTTTGTTGACAAACACCCTTTGCTGTGTAGTGTGTCCTTTTGGTAGGTACTTCGGGTGTACTACGAACCTCGATGAACCTACCCAGGCTTTCTTTGGATAACCTGGATCGACAAATACGAAACTCGCAATCAAAGTTAAACGGTACCACGAAGATCACTTACGAGTTGATTTGTCAAGCCAGGTTTTCCGCTTTAGTTTCAATGCGCGTTCCCGTAAAAGGGGCGTAACCCAAAGTTTTTCACCATGACGCAATGGAACCGATGGAGCGAACTAGAGTCCTTTAGAGACTAAAGGTCTCTAGAGCGAACACGGGCTATGTACTTCACTCAGGAGGAGCAAGTAGTCATTATGAACTCATACGAGGAGTTTAAAAAGAAAATAACGGCAAGGGGCAATACTGTTGCCATAATAAGGCTAGGGAGGCGTGCTGGCAAAAAATAGCAGATTCTGTGCGTAAGTGAAAAGATTCTGCAAAGCCTAATTGTCTAAAAATAACTATGCCAAATGCAGAATTGTCCGCCATTAATCAGAATCAGAAACAAGTTTATTGCCAAGTAGGTTTGCACCTACAAGGAATTGGTGCAATAGTAAAGCAGTATTAAAAATATAAGTAAAATAACTATAAATATATATGTACAATGTACAATGAATATGGAGCATGTGCATGTGTCAGAAGGTAGTGACGGTGGTGTGGTGGATTATGTGAACTGCACGCCAGCGACCGGTGTTCATATCTTGCCTGTCCATCATCATGCCTTTTACCCCATCTAGATTGGGTGTTAGCACGACCATCCGAACATGGGTACAAGTAAGAAACTTCCGGATGGCGGCGGGTACGGACGCATTTGCCTCTCTCTGTCCCGAAAATGTGGTGCATACATGTTTGTCTTCGTCGGTGTGCCCGAGTGATTTTGTGTTTTCGTGGCGTTTAGCTGTCCCAAGGCGCACATACAGCTGTAGGACTCTTTTCAACATCAGAAACCACGCTATCCACGAACTAAACCCGGCACTCGCCAAGGAGCTACGCGATCTCGGACTACTCCGGCGGCCCGCTTCGACACCGACCACCACTACTGCAGTGCACCCGCAGAGGAAGCGCCGCAGGCGATGCGAGAGGAGGCAGAAGCGGGGGAAGCGCGGAGGTATCCGGGCGAGGCGCTAGCGACTAATCCAAACAAGCCGGCTATACCGTCCATCGTACTCACCAATGTACGCTCCTTGGACAACAAACTGGATGAGCTACACCTTCTGAGATCATCCCAGCGGACTGTGAGAGAGTGCTGTGTTTTCGTTTTCACAGAAACATGGCTAAACAACAACATACCGGACTCCGCCATTCAGCTCGACCAGCTAACATGCTTCCGAGCGGACAGAGCACTCACTAATGGTAAGACCCGCGGCGGCGGTGCCTGTGTCTATATCAGGGATGCTTAGTGCCACTGTGGTGGTTTGCAGACACTGTTCACCCCTTGCGGAGTTTATGATCATTAAGTGCTGGCCGTTTTATCTACCGAGGGAGATTTCTGCCATTCTGCTAGTGGCTGCTACATCCCTCCCAGCAGCAACAACAATGACAGAGACAAGGCACTGAGTGAACTGTATAGCCATCTGTGACCAGCAGACAGCCCACCCAGGCGGATTCCTCATTGTAGCTGGGGATTTCAACCACGCCAACCTCAAGACAGTGTTTCCTCATGTGTACCAGCACATAGACTTTCCTACACAAGGAAATAACACTCTGGACCTGGCCTACACCACACAGCAAGGAGCATACAAGGCATCACCCCTCCTCCACCTCGGTGCTTCAGACCACACCACTGTTATGCTAATGCCAGCATACAGGCCTAAGTCACCAGACCGGTCCAGAAGCAGGTACGGGTGTGGCTGGAGGGTGCTTCCTCAGCACTACAGGACTGCTTTAACACCACTGACTGGGCCATGTTTTAGCAGGCAGCCACCTACAACCAACACACCAATATCCAGGAGTATTCGGACACTGTTACTGCCTACATCAGCAAATGCAGTGATGATGTCACAGACACCAAGACCATCACAGTACGGGCCAACCAGAAACCATGGCTGACGGGGGAAGTCCGTGGTTGACTGAGAGCCCGGGATGCAGCTTTTAGAGCAGGTGATGAGGCTGGCCTGAGATCAGCGAGAGCCAACCTGATCCGGGGCATCAAGCTAGCTAAGAGGCAGTACAGTACCAGGATATCCGAACACTTCACTAACAGCAGAGACACCAGGAGCCTGTGGCAGGGGATACAGACCATCATGGACTATAAACCCCGACCACAGACCTGTGACAGTGACATCACTCTGCTGAACAATCTAAATAACTTATTCGGACGGTTTGAAGCAGACAACAGCACCCCTGCACAGAAGTAACCACCCCCTGCGGATGACCAGGTGTTGTGCCTCTCTCCAGCCAGTGTGAGGAGATCCCTCTCCAGGATCAACGCTCGCAAGGCTGCAGGGCCTGACAAGATTCCTGGTCGTGTGCTGAAGGAATGTGCGGGGGAGCTCACAGATGTCCTCACAGACATGTTCAACACTTCCCTGAGCCAAGCTGTTGTCCCCACTTGCTTCAAGAGCACCACCATCATCCCGGTATCGAAGAAGGCCTCACCATCCTGCTTCAACGACTACCGCCCCGTTGCACTGACCCCCATCATCATGAAGTTCTTCGAGCGGCTGATCATGCAGCACATCAAATCCATCCTCCCCCCTTCACTGGACCCATACCAGATGGCATATCGGGCCAACAGGTCGACCGATGATGCAATCTCCACCATCCTCCACTCAGCCCTCATCCACCTGGAGACCAAGGACTCGTATGTGAGGATGCTTTTCCTTGACTTTAGTTCAGCCTTCAACACGATCATCCCTCAGCAGCTGATCAGGAAGCTGGACTGTCTAGGACTGCAGACCTCACTGTGTAACTGGTTGTTGGACTTCCTGACCGGAAGACCGCAGGCAGTCAGGGTCCCCTGCTGAACACAGGGGCCCCCCAAGGATGCGTGCTGAGCCCCCTTCTCTTCACTCTGCTGACCCACGACTGCAGTCTATCTTTCAAAACCAACCTCTTTGTCAAGTTTGCGGACGACTAGACTGTGGTGGGGCTCATCAACCACAACGATGAGTCAAACTACAGGGAAGAGGTGAGCCAGCTGGCCGAGTGGTGCAGAGACAACAATCTCCCTCTCAACGTGCAGAAGACGAAGGAGATTGTTGATTGTTGTTGTTGTTGACTTCCGTAGAGCCTCCACCCAGCACCCCCCACTGACCATCAACGGTGCTGCTGTGGAGAGAGTGAGCAGCACCAAGTTCCTGGGGGTGCATCTCACGGAGGACTTCTCCTGGAACTGCAACACCACATCACTGGCCGGCAAAGCTCAGCAGCGCCTCTACTTTCTCCGCAGACTTCGGAGAGCGAGAGCACCTGACCCCATCATGTGCTCCTTCTACCGGGGAACCACCGAGAGCTTCCTTACCAGCTGCATCACTGTGTGGTACGGCGGCTGCACTGCATCCTGTAGGAAGACCCTGCAGCGCATAGTGAGAGCAGCTGAGAAGATCATCGGTGCCCCCCTCCCCTCTCTCCAGGACATCTACAACACACGCCTGTCCCGCAAAGCACTCAGCATTGCGGGTGACTCTACCCACCCCTCTCACTGCCTCTTCAACCTCCTGCCCTCTGGGAAGAGGATGAGGAGTCTCAATGCAAGGACCAGCAGACTTCATCCACCAGGCGGTCAGGATGCTGAACTCCCGTGCACTCAGCACTGACCCCCCTTCTTTCTCTGCCCTCTGCCCCCACAGACACTGGACATTGACACCAACCCCCCCACCCATTCCCAGCCCCCCCCCCCCCCACCAGACCCACCCACCCATTCAACCCCGGACACCTGCACACAACCTCTCCCCCCATGGACTTTAACTCCCACCCATCCACCACCACACACCTGCCCACCACCATGCACAACTCCACCACCACCCCCTACCACCATGCACAACTCCACCACCACCACCCCCAACCAGCATGCACAGCCACTTTACACTTTACACTTTAGCACTGTATATAAAATCTGTTACAATACTGTTCATACTGTTCATACTGTTTACACTTTCTATACTGTCTATACTGTTTATACTGTTTATACTGTTCATACTGTTTATACTGCTCATACTGTTTATGCTTTTTATACACTTTTACACACTGTTTCAACGGTTTAAATACACTGTTCATGCTTTCTACTTTTCTGCACTGTTTATACACAATTGCAACTGCAAATTCTCGCGACCACCTTTTTATCTAGATTTTAGTACTTACATTTTTATATATTTATATTTATAGTTGCATGCTTGTCTAGCACCGGGGATCGAGGGAAACGGCATTTCGGTTTTTGTGTATGTCCTGTACATTCATGAAAACTGACAATAAAGTTTACTTGATCTTGAAATAAGCACAAAAAAATAGTATTTTATTCTAATATAACATAATTCAATGTGGTAAGTTTAAAGCAAACATTTCAATAATTTCAGGTGAATGTAGCCTATGATTTGCAATAGGATAGGCTCTAACCTTTCATCTGATGTTGATTACCTGTAGCAAATAAGAAAAAAACTCAGCGAAACACCACTAGGACTAGGAAGCGGCGCTCAGCCTTAAGTAGCTGATCTAATCGGGAAGTGAGCTGAAAACCTCCTCCCGACCAGGTTTGGTTGGGAGCATAAGTTACCATGGTGATATAGCGCCGCTAAAAGAGAGCAACTTTCGTATGACAGCTAACCCAGGCTTTGAGCGCAACATACCTTGCTAACCCACTAATCGAAGTTCGTAGTACACACCCTGGGTGTAGATTTTGCACTATTTTGTTATTGTACTATTATGTTATCTGTTATGTTATATGTTGTCTGTTATGATTATTGCACATTTGAAGTTTTGAGGAACATAATTTCGATTCTCTGTTCACTTTTATGTGGTGGCTTGTGGGAAACCGGCGGCAAGCAGAGAGAGAGACAGTGTTTCCAAGTCCAAGTTAAATGTATTCTTTTTTGCACTTAAATGTCAGGAAACAAAATGAAAATAAAGACTACATTCAACCAAAGAGTTCTAGGCCTATAAAAGAGGTCAAAATAACAGAACTGAAAATAAACTAAGGAGCTGAACAAAGCATGACTGAACTCAAAAGAACCAACCTCCTAAATGAAACACTGAAGGGTTAAATATACTTGGCTGACCAGCCCATGAAGACATAGAGGGCAGACGAAGACTAACTACTATGTAACCCCTTCACAAGACACGGACAAAGGCCAGTTGAAAATGAAGACAATTGTAAGTAAACAATATTTTCTAAAGCAAAACAAAGAAACAAATGCCTTCCAGTAACAATAACTTCCTATTCCCCCCTGACGTTCCCGAGGACTTGGATCATGCCACCGGACTCTTAATGTGAAGTGCTACCAACAGGAAGCCCTTTGCCCGGATGACGTCAGGAGGAAGTTGGGAGCTGCGGCTGCTCCAGACACCTTAAGTTTTATAAAACACAGGGTATGATGTTATCACCCTAAAGTGCAGCGGACTTTGCATGACAGGGGCGTCCTTCTCCCTGAGCCAAGCTTGTGCCTGACCGCATACCTAAATGGGACTAGGTGTTGCAATCCTAACTATACTCTGAGAACTGTGGGTGGGGATGTCATCTCAGGGTTGGGTGGAAAGGGCCAAGGGTTTCATCGGGGTCGTCAGGTGGGCGCCCTCCATCCTGGGTGTTTCGTTGACTGGGCCCACGACACCTCAAGAGGGTTCAGCAGCAACACCTGGCGTCCCAGGTGTGCCCCCCTCCTCCTTGCCCCCTTCCAGATGCCGTCTTGACTTCAGTTGTTATTTTTGAGACCAGCTGTTGTCTCTCCTTCTGATCCAGAGCCACTGGCTTTCTCTCTCAGCAGCACTGGACAGGGCTTTGATGGTTTGCCGTTGGGCCAGGCCTTGGATTCCCATTTCCTTCAGGAGACTGGGAACTGACCTGCCCACGAAGCCTCTACAGCCCACCTCCACGGGACAAACTGTGGCCTTCCACCCCCGTTGAGCAGCATCTGCTGCCAGCTCAGCATACCGAAGCTTCTTGCGCTCATAGGCCTCGCCCATGTTATCCTCCCAGGGCACTGTGAGCTTGATGATGTAAGCGCTTCGGATTGTAGGGGATCACAACACGAGATCTGGCCTGAGATTGGTTGTGGCGATCTCCGCTGGGAAGCAGAGTCTCTGCTCCAGGTCGACTAGGAGCCTCCAGTCTCGTGCTGCTCCTAGCTGTCCGGCCTCTGATTTCGGTCGGGGGGTCTTTGGTGGCACCTCCCCTTCACGAATAAACTGCCCAGAAGATGCAGACAGGGAGGAAGGTGAAGGCAGGGCGTTGACGACCGTCCGTCTGCTCTCCAGCACCGCTGCTAGACACCTCAGCACTTGATTGTGCCGCCAGGTATAGCGGCCTTGTGTAAGGCTTGTCTTGCAGGCGACTAGGATATGCTTCAAGTTGGCTGGAGATGGACAGAGGGGGCATGTAGGGTCTTCACCGTACCACTGGTTGAGGTTCTGTGGTGATGGTAGGACATCGTAGGTGGCCCGCAGAATGAAGCTGGTTCTAAAAGCCTCCATGTCCCATAGCTCCTTCCAAGAGAGCTTTCGCTTCTCCACATCCTCCCAACACATCCATTGTCCTTGCTTTCCTTGTGAGACAGCTTTTGCGCATCGTGCAGCCTGCTCCTCTCTGCGTACCTCCTTGACCACAAGACCTCGTCGCTCAGCTGGAGATGCCCTGTACCAAAATGGTTCACTCTCTCCGAGACCAAGACCTCCTCTTCCCCTTTGCACAGCGCCAACAATGTCCCGGTGCTTAAGGGCTGACTTGGCCTGGTTTATAGCTACAGCTGGAGTCCACTTCCTCCCGGTTGCGAGAGTGGGAGCGGTTTTAGCTACACAAGGGTCACGAGACTCTGTCAGCATCATCTCCAGCTCTTGTACTCCTCTGTGACGCTGGACAAAGGAAGCTCCAGGATGCCTTTCCCATACAGCGCTATGTTGCTAAGGCACCTGGGAACACCTAACCATTTCCTGGCAAAGGAGCTGACCAACCTCTCAAGTTTGTCAACCTTTGAGATTGGCACCTCGTAGATGGTCAGAGGCCACATCAGCCGAGGTAGGAGACCAAACTGAAGACACCAAAGCTTTAGCCTGCCAGGGAGCATGGTCTTCTCAATGCTTTGAAGACTGCTGATGGTGTCCTGTCTGAGTTGTTCCACTTGGACTGTGTCCTTGAGGGTTGCATCGTACCAGCGCCCGAGGCTCTTGATTGGCTTCTCTGCCACCGTTGGTATGGGTTCCTCGCCGATGTAAAAGCGCTGGTCAGAAAGCTTCCCTTTGACGACTGACAGGCTCCTGGACTTACTCGGCTTGAACTTCATCCGGGCCCACTCAATGTTCTCCTGCAACTTCCTCAGCAGTCTCCTCATGCAGGGAATGGTTGAAGTGAGAGTGGTCATATCATCCATGTATGCCCTAATGGGAGGGAGCCGCAAGCCTGGTGTTGACTGCTCTCCTCCCACCACCCACCAAGATGCACGGATGACTACCTCCATGGCCATAGTGAAGGCTAGCGGGGAAATGGTGCATCCTGCCATGATGCCCACCTCCAGGTGTTGCCAAGCTGTGGTGTACTCTGTTGTTGACAGGCAGGTCTGCACGTCTTGGAAGTACGCCTTGACGAGTGCTGTGATTGCCTCTGGGACTTTGAAATAGCTGAACGCAGCCCATAAGATGTTGTGTGGAACCGAGCCAAAGGCATTGGCCAAGTCCAGGAAAATGACATGGAGATTGTAGGATTCGTCAATTTCCCAACCAAGGACGGAAAAGGAGTTGACGGAAGGTTTGGCGTGAGGATTCTAGCAGCGACTGAAATTACAATAAAACAATTAAACATACCTTGATCTGACTCCATATATTGGTACACTACCACTGTGTGCGGTTAACGCACTAATTATAACCGGGTTTTCCTCACGAGGCAGGCTAACCCCGGATGATTGTTGATAATTGAGATGTCTTTCCCGATCCTTTGAGTCCCCCCGCAGAGATGGATACTATGCCCCTTCACCCTTTACTGGTTCTTAGGCAGAGTACTATGATTCCTTTATATCGTCTCCAAAGCGGGTTACATCATACTTACTTAGCACATCGATGAGGCCAGATAGATACGAGTAAACCCGATTCAAAGCCTCCGAGTTCACTCGTTCTACCTCGGCTCTGCTTGATGAGCTACTTCTACTGTCGTCACAGGAAGAACTACTCGCTAAATAACTATGTCCATAGCGGAACACCTCGCGGTTCTAGTTGAACTCAAATTCGGTAGGACCAGGGCATTCCTTTAGGAATAAACATTTATTAGACAGATACAAGTCACTAACCAAACAAAAAATAAACACAGTGAGGAATGATTAATTAACACACTATAAGAAGACTATAGGAAAACATACAAAGAATACAAGACAGTGATCAGAGAATGAAGTTACCTGGGTTGTAGGAATATGGCTACACGCATGACGCGTGGGAAGTTCTGGCTACAGAAGGCTTCCTAGAACGGGCTACACGCATGATGCGTGGGAAGTTCTGACTACAGATATCTTCCTAGAGCAGTGTCTCCCTATGCCTTATATAGTGTTTTTCTAAGTTATACAATGGCTTTGTTTACGGGACCATATGGTAATTACCTAAAACCATTTGCTGTTGTTTCCCAGGGTCTCAACTGTTGCTTGATCCCCTGTGGAGATCTGGGCGTTACCTAATTTATTATGCATTGGGAACCTTAAACTCTAAGTTCTGTATGATACCCATCTAATTGCCTAATGAGACCAAGACCATTTTACTACACATACAGTGACGATGAAAATGATACCAAACATGATATGACAATTACATTATAAAGTAACACAATCATTTCCACATATTTCCTTCTCATTGACTTCGGGGTGATATCCTGACCCTTAGGGGGTCGGGAGGAGGTCAGTGAATTACTAAGTAAACCAACAGTCATGCATCCATACTTCCCCCCCTCACCCCCACATTTGTGTCTTCAGTGTGAAAGGTGTGATTCTCTGGCCCTCACATAGTTGGGAGTGGGTCAGAAGAACAATAGGAAGGAAAACACAGTTAATTGCATTATTTTAACATATCCTGAAGTTCCTCTGCCGTCTGTCTCACAGGGGGCAAACCCCCACATACATCACCACATCAAAGAGCAAACCAAAAGGTCCCGGATAGATATTTTCTATTCCTACAGTCTCTTCCATCCCTTTTTGCAGCTTGGATCTGGTGCCAAATCATGCTCACGTGCTCCATACAGCCGGGAAAGCCTGGCATCCCTGCTTTCTGCACTGATGTATCAATGAAGTGGTTCATTTCCAGGTAGGTGGTCAACCTGCGAGCCACTACACTGAAGAAGATTTTACCTTCTACGTTCAGGAGACTGATTTGGCGAAATTGACTGATGTCAGTAGAGTCCTTTTCCTTTGGGATTAGGATGCTCCCTGCCCTCTGCCAGACTAAAGATAACATGCCAGACATGCCAGACTTAAAGATAACATGGGGTGAACCAGGGGGTGAACCTTGGGTTGAACCCAGGGAGGTATTTATGAGTGGGCATCTGTTTCTTCTCTTTCTTCAGTTAGTTCATGCTTTACATGGAAAACCCAATGATTGTACTAGTTTTAACTTGGTTAATATCTTCCATATTCCCCCCTTTGGGGCTTACCAAGTCCCAAAAATGATTACTACATATTACAACCTTTGGTATTAGTGTCTTATAAGTGTGAATTTATAATCTCATTTCATAGTGATATAGTTATTCAGACTTCAAGTTCTCCGACCATCAAATGTGGCTCTCATCAGAGACTCAGGCCCTCATTACGAGGTACATTGGGATAAACATCTACTTCCCTGTTCTAATGCCCAATTACAGGAATGTAGTAAAAATCCCCATGCACCTCCTCAGTCCTCCTGGAGTAAACTTATCTTTTGTAGGGAAAACCTCCTTCAACGGGACTGTTTCTCATCATATCACATGAAAATTCAACTCAGCATTCAACAATCAATGAGTATATCGTGAAATGGTGACAATGTGATGAACAGATGAATATCAGGTAAATCAAAAAGAATTGAAAAACACTCAAAATATAAAACTACTAAATGACTTGCTAATTCAACAATTATCAGGTCAAAACTATCACACTACTATAAGTTGAAACATAATATATGTATATTTCTAACAAACTTTGCCTTCTGATTGTTGACACAGCTTCACTTGGAAAGGCTACCAGCATGATCAATGTGAACCTCCTCACAGTCCAAGTATTCCTCAAGGATTAAACTAGCATTGGCTCATATTCCTCCTCCTCATCATCACTACGGTCATCGGTTCTCACAGGCACCCATTCTAGCCTATCTTTCTCTGCCATGTCTGCTACAGCAAGGACCATCACTTTAGCCATCTTAGATGCTATTATGGATCTCACTATAGGAATAAAACAGCAAAAAAGTAATCCCATTATCATTAGTACTGCCAAGAGTATTAGACCTATGTTGACAATTATATTTCCCCATTTACCCCATCTGAGTGTTAGCCACCTAAACCAATCCTGGCCATATCCTGTGTTGTTTTTTACCTCCTGTCTTAGACCTTTAAGTTTGTTCATTGCTAGTGTGAATGATCCTTCAGGTGCGGTATTATTTGGAATAAAGGTGCAGCACATGTCTCCTATGAGAGCACATACTCCTCCTTTCTTTGCTAATAACCAATCTAAGGCTTGCCTATTTTGCCAAGCTAGAGCACTTGTATTGTACAAAGATCTTTGGTTTTCGGTTAAAGATCTACTTTTTTTACTCTACATTTGGAAACTCACCTTTCCTCATTCCTAATTTATATTTATCTTTTAGATGGTCCTGCTGATCTTCTAATGTTACTGTCAAACACCAATGTATACAACCTTTCTGGATACCTATTTTACACCGACCTTGTCCATTATCAAATAGACCGTATTTCCGGTGAAAGCCTACCAAGCATAGCATTGTCTCTCCTAACTCTACCTTGAAAGTAATTTGTTCTCTTGATTTTAGTTCTTGAGAGGGTATTTGAGCTTGTAAGACCACTCTTTTTAACCTTTTCTCCCTTATTTGGCTTACTCGTCTCAAATACCTCAGAACCGGCTGTTCCTGCGACACTCTCATGTTATTAGTTAGATTAGATTCAACTTTATTGTCATTGTGCAGAGTACAAGTACAGGGACAACGAAATGCAGTTGGCGTTCTAACCAGAAGTGCAAATGTGCAAGACATGAAAAAGTGGCAGTGGTTATTAAAGTGGCGATAATACTGAAGTATGTCTAAAGTGACATAAACAGTGCAGATTGAGGTAGTGATCATCAAGGTATAAAAACGGTATTAAACATTTGTTAACAATGGTATAAACATGTAAGAGAAAGTGTAAACAATGTACAATGTAAACAATGTACAATGTGCAAATAGTGCATGTAATAGTGATATAATAAAAGTAGTGTACTCGTGGTGCAATAGTGCTCTAGTGCAATATAACAGAACAGAACGGGTACAACAGATGAATATGGATTGTGTGGATATGGGGGGACAATGGCAGTTAGAATAAATACAATAAATAACATTACTATAAATTAAATATATGTGGTATGTCCAGGGAGGGTGAGATGTATGTCCAGGGGGGTGAGGGGGCGGGACCAGGTATTGGGTGGGCAGTGGTGAGTGTCTATGGGGGGGGGGGAATGTTCATGTGGGTGTGGAGTTCAGGAGGCTGACAGCCTGGGGGAAAAGCTTCCCCTGAACCTGGTGGTTTGGGTGCCCAGAGACCTGAAGCGCTTTCCAGAGGGGAGGAGGGTGAACAGTCTGTGGTTGGGGTGAGAGCTGTCCTTTGCGATGCTGCGCGCCTTACGCAGGCACCGCTTCCTGTGGACAGCCTCGATGGAGGGGAGTGGGGAACCGGTGATGCGTTGGGTGATTTTCTCCACCCTCTGCAGTGCTTTCCGGTCCGAGGCGGAGCAGTTGCCATACCACACTGTGACACAGTTGGTTAGTACGCTCTCGATGGTGCTACGGTAGAAGTTCACCAGGATCTGAGGAGACAGGTGGGCCTTTTTTAGTCTCCTCAAGAAGAAGAGGCGCTGGTGAGCCTTCTTGATTAGGGCAGTGGTGTTGAGGGACCAGGATAGACTGTCGGAGATGTGGACTCCCAGAAACTTTAAGTTGGTGACCCGCTCAACCTCCGTCCCGTTAATGTGGAGGGGGGTGTGCGTGCCACCTTTTGTTTTCCTGTAGTCCACGATGATCTCCTTGGTCTTCGTGGCGTTGAGGGACAGGTTGTTGTCGGCGCACCACGCAGCTAGGCACTGAACCTCCTCCCTGTACACTGACTCATCGTTGTTGCTGATGAGGCCTATCACCGTTGTGTCGTCTGCAAACTTCACTATGGTGTTTGAACCATGTGTCGGTGTGCAGTCGTGGGTGAAGAGAGTACAGGAGAGGGCTCAGCACACAGCCCTGTGGAATGCCAGTGTTCAGGGTGAGGGTGGAGGAAGTGTGACCGTTGATCCTAACAGACTGCGGTCTGTTGGTCAGGAAGTCCAGTATCCAGTTGCGGAGGGAGGGGGCAATGTTCAGATCACGGAGTTTGGTGATCAGTTTGGAGGGGTTGATGGTGTTGAATGCTGAACTGAAGTCAATGAACAGCATTCTAACATATGTATGGCTTTTGTCCAGGTGGGAGAGGGCGGAGTGCAGTGCCGTGGAAATGGCATCCTCTGTACTCCTATTCTGGCGGTAGGCAAATTGGAAGGGGTCCAGTGTGGGTGGTAGACAGGATTTGATGTGACCCAGGACCAGCCCCTCGAAGCACTTCGCGATGATGGGGGTAAGCGCGACTGGGCGGAAGTCATTGAGGTCAACTGCAGTGGAGTGTTTAGGCACTGGCACGATGGTGGTGGATTTGAGGCATTCAGGGACAGTTGCTTGGGCTAGTGACAGGTTGAAAATGTCAGTCCAGACCTCAGTCAGCTGCTCTGCGCAGGCCCTGTAGACACGTCCGGGGACGCCATCAGGACCAGCTGCCTTCCGTGGATTGATCCTGCTCAGTGCTGCAAACACGTCGAGGGGGAGAGTGTGAGGGGTTGGTGGCCTGCAGGGAGCACCTCCTTGATGGCCACTTCCTTGTTGACTGTATCGAAGTGCGCATAGAAGAGGTTGAGTTCCTCAGGTAGGGAGGCGTCGCAGGATTGGGGGGTGATGTGAGCGGGTTTGTAGTCTGTGATGGCCTGGATGCCCTGCCACATGCGTCGGGGGTCGGAGCCATTCGTGAAGTGATCCTCGATCCTCAGCTTGTGGTTGCGTTTGGCCTCGGTGATGCCCCTCTTCAGGTTGGCCCTGGATGTGCTGTAGGCCTGCCGGTCCCCAGATCTGAATGCGATGTTGCGTGCCTTCAGCAGGGCACGGACCTCCCCGTCCATCCATGGCTTCTGGTTAGGGAAAGTAACAATTCTTTTTAGTGTAGTGACACTGTCTGTGCTGGACCTCATGTAGTCCAGGACAGAGGAGGTGTAAAGGGTGATGTCCGTGTGGGAGTCAAGGATTGCCTCCGAGGAGTGCTTACTCCAGTCATGTTTTGAAAAACATTCCTGCAGTTTAGCCTCTGCCCCTTCTGGCCAGATCTTGACTGTCCTCACTGTGGGCTTCACACGTCTGATAAGTGGGGAGTACTTGGGGAGTAGGAACAAAGAGACATGGTCTGATTGTCCTAAGTGGGGGAGGGGGATGGATTTGTATGCATCGGCCATGTTAGTGTAAACATGGTCTAAAGTTTTGTCTCCCCTGGTGGGGCAGGAGACATGCTGTTTAAATTTGGGGAGAACAGACTTTAAGTTTGAGTGATTGAAGTCACCCGCAACAATGAAGGCTGCATCGGGGTGTGTAGTTTGTTGCTTGCTAATGGCAGAATGCAGTTCTTTCATCGCAAGAGAGGCATTAGCGTCAGGGGGGATGTAACTAGCCGTAATGATAGCAGATGTAAATTCTCTCGGTAAGTAAAAGGGTCTGCATTTAACCATGAGATATTCTGCGTTCTCAGAGCAGTGACTTTCAATGATGGAAGAATCAGTACACCAAGCATTGTTGACATAGATGCACAAACCCCCACCCTTGCTCTTAACCGAGATCGCCGTCCGATCTGCTCTTAAGGGTTAAGCCAGGTTTCCGTGAAAATCAGGAGATTGCAGTCCATAATCCGTTTGTTGGTGGTAATCCACAGACGTATTTCGTCCATTTTATTCACCAGGGATCGGACATTGGCGAGGAAGATGCTGGGAAGGGCAGTCCTGTGCGGTGCGAGGCGAAGTCTGTTCCGAAGGCCTCCCCGGCAGCCGCGGTGAATGCGTTTCTGCTGCCGCCGCCTTTCGGTGCGCCTCGGCGGGGGGGCGATCGTGGTTTGCCCCGCGAGTTTACTGATCTCAGCCGTGGTCCCGAGATCGTCGATAAAGTTGACAGGATTGCGTAACCCGATGGAAATAAGTTCCTCTCGGCTGTATGATATGTGTGCCAGGGTGTTTCTAGTTAGAAGACTCAAAACAACCAGGTATATAACAACTATTTTGCACTTTGTGGCCAGACCACCGGCTGCAGCGTGTACACGCGCCGCCATCTTGGATCCCTAGTACTGTCTCTTGATATCTGGCTACTCCAGTCCTGTTGTGTCATTGGTGCTTCCTCCGTCCTTTGGCTCCAACCTTGGACCAATGGAATCTGCCAGAGGCTGTAGAGTATCAGGAACATGGTCATCTGCTTCAGCATCCTCGGCTGGGTGCAGTTGCTCCTGGCTGGGTTGGGTCTGGTCCTTCTGGGGCGGTTAGTTGGGTCTGGATGCATCAGCATCCTGATCTTTCCCTGGCTCCTCTCTCGTCCTTGGCTGGGTGACTCTTGTGCAGTGGTTGAGGTGATACCAGGTGGTGCTTCCCTCCACCTGGATGGCAGTTGGCGTTGCTCTGATCACTGTTGTGGAAATTTCCTCAGCTGCTGGTGAAGAATGAAATAGAGACTTCTGCGGGCCGACAAGGTTTTAATTTCCTTGCAAAGAAAAGGTCAATCAACACGTAAGCAGTGATAGATGAAGAAAGACCCCGAGCATGGTGATATCTAAAAATTTATACCTGAGGAAAACCCCCTGGAACACCCCCTAGACTATGCTTTACATCCATTTGTCTGCTGCAGGAGCCAGTCCCCCAGGGAGGGTTTTCACACCCTTTGTCTGCTGCAGGAGCCGACCCCCTGTGGATGTGCTTTACACCTAGGGTGTCCTGCATTTCCTGCATATCCTTATTTTGCATTTAGGTGCAAAGTTAAAGAGGAACTGAACTGAAATTTTAAGTTTAGTTGATATAACAGATGTATTGTCTGCCTTCTCATTGGTACTATAACTAAAATGGCTGAACCTTCAACATACAATAAAATTGTATGTTGAAAGTGTTGTTTTTGTTACATGGGCGCAGCCATTGTGGATTTCAACAATCAGCTATGTCACTGGAATGGTAAGCTACTCTGTGGCTAACTAGCAGCCATAGCAGGTAATGAGCCTGAAGCTGAAATGGCTACGGAAAAGCAAACAAGCTCTACAGGAGGATCATACTGTATTGCCCCTGGCTGTAGTAATGAATTACGAGCACACCGATCCCGGTGAAGACGCATGTTTTGATATATCATTCGTCCTACAACTTTCCGAGTTGTAGTAGTAGTAGACTAGTAGCAAATCGAAATTCGTCCGGAAAAGGAATAATAATAATAATAATAATAAGACAAATCCACAGAATAACAATAGTGAGGCAATTGCCTGAGGCAATTCCGTCCATATTTTAATTTTCAAGCTATAGTACAGGGCAGACCGATAGACCAACTACTGGAAGCAACACCACCGATGCTATCTGTCGCAGAGACAGGGCTCTGAAACGAACCTTTCAGGCGGAGGACAGAGCGCGACGTTTAGCTGCTATCCAGCATGCCAGCTAGTACACTGGTCTACTAGGCAAAGTGCTGGATGTTCCGGTCACATACACAAAACACTAACATATTCACATACACGCACAAATAAATCCTCAACCAGTGTAGGCTTACAGTGCCGACAAACAGAGTGACATGGGTTGTGCGGCAATTGAGTCCAAAACCAAATTAGCAACCACACGATCCAACCTAGGGCAACGGTTAGCAGCTAAACATTTGGAACATGTAGTCTCGTGTCAATCTCAACAAACTAGCACTCCAACCATGTGAAGTGTATATACTATGACTCCGACGATATCACAGATCTGTTTCGTAGCTGCTAATTAAACCACGGCGGGTCCGTAAACAGAAAGTTCCACAAATGTCTACTCACCATGAAGTTCGCCGACTAGCAGATCGCTGATGCAGAGAGAGTTCAACTCAAGGAAATAGTTCCATAATAAGATCGGTGCATATCCATCTGTGCAATATCCATCAATCCATCCACCTAAAGTAAACCGTGACACGTGAATCCGCCTCGCATCTAGATGCTCATCCGGGGGTGTATCTCTCAAAGTGCATCTAACATGTCTTGCCGTGACAGCGCTACACTGCTTTGTTTGGTAGTCGGACACTATAGGTATGTCCCTCAGGCTCAAACGCATAACCTGTTATGTGAAAATCGCTATTTTCCACCATAGACAGTAGAAGACGTTCGCGGGTCTGCAGCTTCTGACTATAGAACTTCCAATGACCTACGGTCGCACCATGCCCGTGACGTCACCGAAAATGGCGGCGTTCTAATACTAATAAACACAATTTTTGTGATGCTTAAAAAAGCTATGTATGGATTTTTTAAAATATTTTTTTTTGTGTGTCATTTTTTTTATTATGGTAATAACTAACAAGTTATCAATGTTGATTATTTCAGTTCAGTTCATCTTTAAGTCTAGACATCCCACAAAACAATTTGATTAGGAAGGGGAAATGTTGGGCGTCTCAATGGTTAAGACAATTAAATTGAGGAAGGGGAAAAGGTTGGGCGTCTCAAATGGTTAAGACAAATAAATTGAAATTGCCATTACATCACCTTGAATGGTCCGTCTCTCCTTGGCTCGTTCCACTTTCTCAGGAACACTTTTATGTAGACCTGGTCACCGGGCTCCACCCCCCTTGGAGGGTCATCTTCCGGCTCTGGAGCTCTGCTTTTTTCCTGTTTGAATATAAGCTTGTGTATAGCAGTTAGTTGTCTGACATATTCCCTTATTTCCAATTGTAATTGTTCCAATGGAGGGCCCTTGTGGGGTCCTCTAAGGGTAGGTGCAGGCATGGGTCGACCCGTAAGCATTTCATGCGGAGTTAGATAAGTCATTCTGTTAGCTTGCATGCGATAAGTCATTAGTGCTGCTAGTGGTAGTGCATCAATCCAATTCATTTTGGCACTTGCACATATTTTGTTTATTTTTGTCTTAAGTGTGCCTTTCACCCTTTCCACCATTCCCTATGACGTAGGATGATACACACAACCCAACCTGTGTTTAATGTGTAGATGCTGTATTACTTGTTTTACATTTTTCTGGATAAATGCTGAGCCATTGTCTGAGCTTATTTCTGTCGGAATTCCAAACCTCGGCATGACTTCTCTCGTCAAAAATTTGATTACAGTAGCTGCACTTTGATCTTTTGATGGGACTGCTTCCACCCATCTGCTAAATCTGTCTATGACCACTAACATGTACCTTTTTCCATTCACCTTCTTAATCATATCCACATTGTCTAAGATCAAATGTCTAAATAGTCTCTCAGGTGTAGGAATGTGTCCCAATGGAGTTGTGATTGTTTTTCTTACATTGTTTTTTGCACATATCTCACATTCATTAAAGGTCCCATATTATGCAAAATGCACTTTAGAGCAGTTTTCTATCAATAATATGCATCCCCGGCCTGTCTACAATCCCTCCTGATATGAAAAAAGTTAATCCTCTCCTTTTTTTTCTTTCTCAGTCTTTAGAAAATGTGCGCTAAAACAAGCTGTTTGAGAAATGGTCTGCAAATGACGTCAGCAACAGACTCGGCCGCTCCCCTCAGGCTGGTGGCAACGCCTCCGGTGAAGGTTTGCCACGCCCCTAACAAAGTTTCTAAACACCGCCATTATTCCGCTCGCTAGCATTGCTCCGGTTGGCACAATGGCGAAGGTACGAGCTGGAAGAAGTGGTTGCTCTGTTGTTGGCTGCACAAATGAGCACACAACTCTTCATAAACCTCCCTCTTCGGAGGTTCTGAGGACTCAATGGGTGAATTTCATTTTTGATGGTGATGTCCCTACAGCAGTTCCCAAAGTGCTGTATGTGTGTGCTAACCATTTCACGTCGGACTGCTTCATCAACGAGGGACAGTATAAAACTGGATTTGCTAAATCCCTGCGGACTAAAAATGGATCGGTACCAACTGTCCGCGATCCAACTACGAACGTGGAAGCTGTAAGTTTGAACATTTTATTCTGATTTACTGTTTAGCCGGCTTGGCGGCCCCTGTTAGCATGGCAGCTAGCATAAAGTACTGTTGGGCTGCGACATAGTCTCCTTATACTAAAGTTACGTTAAAACTAGGGCCGGGACTTTAACGCGTTCATTAAGATGAATGAATGACACAAAAATAACGCATTTTAATCGCCCTTCTTTTTGCACTGCGGAACGTTTATCACTGGATGTACTGGTTATACTGGAGCAGTGATCACTGCCTGAGGCATTTTGAACGCAGCTCAACCCGACTGGTGCCTCTGCACGGCGACCAAGCTTTGATAAACACGCACCGGTTTACAGTATAGTTCCGCATTTTAGCGGTCGTGGCCGCGGTCGTGGCCGTGGAGCTGAGAACAGCAGAGTTTCCTCTGCTGCAGCAGAATAGCGGACATGTCGTAGCTACAGACATGTCAATGTCTCGGGTGCATTTTGTTATTATAGGACTTCAACCTCAGAACTCTCTGTCATCAGACTGTCCTGGCCTGTCCTGTGCATACAAACAAACTATGTTTTGTTGCTTACCTTATGTATTCAGTCATTATTCAATGGTATATTAAAATGCATGTGAAAAAAATGTTTCTCACTGTTCTCAGATACATAGTGGGGGGAGGGATGATTACATTTGTTCTGAGAAGATGTTTTTTCTAACCCCTGTGTGCTTGTTATATAGACCAGCTCATCACAAACATCAACGGCACAGATTCCTGCATCAAGAGATGTTGCATGCCAGACAGAGATGGAAACACGTCATGTAGGCACACAGCTGTCCTTCAATACTCTACGGGCTTCTTACAGGAGTGCAGGTATACAGCCAGCTTCATTAGGCTGCATTTACTTGGGAAGAAGTTAGTAAGGAGTTACATGTTATAATACTTTTCACTCAGCTCAGTTATTCACTCTCTTAAATTTTCATATAGGTCATTTTCCTTGATTAAAATTTTTGTTTGGTTACAGGTGTCCAGGCTACTGTGTCCTGCAAGGATTTTGGTGTTGGGACATCTACTGCAACTCCTTTCCAGTTTTCATCCACACCAGTAAAGCGACCTTCAAAGAGACCTCGCATGGACATGGAGGAGGAGCTGGAACTGGAAGATCCTTTAGAGGGCAGCTCTTTATTAGCAGCTTCAAAAGGACTTGAAGCTCTACCTTCAACTGTCTACCTATGACCCCGCAGACTCTGTCACAGCTCTGACAGAGTCAACACTTTTGTCGTAAGTAACTCTAATATGTCAGTGTCATGAGTGTGTGTTTCTTTTAGGATATTTGAGAAGCTGTGTAGGAAAGGAAGTGGTTTACAGCATTAGTTTTATGTGACTTGACTATGAGACTTGAGAAGGTGTTGGCGAACAAAAGGATTCTGAAGGATGTAGCTAAACTCAGCCCACACTACCAGACTTCATCTTTGGAGGCATTCCATAGCGTCATCCTTTGCTTTGCCCCGAAGAATGTTGTATTTCCATTTCTTGGAATGCTCTGCAGGTAAATTGAATTGTGCTTACTTTGAACTTTGTTGAAGTGTGTAGCCTAAATTTTCTGACATTTTAGATTTTTTTTCTTTTGTTATTACAGACTCTACTTGGCGGCAATGTACTACAATGAAAACGCCAACCGACCACAAGCAAAGATGGACCAATGTGTACCCCTCTTCAAGGTGCACTTCCCGAAGGCATTGAAGGGAGAGTGTAGAGCAAAACCCCTAAAGACAGAGCCAACATACAGTAAGTTTACTTTTGATTTTTTTCTACCAAAACTAAAGGATTTCTTTTTACTTGTTGCACTTACAATCTATAAACATTTCAACAATAAATAACTGTATAAAGTAATACACACACACAAAAACCTTATGAAAAATAATAAATTAGATAAAGTGTCAGGAGGTAATGAGCAAAACACTTTCAGTCTCTGAAAAAAGTAAACAATGTCTGTGCATTTCTTGTATAAAATAGGGTATGTAGTGGACATGATGGACCTCATCTTCGAGAAGGTGTTTATGGACCCGGCACCCTACACTGATGCAGTCCTGGCAATCCCTGTTCCTGAAGACCTTGCTGCACAGTTTGAGCGGCCAGACAAGGAGGAGTTCATTGCAGGTTATGTGTCCCACTTCAATCAAGCAGCTGTTTGAATCCCACGTAGTGACCTGTGGCATCAGGAAACTACGTTTGGATTCGAAGGACCACACAAGCTGGGATGACGACCCGGATTCTGCGTCCCAGCCAGCCCCAACACCAGCTCACAAAAGAGCGATATGCAAGGTACCTGTAACGACTTCAAGCAATTGGACAAGATATAGCAATTACTTTCTTGTTTTGTATCCCATTTTATTTTTATGGATTGCCTGCTAAAACATATGGCTACTAAGAGCACTATCCCTCCTCTCGTCTCCTCCCCTCTACTACCTTCTTTTCTTTTCTTTTCTTTAGTCCTCTTGCACAATGCGCGTAGAGCCAACTGTGGCAACCAGATTTCTCCATTTGGGTCTATCATGGGCAAGGTGTTGGGCTTGAGCCAGGGTCACATTGCAGGCCTTAAGGTCCTGGGCTACAACATCCAGCCAGCGGGTGTGGGGGGCACCTCTAGGTCTTTTCCATCCGCTAGCTGGGGATTAAACGCCAGGATGGTGCTCGTTGGGTGTTCCATGGGCAGGCGGATGATGTGGCCATACCAGCGCACTCGTCGCATTGCTGCGAGGCGAAAGGCTGGGGGCTGTTGGGTTTTGTCTCTTAGGGTCTGATTGGAAACGTGCTGGCTCCATCTGATGCCTTCTATCCTCCTGAGGGCCCTGGTGTCAAATCCGACAAGCCTGGCCGCCAGGGTGTTATTTAGAGGCCAGGCTTCGGAGCCATACAGGAGGACGGAGATGAACGAGGCATTGTAGACCCGGAGCTTAGTCTACCGTGAAATGTGCCTGTGTCGCCACAGTGGCCTCCATAGGGATTGTGTGATGGAGGACGCTAAGGCACGGCGCCGGTCGATCTCAGGTTTGAGGTCGCCGGTGTTGGACACTGTCGAACCAAGGTATTTGAAGGTTTGGGCTAAGTGCACTGGGGTGCCGTCAAAGAGGAGTGGTGGTGGGTCAGGTCCGTCGCCTATGTGCATAAGTTCGGTTTTTGGCCAACTTATCTTCAGGCCTAGCTTCCTGGCCTCCTCATCGAACACGAGCAGACCTTCACAAAGCTGTTCAGCAGTCTCGCTGAACAGGGTGGTGTCATCAGCGTATTCAAGGTCCTTGAGGGAGTAGTTGCCCAATGGCACCCCTGGTATCCACTCACAGACTCTAGCCATGAGGTGGTCGATGACACAATTAAAGAGTTCAGGGGCGGCAACACAGCCCTGCCGTACCCCGCTGTTTATGGGGAACCACTCAGAGTCGCAGCCATTCACGCACACACAGCTTTCGGCGCCCTGGTAAAGCTTCCCAAAGAGAGCGGTGATTTTGGCTGGGACTCCGAGGGACTTCAGGATGTTCCACAGTGTCAAAGGCCGCCTTGAGGTCGATGAAGGCAATGTAGAGGTGCCGGTCCTTCCTGAACTCCCGGGCCTTTTCTATTATGAGCCGGAGGGCGGAGATGTGATCCGTGGTGGAACGGTTTGGCACGAATCCTGCTTGCTGTTGTTGGCGTCTGCTCCTGGTTGCAGGTAGAGCACGGGTTAGCAGGATGTGGGTGAATAATTTCCCGGGGATGGAGAGGAGGGTAATGCCTCTGTGATTGCTGCAGGTTAGTTGGTCTCCCTTGTGTTTCCAGAAGGGGAGTATTATCCCACGCCTCCAGTCGTCAGGCAGCATTTCAGAGACCCACACATGGTTTATAATTTGTGTGAGCCAGAGGATGGTATTGTCGCCCCCGGCCTTCAGCATCTCAGCTGTGATGGTGCATAGGCCTGGGGCTTTGCCGTTCTTAAGTTTGGACAAGGCTGTCCTGACTTCTGTCGGGGAGACGGGGGTGATGGGGCAGTCCGGGTTGGTAGTGATGTAGATGGTGTGGCTGGGGTCTTCTGGGAGTGGAGGATGGTTAAGAAGCTCACTGAAGTGTTGCTTCCAGCGGCTGAGGCAGTCAGCTTCGCTAGATAGGAGGTTACCATCCTCCTCCTTAACTAGGAAGCAGCGCTTGCGAGGGCCTGCTTTCCCAAGGCGGAGCAGATGGAATAACTGCCGCAGATTGTTGTTTTTGGAGGCTGACTCCATGGCTGTTGCCTGGTTTCTCCAGAAGGTTTCCCGGTCATGGCCGATAGTGTTCCAGGTCCCCTCGCAGCCGAGCAGCTCGTCGGTTGTTGACTATATCCAGCGTGGCTTGTGATATCCAGGGCACAGGTCCTGAGATCAAGACGAAGCCATGATGACCTCGCTCTTAAAGTGAGGCCAGTCCTGGGACATCTCGCTGGAAAGTGCGCTGAATCTGTTAGTGATGGAACAGCTGTAGCTTTCCATGATGGTTGGGTCTAGCAGACGTGAGGAGTCCAGCTTGGGGGGGCATTGGCAGATGCCCCTGCCTTGAGCTTCAGCCGCAGATCGGCTATAAGCAAACGATGGTCAGTGTTGCCAAGCTGTGCACCTCTGAAGACACGACAGTTGGTGATCGATGTCTTCCAGCGGCGGGAGATGAGGATATGATCTATGGCTTTTTTTGTCCTTCCGTCTGGGCTGCACCAGGTCCAGTGATGGATTCTCTTCTGGGGGAACCATGTATCAACGATGCAGAGGTTGGTGGCTCTGCAAAGGTTAAGTAACCGTTGGCCGTTGTCATTGGTGATGTTATCGAGACTGGTCCTGTGACAGACGGGAGTGATGGATCTTCAGTGGTGATGGTGGCATTGGCATCGGTGAGGATGATGACAATGTCGTGAGGGGGGGCAGCTTGAATGGCATCCTGCAGCTGGTCATGGAAGGTGTCCTTTTCCTGGTCTGGGGTGACATCAGTTGGGCTGTATGCGACAATAACTGTCATCTTCCCGTGTTGGTGAAGGAGGCGGGCAGAGAGCAGTCGATCGCTGACTGGCTTCCAGCTGATGACAGACTTCCTCCGGTATAGCGGGATGGCTAACGCTACACCATAGAGGCCTCTCCCATCATTCGGGCCACTCCAGAGGAAAAGATGTTCCCCAGCAGTGGTCTCTCCAGTTCCGCGCCAGCGAGACTCACAGAGGCCAGTGAGGGTGATGTTGTACCTGGAGAGTTCATGGGAGAGTAGTGTCGCATAGCCAGGACGCAGGAGAGTTTGGACATTCCAGCAGGCAATGCGGGTTTTATGGCGGAGGTCCAGGTGTCGTAATCCCGGGGCAGGCAGGGGTCTGTTACCGTGAGGATCCGTCCGATTTAATCTGGTTTCTTTAGTTGGTTTCGTAACTGTTAAGTTTCGCCGTGCGGGGTAGTTAGCCCTGCGATGGCTAGTCAGCTGGTGGGGCTGCCACCTTGCAGCCTGCTGACATGCTGCGGAGCCTATTTGTTAGTAATGCAATGTCAATAAATGTTTAAAAAGTGTCTACAGAAATGACAGAAAAAAAGATTAAATTGAAAAGTTATCCTGTTTGTCACATTTTATTACAGTTATATGGTTATGCCTAGTGAAGCAAAGCAAAGAATAGATAACATATATGATTTCAATATAAACTAGTGGCAATGACCAGAAATGTGGTAGGTTGCATGGAGGACATATTCCGAGGTAGGGACCAAAATTTGGTGTCGAAAGAATATAGCATTGTGGAGATATGGTCCACTTCCCGTTTTTACAGAAAATTGACAAATCAAGAAAAAATTATCACGCGCAGACCATAGAGAATTTCAACATACTTTAAATGGCGTTTGTCCATATTTCAGTCGGGCCATGCTACATGTCAAGTTTCGTGCATATCGGAGAAAGCGTCATGGATTGAGGCTGTAAACGCTGTTTTTTAGTTTTTGCGATTTTGCACGAAAATAAAGGCAGGCGGAAATACAACTCGTTGACACAGCGAGGTGCAGCATGATTGCCCGCATCCATCCATATAACGTTTTTGAATGTGCGCCAACTTTTGCGGAAGTTATAGGCGTTACAGAGGTTGCGCATAAACAGCTCCACCTAGAGGCTTTACTAGTGCGCGACATGAACGTGACGCCTAGAATATATAATTTTTCACCAGGCCCTAAAACTTTGCCCAAAAAAATTGAGTTTTCGTACATGTTCAGATAGTGCAAATCAACGTCAAAGATCCCTGAAATAATAATAAAAAATAAAAATAAATGCATCAAAAACAAAAGGGACCTTCGTCCTGTTTCACAGGCTCGGTCCCTAATTATAACATTTATCAAAAACATAAAATACCGGTGAATGCCTCTCAGCTGCATAGGACCATAGTCTGCCCTGTAAATTTGGCTTGCATTCTGGAGCGAGTATACATTGAGGCATACAGGCTCCAATCCAGGATGGTCCACCATGCATTTCAGGTTCCCCTCAACCTCCTGCAGCCGTCTGGTAACCTGCAAACAAGGTACTGCAAACAATAAATGCCATTGTGTCTCATAAGTATGAAATAAACCATAATCAAGACAAACTAGTTTTCACTTTGAGTATGTAGATACTACCTGTGCTATCTCAAGACAGCAGACATTTTCCTGCTCTGTGGGCATGGTGTTGCAGTTTCCACACAAACACCTGTCAAAAGAAAATAAGTTAGAATTTCACTTGAATGCAAGTACACAACCATAGTTGGATAAGAAGTAAGATTTTCCTAACCGTGTCAAGTGCATACAACTTGGGACTAGGGCTGTCGCGGTTAAGGAATTTCTCCTGCGGTGAGTGAGAGCGGCTCAACACCGCGGTGTGCGGTGATACCGCCGCCCCGCTTAAAAAAAACGCTAAGAAGCTAGCAATGTTTTTGTTAATTGGGCTAATAAATTATAAATGTCTAAACTCATATAGATACATACAAATAAAGCGTATTATTATTGTGACGTTCCCCACCCTGCCTGCTAGTTCCCTGTTTGGCCAACAGGTAGCAGGGCAGGGTGGAGAGCCAATTAAGCACAACAGGTTCCACCTGGAGTGGAGCCTACTTAAATGCAGCGGTGACTCACCTCTCCCTCTTTTCCCTCAGACTCTCCATGGCTCTGGCTGACAGGCAGCTGTTTGTTTGAGTTTTGCACTTCATACACGCACCACACCACTCTTCCATCACATCCAAGCATCACAGTCACTATTGACTTTTGACATATCCATTCATTCATCTTCATTACTTTGCATTAGGTTATTTCAACCTAGTAATTTGAGTTAAATAAATATAATTTTGATTCAGTTACCCCTGTGTGTTTCCCTTTTTTGTCATATTCCTTGCCGGGTTGTGACAATTATATAATTATAAAAAAGACATGACAATGTTATATTATAACACTTCTTAGTTTATTGAACTGTTGTTCAGAACAATCAGCCTTTTAACGCTAAATCTTCCAGTGCAACAGCATCTTAAACATCACAGCTGAAATGAAAAAACAAGCGCCCGTCTTTTAAACACAGGCTTTAAGCTGTACGATTTATACCTGGGCAATGTCCTTGTTGCGCGCGAGAAAAACCAGCATATTGACCTTTTGAGGTTTTAGAGATGATCGGAGTGGAGTTACAATATTTCCAGCGGCACTGAAAACTCTCTCCGATGGTGCGCTTGTTGCGCAGATGCACATGTATTTGCGGGCGACTTTGGAGAGGAGAGGAAATCTACCTTTGTTTTCGCGCCACGTCTCCCAAAGGGGAGACGTAACATTAGGCTTTGACACAAGTGTAGCTGCCATCTCTCCCGCTCTCTCCCGTCGTGTTGGTCACGTGCGGTGGTGGCGGTGGCTCAACACACACCGCGGTGTGCCTCTTAGTACCGCGGTTATTCATTTTTGCGGTTATCGCGACAGCCCTACTTGTGACATTTGAATAATGTTGAGATGGAGAACAGTGGCATTTTAATCAACATTACACTGCCTCGATTTTCTACCAGAATGACACATTACTGATACAGACAGACATATTTATGCTGAAATACAAAAGTAAATCCTAAAGACCTAGAACAACAAACGTCAGGGCGCTGTTACGATGAAACACCTCTGCTAAAACTATCACAAACTTTGCAAAATATAGAATTTAGGTTAGGCCTACTATGCAAGCATCGTTTGATAGCCTACTAGTTTCTACATTATACATTTATCCGTAGATAGCAAGAATACAGTCAAGAGAGATAAGTATAATGTTACTACACTACTTACAAAATTGCTCATTCACCAAAAAAGCTTGAAGTAACAAAGATACAGTGAAGACGTAACCGTTAGCAGGAGCTATGGAGACATGTAAGTAACAGTGTAATGACACACAGAACGTAAAAAATTAAATATATAAAGTCGCATGGTATATGTAGCTTACCATTCAGAAACCTCCTGCTGCAGCCGCAGAGTAAGAATTTCAGCCGGCGTCTCTCCCTCTGGGTTAGTGTTGGGAAGACCAAGTCTTTTTACTGAACCGGATCTTTTACTCTCAGACAGTAAATTGAACAAATCTTTGAACGAGTCATTTCGTTCATTTCGTTAATTTTTACAGCAGGTGGCGCTGTAGCCCTCTTGTGAGCATTGTAAAAAAGACTGCAGTTCTCAAACACTTAACAATGAAGGCAACATGGTTTACAGCTGACAAAGTTTACACAAAATGACAAGCAATTCAAACCATGTGAAAACCTAGGAAAGCAAATACACACCACAATAAAGTGACTTGTGTCCTGTATCCTACCTGCCACTGTTGTTTGAAAGCACGACACCACAGTGACTGGGTAGCTGTCACGTGACATATTAACGAGACCGATCCGAATGAATGAACGAGAACGACCCGTTCAGCCTGCCTGTCACGTGACAAATGAACGAGTGACCGATCCGAATGACTGAACGAGAACGAATCGTTCAGCCTGAGCTGCCTGTCACGTGACAAATGAACGACTCGATGAACGAGAACGAATCGTTCAGCCTGAGCTGCCAGTCACGTGACAAATGAACGAGTCGATGAACGAGAACGAATCATTCAGCCTGAGCTGCCTGTCACGTGACTAATGAACGAGACCAAACCGTATGAACGATCTGGTGAACGAACTGTTGTCATGTGGCCAGGGAAGATACTGCATGAAAATGAATCACTCACTGAACGAATCACTGACTGAGACGACTCATTACTCCCGAGTCATATGAAAGATTAGTTCATATTGAACGAATCGTTCCCGACCGAAACAACACTACTCTGGGTCAGATTCAGGCTCAAACTGGTAGGGTTGAACTAGAATCCTTTAGAGAGACTAGAGTCTCTCTAAAGGACTCTAGGTTGAACCACAGAGTTTCTGCCAGCCATTGGCCGAGTCAGTCTGTAAACATTAGCACATGGCTACGGAGCTGAGCCGCAGCCCCTCGCAGAGAGGTGGGCGTGGTCTGGTGCAGCTCATTTCCATAAAGGAGACAGGCCCTGAAACAGAGCGTTTTGAACAGAGCTGTTTTTAGGTGATGAAGAGAGACCTACAATATTTGATCCAAAGGCAATTTTGACCAAAGCATGTCACAGACATGTCTTTTTTTTTTTTTTTTAAACATATTTTATTCAAGAAAATTTGACAGAGAAAGTGTACAATACAAATGCATGTGATACATAGCATTTTCATCTTTTTTCTCTTTTTTCCCCATCCCAGCTCAGGGCCTCAAAGGTCCTTCTGCCAACCCTCCCACACATCCATTCTGCAAAGTACAATTCAAATGTCGGAATGAGAAGTGGTGGAAAGAAATAAAAATAAATAAATAAATGAATAAATGAAATGGGTAAAGAAGTAAAATCAAATCAGATCAAACACCAAATAAAAAATTAAAAAAAATAAACAAATAATAAATTAAAAAAAATAAATAATAATACATAAAAAAAAGAGCCTAAATAACAAGTACCTAAGCAATACATATATTACTATGGAAGCCAGGACCCTATGTCACCCACCCCCGCACCCATATGTAAGGTGGGGGTGTTGGGCAGCAGGCAGCGAGTAGTGGGCAGACGACAGACAGGCACAGGACCTTAAACAGTTAACAGGACAGCAGAAAGGGCTCAAGCGCAGCATTACCGAAGAAAATCCCCCGCAGGGAGCCCATCTACATAGCAGATTAATGGATTCCAATAAGAGTAAAATCTATCAGACGACCCTCTCAAAGAAAATTTAACTTTTTCCAATTTTAAGAAGGACATGACATCTCCTATCCAAGATTTAAAAGATGGCGGTAAGGATGACCTCCACTGCAACAGGATTCTCCTACGTGCAATTAGTGAGGTGAAAGCAGTTATATTCAGTTGGATCTTATTCATAGTGTTAATGTTCTCTGGTCTACCAAAGATAGCAATGTGAGGGGATGGTGAAATTTGGATCTGAAATATTTCAGAGATGGTTTTAAAGAACCCTTCCCAGAATCCAACCAGTTTGGGGCACAGCCAGAACATGTGAGCTAAGTCACATGGGGAGAGAGAGCACCGATTACATTTATCCTCTACTGTGTCAGGGTAGATCTTAGCAAGTTTGGCTCTGCTATAATGAGTCCTATGTAACACTTTAAATTGAATAAGACTAAGTCGAGCACAAGAAGAGGATGAATTTACAGCTTCTAAAGCCTCCCCCCAAAACTGATCAGAGAATTTAATCTGCAAATCATTCTCCCAATTGGTTTTAATTTTTTCAATCATGGATTTGTTGGTTGGTAAAACAAGATCGTAAAGATAAGAAATGTGCCCCTTTGGTAAGGGCGCAGCAGAAAGTATATGGTCCGGACCACTGGGAGGTGGTATTTGGGGGAATGATGGGGAGTGAGCCCTGGCGAAGTCCCGCAGTTGAAAATATCTAAAAAAATCGGAGGAATTCAACCTAAAAGTGGCACGCAACTGATTGAAACTAGCAAAAGATCCATCTATGTACAGGTTTTTCAAACATCTCAGGCCTCTTTCAGCAAAAATCATGAACTTTGGGTCAATCTTAGCCGGCAAAAAGAGGTGGTTGTTGCAGATAGGGGTCGATTGTGGAAGGGTAACCCACCCGAGGTGTCGCTTTATTTGTGCCCATATCTTCAGAGTAGCGGTAACAATGGGGTTAGCCGTATGCTGTGAAAGAGGGGTCTGTAGGGTGCTACACGCCAGAGCCTGAGGTGAAGAGGAGATACAAGAGACAGTCTCAAGTTGGCACCAGCTGCTCTGTGGAGAAGTAAACCACAGTAGCAGCTTATGTAGGTTTGCAGCCCAAAAGTAGCACTGAAGGTTCGGCAGTCCTAGTCCACCCCTCGATCTACTCCGTTGTAAAAAGGTTTTACATGCTCTGGGTTTTTTGCCTGCCCATATAAATCTGGAGATGGTAGAGTCAACAGTGTTAAAAAAAGATCTGGGCAAGAAAGTGGGAATACACTGAAAGAAGTATAGGTATCTGGGTAACACATTCATCTTAATCGTTTGTGCCCTCCCCGCCAGAGAAAGAGGCAAATGGCTCCACCTATTCAGGTCCGCCTTAATTCTTTCTGTCAGAGCTGTAAAATTCTGTTCCTTTAGGGTGTGCATGGACCGTGTTATAATCACACCCAAATATTTGAAACCTGATTTAGAGAGCTGGAATGGGATGGACGACGGCGACAATAATAAGGCTGTAGGGTTAATAGGAAAGCATTCACTCTTCTGGATGTTTAACTTATATCCCGAGAACGTTCCGAAGGAGTTCAGAATAGACATTATATGTGGTACAGAAGACTCTGGGTTACGCACGTACAGAAGTAGATCGTCCGCATATAATGATAGTTTATGTTCCGTCCCCCACCTCTGAATACCGAGGAATTTTGTTTCAGATTTCAGCGCAATAGAAAGGGGCTCGATAGCGAGCGCGAATAAGAGTGGGGAAAGCGGGCACCCCTGGCGTGTGCCACGGGAAAGAGGGAATAGTTTAGAGCGTTGTGTGTTTGTACACACTGATGCTTGGGGGGAAGTATAGAGTAGACGGATCCAAGAGATGAAGCTATTCCCGAAGCCAAATCTTCCCAGTGTGGAGAAGAGATGAGTCCACTCCACCCGATCAAACGCCTTCTCTGCGTCGAGGGATATGACCACTTCTGGGTCCAATGGCGAGGGTGGAGTGTGAATGATGTTGAGTAACCTTCGAATGTTTGTAAATGAGTGTCGTTGTCTAATAAACCCTGTCTGATCTTCAGAAATGATAGAAGGCACAACTGATTCTAAACGAAGAGCGAACACCTTAGCAAGAACTTTAACATCAACTGGCAAAAGTGAAATTGGTCGAAATGATGAGCAGCTAAGTGGATCTTTGCCCTTTTTAAGGATTAGGGATATAGAGGCCTGTGTGAGAGTGTGCGGCAAAGCGCCCTGCTGGCGTGATTGTTGAAACATGTCTAGCATTAGCGGGGCCAGTTTGTCTACAAAAGTTTTATAAAATTCCACTGGGAATCCATCGGGCCCGGGGGATTTCCTATTATGCATCGATCTGATTGCGGCAGTAATCTCAGAAAGTTGTAAGGGGCTATCAAGCAGCTGTCGATCCTCCAATGATATCCTAGGCATATCTAGCTTTGCAAAAAATTGTGACAAGTGGGCCCCATCATCTGGGGACTCAGAAGAATAGAGCTGAGAGTAAAACTCTCTAAAAATGTCACTGATCTCGCCAGGGTCAGAAGTAATCCTACCCGTATCACTACGAATTTGTGTTATCTGATTTGAAGCGTTCCTTGACTTCAGCTGTTGGGCTAGAAGACGGCCAGCTCTGTCACCTGATTCATAGAATGTGCCTCGGGACTGCAGCAGCAATTGTTCAGCCTCTCTTGTTGACAGAAGGTCAAGTTCAGTTTGAAGTTTCAATCTCTCCTTATAGAGGTCAGGTGACTGATTAGTGGAGTGTTGGGTGTCTAGGTTAGCGAGAGCATCTTCTAATTCCTTATGCCGTGTCCTGCGACACCTATTGATATGAGCTGTGTAGGAAATAATTTTACCTCTAATAAATGCCTTCAGAGTCTCCCAAAGCAATGTGGGAGATATATCGGCTGATTGGTTCGTCTCCAAGAAGAAATCAATGGCGTCTGATATGTGATTGCGAAAAGCAGCATCGGAGAGCAATAGGGGGTCTAGGCGCCATGATCTGAAGCTCTTATGTTTCAGTTCGAAACGGATGTCCAAAATCACGGAAGAATGGTCGGACACGGCTATTGGTGAATACTCAGCAGAAACTATGTAGGGGGTAAGAGTCTTGTCAATTAGGAAATAGTCAATACGCGAGTAGGTCCGATGGACATGAGAAAGAAAAGAATATTGTTTTGTCGAGGGGTTCAAGAATCGCCAGGGGTCGATGTATCCGTTTTGTTCCATGAAGGAAGAGAGTGTTCGGGCCATTCTGGAAGGTGCTACATTTTTATGACTAGACTTATCAAGCATGGGGTCAATGACACAGTTCATATCTCCTCCCATAATTAACATGTGGGAGTTAATATTTGGGAGAGAAGACAAAAAGTTTTTCATAAAGGCGTGATCATCCCAATTAGGAGCATATACAGAAGCTAAGATAACAGGCTTTTGATACAATGTGCCAGATACAATAGTATAGCGGCCATTCGGGTCTGCAATGACATCTCTCGGTGCAAAAAGAACATTTTTTCGAATCAGAATAGCTGTGCCCCTAGTTTTCTGGTTGAACCTTGAGTGAAATATTTGTCCTATCCAAGGTCTAGTAAGTCTCTGGTGATCAGTGTTAAGCAAGTGTGTTTCTTGAAGAAACATTACATCTGCTTTTAAGTTCTGAATGTGTGTGAAGATTTTTGTGCGCTTTATTGCTGCGTTAATACCACTAACATTGAGCGAGAGCATCCTTACCACCTGTCCGCCGCCCGCCCCCACGCCAGTCGCGCTAGCCATAGCACAAGATCCAGCGTGTGGTGTCTTGGATCAGTAATACAGCATGAAGGGCATAGCACCTTCCTGCCAAGTACATTGGCACTCTCTATCTACCTTCGTCTAGTTCTTACCTTTTCACAGAGTCTCGAATCCCCTATGTAACAGTTGTAACCCCATTGTTATCATGAACTTAAAACATTATATTGTTAATATGCCATTCACTAACAGTTGAGCAATCTGAATGAATGTACAAATCCTCTCAAGAGTGGTCTTAGCATGGCTGTATTGCAACAGAGCTTCAGTAAAGTAAATATATAATGAAAGAAGGCAGCCATATGGAATAAGTAAATTAGTTTTTTTTTTCCTCTTAAAGAAAGAGCTAAATAAGAAAAATGAAATAATAAATAGGAAAAAGAACGAAAATAAATGAAAGAGCCCAGCAAATAATAAAAAAATAATAATATAAAAAAAAATAATAAAAAATAAAAAAACCATAAATGTATATATATATATACATATACATACATACATACATACATACATATATATACACACACACATATACACACATATACACACACACATATACATACGCACATACATATACAGACATACATACACACACACATATATATGCATGCCCCACATATGTACACACAGTGCACTCAAGCCCCACACATACAGAATTTAACATTTAAGTTCTGGTGTTATAAAGAGTAGTTGACGGTAGCATACATAAAGAAAAAACAGAAAAACAAAAAAAAACAAACAGAAACAAAAAAACAAAAACGGTGGCCCTTTAAGAGGTTGTCATTCTGCAGAAAGAAAACGGCATGTGAATACTTAACAGTAAATTATTTCTAGCTATCGGCAAACATAATCATACAATCAAACAGGGCCCCCAGCCGTAGCCTATCAATAAAATAGCACTTCCTGATAAAGTTCAGTCTTAATGAACATATGATGCTGAACGGCATCAATCAAACTGGCTCTCAGTAACAAGTTGCAGTCCACCGTCAGAGCATACAGGTCGCCCCTGGCATGACACGACTAACATCAAATGTCCAAAGCGTTTACCTGTTTGGGCTTCATATACGATCCCGGTGCTTTCAATGCAACAGGTGTGACCGGATGGCGTACCTGTCGATAGTGTCCTCAAGCCTCGGCTTCAGCTCCAGCTGACGTGTCAGGCTGGCTTGGTGGTTCCTGTCGGTAAGAGTCCACAAACTCAGAAGCATCTGCAGGAGAAGAAAACCCTTTACGGGACCCATCTTTTAGTGTGATCATAAGCCTCGCTGGGAACAGTAGAGATGGTTTCAGGCCAAGGTTGTACAGGCTGGACATCACTTCGCGGTACTTTGTGCGCTGCTCGAGGACCTCAGGAGTGTAGTCCTCGAAGATGCGAATTGGCCTCCCCTGGAACTGAAGGTTACCACGCCGTTTGCGGGCCTCCCGGATGACCAGCTCCCGTGTTTGATAACGGTGAAAGCGGACGATGACAGCCCGTGGTTTCGCTCCCGGCGGCGGTCTGGCAGTGAGCGCTCTGTGCGCCCTGTCCAGCTCGGGGGGAGATTGCAGGATTTGTCGGCCAAACAACTCCACGAGTAGGTCTGAGAAGAAGGCTGTGGGTCGGGGACCCTCGATGGACTCCGGTAAGCCAATAATTCTCAAGTTATTCCTACGGCTCCTGCCCTCCAGGTCTGCCGCCTTAGCTGCTAGTTTGGCGTTGCTATCAGCCAGCGCTGTACACTGTTGTTCCAAAATGAGCATCCTCTCATGCAATGCAGTCGAGCTGGACTCCACCGAGGTGATGCGTTGGCCGTGATCTGCAACTGTAGCCTCCGTTTGGGTCAATTTTTCCTCCAGGGATGTGAAGGCCGCTTTAAAATCGGCTGAAATCGCCGCCCGGTGTTCCTCCAGCAGGTTAGCAATGCTAGCAGCGCATGAGCTACTGCATGCAGCGCGACTTTCGTCTCTTTTGGCTTCGTCTTTTTCAGTTGTTTGGCCGCTTTAGACGTCATTTCAGCAAAGTCCCTTCTTGCCTGTCGACTCGGGGTATTTTTTAAGTTTCGGGGTGTTGAAAGTTCAGAGTTTTTTTTAAAATGTAGGGGGAGAGCGAGACTAGTGCAGCCACTACATACCGGATCCCGACCGGAAGTCCAGACATGTCTTTAACAAGAGGTGGGACCAAGTCACTGTTTGGCAAGTCCCAAGTAAGTCCCAAGTCTTAGCAGTCAAGTCCAAGTCAAGTCCCAAGTAAAGACAGAGAAGGGCAAGTCGAGTCCAATTCCAAGTAACACCAAAGCCAAGTCGAGTCCAAGTCCAAGTCCCAAGCTTCTTCGAGTCCTGAACAAGTCATCATGTACTCTTCACTTAATAATGCCATTATCAGACTAACGATCACAATTTCAACATATCAACCTAATCTTCAGTATTTTTTTATACATACAGATTAAACTATGCATATATTTTATATATCTGTATATACGCATGCGCCCAAAGACCTTCAAAGTATGAGCACGGAAGGCACCACTGTCATCCTAAAGTTGGTAAAGCGCCTTGACTAGTGAGGCATGAACTGTGTGGATGCATGTAACTCGCATTGATGCTTCAGTGGATGCCAGTTACAGTAGGTCAACATTTTGCTTAAATCACAATTAAACCTAATATTTCAATAAAACAATGTTTAATAACAATTAAGCAGCATGACTACACACAATGAAAGGTGCTGGGGGTAGGCGCTTGAGAGACAGAAAGAGAGAGACAGACAGAGAGAGATCAAGATGAAGAATTGCATTTGCAAAAAATAAAACTGGATAGCAGTGTGTCCGACATCTGCGAGCGATGGGGACGCATTATAATGCCCCCATGGCTGAACACGCGCTCTACTGGAGCGCTGGAAGCAGGAACAGCTGGAAAAGTTGTGTTAAACATTAAAAAAAAAAAAACGCTTGGTGTGAACACCCCCTAAGTCGCTTTGGATAAAAGCATCTGCTAAATGCCCTAAATGTTTCTCATGCAGACCGGACGCTCGACTTCTGTAACATGTCTCTACAGGTATCGGCCAGCCGGCTCTGCTCGCCCGTCCCGCTTTTTTAGTTTGTTTCTTTGTCTTTCTCGCGGAAGTGAATGAGTCTCTTGGGTAGGGCTGCTCGATTATGTCAAAAATGATAATCACAATTATTTTGATTGATATTGTAATTGCGATTATTAAAGACTCATCATTCAAGATTCATTGATTTAAAAAAAAAAATCTAAAAATGTTTTTGATGGTGCGACTCAAACATAGGTCCGTTGTGGTGGCAAAATATAATGCTGTTGACACTTCTCTTGCAACTTTTCCGCGACATTCGTCATAAAGGGCAGGCAGCGCAATTCTACTGAAATGGTGACGTGGTGGTAACACATACCGCTTGTCCAATGTGTTTATCAGTTTATTGAACGCCGGGTCGCTAACGGTGCTGATAGGGCACATGTCTTTGGCAATCATGTATGCGATTGCATCCGTTATTTCTTTATGCCTGCGGGAGCTGGGTGGATATGGGGTGGCATTGTATAGCGTATCCTTAATTGAGGATTGTGTTGCGGTGGCAGGAGTGGAGGAGCGTTTCATTTTTTCCTTCATTGCTTGGTCCTGTATTATATACAGTCTATGTGTATTACTCTGTGTGCGGACTTTAAGTGGTTAAATAGATTGGTCGTATTCGCTTGAGGTGCAGACCGTACTGTCGCGTGACATATCTTGCAAGTTTTCAGGCGGGGGCGGGGCGCAGCGGAGTGCGCAGGTGGAGAAAGAAGGGTTCGCTCCATTTACCACACAAAACAGGGCGGGTGGCAGAATGATCGTTTTATTACGATTATCTTGTTTTAATGATCGAGGGAAGCCAAAATCGTAATGGAAATCGAAATTCAATGAATCGCCCAGCCCTACGTGTCTTGGTCCACGATCAGGAAATTTATTTTTTGACTGGAGACATGTCAAGTCATTACAAGTCAAAGAGGCAAAGTCCGATTCAAGTCTCGAGTGAATAGTATTCAAGTCCAAGTCGAGTCGCAAGTTATGGCGAATTTTATCAAGTCGAGTCTGAAGTCATTAAAATAATGACTCGAGTCTGACTCGAATCCAAGTCATGTGACTCGAGTCCACATGTCTGTCTTTAACACACATGGGAACTATTTTAATTTGTGGAAAAGGGGCATAATATGGGACCTTTAAAGAAGACCTTGCTCCTATTATGTTAGAATCATTTAACTGGACTCTTAACTAGGGATGCACCAATACCGATAGCAGTATCGGGTATCTGGCTGATACTTCATTAAAATACTCATACTCGTATTCGTTTTTAATTGCCGATACCACGCACCGATACCACTATGCCAGTAGCCTACATCAAACTGGCCGTATGCAGAGATGAGTTGTCCTACCTAACTAATAGGGATGCACCCGAATACGAAAACCTTATTCGTAAAGCACAGATAATGCGATGTAAACATATCTGTATTCTACCCGAATATTCGCGTTATTATTCGGGGGAAAAAATCTTAAAGTCCGTTCATATCATTGTGGATGGCAGGTTGGCAACAAGATAAAAATGTCTATTCTGTTTGCAGCATCGGACTTTGATTTCACTAAATAGTCGTTTCATTTAGCCTATTACAAATGATTGAAAAGAGATTACTTATGTCGTCGTCCCACTGAGTCAGCGCACAACAGCGAGCTGAGCTGAGCTGACCGCGGTGGACATGAAACTTAGAGCTTGAAATTAGACATTCGCCTGACATTCACCACATAGCTGATCTCTCTATCTCATTAAAAGTCAAATAAACTACTTACACAGTATGTTTTCCTGTTTTGTATTCCGTTGTGAAAATATAAATAGTGTGCACAGTCGAACGTTTTACCGCGTATTTCAGTCAATATTAATTCCTTTAAGTGACATATGCTGCATGTATCAGTCAGGTTTAATGGAATTTTGACCAAGTATTTCATGGTTATTTAAACAAACAGCAACACATTCAAGTTTAGATTTATCAGTATCCCCTGTGTGAGAGAGGGCACGAGCGCAGCCCTTTGCATTACGTACGTTAGGCAGCAGGTGGCTTGTGCGTGTCCTAGTGGTGTGGACTGGCATACAATTCGGTAAGACAAATCAATGATCATTATGGCATTATCTATAAGAAACGTTCAAAACAGTAACCTGGTACTGCGTCTGGAGTAAAGGCAATTGTATAAAACATGTTAAATATGTGTAGCCGACTCTGGAGGCCATGCAGGCTATTTCTTTCATAACTATGTAATTATTGTCGTAAAGTATATTTCATAATTAATTATATAACAATATTAAATCAATGTGATGCTTGGAAGGGACTACTATTGCATTGCAAATTAATATTAGGTTAGAAAATACAAATTCGGCACAATAAAGGAGACTTCCGGTATAAACCATGCCCATTTCCGGTTTTCTATCCGAATACAGATACAGATACAGATAATTTTTTGGTTGAACAGATACAGAAACAGATACAGATAGTGAGGTTGCTGTGCACCTCTACTAACTAACTCGGATGAGATAATGAATTAGCAGAAACTCTGAGATTCTGCCAAAGGCTTGTGAGTTGTGAATGCTGTGAATGCTGCGAAAAGACTTAACAGGAGGCTAAGTCATGTTGGTGATTTGGGCATATTTTAAGATAAAGCGTCTTCCGGCAGACTGTAAGATCTGTAATGCTACGGTGTCGAGAGGCGGAAAGGAAAGTACTTCCATAGGAAAGACGCACCATAGTGCTTAGTACACAGAGTTCACTGATGCTAGCGGCGTAAGACCGAAGCAGCCAACCTTATGAAGTCTTGCAAAAGTGAGAGAAAATGTCCAAAGACAACTCACGGGCAATACAAATAACAGAGGCACTTACTCACTTCATAGCGCTCAATGACCAGCCACTTTCAGTTGTTGATAATGTCAGATTTCGCCGTCTTTTAAAAGTGCTAGAGCCCATATATGAGATTCCCAGTCGCCTCTACATCACCGATGTGATGTTGCCAAAGGTGTATGATAAAGTGAAAGATCACATTGACGTCATTTGACAACATAGTTCGTTGATTTGTTTAGCCTTTCTGAAGAAACATGGGAATAGTGCCACATGGTTTGTGTACTTGAAAGAAGGATACTTTTGATAACTGAAATGTGATAATTTGCTTATTAAGCAATAGTTCCGATCACTTTTTGTGATTTATTTTTGTTGTTATTCGCTTTATCTGGTTATATTTACATTTTGTCTAACGTGATGGCATTTTGTCTTTGAAGGCTTTTTTTGTTATAACCAGGAAGCTCTGTTTAGTTTTGGCTTGGAATAGCCTGTTCAAATGAATTGCACTTCTTTCATAGAGACCAAATCTAGAAAGTATCGGTATCGGTACTCGGTATCGGCAAGTACACAAATAAAAGTATCGGTATCGTATCGGTTTGAAAAAAGTGGTATCGCTGCATCCCTACTCTTAACAAAAGCCATTGCACCACCATCATGGAAAGAGGCCGTTATATCAGTCATTCCAAAAGGGGGAAGGGAAAAATAAAGAAAATTGTGGATACCGTCCAATCTCTATTCAACCTAGATTACAAGTTGTTTACATCTATTATCTCTAAAAGAATTGACCATCTCCTGCCTGACTTAATTGATGAGGATCAGACAGGGTTTATACAAGGTCGTCAAACTCAAGACAACATCAGACGAACTTTACATATTAAGATAGATTAATAAAAAACATCTGAGTGCAGTTCTGGCCAGTTTAGACGCAGAAAAGGCCTTTGATAGGGTCTGTTGGCCATTTGTGTACCGAGTGCTAGAGAGGCTGGCCTTTAATATTCAGGTGCATAATTTGTCAGGTGCATACAGGCGCTTTATACAGACCCTACTGCTAGAATAAAAATCAATGGCCCTCTGTCAGGCAGCTTTAAACTATATAGAGGCACTAGCCAGAGTTGCTGTCTTAGCCCCACACTTTTTGCGATATCCATAGGGCCCCAAGCACAGAGTACCAGACAAAATAAAGAGTTGAGAGGAATCAAATTGGCAAATGAGGACCATGTAATAGGACTCTTTGCGGATGACATTATCATCTACCTCCAGAATCGTAACTCAACACTGCCTAAACTCCTAAACTGCCAAAACTAATACTTTCTTTTAATTACACTCCAAGTAAATACATTAGGCTTAAATATAAAGTGAAGTGGGATGCAAAATCCATAAAACACTTGGGTTTGTTGATTAGTCAGAAACTTGATCAAATATACGAAATAAACTAAAAAAATTATAAATGTTATGATACAGGAGGATATTAAAAAATGGTCCACACTGGGGCTTGACTTTACTTCTAGGATTGAGGCAGTGACAATAAACGTGCTGCCAAGGTTGTACCTTTTTTTGTCTTTACCTGTCAGAATCCCAGATTCACAGTTTTCGATGTGGGACAAACAGTTATCAAGATTTATATTGGCTGGAGCAAGACCAAGGGTAAGATTTTAAACACTCCAAATTGACAGAGACCATGGAGGTCTTGCAGTACCAAATCTAAGGGAATACTATTATGCTGCCCAGATGAGATACTTTGTCTACTGGTGCTCTCTGGAGTACCAAGATAAGTGGAAGCACATAAAACTGAACATGGTTAATCCTCAACCTTAAACCAGGAGAGTTGGGAAAGAACAAACAAACTATAAGCGAGAACATTTTATTATTGGAGAATGCATTAGACAGTTGGCTTGAAAAAGTTAAAAATATAAATTAGAAGGGGATAGTAAACTTCCAATTTGGCCCTCTCAAACCTCTCAATTTAGACCCGGAGAAACTGACATCACATTTGCAAGGTGGATAGATAAGAGGATTATGGCGATGTGTACACTCCTAGAGGGGAAAACCTTCAAATCCTTTGATAAACTCAAAAGAGAATTTGATTTAGATAATGGTGACCTGTTCAGATACTTACAGCTAAGACATTTCGATGAGACAGAGATCAAAAGAGGAATTTCTGCAGAAGGAAACAAAGTGATTAAAATATTCAGTAATGCACATAAATGTACGCCTATAAAGATTGTCTCTAAGCTGTATAGAGGTATACAAAAACAGAATGGAAGAAACTCATTGTATGTGAAATTGAAATGGGAGGTAGAGCTGAAGATTAAACTGTCCGAGAGTGATTGGCATTCTATGTGCAGAACTCAGCAAACTTCCACCAGCTCTAAAAGGTGGAGAGAGTTTGGATGGAAGAATTTAATTCACTTCTTCATCAAACAACACATCAAAAATAAACAATTAGGTGAACAGCAGCAATGCTGCCTGGAGACAATGCAGGCAGATCACACTCATGTTTTCTGGGCTTGTGTAAAATTGCAGGGGTTCTGGGACAGAGTGGTTCAGATTTCGGAATAATTTTTTTCCTACAAGATACCCAGAGATCCCCGGATATTGTACCTGGGTCTGGCCCCAGAAGGAACTATTAAAAATAAGGACCTATATCTTTTCAAAATACTGATCTTGGCATGTGAAAAGGCCATAACAAGAAACTGGCTGAAAATTGACCCTCCAAACCCAGGACAGTGGCAGGGTATTGTTGAGATTTACTTGATGGAACGACTTACAACCTCAGAATGAAAGCAGCTAAATTGGCTGTGTATATGAAAAAAGAAGGGACTAATACTCAACAGACCCAATAGACAGTGGAAAATGCTGAAACAAGAGTGGCATTGCATTGTTGTGTAGCTGACATTGTTTTTTTTTAAAGAAAAAAGCAAAATAAAAAAAAGTTAAAAAAAAAAACAGGTCAATCAATCAACACAACAAACCCTTCTCACAGAGGGGTCATAATAGGACACATAATAGGATGACATTAATGTAACTCATAACACTATAGATGGGTTTTCTAATTTTGAGGCGTACACCTGGGTTTGCCCTGCTCTGACTTCTCTGTGATAATGGACAATGTGTGTGTTATCTTCGCAAATTTAGTCTAGCCATGTTTTGGTACATAAAAGCTGCAGACCCATAATTTATTTTGAAATCGATTTGTTTTATGTTTGTCCAACGATGAAAGCTCTAGCTCTATGAAAAGGGTTTCCTTTAGAAACAAGCCTCCCCTATTCGATTCCTTATCACTCATAGAGAGCCATGGGATGGTCCCGCCAGAGGGGCAAACTAGACAGATCCACCTCAGTGGCTACCTCTATGGGCCAGCCCCAGGCCTTGAAGAAGGCACACAGGTTCTTCTCCACGGCCAAGGAAAAGGTCTTGGTGTAGAGGTTCATTTTGCCTTTGTTGTCCCCGGGGACGTTCTTCATGTTGTGGTAGGCAGCAAAAACTTTCTTAAAGGCTCCCCAGCCAAACCTCTCCTGGAGCTGAGGTGGTGACAGGAAGAGACATAGGGAGGGGAGTGGGGGTGGGAGGACCATATGTAGTGGCTAGCGAGTCCCAAATGGAGTTGCCTGGTGTTATTGTTGAGCACTGGGTTGTAGTAAACTGGATATGAAATCTAGATTTCTAATGTGTAAAGGCGCAACACTGAAACTGAGACATCAAACTCTGATGATGTCTGATGAAGTTATTTAGAGAAATGTAATCTCTAACCTGTAGGTATGTTTCCAGGGCCACCCATGTATTCCAGTCGTTAAGGTCCCTGCCTCGCTCGACGTAATCCCCTGGAAGAGGTGCCCGAGATGCAGGCTCCAAATCAGGATGCGCCTGCGTGCAACGCAGCACCTTTACAGTTACACCGTCCATCTTGAAACAATCATTGGACTCCTTATAAGCCTTGCAGTGTGTAAAGGGGACATTTATGCAGGACTTGATAGCCTGTGAATGGTTTTGTTGGATTTCCTTAAAAAACACATGACCACACTACGGAGGCATCATTAGTGAAGTTGTTTAAGCCTACAAATACATTTTTTTCAATATTTGTAAGGAATTGCTAATGCCGTTTACCTGTGCCCTGGGTACCCCAGCACCTCTTCATTCACGTACACCGACCATAGGTTGCACGTGCACTCTGTGGTGTGCGGTTCAAACTCCCAGCAATCCCTCTGCTGGTTGTGCCCCAACTCGTGGAGGAAGCCCCACATGTCCTGCGTTCTCGCCCTCTCAAAGTCGATCAGTTCATGGACCACAGAGGGCAGCATCATGATGGGATAGCCGGCGTGCATGAAACCTTGAAACATACAACACAGGCAGGGCTAAGATGAGTTCACACATCACACTGCTTCCCCCCGCACTCACAAAGATCCCTGTCGTGTTTCTGAGTCCTGACTTGGGTCGTTGCAGAGCTGCCTGTATGAACACTTGTCTGCCTCACCGTTAATGTATACACAAGGGGGCAGTATAGCCTTTCCAACCACAACTACATGTACATGAACTTGACTGAGTCTGCTCCATTGAAAAATATACTGTATATGTGATGAAACACATTAAACAAATATACTGTCGAAGCAGCATATTATTCGGGGGTGGCATAGCTGAGTGGGAAGAGCGGGTCAACCACTAACTGGAGGATTGGCAGTTCAAACCCCACCTCCACATGTCAAACACCCCCCCCCCCCCCCCCCCCCCCCAGTCGCTTTGGACAAAAGCGTTTATTAAACGCCCTTCTTCCTCTTCTTATTCTCGTGTCTGGAGGAAAACAAGACAAAAAAAATGGCACGTGCTCCCCTCTGACTCATCGGTGATTACTTGCCACAAACCCCCTCAGAGACGGACGACGAGCAGCTATCTTCTGGGAGGGCTGCAGGTCTTCAACCAGTGAAAGGGGCGAGGTACACGTTAGTGATGGGAACGAGACCGCATATGTCGAGTCCGAGTTGAGACCGAGTCTTTAGAGAGTCAAGACGGAGTCCAGACTGAGACCGTTGGTTTTTAAATGCAGCCGAGACCGAGTCAAGACCCAGTCTTTGAGGAGGCAAGACCAAGTCGAGACCGAGTCTTTAAGGAGTCGAGACTGCATGGAGACCGATCAAAAAAAGCAGATTTTCATGATTTACTTACGTTTAACATCACCCAAGTATCATATTCAACCGTTAAATTCACAAAGGGTAGAGTGGGGATTGTTTGCTATAGGAGCAGTCTAGCACACACTTGTCTACCAAACTTCTTCTCTGAACAATAGGAGCTAGGAGCTCAGCTGGAGTCATATATATATATACAAATAGGATATATATGTGTGTGTATATATATATATATATATATATATATATATATATATATATATATATATATATGATATATATGGCATGCCATTCAGGAAATTAATCTTTGAATATATTGAATGAAATCTTGAATATATGGAATGAAACCTTGAATATATGGAATGAAACTTTGAATATATGGAGTGAACCTTGAATATATTGAATGAAACTTGAATATATGGAGTGAACCTTTGAATATATTGAATGAAACTTGAATATATGGAGTGAACCTTGAATATATTGAATGAAACTTGAATATATGGAGTGAACCTTTGAATATATTGAATGAAACTCTGAATATATGGAGTGAACCTTGAATATATTGAATGAAACTTGAATATATGGATGAACCTTTGAATATATTGAATGAAACTTGAATATATGGAGTGAACCATTGAATATATTGAATGAAACTCTGAATATATGGAGTGAACCTTGAATATATTGAATGAAACTTGAATATATGGAGTGAACCTTGAATATATTGAATGAAACTTGAATATATGGAGTGAGCCATTGAATATATTGAATGAAACTCTGAATATATGGAGTGAACCTTGAATATATGGAATGAAACTTGAATATATGGAGTGAACCTTTGAATATATTGATTGAAACTTTGAATATATTGAATGAACCATTGAATATATTGAATGAAACTTGACTGACGTCAGACTTCACGGCAGTGCCTGCGGCCATCTTGTGTAACGGACGCTGCAGCTAAAACTGCGTGACCGCTCGCAATTTCGTTGCAGCAATTTTCAACAATGAGGACATGATAAACACACTGGCGAATGCGTAAATCCTCCCGATAGCCCTGCCCAATTGCCCGTTCTTCTGACGAAGAAATTCGCTCCCTTTTTAACCGTGGCAGACCAACTACAATGGGCCAGGCAGCTGCTTATTGGGCCAAACTGAGCATGCCTTCAACCTCACAGGAGTGCCCCACAACAACCCATATGTACAATCTCCGCCCGAACACAAGAATGGTTAGCTTGATATAGTTTTCAGGTGATTTAATTAAGGTAAAACACAGTGAATGGCCGTGCGTGATGGCACTGCGCTCTGACGCGGAACTTCTCTGGGACTGGAGAAGCTGCTGCGGCTACACGGATTTCGTGAACTGAAGGAGAAGCTCTTCATATATTGTTCAGATACAATACGAATCACCCACATTCATAGACCAATGCAGGCTGAATATTTATTTTAGTATAAAACGTATTTGATGATCGGCAACACATTGTCAGCTTTGGGCACCTTACTCACACAGCGGACTGCGGACGGACAGTCAAGTGCATAATGAGATTATGCCTTACGGAGATCATTACTATGGAATTAAAAAAAAATATTGCTGCTTTATTAATAACTCTAACATGTAAGATTCATAAAATATATTCAACGTTTCATTCAGTATATTCAAAGTTTCGGCAAATCTCATTATGCATTTGTCTTTCCGTCCGCAGTCCGCTGTGTGAGTAACGTGCCCAAAGCTGACAATGTGTTGCCGATCATCAAATACGTTTAATACTAAACTAAATATTCAGCCTGCATTGGTCTATGAATGTGATTCGTATTGTATCTAAACAACATATGAAGAGCTTCTCCTTCTGTTCCCCAAATCCGTGTAGCCGCAGCAGCTTCTCCAGTCCCAGAGAAGTTCCGCGTCAGAGCGAAGTGAATTCGCGAAGCGAATTTCTTTGTCAGAAGAACGGGCAGGGTATTGGGCAGGGGTGTCGGGAGGATTTTAGCACGCATTCGCCAGTGTGTTTATCATGTCCTCGTTGTTTAAACTTGCTGCAACGGGATTGCGAGCGGCCTGACTCATTGTCACTCAGTATTAGCTGCAGCGTCCACAAGTTACACAAGATGGCCGCAGGCAATGCCGTGAAGCCTAGCATCAGTCAAATTTCATTCAATATATTCAAAGTTTCATTCAATATATTCAAAGGTTCACTCAATATATTCAAGTTTCATTCAATATATTCAAGGTTCACTCCATATATTCAGAGTTTCATTCAATATATTCAAAGGTTCACTCCATATATTCAAGTTTCATTCAATATATTCAAGGTTCACTCCATATATTCAGAGTTTCATTCAATATATTCAAATGTTCACTCCATATATTCAAGTTTCATTCCATATATTCAAGGTTCACTCCATATATTCAAAGTTTCATTCAATATATTCAAGGTTCACTCCATATATTCAAAGTTTCATTCAATATATTCAAAGTTTCATTCAATATATTCAAGGTTCACTCCATATATTCAAAGTTTCATTCAATATATTCAAAGATTAATTTCCTGAACGGCATGCCATAGATATATATGTGTGTGTGTATATATATATATATATATATATATATATATATATATATATATATAGTATATGGTGTTTGGGCAAACATTGTATCAATATCTTTCAAAACCGTTGCTGCACAGCATAGCACCATGGGATGTATTTTCACACCAGGCAGTCAATAATATGTTTTTTTTAAATTATTATTTACGGTTGTAATGGTACGGTTGTACGGTTGTAATTTGTAATGGTTCGTATTTTAGAATATACCATGAAATGGGGGGGGGGGCTGGTCTCGTGGTCTCGGTCTAAAATTACGAGTCCGCCTCCTTCCAATGAAGGTCAAGACCGAGTCAAGACCGAGTGTTTTTGCTTTCGAAACCAGTCTCGAGTCCAAGACCGGACTCGAGTACTACAACACTAGTACACGTTCTCTGAGTAGCAACACGGACCTCTGCTGTAGGGCACGATAGAGACATGTGATTCGGGCATCAGAAAAGAGACTACAGGGTAGAAGAAACCCCCTGGAGAGTGTTCATGTTCACTCAGAGGGGATGGAAGGCAGACCGGCGGCGGCGAAACAAACGGCAGCGCAAGCACGGAGCGGCGGCAGAGGTACCATAGGATATTTGCACGTCGGCGACAAAGCGCTCTTTGCGGGGGAATTTGTGCGGGATCACTGCCAGGTCAGCGATCCCCTTCATGATGTCATCCCAGTGCGCCGCCACCTTGTCAGGGCGCTCCAGGTCTCGGACGGCGCTGGACGGCATGGTGCAGATGAGGTTGTCGAACTCCAGCTCCGCCCAGGGGGCGGGGCTAGTGCGCAGCACTGCCCACTCAGCGATTGTGGTCACACCTGGGAGAGACAGGACCTAGATTCAGACCCTACGGCAGTATCTGTGAGTTGTTGGATTGGTAATCAATGATCTCAGAAGAACTCACCAGACTTATAGTAAGGGGCGAGAACCGCCCTCTCCACGGTGACCTTTAAGCCCTCCACCTGTGTGTTGTTTGGGGCCACAAGGTAGAGGAGTCCTCCCCACAGATTCCACACCTGCATCATGGGAGTGGTGATTTTAAAGGTCTTGTGGACACAAGGAGCTCTCCTCAGCTCTTTCAAGTGATCAAGACTGTCCACCTGACAGCCGATCTGGACCTGGTACAACCAGAAAGACAAGGATCCACAACAGGAAACAGGAATCAGTCCAACATAAGACATGCAAATATCTAATTTTATCTAATTTTTTGCAGATGTACAGTTACCTTGTTGTTATACAAATTAGGGTCTATGCATTTGAGAACTCTAAATATGTATTCATATACATTTTAAATAAAAAATACTTTTATTATTATATATATATATATGTTTTTATTATTATTATTATTATTATTATTATTATTATTATTATTATTTATTATTATTTATCTTTTAGTTGTATGAAATATCTTGTATTGAAAAAGAAATATGAGGTTTGTCAAAGAATCTACCTTCCATCCTTTGTTGACAATCTGTGCTGGCAGAGAGATGTAGGTCTTCATACCAGGAGACAGGTACAGTCCAGTACTGATCCACTCCTCTTTACCTAACACACACACACACACACGATGAAACTTCTTTTCACTTCACTAAAAATTGAAAAACTCATCATGAGCTGAACAGAACTGTTTATTGTAAGTAATGTGACAGGACCTGCTGTGTTTGCGTTGAGTTGAAGCTGATGATACTGGACAACAGGCATGCTCGGATTGTCCTTGATCACGTAAGGGAGGAGCAAGTCAGGGTCCAAACACTTGTACAGCTCTGTCCCGATGGTAAGGAGTAGACGGTCCTTTGCACTGCTCACCAGACAGTCCAGAGACACCTACAGTCAATGTGAGATTCAAAGTCGAGATTCAAAGTCGTTGATTTGTCACGTGTGCAAGCATTGCATGGAACTGCTGGCGGGGCAGACTCCTCATATTAACATAGGGGGCAGTATTTATCTTATTGCTTAAGGATTGGTGGAAGAGTATGACATAATGTAATGATAATGAATAATGTAAAATATAAATAGAGGCTTGTGTGGGAAAATTTTACATTTTTTACACACCACCATAAACTGCAGTGAGATTTATACCTTTAAGTCACAAAACAAGATGCAGATTAAGACCCCGGCATAGTTCAGTGTGTTAAACTAGCTGAGGAGTGGACGAAAGACAGACAGATATCAGCTTATCGTCTATATCACAGATGGTCAGATGGCCAATGCACACAAAATAAGTTTGGCAGGGGGGGGGGGCTAAATATGTACATGGGGTCTCAAGGGGCAATGCCTAACAAAAGGCACATGTGACTTTACCTGTGGGACGCAGCCCTTCTTCACCACGTCAGTGAGGTCGGCCACCACCTGTCTGTACGCCGCCGACCCGTCGGCCTCCATCAGCAGGTAGACGGCACAGTCCCGCTGCAGCCGCGGGAGGAACCCCTCCTCCGTGGCGGTGAGCGGCTCCCCGCGGAGCACATGCTTGCTGAAACGGGACACCATGCGCTGGAAGTGGTAGTGGTCTTTGAAGGCCGTGTCGGGGTTGGGGGCCAGGTACGAATCCTGAGGGACGGTGGCGCCCATCAAGTTCAGGCCCATCTTGCTCAGAATGCGGTTCCCTGGAGTGGCGGAAAAAGGTGCTCAGTGGTTATCAAAAGGAAAAACAACTAAATTAATTAACATTTGAGCTTTCTCCGTTTTTGTTTTTTTAAAGAAAAGCATACAGGGATGCAGGGATTTCAGCTATCTAATAGTATTAAAACAATAAAGCTACAGCAGCATTCCTGACGTGAGCCTCACATAGGGGAGATGATATATTTAGCTTCTTGACAGAGGCTTAGGGCCATGAATGCGTTCCAACAGGTTGACCTTGACAGAACACAAGAATGACACCCCTCCCCATGTGTAAATATTTCCTGTTACATGGTATGACCTTTACAATGAATGACAGTCCTGCAAACACTGAGTAGTATCGTTGTTGTACCTGCAAAGTCAGTCAGTAGGTTGAGCTCGGGGTAACAAGAGCACCAGTACCAGGCATGTCCTCCTATGAGTAGACCACCTCCCTCCATCACATAGTCCTGCATCTCCTGTGCCCTCTCATCAGAGTATGCCGTGGTCACAAACACACTGAGGTCAGGAGTAAAGTCTGTATATCGACAGCTCAGCCCTGACGGGCCGTATATGGAGGGGAGGTCGGTCATTGACGGGTGGACTCCGACCACGCCTCCTCTGCCCTGGTCCAACCATCGGAGGGCGTTGTGCCACAATGGAACAAACTCCTGTGGAGCACAACAGCTTGCAGGTTAAGACTGTGTTCTCTGTTGAAGAGAACACACACTACAACAACAAATAAATAGGGTTGCACCATACTAAGGCACTGGAATGACACAACAATCACAGCAACATCACCAGCTTAAGATACAACAATCAACATCATAAGTCATAAACAAGGCCATAAGTCACAACAACAGCATAAGTCACAACATATCAACAGCTCTTATTAAAGAGTCTGATTACTGTGGGAACAAAGGACCTCCTAAATCTCTCAGTGGAACATCTGGGTAGGAGGAGACTTTGGCTCCTACCACTCTTATTGAAGATGTTGTACAAGGGGTGGTCACCCCTTGACAACACACTCCTCATCTTCCTCATTACCCTCTTATCTAATATTTCCTCCACAGAATTTGGGCATGAACCAATGATGAAGCCTGCTTTCCTTATCATCTTGTTAAACCTCTTCCTGTCCTCAACTGTTATGCTACCACCCCAACACACAACAGCATATATATTTTCCAGTATGCATTGCCATGATAAAATATGTTTAAAAAAGGTGTTATGTTTAGTAGTAGTAACGAAGAGGCTTGTAGTAGTCTTTCAATATGCTTTACTGGATCTCGTACATCATCATACAGCAGCACATGTAATCCAACTCACTTCTTCCCTTACGCTAGTAATACATTAGTGAATCAGAATAGCCTGCCACCTAGCGGCAGAGAATACAACAAAAGGCCTACCAATATCAAATGCCCTCAGTTTCCTAAGAAAAAACAGTCTAGACTGTTTCGGTCTTCTTGAATGCTGTTCTCTAAGTGAACACCAAGGTATTTATATGAAGGAACTACCTCTACTGGCTGACCTCTAATAAGAACAGGGGCTACCTCAATTTTTTTCCTTTTAAAATCAAATATCGCCTCCTCAGTTTTGTCTATATTTAGAATGAGATGGGCATCATCACACCAACTGACAATATCCACCTCATTCTAATACGCTGCATGGTCTTTGTTGGTAATGTAGCCTACTAATGCAAAGTCATCATAAAACTTCTGTAAGTGACAAGAGGCACTACTATCTGCAGTCAGGTGTATAAAGTGTAAATAAAAAGGTAGGTGATCATATACACTCTTATTATATTATATTATATATTATTTTAACAACTTTCAAATTTCAAACTAACCTGTTGGTAAAGCAATGCTTCATGGGTGACACATATGACTCGACCTCTGCCATAGTAGGCCCCAGCTAGGAAGGGAAATATCGGAAAGGCAAGAAGACCGTGGGCCTGAATCTCAGAGCACTCATTCTTCAGATGTAACTCCGACACACCCTCCAGCAGAAACACCAAGTCATCCGCAAAATCAACCCTGTAGTTAAGAGATGGTAGAGGGTTAATGACCAAGGCACTGCATTTTTATATAAGACATATATGAAGTCTTCCACCCAAATGTTCCCCTTTGTAATTTTTAGTTCTGTTGTGTGATTTTCTTTTTCAGGAGGTGCTACTCACGGCTCTGGATTCCAATAGCACGGAATTGGTGGGAAAACCGGAAGACAACCGGCTTCGAAATAGTGCGAAGAGAAGTAGATTCCCGCCACACTTGTGACCTTGTTCCCTGGGAAGGCCTGTAGAGCATTCTCCTTGGGGTGGTCTCCAGCCCAGGACCAGGCCTGCCCAGCGATCAACAGCCCTCCTCCAGCTTTCAGAAACTCCACCAGGGACTTCACATCTGGAGCCATGCTGTAAGCGTCCACCACATACACACTCAGCCCCAGGTCTTGGCGGAAGCCTTCAACCACTTGGCTGTGGAAAACGGTTTCACCAAGGTTATCCGCCACTGGCTTGCAGCTCTGGTGAACCCCAACCACGGGGTTTTCAGATCCATCGCCACTTAGCCAGGTGAGGGCATTCTCCACCAGAGCGGGCAAGGTGGTCAGGTAGTGCTCGTGACCGATGACAACCATGCGTCCACGTCCAAAGAGAGAGGCGGCCATCAGCACCTGGCCTTGGGCAGTCATGGCCAGAGGGAAGGTGTGGGCTCCTATCAGGTACAATGAGCCAGGGACGGCCGTGCCCCTCAAGTCCAACTCCTGCAGGCCATGCATGAGACTGGTGTAGTGCTTCTGGTTTTCAGAACCAATTTGTGGGCTGGACATGGCTTCAGTTGAGTGAGGCTGTGAATATGACTAAAAGGGCACATGGGACAACTTTCAGTTATGACATAATGCTCTTGATGTGAGGCAAATATTTTCCTCTGTAATAAAGTGTTGTGAGTAGCTTTGGCCAGATTCTGATGTTGCTGAAAATGTTGTCACTTTTACGGTATTGGGGAATTTGGAAAGAATACCATCGTTTACCATTAAATGACTTGTTGATAACTGATCTTTGGATGGTCAAATCTGCGGTGACATATCTGTGGCCTGAATGTGAGTATGGATTGATTGATTGATTGATTGATTGACATTCAGTGGAGCTGTCCTTTATGAAGACTATTTCCAACTGTAGGGTGTTCCATCCATCCATCCATTATCGAAACCGCTTATCCTCTACGAGGGTCGCGGGGGGGCTGGAGCCAATCCCAGCTGCAATGGGCGAGAGGCGGGGTACACCCTGGACAGGTTGCCAGCCTATCACAGGGCTAACATATATAGACGAACAACCATTCACATACACAGGTTCACACACCTATGGTCAATTTAGAGACACCAATTAACCTAATCCCCAACCTGCATGTTTTTGGTCTGTGGGAGGCAGCCGGAGTACCCGGAGAGAACCCACGCAAGCACGGGGAGAACATGCAAACTCTTGCTGTGAGGCGACAGTGCTAACCACTGCACCACCGTGCCGCCCCACTGTAGGGTGTTCATAATATTAAAATCTAAAGAAAACCAGACAGTATGAGCAATATTTTGACTGGGTCAAAAAGTTTTGAGGTCACTTCAAAAGAGTTTCCCCTCACTTCAGGCGTGATTGTCATGAACACAGAGATCATCAGATAACCTTGCAGTAGTCGTTTCAATGTATTTATTTTTCTAGTTTAAACCAGACTACATTTTCACAACGTTCGGATGCAGGCAATACGAAGTTACTAAATTGTGCCTGCGAAGTACCTGTACCTGTGAAGTGTGTGTTGGGGAAGGCTATAGTCTATGCAAAGTTGATTGAGCTGTGCATCATCGTCTATTGCAAGGACAATCCATTGAGATGATGTCATGATTCAGATCTCTGATCTTTGATGTAGGCAGTGCAACTTCAGCCCAATGCACTTGCATGACAGAACCCCAGAATTTCCGAATTATATTTCTTAAAGGAGATGTAAAAATGACTATGGCTTAACATTGCATTACAGTTGTGAAGTAGAGACTGGATAGTAAAAGAAAGAAAATTACCTTCAGGTGGTGGTGGATTTGGCAAGGTTGTCGTGGATAGTAGCCCTACACTGCCCTGCTTCAACAGATTGAACAGCAGTCTCACGTAGCAATGGTCTTGGAGAACAGAGGTGGTGGTAGTTGGGTGGTGGGGGCCGGGGAGGAGCTTAACGTCTGACAGTATGAACTGCATCTTTGCGTTTTTGCCTTTAAATGGACTTGTAAGAAGAAATGCTAGCGTGACACTTTCTGATGATCTCTTAACCTGCTGGTAAACCTGTGGAAAAACAGCAAAAGCACCAAAATAGATGTGCAAATGTGTTTATTTTACTATACTATCTCGCCTGCCCTTTACATACGTTTTGGGAAATGATGTGAGTTATAAACAGTATGTAATTTTTGCAGGACATTATTAAATGCTATGGGGATAATCTAAATTCAATTGAGGCTATTTGTTGTGCAATATCAACAGTTAAAAAAAAAGATATGCAGTCCCCCAAAGCTATAATTGGGTTAAACTTTACTAAGAGGATTTATTTTGTTGTTCCACTGAGTGTCAATAATAAATAGAAAGCACATTTCCTGAAGAAAACGCGAAGCTGACCGTAACCGGATGTGTTTTTTTCTCCAAACTGCCACTATTCTCTATGAGGAAAGCAGGGCCAGCTTCAAATACCTCTATCCCTATCTCTATGTCACAGCTTAGATATCTACACCGTCCGAATCCAGCGAAATAGACGAACAGTTAGATATATATAATGTCCGTGTAGCTTACAAATTGTAGGAGTATCGACTGTGAAAAATATTGTGCATATTGTGCCCGCTCTGCGCTGACACAAGAGTGCCGAGTCCGGCGGCCTGGCTGTTTCCTCTTTGCCGAAACCGCAGCATTGCTGGTTTAATATACACCCTCTGGTGCAACCTAGACACATCATCAGTGATGTAACCTGAGGTCATAGGGTGTTTCGGGTCTCTCAACATCAGACACCCTCGCCCAGGCGACCCAGCTGGGGGTGATCAGACCCCGGCTTGTGTCTAGGTAGCTTGTGTGGCCCACAGATCACCCCTCATGATCCACAGCCATCTAAGCCATCTACAAAAACACCACTGATGCTGCTGAGAAGGCATCAAGATGGCTGTGGATCATGAGGGGTGATCCGTGGACCACACAAGCTAACTAGATACAAGCCGGGGTCTGATCACCCCCAGCTTGGTCGCCTGGGCGAGGGTGTCTGATGTTGAGAAACCCGAAACACCCTATGACCTCAGGTGACATCACTGATGATGTGTCTAGGTTGCACCAGAGGGTGTATATTAAACCAATGTGAAGTATATTGGGCAACATCCAAACACAAGAGGGGCGGGGGGAGCAACGTGTGCTAACTCTGCGCTGACACAAGAGTGCAGAGTTTGGCGGCCTAGCTGTTTCCTCTTTGCCGAAACCGCAGCATTGCTGGTTTAATATACACCCTATGGCCTGCCCTCTAAGGGCCCACCAGCAGACAGATTTGATGAAGTGATTGTGAGGGACCGACTTGGTCACGCCACGTATTGGTGGCAGGGCCCTGGGGGTGGATGAGTTTGCCCAACCAGTCCACATGTGCTTTGTGGACTTGGAGAAGGCATTCAACCGTGTCCCTCGGGGAGTCCTGTGGGGGGTTCTCCGGGAGTATGGGGTATCGGACCCCCTAATACAGGCTGTCCGTTCCCTGTATGACCGGTGTCAGAGCTTGGTCCACATTGCCGGTAATAAGTCGGACTTGTTTCCAGTGAGGGTTGGACTCCGCCAGGGCTGTCCTTTGTCACCGATCCTGTTCATAATTTTTATGGACAGGATTTCTAGGCACAGGGCGTTGAGGGGGTCCGGTTTGGTGACCTCAGGATTGGGTCTCTGCTTTTTGCGGATGATTTGGTCCTGTTGGCTTCATCAGACCCTGACCTCCAACTCTCGCTGGACCGGTTTGCAGCCGAGTGCGAAGTGGCCGGGATGAGAACCAGCACCTCCAAATCCGAGTACATGGTCCTCAACCGGAAAAAAGGGTGGAGTGCACTCTCCGGGTCGGGGATGAGATCCTGCCCCAAGTGGAGGAGTTCAAGTACCTCGGGGTCTTGTTCACGAGTGAGGGGAGGATGGAGCGGGAGATCGACAGGCAGATCGGCGCGGCGTCTGCAGTAATGCGGACTCTGCGCGGATCCGTCGTGATGAAGAGGGAGCTGAGCCGAAAGGCAAAGCTCTCGATTTACCAGTCGATCTACGTTTCTGCCCTCACCTATGGTCATGAACTTTGGGTAATGACCGAAAGAACAAGACCGCGGGTACAAGGGGCCGAAATGAGCTTCCTCCGCAGGGTGGCTGGGCTCTCCCTTAGAGATAGGGTGAGAAGCTCGGCCATCCGGGAAGAGCTCGGAGTAGATCCGCTGCTCCTCCGCGTTGAGAGGAGCCAGATGAGGTGGCTCGGGCATCTAGTTAGGATGCCTCCTTGACACCGGACGAGATCCCGGGGAAGACCCAGGACACGCTGGAAAGACTATGTCTCTCGGCTGGCCTGGGAACGCCTCGGGATCCCCCAGGAAGAGCTGGACGAAGTAGCTGGGGAAAGGGAAGTCTGGGCTTCCCTGCTTAGGCTGCTGCCCCTGCGACCCGACCCCGGATAAGCGGAAGAGGATGGATGGAGTTTTTTTCAACATAAAATGTTCAGCCTTACATTCACTAAATGAAATGCAGTTTTTTTTTTATTCACAGAATGGAATGAAATTAGCTGACCAGGTAAGTACTGGTATATAAATTAATAAAGATAAAATAAAAAATGTGTTATATGTTCTTTAATGTGTTCTTTCCCCTTTAATGGGTTCAATTTTCCTTATACTTCCCTGTTTCCGTTGTCTGTTTCAGTTCATTTATTGTCTTTCAGGGTCCATCAAGGAGAAAACAGGTCTTTAAGTTCCTTTGTCAGTTTGATTTTGTTATTTTCTTTTTAGCAAAACGTAGAAAAATAAAAAATAAAAAACTAAACCAAAAAAATACTGAGATCTCAGAAAAAAAAGTGCAACTAAAATGCATCACTCCTCAGGACTGAGCCTTGACCTACCACACTGATGTCCACATGGTCCCGATGAACCAAGAGCCTCCCTGCAGCATGGCGGGTGATACGGGTTGCAGTTGAACCAAGAACTCGTCCCAAAAAAAAAAAAACAGCCAGAATAGTTCAGAAAAGTACGGAGAACACTCTCGCTCCCGTGATCGGCTTCACTTCCACCAGGTGAGTATCTCTTCACGCTTCCTAACAACATATTACGACTTCCACAAAATATCATCCCATTTGGTCGCCGAACGTTTTTATTTTCCTTTCCTCGTCCCTCACCTTCTCACACACACCGAGAGCTGCAGGTGATGCATTAAGGTAAGCTCAGAAATTCCACTACCAGAAGAGAAACAACTACGATACAGGAGAACTACGGTGCATTCAAAGGGTTTCTGGAAATTACAATACTATTAACCTAACCAGAGTTACAGTAGTTTCACTGAATGGGGGACAGATGTGTTTTTATTTTAATTTTTATAGAAAGGCTTCCATAGATGTGGACAGAAAGTTCTGAACTGTTTGCTTATCTTACAGCCTGGTCCTTGGGCCTAATGTTTTTGTTACCAAAGGATGCCAGAATAGGTTTTAGGAAATTAATGTAATGAGGCCGCTCATACAAAAGTGCCATCTGACACGCCAATATATATCTTATAAAATTTAGGCTTCACTATTGCGTTTTCAGGCTTTGCCTGAAAACACAATTATTAGCTAATATATGAACTCCCTTCTTAATTGTACTATTGTTGTTAAATAAACCCTCTTCCCAAGGGAAGGAAAGTTTTATATGGATGGACAGAAACATTTGGTAAACTTGTAGAATATTGTTGATTCTGTTTCACATAATAAGGCACACAGTAAAATGTAATAATTGATAGAAAAACAAAGGAAGAAAAAAGACAAAACAGACACATTGCAAGACACATACATTAAAACACATGCAGTCTTTATTTTCCTTCTGAGGAATTATTACTAAATCCCCATACCCATGTGTGCCACACAAGTCATTAGCAAGTAAAACAGGGGTGTGAGCACCATCATACCACATGTTCAACAAATTACTATTTCCTTTACACCCAGTACATGATGCATATTCATTGGTTCTTGGGAACAGTTTAAAAAATAAGAATTTGGGATAACATTTCTAATAAGGTCCTCTTGCCCATGAAATAGAGCAGAATTATCCTTCTTTGGACAGACCTGAGATTAAGTTTGTTATTAAGACATACAGCTACACAACAGCTATACAAGTGTAGTAGTATGACATGCCACTATTTCAGAAGGCAGGTGAGCCTGCTGCCTTGCACCCTATCAGGCTCGTTGGCCAATCGGTGCACAAGGCGAAGGGATAAAAGGAGGCGGTGCCCCTCTCTCGTACTCTCACTTCCTGGCTCGAAGGCCCGCCCACTACCTGGTCGTGCACTTCCTTCTCCGCTCCCGTCGCAGTGAACCCTTTGGGTTGAGGTGGTTGCTGTCCTGCTTTATTTAGCATCGATGATTAAAGAGCACAGGTATGTTCATCGTAGGTACTCCTCTAGCTATAGTCCGTTAGCCCAGGCGCTAAATAGCTCTTCTGTCCGTTTTTTAGCGGACCCTGAACGCATCACCCGAAAACTAGCAGAGGCTCCGCTTGCCATAGCTCCGAGCGGACCCTCCTCGCTCCCCTCGAGTGTACGGGTGCTGATCGGGACCAGCTAAACTCTCCGGACACTTAAGCTAAGTGCAGGAACACTGCTGCTTCGCCGGCCTCTTTGTGTGTGGTGGCTGTTTCATCGGCGACTCTCCGCGGTTTGGCCGCTTGCACGGACTATTTCCGGCTGCGCTTGATACTCCTGCTTCCCTGTGCTCCCGCATGCCACTCTGCTGCTACCGCTGTTTCGTTGACTGTCTCCCGCAAGTAACTGTTGGGCTCCTGGGTTGCTGGGGACCGGTTTTTCCCTCTCAATAACCTACAGTACTGACAATAGCCCGGTCGGATCGGCCGTGTGTGCTGGGTGTGAGTGTGGATGTGTGGACTGGGACAGCTTGAACGCTATACCTGGTAGCTGGCTGTGTGTGTGTGCGTGTGTGTGTGTGTGTGTGGGGGGTTTAGCGGGTCAGGCCATCTTATTTGTTTTCTTTTTTTTGTCTTTTCCTTTTGAATTTCTCCATTAATCCTAATTGTCATTAAATAATTAAACTGATTTGTTGATTTAGTATCTCAGGCCAGAGACTCTTTTTCTATGTTTCCATTTTGGTTTTCTTTGTTTATTTGACGTAATTTTGTATAGATTGAATCCATTTGATTCTTTTTGCCATTTAATTTTGTGGATTTCTAGTCTTAAGTTGTGTAGTAATATTTCTTTTTTTGGTTTAACTGTTGCATGCATTTTAGCTATTGGTGTTGTTGTGTATTTCGAGTGTTTTTTTTTGCAATCGACTAATCGTGCCCTTTCCCCCCTCTAGTTGCTGAGAGCCAGCGGTGGTGGTGGTGGTGTCCCGGGTGTCGGCTCCCCTTTGTGTGCTGTGGTCCTGGTTGCAGGTGTACTTTGCCGTTGCACTTCACCATTTCCCCGTGTGTGTGCCACGTACGAGTGGGGTATTTATTTATTTTGGATTCCCTTCCCCCTGGTTACCCCACACCTCCGTCTGGCCTCAGTGGTTATAGAGGGGCTAGCAATCTAGTCTTTTGAAATGCTATATAGCAATCGATATGTCCATAAAATAAATAATTGTTTGTCAACTTGTGAACCACGTCTCCTGCCCTTCCTAAGTGTAACGCACCTGTGTGTCTTGTGATCTATCTTTAGAATTCCCTGGGTGAAACTCCCAGGGTGGCGTTGTCGGTCTTCGTTCTAAGGTTAACAAATTCAGATCCTTTGGAGAATCCAAGTAACCCTCGTATCGCCACAACTTGGCGTTGTCGGCAGGATTCACTCAGTGAAGGTAGAGACGTGTGTTTGTAGGTTTTTTTTCTTCCCTTATATATATTTTTTTTTTGATTGGCCAAATATCTGCACGTGGTGAGTGTATTGAGTTTTGTGGCGAAGCAGCAGTGGGTTTTCCTGTGTCTAGCAGTAACATTAGTGTCCGTAGTTTATTGGTAACCGTGAGGTAATGGAGGGTGAGCTGCAAGAATTGAGGGACTTAGTGGCACAGTTGCGGGCGGAGAATGACGGGTTGCGACAGGAGCAGGCTGCGGCCGTGCCTGGTCCTAGTGCCGCATCTCCCATTCCCGCCAACCCTCTCCCTGCCCCGTCCACTACTAGCGCACCTGTAACAGAGAGGCTGATCTTGGTACCCCGAGATAGGAAGTGTCCAGTGTTTAGGGGTAGATCAGGCTTAGGGCTAGAAGATTGGATTGAAGAAGTTCAGGCATGCATGAGGGCTCGCCACCTGTCCACCTCCGATCAGGCGTTCTTCCTCTCTGACCATTTAGAGGGAGAGGCGCGCAAAGAGATAAGGTATCGTTCTAGCGCGGAAAGAAGTGATCCAGCTAAAATTATTGCTGTCCTGCGAGAGCTGTATGGTTCTTCGGATTCCTATGTTGCCTTACAGGAAGCGTTTTTTTCGAGACGACAACAAGAAGGGGAGTCACTCCAAGAGTTCTCCCTTGCGCTGATGAGTTTGATGGCCTCGGTGAAACAATGTGCTCCGAGTGAGATGTCAAATGCCGATTTTCTGTTGCGTGATCAGTTTGTCGAAAACGTTATCGATGGTTCCCTCCGCCGAGAATTAAAACAACTTGTACGCAGGCAGCCTGCCTCCTCCCTGCTTGAAGTAAGGGCAGATGCTATCAGGTGGGAGCGGGAGGGGTTGCCAGGAGGTGTGCGGGGCCGAAGCCACTCAGTTCCTTCGGTGATGGGCTTACAGTATGGGGTGCGGAGTAGCCCTCCGGTGGCTAGTCCAACCCAGGCCTCTGAGCTGTGTGAAGTGAGAGAGATGTTGAAGCTCCAACAGGAACAGCTGAGCAGACTCACGGAAACCATTGCTCAGCTGCAGCTTAGTCAGCAGCGTAATTATCCTCCTTACCGTGGTCCTATTATCTGCAGGCGGTGTCAGCAACCTGGCCATTTTGCGAGGGAGTGTGAAGGGGTGCGTGGCCCTCCCCGTCCTCGAACCTCAGCTTCTGCTCTCCCTCGGCTGGGCACGCAACGCGAGCCAGATCAGCATCCGGGAAACTAGTACCTGCCGAACTGCAGAGCCAAAGTTCGGAGGGGGCAACCGCTGGCTCACCAGTCAGTTTAGGGGGCGGTGACGATGCAGAGTTAGTTGCTGCTTGTCCACATGTGGATGTAGTCATGGGGGGAGTAGCCGTTTCTTGCTTAGTGGACACTGGGTCAATGGTGTCCACTGTCACGGAGAGCTTTTTCCATCAGCACTTTGAGGCTTGGGGCCAAGAGAAGCTTCGCTCCTGCCATTGGCTGCAGCTTCGAGCAGCCAATGGTTTGCCGATCCCCTACCTCGGCTATTTAGAGCTTGAAGTCGAGCTCTGTGACCGGTCGTTGCCCAGATGTGGGGTACTGGTGGTCAGGGACCCTCCGGTGGACGCATCTCCTCACGCCCCTGGAATTTTGGGGATGAACATCTTGCGAAGATGTTACAGTACGCTGTTTGGGCAACATGGTCTCGCCCTGTTTAATCTGTCCCCAGTCACTGAAGCACCAAAATCTGTGGTGCAGGCGTTGCAGAAATGCCATCAGGCCACCTTGGACCCTCCTTTGGAAGTCAGTGGTAAGGTCAAGGTGTGCGGCAAGAAGGCTTACCGCATCCCTGGCGGCACCATGAAAATCGTTGCAGCCACATGTTCCACGCAGTACTCTGGTACCACTGTACTTTTCGAACCTTTGGGACGGGGCCTTCCTGCTGGACTACTAGCCTCTCCAGCATTGGTTCAAGTTGAGAGGGGTACTGCTTACATCCCCATTGTGAATGTGGGTTCTTCTGATGTGCTGCTCTACTCACGAACAGTGGTAGGTGCATTGAGTGAGGTCCGGGTGGTGAGTTTGCCTTCTGGGATTAAGGAGGTACCATCCCAGGTGGCTACCATGGCCTCCCAGGTGGTGCCCCCTACGCTGTCGGAACAGGTCGACAGGGTTGATCTGTCTGCCTTGCCACGTGACGAGCAGAAGGAAGCACAACTTCTTCTTCTGAAATACGCTTCTGTCTTTTCTTCGCATGACGGTGATTTGGGTTGCACTAACTTGATTGCTCATGAAATTCCTCTTCTGGATGACACTCCTATACGGCAGCGGTATAGGCGGATTCCATCATCGGAATATGAGGTGGTCAAAGAGCATATCAACCAGCTTCTTAGTGCCCAGGTCATCAGGGAAAGCAGCAGTCCTTTTGCATCACCTATCGTGCTGGTTAAAAAAAAAGATGGGAGTCTGCGCTTGTGCGTGGACTACCGGCTACTGAACAGCAAGACCAGGAAGGACGCATTCCCCCTTCCTCGTATTGAAGAGTCATTGGATGCGCTGACAGGAGCCCGCTGGTTCTCCACCATGGATTTAGCCAGCGGGTACAATCAGGTTCCAGTGGCAGATACCGATCGACCCAAGACAGCTTTTTGCACTCCCTTCGGCCTTTTCGAGTGGAACCGCATGCCCTTTGGGCTATGCAATGCACCTAGCACCTTCCAGCGGCTTATGCAAAGGATCTTTGGAGACCAGCAATGTCAGTCCTTGCTTTTGTATCTGGACGACATTGTGGTTTTCTCTTCCACTTTCCAACAACACTTGGAGAGGCTTGAGGTGGTGCTGCAGCGACTACAACAAGAGGGCCTGAAGGCCAAGCTGTCGAAGTGTGTATTCTTCCAGCAAGAGGTGAGGTACTTGGGCCATATTATTTCTGCCAATGGTGTTTCCACTGACCCAAGCAAGGTGGCAGTGGTAGCCAACTGGCAGCCCCCCACTACCATCTTGGAGCTACGGTCCTTTCTTGGATTCGCTAGCTATTACCGCCGCTTCGTGGAGGGTTTCGCCAAATTGGCTGCTCCCCTACATCGCCTTGTGGCTGAGCTAGGGGGATCAAAGTCCAAGCGTTCTGAGCATCGGGTTTCAGAAAAATGGACGGTAGAACATCAGCAGGGCTTTGAGGCCTTAAAGTCCAAGCTCACTACCGCTCCTGTGCTGGCCTATGCCGACTTCTCCCTTCCCTTTATTCTGGAGGTGGACGCCAGCCATGGGGGCTTGGGCGCGGTACTCTCCCAAGAGCAGGAAGGAAAAATTAGGCCCATAGCATTCGCGAGCCGAGGCTTGAGACCAACCGAGCGCAACCCAGTCAACTACAGCTCCATGAAGCTAGAGTTTCTGGGGCTAAAATGGGCCATGACGGAGAAATTCCGTGAATATTTGCTGGGCCACAAATGCACTGTCTTCACCGACAACAATCCCCTCAGCCATTTGTCCTCAGCTAAACTCGGTGCCCTGGAGCAACGTTGGGCAGCCCAACTCGCAGCCTTTGATTTTGAGATTCGGTACCGCCCCGGCAAGAGTAACGCAAATGCGGATGCTCTGTCCCGCCTTCACCCACCTGGCGTGGTAGATCTTGAGATGATAGTCCCCGGTACATCCCTACCACCACCCTTGCAACAAGCCCTACAAGCTCGAGGTCCCGATGCCTGTCAGGCTGCCGTCATAGCTCTGCCTCACCATCTACCTGCTGATCTTGGTGCACTTCAGCAGGCTGACCCAGTGATCTCTGAGGTTTTAGCATTTTGGCGGCAGAAGCAATACCCTAACCGTGAGGAACGCAAGCAGTTATCCCAGCTAGCTCTGGTGCTCCTGAAACAGTGGGATCGACTGATTGAACGGGCTGGAGTGGCATACAGACAAGTCTTGCGCTCCGACGGTGGGGAAGCAATTCTACAAGTACTGTTGCCTGCTGCTCTGAAAGAGAAAGTCCTCACGGAGGTACACCAAAACCATGGTCACCAAGGAGTGGATAGGACTTTGGAATTGCTTAGGCAGCGGTGTTATTGGCCGAGGATGTCCTCCGAAGCGAGACACTGGTGTCAAACCTGTGAGCGGTGCCAAATGGCCAAGGATTCTGGGCCCCCGGCACGTAGTTTCCTTGGACATTTGCTAGCTTCGGAGCCGAATGAAATTTTGGCTATGGACTACACCCTGCTTGAACCAACCCATAATGGGCTTGAGAATGTCCTTGTGTTGACAGACGTTTTCAGCAAATACACCCTTGCTGTTCCCACTCGTGACCAACGAGCCTCTACTGTGGCTCAGGTGCTAGTCACTGAGTGGTTTTCAAAGTTTGGTGTCCCAGCACGGATCCATTCCGACCAGGGTCGAAACTTTGAAAGTACACTTATTCAGCAACTATGTGGACTTTATGGGATTGAAAAATCCCGAACCACTCCATACCATCCTGCCGGTAATGGTCAGTGCGAACGATTCAACCGCACCCTCCATGATTTGCTGCGCACTCTGCCAGCATCTCGAAAGCGCGACTGGTACTCTTGTCTACCACAGGTACTGTTTGCTTATAACACCACTCCCCACCAATCCACTGGTGAGTCCCCATTCTTTCTCATGTTTGGTCGGGAGGCAAGGCTCCCAGTTGATTTCTTGCTGGGAAGAGTGCAGGATCCTGTTGGTGGCACGGTGAACGACTGGGTTCATGAGCACCAGACCCGGTTGCACCTGGCTTTCGAAGGTGCGCAAGACCGGCTGAGGATTGCAGCCCAGAAAAGGAAGAGAACACACGACCAGACGGTTCGGACCGAGCCCCTGGTCGAGGGCCAATTGGTGCTGTTAAGGAATTTTGGTGGGAGAGGGCGGCACAAGATTCAGGATAAGTGGAAATCAGTGGTGCATCGGGTGGTTAAGGCTCCCCCGGGAGGAGGTCCTGTGTACACAGTTGCACCAGTTGATGACCTTGCTAAGGTCAAACGAGTGCATCGTACCCTGCTGAAAGCTGTTGCCGGGATTGCTTCTCCAGGTAACACTTCCGCTTCTCTTTCCAGTCCGCCCGATCGGACAGTAATGCACAGTGAGTCATCGGACTATGATTGGTTGGCCTTGGTAAGGGAAACCTCTCCCCTTCCAGCTGATCAGGCCACTGGGGAAGTCCGACCGGTACCTGTCTCGGCACCACCCACTGCTGTGTCATTACCTTTGCCCGCTCTTCATTCCGCACCTTTGGCTGTCGCATCTACAGAAAGCGACACCACTGCTGTCCAACAGACAGCACAACCAATGTTGGCACTTCCTGCCAACATGGTGATACCCCTAACCTCTACTCATTCCCCTCCTTTAGCAGCTGCTCCCTCGGGGAGCAACGATACTGCTATGCGACGGACAGCCCGAGCAACAGCTGGCCTCCATTCAAATCCCCATCACCTTCCCAGGCCTGCCAATGACTTGGCTCAGGCAAGGCCCTCACCCTCACAGACAAATGCTGTGTCTGCTTTCTTTAGGCCTTGGCATTAGACTTTAGATCTTTAGAGCACATCCTCGGGTCGACGATGAAAAACGGGGGGGTGGATTGTAGTAGTATGACATGCCACTATTTCAGAAGGCAGGTGAGCCTGCTGCCTTGCACCCTATCAGGCTCGTTGGCCAATCGGTGCACGAGGCGAAGGGATAAAAGGAGGCGGTGCCCCTCTCTCGTACTCTCACTTCCTGGCTCGAAGGCCCGCCCACTACCTGGTCGTGCACTTCCTTCTCCGCTCCCGTCGCAGTGAACCCTTTGGGTTGAGGTGGTTGCTGTCCTGCTTTATTTAGCATCGATGATTAAAGAGCACAGGTATGTTCATCGTAGGTACTCCTCTAGCTATAGTCCGTTAGCCCAGGCGCTAAATAGCTCTTCTGTCCGTTTTTTAGCGGACCCTGAACGCATCACCCGAAAACTAGCAGAGGCTCCGCTTGCCATAGCTCCGAGCGGACCCTCCTCGCTCCCCTCGAGTGTACGGGTGCTGATCGGGACCAGCTAAACTCTCCGGACACTTAAGCTAAGTGCAGGAACACTGCTGCTTCGCCGGCCTCTTTGTGTGTGGTGGCTGTTTCATCGGCGACTCTCCGCGGTTTGGCCGCTTGCACGGACTATTTCCGGCTGCGCTTGATACTCCTGCTTCCCTGTGCTGCCGCATGCCACTCTGCTGCTACCGCTGTTTCGTTGACTGTCTCCCGCAAGTAACTGTTGGGCTCCTGGGTTGCCGGGGACCGGTTTTTCCCTCTCAATAACCTACAGTACTGACAATAGCCCGGTCGGATCGGCCGTGTGTGCTGGGTGTGAGTGTGGATGTGTGGACTGGGACAGCTTGAACGCTATACCTGGTAGCTGGCTGTGTGTGTGTGCGTGTGTGTGTGTGTGTGTGTGGGGTTTAGCGGGTCAGGCCATCTTATTTGTTTTCTTTTTTTTGTCTTTTCCTTTTGAATTTCTCCATTAATCCTAATTGTCATTAAATAATTAAACTGATTTGTTGATTTAGTATCTCTGGCCAGAGACTCTTTTTCTATGTTTCCATTTTGGTTTTCTTTGTTTATTTGACGTAATTTTGTATAGATTGAATCCATTTGATTCTTTTTGCCATTTAATTTTGTGGATTTCTAGTCTTAAGTTGTGTAGTAATATTTCTTTTTTTGGTTTAACTGTTGCATGCATTTTAGCTATTGGTGTTGTTGTGTATTTCGAGTGTTTTTTTTTGCAATCGACTAATCGTGCCCTTTCCCCCCTCTAGTTGCTGAGAGCCAGCGGTGGTGGTGGTGGTGTCCCGGGTGTCGGCTCCCCTTTGTGTGCTGTGGTCCTGGTTGCAGGTGTACTTTGCCGTTGCACTTCACCATTTCCCCGTGTGTGTGCCACGTACGAGTGGGGTATTTATTTATTTTGGATTCCCTTCCCCCTGGTTACCCCACACCTCCGTCTGGCCTCAGTGGTTATAGAGGGGCTAGCAATCTAGTCTTTTGAAATGCTATATAGCAATCGATATGTCCATAAAATAAATAATTGTTTGTCAACTTGTGAACCACGTCTCCTGCCCTTCCTAAGTGTAACGCACCTGTGTGTCTTGTGATCTATCTTTAGAATTCCCTGGGTGAAACTCCCAGGGTGGCGTTGTCGGTCTTCGTTCTAAGGTTAACAAATTCAGATCCTTTGGAGAATCCAAGTAACCCTCGTATCGCCACACAAGTCATTACTCAACTCAACTTCTCTTTATTGTCATTGCACAAGAAACTATGTGTTTATATTACAATCTACCCTACGCCTAACCACCAAAAAGTTTCATAGTATTTAAAAAAGAAAATGAATAGAAGAAGCCTTTGTCTCCCAACAGAAAAGCCATCTATCCTCATGGTATGGTCTCAATACGGAGGCAACACGGAGGTTCACTGGTACTGAGCCATGGGGTGGTCGGTCCATGGAGGCAGCTTGGACAGTTCTTCCTCAGTGGCTGCCTCTATGGGCCAGCCCCAGGCCTTGAAGAAGGCACACAGGTTCTTCTCCACGGCCAAGGAGAAGGTCTTGGTGTAGAGGTTCATCTTGCCTTTGTTGTCCCCGGTGACGTTCTTCATGTCGTGGTAGGCGGCAAACACTTTCTGAAAGGCTCCCCAGCCAAACGCGTCCTGGAGCTGAGGTGGTGACAGGAAGAGACATAGGGAGGGGGGTGGGGGTGGGAAGACCATATGTAGTGGCTAGTGAGTCCCAAATGGGGTTGCCCAGTGTTATTGTTGAGCACTGGGTTATGGTAAACTGGATATTAACAAAAAAACGCTGATGTCTAACTGATTTAGAGAAATGTAATCTCTAACCTGTAGGTATGTTTCCAGGGCCACCCATGTATTCCAGTTGTTAAGGTCCTTGCCTTGCTTGACGTAATCCCCTGGACGGGGTGCCCGAGATTCAGGCTCCAAAGCAGGATGCGCCTGCGTGCAACACAGCACCTTTACCATTACAATGTCCATCTTGAAACAATCATTGGCCTCCTGATAAGCCTTGCAGTGTGTTAAGGCTTATAAGGATTTTTGTTGGATTTCCTTAAAAAAACACACGACCACACTACGGAGGCATCATTAGTGAAGTTGTTTAAGTCTACAAATACATTTAATATTTGTAAGGAATTGCCAATGCTGTTTACCTGTGCCCTGGATATCCCCAGCACCTCTTCATTCACGTACACCGACCATAGGTTGCACGTGCACTCTGTGGTGTGCGGCGCAATCTCCCAGCAGCCCCTCTGCTGGTTGTGCCCCAACTCGTGGAGGAAGCTCCACATGCCCTGCGTTCTCGCCCTCTCCAAGTCGATCAGTTCATGGACCACAGAGGAGAGCATCATGATGGGATAGCCGGCGTGCATGAAACCTTGATACATACAACACAGGCAGGGCTAAGATGAGTTCACACGTCACACTGCTTCCCCCCGTGCTCACAAAGATCTCCGTCGTGTTTCTGAGTCCTGACTCGGCTCTCTGCGCGTATGAACACTTGTCTGCCTCACCGTTAATGGGTACACAAGGGGGCAGTATAGCCTTTCCAACCACAACTACATGTACATGAACTTGAGTCTGCTCCATTGAAAATATTTGAAAAAATATACATGTGATACAACACATGAAAAAAATGCGCTGTTAAAGCAGTTGATGAATCGCAACCGAAAAATGCAAAATACAGGGTTTAGATTTTGCCGGGTGGGTTCATATTATTCGGGGCGGGGGGTGGCATAGCTCAGTGGGTCGACCACTAACTGGAGGATTAGCAGTTCAAACCCCACCTCCAGTCACTTTGGAAAAAAGCGTCTGCTAAATGCCCTTCTTATTCTCGTGTGTGGAGGAAAACAAGACAAAAAAATGGCACGTGCTCCCCTCTGACTCATCGGTGATTACTTGCCACAAACCCCCTCAGAGACGGACGACGAGTGGCTACGCTCTGGGAGGGCTGCAGGTCTTCAACCGGTGAAAGGGGCGAGGTACACGTTAGTGATGGGAACGAGACCGAGTCTTTAGAGAGTCAAGACGGAGTCGAGACCGAGACCGTTGGTTTTTAAATGCAGCCGAGACCGAGTCAAGACCCAGTCTTTGAGGAGGCAAGATCGAATCGAGACCGAGTGTTTAAGGAGTCGAGACTGCATCGAGACCGACCAAAAAGAGCAGATTTTCATGATTTACTTACATTTAACATCACCCAAGTATCATATTCAACCGTTAAATTCACAAAGGGTAGAGTGGGGATTGTTCGCTATAGTCTAGCTAGCACACACTTGTCTACCAAACTTCTTCTCTGAACAATACTTTAAGGCTAGGAGCTCAGCTGGAGTCATATATATATAGTATATGGTGTTTGGGCAAACATTGTATCAATATCTTTCAAAACATAGCACCATGGGATATATTTTCACACCAGGCAGTCAATAATATGTTTTTTTTTTTATTATTATTGAAATACGAATATTTGTAATGGTTCATATTTTAGAATATACCATGAAATGAGGGGGCTGGTCTCGTGGTCTCGGTCTAAAATTACGAGTCCGCCTCCTTCCAATGAAGGTCGAGTCCGAGTCAAGACCGAGTGTTCTTGCTTTCGAGACCGAGACGAGACCGAGTAAGCAAAGTCGAGTCCAAGACCGGACTCGAGTACTACAACACTAGTACACGTTCTCTGAGTAGCAACACGGACCTCTGCTGTAGTGCACGATAGAGACATGTGATTCGGGCATCGGAAAAGAGACTACAGGGTAGAAGAAACCCCTGGAGAGTGTTCATGTTCACTCAGAGGGGTTGGAAGGCAGACCGGCGGCGGCGAAACAAACGGCAGCGCAAGCACGGAGCGGCGGCAGAGGTACCGTGGGAAATTTGCACGTCGGCGACAAAGCGCTCTTTGCGGGGGAATTTGTGCGGGATCACTGCCAGGTCAGCAATCCCCTTCATGATGTCATCCCAGAGCGCCGCCACCTCATCAGGGCGCTCCAGGTCTCGGACGGCGCTGGACGGCATGGTGCAGATGAGGTTGTCGAACTCCAGCTCCGCCCAGGGGGCGGGGCTAGTGCGCAGCACTGCCCACTCAGCGAGTGTGGTCACACCTGGGAGAGACAGGACCTGGATTCAGACCCTACGGCAGTGTCTGTGAGTTGTTGGATTGGTAATCAATGATCTCAGAAGAACTCACCAGACTTATAGTAAGGGGCGAGAACCGCCCTCTCCACGGTGACCTTTAAGCCCTCCACCTGTGTGTTGTTTGGGGCCACAAGGTAGAGGAGTCCCCCCCACAGATTCCACACCTGCATCATGGGAGTGGTGATTTTAAAGGTCTTGTGGACACAAGGAGCTCTCCTCAGCTCTTTCAAGTGATCAAGACTGTCCACCTGACAGCCGATCTGCACCTGGTACAACCAGAAAGACAAGGATCCACAACAGGAAACAGAAATCAGTCCAACAGATAAGATATGCAAATATCTACAAAGAAAATGTTGAGTTTGCGAACTCTAAAAGAACTCTCTATGTATTTGTATACATTTTAAGTAAAAACAATACTTTTATTATATAAATACTTTTATAATATATTTTAGTTGTAAGAAATATCTTGTATTGATAAAGAAATATGAGGTTTGTCAAAGAATCTACCTTCCATCCTTTGTTGACAATCTGTGCTGGCAGAGAGATGTAGGTCTTCATACCAGGAGACAGGTACAGTCCAGTACTGATCCACTCCTCTTTACCTAACACACACACACACGATGAAACTTATTTTCACTTCACTAAAAATGGAAAAACTCATCATGAGCTGAACAGAACTGTTTATTGTAAGTAATGTGACAGGACCTGCTGTGTTTGCGTTGAGTTGAAGCTGATGATACTGGACAACAGGCATGCTCGGATTGTCCTTGATCACGTAAGGGAGGAGCAAGTCAGGGTCCAAACACTTGTACAGCTCTGTCCCGATGGTAAGGAGCAGACGGTCCTTTGCACTGCTCACCAGACAGTCCAGAGACACCTACAGTAAATGTGAGATTCAAAGTCGAGATTCAAAGTCGTTGATTTGTCACGTGTGCAAGCATTGCATGGAACTGCTGGCGGGGCAGACTCCTCATATTAACATGCTTAAGGATTGGTGGAAGAGTATGACATAATGTGAAATATAAATAGAGGATTGTGTGGGAAGATTTTACATTTTTTACACACCACCATAAACTGCAGTGGGATTTATACCTTTAAGTCACAAAACAAGATGCAGATTAAGACCCCGGCATAGTTCAGTGTGTTAAACTAGCTGAGGAGTGGACGAAAGACAGACAGATATCATCTTATCGTCTATATCAAAGATGGTCAGATGGCCAATGCACACAAAATAAGTTTGGCAGGGGGGGGGGGGCTAAATATGTACATGGGGTCTCAAGGGGCAATGCCTAACAAAAGGCACATGTGACTTTACCTGTGGGACGCAGCCCTTCTTCACCACGTCAGTGAGGTCGGCCACCACCTGTCTGTACGCCGCCGACCCGTCGGCCTCCATCAGCAGGTAGACGGCACAGTCCCGCTGCAGCCGCGGGAGGAACCCCTCCTCCGTGGCGGTGAGCGGCTCCCCGCGGAGCACATGCTTGCTGAAACGGGACACCATGCGCTGGAAGTGGTAGTGGTCTTTGAAGGCCGTGTCGGGGTTGGGGGCCAGGTACGAATCCTGAGGGACGGTGGCGCCCATCAAGTTCAGGCCCATCTTGCTCAGAATGCGGTTCCCTGGAGCGGCGGAAAAAGGTGCTCAGTGGTTATCAAAAGGAAAAACAACTAAATGAATTAACATTTGAGCTTTCTCTGTTTTTGTTTTTTTTAAAGAAAAGTATACAGGGATGCAGTGATTTCATCATCTAATCTAGCTAGATGATGCTAATCTAATAGTAGTGAAACAATAAAGATACAGCAGCATTCCTGACGTGAGCCTCACATAGGGGAGATGATATATTTAGCTTCTTGACAGTGGCTTAGGGCCATGAATGCATTCTCTGGAGTCTTTACACAAGTTCCAACAGGTTGACCTTGAGAGAACACAAGAATGACACCCCTCCCCATGTGTAAATATTTCCTGTTACATGGTATGACCTTTACAAAGAATGACAGTCCTGCAAACAATGAGTTGTATTGTTGTTGTACCTTCAAAGTCAGTCAGTAGGTTGAGCTCTGGGTAACAATAGCACCAGTACCAGGCATGTCCTCCTATGAGAAGACCACCTCCCTCCATCACATAGTCCTGCATCTCCTGTGCCCTCTCATCAGAGTATGCCGTGGTCACAAACACACTGAGGTCAGGAGTAAAGTCTGTATATCGACAGCTCAGCCCTGACGGGCCGTATATGGAGGGGAGGTCGGTCATTGACGGGTGGACTCCGACCACGCCTCCTCTGCCCTGGTCCAACCATCGGAGGACGTTATGCCACAATGGAACAAACCCCTGTGGAGCACAACAGCTTGCAGGTTAACACTGTGTTCTCTGTTGAAGATGATTGACTAAAGGTGCTTGCACACCGCCACAACAAATGGACAACCTTGGAATGTTTGGAATGTTTGGCCATCACGTGTCGAGGCATCATGCAAACACCTTCAGACGTTGTGTCAGTCGTCAATGAGACCGGTGGATCTAAATGTTGTTAGAGACTACATCCACAGACGATGGAGCTCTGCTGTCAGTAATGAGGGCTTGCATAAACAGAGGTCTTCTTCATATGAGCCCTACACACATTCCATAGCAGGAAGATCAGCCTTCAGGCCGTATGTCTTAGTGGATCACTGCTTTCGATAGAAGCAATTTAAAACACTGAGTGACAGATTAATGTATTAATGTGCATTGTGTTATGTTCTGAATGCATTGCGGTCATATTTTACTTGTCATTTAATTTTAATTGAAAGAAAATCTGGATTTTCTTGAGAATAAAGTGAATGACTACTCGCAATAACAAGGTAAATATCAACTAAAATGATAAAACTAGAATTTTATACAACGAAAATATAACCTTCTGCATTGGTCTTTGTCCCACCTTTGATTGATTGATTGATTGATTGATTGATTGATTGCACTTAATAATCCCCAGGAGGAAATTAATTTGCCACCAAGCCACCACACACACAACAACATACATCAACAGGACAGTTGATACTGAAGACAGGGCACAGTACACACTACAACAACAAATAAATAGGGTTGCACCATACACAACAACAACACAACAATCACAGCAATATCACCAGCATAAGTTACAACAACCAACATCATAAGTCATAAACAAGGCCATGCAGCATAAGTCACAACATTTCAACAGCTCTTATTAAAGAGTCTGATTGCTGAGGGAACAAAGGACCTCCTAAATCTCTCAGTGGAACATCTGAGTAGGAGGAGCCTTTGGCTCCTACCACTCTTATTGAAGATGTTGTACAAGGGGTGGTCACCCCTTGACAACACACTCCTCATCTTCCTCATTACCCTCTTATCTAATATTTCCTCCACAGAATTTGGGCATGAACCAATGATGGAGCCTGCTTTCATTATCATCTTGTTAAACCTCTTCCTGTCCTCAACTGTTATGCTACCGCCACAACACACAACAGCATATAAAAGGACACTTTCCAGTATGCCATGATAAAATATGTTTAAAAAAGGCCTACCCATATCAAATGCCCTCAGTTTCCTAAAAAAAAACAGTCTAGACTGGGCCTTCTTGAATTTAACTGCTGTTCTCCTTCCAGTCTAGTTTATTATCTAAGTGAACACCAAGGTATTTATATGAAGGAACTACCTCTACTGGCTGACCTCTAATAAGAACAGGGGCTACCTCAATTTTTTTCCTTTTAAAATCAAATATCAACTCCTTAGTTTTGTGTATATTTAGAATGAGATGGGCATCATCACAGCAACTGACAAAGCTATCCAACTCATTGTGATACACTGCATGGTCGTTGTTGGTAATGTAGCCTACTGATGCAAAGTCATCAGAAAACATCTGTAAGTGACAAGAGGCACTACTATGTCTGCAGTCAGAAGTATAAAGTATGAGAGGTAGGTGATCATATACATGCTTATTATATATTATTTTAACAACTTTCAAATTTCAAACTAACCTGTTGGCCAAGCAATGCTTCATGGGTGACACATATGACTCGACCTCTGCCATAGTAGGCCCCAGCTAGGAAGGGAAATATCGGAAAGGCAAGAAGACCGTGGGCCTGAATCTCAGAGCACTCATTCTTCAGATGTAACTCCGACACACCCTCCAGCAGAAACACCAAGTCATCCGCAAAATCAACCCTGTAGTTAAGAGATGGTAGAGGGTTAATGACCAAGACACCACATTTATATATAAGACATAGAAATAGAAATAGAAATACTTTATTGATCCCAAGCTGGGAAATTGCAACATATATGTTGCAATTAAGTCTTCCACCCAAATGTTCCCCATTGTAATTTATAGTTCTTTTGTGTGATTTTTGTTTTCAGGAGGTGCTACTCACGACTCTGGATTCCAATAGCAAGGAATTGGTGGGAAAACCGGAAGACAACCGGCTTCAAAATGGTGCGAAGAGAAGTAAATCCCTGCCACACTCGTGACCTTGTTCCCTGGGAAGGCCTGTAGAGCATTCTCCTTGGGATGGTCTCCAGCCCAGGACCAGGCCTGCCCAGCGATCAACAGCCCTCCTCCAGCTTTCAGAAACTCCACCAGGGACTTCACATCTGGAGCCATGCTGTAAGCGTCCACCACATACACACCCAGCCCCAGGTCTTGGCGGAAGCCTTCAACCACTTGGCTGTGGAAAATGGTTTCACCAAGGTTATCCGCCACTGGCTTGCAGCTCTGATGAACTCCAACCAGGGGGTTTTCAGAACCATCACCTCTGAGCCAGGTGAGGGCATTCTCCACCAGAGCGGGCAAGGTGGTCAGGTAGCTCTCGTGCCCCAGGACAACCATGCGTCCACGTCCAAAGAGAGAGGCGGCCATCAGCACCTGGCCTTGGGCAGTCATGGCCAGAGGGAAGGTGTGGTCTCCTATCAGGTACAATGAGCCAGGGACGGCCGTGCCCCTCAAATCCAACTCCTGCAGGTCGTGCATGAGACTGGTGTAGTGCCGCTGGATTTCAGAACCAATTTGTGGGCTAGACATGGTTTCAGTTGAGTGAGGCTCTGAATATGACTGAAAGGGGACATGGGATAACTTTCAGTTATGACATAATGCTCTTGGTGTGAGGCAAATATTTTCCTCTGTAATAAAGGGTTGTGAGTAGCTTTGTGAAAACCACATTTGGCCAGATGCTGATGTTGCTGAAAATGTCACTTTTCCGGTATTGAGGAATTTGGAAAGAATGCCATCGTTTACCATATAGTCCGGTTCCTTGTTGACAAATTTTAACCTCAGTGGGAATTTTTGGGGTGTTTGCTAAACTATACATTTTTGGAAAGGTTATGGTATAAGGAGTCAGAAAATCAATGTTTGGATTTGCCCAGATGTCTATGTGGCCGCCATATTGAATTAAAAAAAAATGTCCAAGCTAAAACTTAAATTTTGTATATCTCTGCTTCTGAATAAGTTCGAGTGTTGATTTTAACTGCTAAACCCAGAATTTCAGGGTCAGAGAATCCAATGGTGCTAGTTACACTTCACCATATTAACCCTTCAATGCATGAGTAGGTAAAAAAAATTACCCCGCGTGGTTGTTTTCTGGCAATATCTTTGTAATGAAAAGTTATCTTTTCATATTCCAGCTGTTTTTCAAAAAATAAAGATTTTTGATTTAATATTTAATATTCATTGTGGGAATGATTACAAACATCCTATCCTTTATAACGGCAACTCGGAATGCTGACCTGGAACTCCATCTACAAGCTGGAGAAGCACTGAGCAAGCTGTTCTTTGTCATGTTCCACATCAAGTACAAGCGACTCTGGCCAAGATACATCGCAGACATGCATGATTTGAGGACCAATCACCCTCAGACATGGGAGGAACTACGAACAGGCAATATATCAGTCACCAAGAGTGTCATTCCCTTTGCGTCTGTTGGGGCAGGCCATGCATGTGAACACCCGAACAACCTAATGAAGATTAGCTCTGGGATTATTGGCATCTCCAACAATGCCAATGCCAGACAGAGATTTTTCATGGTCGCACCAGAACTTTCTTGTTTGGCGAAAGAGTTCAAGAGTCAGTTTGACATGGAAGCTGACAGAATCACAGAGCATCATGAGCTTGGGCCAAGTGCAGTCAAGAGGGCACATGACACAATCGACAAGATCAAGGCAGCCATACTCAGCTATGGAAACCCCTTTACCACTGAAGGTGACAAACTGCACAATGTGATCACACAAGCCTACATCCCAGATGAGTATGTACAATAGATCTTGAATGCTGATGTCACTGGCCAGAAGTTGTTTTAAGACTATGTATCCATCCATCCATCCATCCATCCATGTCCACCGCTTATCCGGGGTCGGGTCGCGGGGGCAGCAGCCTGAGGAGAGAAGCCCAGACTTCCCTCTCCCCAGCCACTTCGTCCAGCTCTTCCGGGGAGATCCCGAGGCGTTCCCAGGCCAGCCGAGAGACATAGTCCCTCCAGCGTGTCCTGGGTCTTCCCCGGGGCCTCCTCCCGGAGGGACGTGCCCGGAACACCTCCCCAGGGAGGCGTCCGGGGGGCATCCTCACTAGATGCCCGAGCCACCGCAACTGGCTCCTCTCGATGCGGAGGAGCAGCGGTTCTACTCTGAGCCCCTCTCGGATGACCGAGCTTCTCACCCTATCTCTAAGGGAGAGCCCGGACACCCTGCGGAGGAAACTCATTTCGGCCGCTTGTATTCGCGATCTCGTTCTTTCGGTCACTACCCACAGCTCGTGACCATAGGTGAGGGTAGGAACGTAGATTGACCGGTAAATCGAGAGCTTCGCCTTTAGGCTCAGCTCCTTCTTCACCATGACGGACCGCTGCAGAGCCCGCATCACTGCCGACGCCGCACCGATCCGTCGGTCAATCTCCCGCTCCATCCTCCCCTCACTCGTGAACAAGACCCCGAGATACTTGAACTCCTCCACTTGAGGCAGAATCTCCTCCCCGACCCGGAGAGTGCACTCCACCCTTTTCCGGCCGAGAACCATGGCCTCGGATTTGGAGGTGCTGATCCTCATCCCAGCCGCTTCACATTCGGCTGCGAACCGCTCCAGTGAGAGCTGAAGGTCACGGCCCGATGAAGCCAACAGGACAAGATCATCTGCGAAAAGCAGTGACGCAATCCTGAGGCCACCGAACCGTAACCCCTCAACGCCCTGGCTGCGCCTAGAAATTCTGTCCATAAAAGTTGTGAACAGAATCGGTGACAAAGGGCAGCCCTGGCGGAGGCCAACCCTCACCGGAAACAGGCTCGACTTACTGCCGGCAATGCGGACCAAGCTCTGGCACCGGGAGTACAGGGACCCGATGGCCCGTAACAGCGGGCCCGGTACCCCATACTCCCGGAGCACCCCCCACAGGGCTCCCCGAGGGACACGGTCGAACGCCTTCTCCAAGTCCACAAAGCACATGTAGACTGGTTGGGCGAACTCCCATGCACCCTCGAGTACCGCGCCAAGGGTATAGAGCTGGTCCACAGTTCCACGGCCGGGACGAAAACCACATTGCTCCTCCTGAATCCGAGGTTCGACTATCCTACGGACCCTCCTCTCCAGGACCCCCGAATAGACCTTACCGGGGAGGCTGAGGAGTGTGATCCCCCTGTAGTTGGAGCACACCCTCCGGTCCCCCTTTTTGAAGAGGGGAACCACCACCCCGGTCTGCCAATCCAGAGGCACTGCCGATGTCCATGCGATGCTGCAGAGACGTGTCAACCAAGACAGCCCCACAGCATCCAGGGCCTTTAGGAACTCGGGCTGGATCTCGTCCACCCCCGGGGCCTTGCCACCGAGGAGCTTTTTAACCACCTCGGCGATCTCAGCCCCGGAGATAGGAGAGTCCCCCCCCGAGTCCCCGGACCCTGCTTCCTCAGTGTAAGGCGTGTTGGTGGGATTGAGGAGGTCTTCGAAGTATTCCCCCCACCGATTCACAACGTCCCGAGTCGAGGTCAGCAGCGCCCCGTCTCTCCCATACACGGTGTTGACAGAGCACTGCTTCCCCCTCTTGAGACGCCGGATGGTGGTCCAGAACCTCCTCGAAGCCGTTCGGAAGTCCTTCTCCATGGCCTCACCAAACTCCTCCCACACCGGAGTTTTTGCCTCCGCAACCGCCGAAGCCGCACCCCGCTTGGCCCGCCGGTACCCATCAGCTGCCTCAGGAGTCCCACGGGCCAAAAAGGCCCGGTAGGACTCCTTCAGCTTGACGGCATCCCTTACCGCTGGGGTCCACCAGCGGGTTCGGGGGTTGCCGCCGCGACAGGCACCGATGACCTTACGGCCACAGCTCCGGTCGGCCGCTTCAACAATGGAGGCACGGAACAAGGTCCACTCGGACTCTATGTCCCCCGCCTCCCCCGGGACATTGTTGAAGCTCTCCCGGAGGTGGGAGTTGAAGCTCGTTCTGACAGGAGATTCAGCCAGACGTTCCCAGCAGACCCTCACAGTACGTTTGGGTCTGCCAGGTCTGACCGGCATCTTCCCCCGCCATCGGAGCCAACTCGCCACCAGGTGGTGATCAGTTGACAGCTCCGCCCCTCTCTTCACCCGAGTGTCCAAGACATGCGGCCGCAAGTCTGATGATACAACTACAAAGTCGATCATCGAACTGCGGCCTAGGGTGTCCTGGTGCCAAGTGCACATGTGGACACCCTCATGCTTGAACATGGTGTTCGTTATGGACAATCCATGACGAGCACAGAAGTCCAACAACAAAACACCATTCGGGTTCAGATCAGGGGGGCCGTTCCTCCCAATCACGCCCCTCCAGGTCTCACTGTCATTGCCCACATGGGCGTTGAAGTCCCCCAGCAGAACAAGGGAGTCCCCAGAAGGAGCGCTTTCCAACACCCCCCCTAAGGACTCAAGAAAGGGTGGGTACTCTGAACTGCCGTTCGGTGCATAAGCACAAACGACAGTCAGGACCCGTCCCCCCACCCGAAGGCGGAGGGAGGCTACCCTCTCGTCTACCGGGGTGAACCCCAATGTACAGGCACCAAGCCGGGGGGAGATAAGCATTCCCACCCCCGCTCGGCTCCTCTCCCCAGGGGCAACTCCAGAGTGGAAAAGAGTCCAACCCCTCTGAAGGACGCTGGTTCCAGAGCCCAAACTGTGTGTCGAGGTGAGCCCGACTATATCTAGCCGGTACCTCTCAGCCTCGCACACCAGCTCCGGCTCCTTCCCCGCCAGAGAGGTGACGTTCCACGTCCCCAGAGCTAGCTTCTGCAGCTGAGGGTCGGACCGCCCAGGTCCCCGCCTCCTGCTGCCGCCCAGCTCACATCGCACCCGACCCCTTTGGCCCCTCCCACGGGTGGTGAACCCATGGGAAGAGGGTCCCGCATCGTTCCTTCGGGCTGTGCCCGACCGGGCCCCGCGGGTGTAGACCCGGCCACCAGGCGCTCACCAACGGGCCCTTCCCCCAGGCCTAGCTCCACGGGGGGGGGGGCCCCGGTGACCCACGTCCGGGCAAGGGAAACTCCGTACCAAAGTTTTCTTTCTTCATTGGGGTTTTTTGAGCCACTCTTCGTCTGGACCCTCGCCTAGGACCTGTTTGCCTTGGGTGACCCTACCAGGGGCATGAAGCCCCCGACAATATAGCCCCCAGGGTCATTGGGACACGCAAACCCCTCCACCACGTTAAGGTGGCAGCTCATGGAGGTACTGATACATAGGAGACTATGTATCAGTGTATTAATGAAGATGTCAGCCTCTGGGCTCCTGTAAAGAAAGAGAACAACTAGATGTTCCTGTCTGGGAACACGAAGATTACAGTGAAACTCAGACAACACTGTAGATCTGAAGGAGACCAAGGACCTGTTTGCAAGGCTGATGGTACTTGCCAGGTCAAACCGAGACATCAACCACAAAGAGGCCATAGGAAACTATGAATTCACTCTAACACCAAGGGCACTGTTCACTCCTGATGGAAAAATTCTGCCATGCCATGACAAAGTTAATCCATCTACTTGGGAAGCTGACAAAAGAAGACATGCCCCATGAAGACCATCAGCCGCCTCAAATTGGAAGTTCTACTCACAAAGATACAGTAGAAACAGGAACTCAAGACCTCACATCTACTGATCAACCCAGCCGGAAGATAGCACTGGAGGACGGTATGGTGCTTGTGCAGAAGCTGATTAAAAAAAACAGTGACTGTATCGACAGTCAACGATCTGAGTGGCTGCTTCAATAACGGACTGATGCAACTCACAAGAGATTATGATGAAATCATCCTCGCGTTTGGTACATATAGGGCAGATTCTCTGAAGAGTGCAAGTAGAGATAAAAGAAGACAAGGACAAGCTTCTATTCAGTATCAAGTCAGAGATGACACCAACATCAAGCACATCCCATTGAGCAGATTCCTCTCCCATGACAAGACTAAGAGTGATCTGACTGAGTAAAACCAGGGATCCTCCAAACTGATCATCCCATCTGCTTCTGGGCTCACTAGGAGCAACAAAGACCTTGTCTTTGAGGAAAACAACCACGAAGAAGCAGACACACTGGTGATCTACCAGGCTGTGCTGGCTTCACAGCGAAACCCACATGATGCACAGTTGGTGTTTTTCTCACCAGATACAGATGTTTTAGTGCTAGTCACAGCAAACTATGATCTCATGTTGAAAAACACGTCAATTTCTATGGCCTCTAGTGTTGTGCAGATTGAACCACTGTGGCGAGCTCTAGGTAAAGAAAGAGCAAAGGCTTTGCCAGCCTTTCATGCATTCACTGGGGCTGACAACACAGGAAGGTTCTCCCGCATAGGCAAGGCAACCTGGCTGCAGGTCTACCTCAAAGCAGATGAATATATTGTCAAAGCTCTGCAGATGCTTTTGGATGGAGCAGATGTGACCAAAGGAATGCTGTATGTGCAGCTTACTCACCCAAGGGGATCAACATCAAGGCAATCCCTCAACTGTGATGGCAGCTCTTCTGCAAACATAGGGCAGAAAGTGACAAGCTCCCTCCAACACTTGGAGCTCTGAAGCAGCACATCTTGGGAGTCCAGTTCTAAACAATAGAATGGGCACAGGCAGCCATTGCTCTGCAGGATCCACAGCTGGATCCTCTGCAAAATGGATACTACAAACACTTGGATGGCATGCTCAAACCAGTGACCACAGAGGTCCTCCCAGCCCCAAATGCCATCCTTGAGTTGGTTCAATGCAAGTGTAAATCTGACTGCTCTGACTGGGAGGTGTTCCTGCAGAGCTAAGGCCTTAGCCTGTTCTGACATGTGTCAGTGCAGCAGCCAGTGCCAGAACGATGACTATTCCCAAGCTGTGATGTATGAAAGCGATAATGATGATTAAGATGATGTATAGAAACTGTCTAATTAAAAAGATTGTGTAATCATACTGTGGTCTAGATGTGCGCGTCGACATCCAACTTCTAAGTTTTATGTTAGCTAATTTTAAACTCTTCAATAAAAGGATCTCTGAGTTATCTGACAAACTGCTTGTGATGTGTTTGTTTTATGGGTTTGTGTTTTAGTCATATTGTGGATGTATTTCAATGGGATGAATTAAAAAAAACATGGTTTTGGAGGAACATGGAATATTAAATATGAACAACTTTTCATTACAATGCAGAAAACAACCACACCAGGTCATTTTTGACCTGGTGTGGTTGTTTGAGTTAATTTGATAAAGTCTTGCAGCTTTGTAACTAGCACCATTGGATTCCATGCCCCTGAAAATGTGCGTTTAGCGTTAAAATCAACACTTCAGCTTACTCAGAAGCTGAGATATTAATATTTAGAGTTTCAGACATCTGTGCAAATACAAACATTGATTTTCTGACTCCTTATACCATAACCTTTCCACAAATGTGTAGTTTAGCAAATCCCCAAAAATTCCCACAAACACATACAGTATATTCACCCGGACTAAGATAATGACTTGTTGATAACTGATCTTTGGATGGTAAAAATCTGAGGTGACATATCTGTGGCCTGAATGTGAGTATGGATTGATTGAAATTCACAGTTGAGCTGTCCTTTATAAAGACTATTTGCAGCTGTAGGGTGTTCATAAAAATCTAAAGAAAACCAGACGTATACATGGTGACATTTTGACTTGGTCAAAAAGTTTCGAGATCACTTCAAAAGAGTTTCGCATCACTTCAGGCGAGATTGTCATCAACACAGAGATCGTCAGATAACCTTGCAGTTGTCGTTGCAATGTATTTATTTTTCTAGTTTAAACTACACTACATTTGCACAACCTTCGGATGCAGTAAATAAGTTACTAAATTGCACCGTGTGTTGGGGAAGGCATAACCCTATTGAGCTGCGCATCATCGTCTATTGCAAGGACAATCCGGCGAGATGATGTCATGATTCAGATCTCTGATCTTTGATGTAGGCAGTGCAACTTCAGCCCACTGATCTTGCATGACAGAACCCCAGCATTTCCGAATTATATTTCTTAAAGGAGGTGTAAAAATGACTATGGCTTAACATTACAGTTGTGAAGTAGGCCTAAAGACTGGATAGTAAAAGAAAGAAAATTACCCTCAGGTGGTGGTCGATTTGGCAAAAAGGTTGTCGGTGGATAGTAGCCCTACTTCTTCACAGCCCTGCTTCAACAGATTGAACAGCAGCCTCAGGCAGCGATGGTCTTGGAGAACAGAGAGGCGGTGGGTGGTGGGGGCCGGGGAGGAGCTTAACGTCTGACAGTATGAACTTCATCTTCGCGATTTTGCTTTTAAATGGTCTCGTAAAAAGAAATGCAAGCGTGACACTTCCTGATGAACGCTGCAGGGCCTATCTCTTAACCTGCTGGTAAACCTGTGGAAAAACAGCAAGAGTGTCACGCCAACGCCTCCCCCTCTACCTCGATCGGCGTCGCCTGGCTGTTGATCACCGGTCCTGGCACTACAACCCCCAGAATCCCCGGTGATCATTAGCAGCCACCTGTGTCTGATTCCCAATGTGTCTCACCTGTGTCTTGTTTGTTTCCCTATTTAACCTCGTGTCTCCTGTCTCCCCTTTGTGAGTGGTTGCGTGTATTGGTATTGTGTTGTATGTATTTATATTTAAGATATGGACGTACTCCTGTCTTGGCTATTTGTTTGACGCACACATCTCGCTGTGTGCGCCTGTGCCGGTTTCGTCCGGCACTTGAATTAAACTCTCTGTTACACCGTTTACGCTGCTTGGTCTCGCTCTTGTCTCCGCTCAACCCCGTATTGTCACAGAACCACTCACCCCCGATGGAGACAGCGGACCAGGCAGCGGAGGAGCCCACGCTTGCCTCCGTGCTCAAGCGGCTCCCTACCGACGAGGTATGGGAGCAGCGGATGGCGAGCACGGAGGCAATGCTCCGTGAGCTTCGCCGGCGCTTGCCGGTGACGAGTGGCGCCGCCTCCGACGCCGCAATTGGAGGAGTCCCAGCCCCAGCAGAGGCAGCGGAGGAGGCACTGCTCCGTGAGCTTCTCCGGCGCTGGCCGGCGACGAGTTGCGCCGCCTCCGACGCCGCGAGTGGAGGAGTCCCAGCCCCGGCAGAGAGGGATCCATACGGGGGCGCCCGTTTGGCACGGGGGGGACCGCGGTCTGCGAGACGGGCCACCAAGCCTCAGAACGGGCCAGCTGAGGTCAACCCGTTCTGGGGAACCCGTCTGGCATTCGGAGGACCGCGGTCTGCGAGACGGGCCACCAAGCCTCAGAACGGGCCAGCTGAGGCCAACCCGTTCTGGGGAACCCGTCTGGCATTCGGAGAACCGCGGTCTGCGAGACGGGCCACCAAGCCTCAGAACGGGCCAGCTGAGGCCAACCCGTTCTGGGGAACCCGTCTGGCATTCGGGGGACCGCGGTCTGCGAGACGAGCCACCAAGCCTGCGGCTCCGCTGTCCAGCCAGGCCGCCGCTGGGCCGCAGCGGCCTCCTGTCTCCGCCACTGAGCCGCAGCGGCCTCCTGTCTCCGCCGCTCCGCCGCAGCGGCCTCCTGTCTCCGCCACTGAGCCGCAGCGCCCTCCTGTCTTCCCCGCTGGGCCGCAGCGGCCTCCTGTCTCCGGCTCTGGGCCGCAGCGGCCTCCTGTCTCCGGCTCTGGGCCGCAGCGCCCTCCTGTCTCCGGCTCTGGGCCGCAGCGCCCTCCTGTCTCCGGCTCTGGGCCGCAGCGGCCTCCTGTCTCCGGCTCTGGGCCGCAGCGCCCTCCTGTCTCCACTGGGCCGCAGCGGCCTCCGGTCTGCGCCGCTGGGCCGCAGCGGCCTCCGGTCTGCGCCGCTCCGCCGCAGCGGCCTCCGGTCTCCGCCGCTCCGCCGCAGCGGCCTCCTGTCGCCGCAGCTGGGCCGCAGCTGTCCCCAGTTGGGGACGTCCGTCCGACGCCCGCAGGTGGCCGTCCGTCCGACGCCGCCCCCGGAGACTGCGGCCGCTCCGGAGACTCCGCCGCCAGATTCTTCAGCTTCCCCTGAGGCCCTTGTCCCAGCGGCAGTTCAGGAGTCCAGGGGGTTCTGCCTTCACCGCCGGCCTCCGGAGGGCCCGCGCCCCCGCCGCCGGCCTCCAGAGGGGTGCCGCCTGACGTTCCCTGCTCCGCTCCTGGTAGCCCTCCTGGTGGGCGACGCCGCACGTCAGGAGACGCGCCTCAGGGGGGGGGTACTGTCACGCCAACGCCTCCCCCTCTACCTCGATCGGCGTCGCCTGGCTGTTGATCACCGGTCCTGGCACTACAACCCCCATAATAAGGAACGCCTGAGAGGCGTTCCTCATTTTTCCATAATCCACACCCTCTCGTGACTAATTGCTAAATTATATTACAATTATTTGACAACGCTTCTCAATTGCCGGACACGCTGCTTACGTCACAGACTGTGCTGAGTTTGACAAACTGGGGACCTGTGGAAGGCCATTAGCAAATAACGTCTTAAATGTCGCGTTAACACGACCCAACGCTGTGTGTTAACACATAACATGAATTGTCGGACGGTATTTTATTTTTCTCTCTCCTGATTAGATAAAGTTGGAGCGGGAGACCAGAAAAAATATATTCCTGAGTTGACCGCAGAGCAAAGGGACTGAATGGAAGACCCCAATGTCACTGACCAAATAATCATTGATATAGCTGTTGGAATATGGAGCAATTTAATACTTATTTCGACACATAAATAATGCTTAGGCCTACAGCCTAACAGCAGTATCTTGCAGTGTGCCTGAGGTGTTAGTGCTAGCTAGATTAAGTGGCACATGACTCTGAAATTTATGACTATTAGGCTATATATATATATATATATATATATATATATATAAACTAATCTTTATTTTAGTCTTTATTATCAATAATTGCATAAACAGATGTGCACTAGAAATGATCATTTTGATAATCTTAGGTGTATGGTTTCGTACGAAGTGGTAGTCTACAAGCTTGATGAAAATGTTCTGTTTGGAAAACTGGAAGAGAGTATATGACTCATTGAACAACCATGTCCCAGTGGATGCTTTGTAACAACAGTCTTTGTTTAGTCTTTTCCCTCTTGGTAGTTTCACTGAATGGGGGACAGATGTGTTTTATTTTATTTTATAGAAAGGCTTACAGAGATGTGGACAGGAAGTTCTGAACTGTTTGCTTATCTTACAGCCTGGTCCTTGGGCCTAATGTTAGTGTTACCAAAAGATGCCAAAATAGGCTCAGGAAATTAATGTAATGAGGCCGCTCATATAAAAGTGACATCTGACATGCCGATAAATTTCTTTTATATATACAGTATATTTATCTTACAAAGTCTCAATGTGTTTTTGTGTTATTGATTGTTTTGCATTATAAAGTTTATAAAGTTATATTAATATAAAGTGGATCCTAAACTTATAAAGTGTAGGATCAGATGGCACAGCACTATTGTGTTTTCAGGCACAGCCTGAAAACACAATAGTGCTGTGCCATCTTTCTCACTCTCTCTATTCTCATTAAGCCACTTTATATTTCCTTTATCTGTATTGTCCACGTTCTGCTCGTTTTTTGACAACAACGGCCCTACAACCATGATACACCAAAATCCAAAAGACATGGGGAGGCATAACCTCCTCCTCTGAACAGTAGCTCAACCGCCTGAACGACCGTATGGGTTGTTATCAAAGGCTTGTAAATTCGACCCTTATACTCGTTAATATGGGATGATTAGGCTGCCAACTGCTTTAGAGAAGGTCAATGGAGTAAGGCGAGGGGACAATTAGCAGCCAATATATGAACTCCCTTCCTAATTGCACTATTGTTGTTAAATAAACCATGTTCTCAAGGCAAGGCACATTTTATATGAATGGATAGAAACATTTGGTAAACTTGTGTAACATAGAGTAGTGTTGATTCTGTTTCACATAATAAGGCCCACAGTAAAATTCAATAATTGATAAGAAAACACAAAGGAAGAAAAAAGACAAAACAGACACATTCCAATACACATACATTAAAACACATGCAGTCTTACTTTTCCTTCTGAGGAATTATTTCTAACCCATTTCTAACCCATGTGTGCCACACAAGTCATTAGCATTCCCCAGTAAATGATGCATATTCATTGGTTCTTGGGAACAGTTTAAAAAATAAGAATTTGTGGTAACATTTCTAATAAAGTCCTCTTACCCATGAAATAGAGCAGAATTATCCTTCTTTGGACACAATACTTTATACAGCTTAGCTCATTAACTATGTGTTCATATTGCAATCTACCCTACGTCTAACCACCAAAAGTGTCATAGTATTTAAAAAAGAAAATCAATAGAAGAAACCTTTGTCTCCCAACAGAAAAGCCATCTATCCTCATGGTATGGTCTCAATACGGAGGCAACACGGAGGTTCACTGGTACTGAGCCATGGGGTGGTCGGTCCATGGAGGCAGATTGGACAGTTCCTCCTCAGTGGCTGCCTCTATGGGCCAGCCCCAGGCCTTGAAGAAGGCACAGAGGTTCTTCTCCACGGCCAAGGAGAAGGTCTTGGTGTAGAGGTTCATCTTGTGTTTGTTGTCCCCGGTGACGTTCTTCATGTCATGGTAGGCGGCAAACACTTTCTTAAAGGCTCCCCAGCCAAACGCCTCCTGGAGCTGAGGTGGTGACAGGAAGAGACATAGGGAGGAGGGTGGGGGTGGGAAGACCATATGTAGTGGCTAGTGAGTCCCAAATGGGGTTGCCTGGTAACACATCTTTCTGTGATTGTTGAGCACTGAATTCTATTGACTGTTGGGTGGAAATGGACATGAAATGAATATGAAATGCATCAAAAGCCTGGGTTGTGTGTACAATTTTTCCCTTTTTCATGTCTTCATCTCTAACCTGTAGGTATGTTTCCAAGGCCACCCACATGCTCCAGCTCCCAAGTTTCCTGCCGTCCTTGATGTATGCCTTCATGCGAGTCAACCGCGCATCAGGCTTCAAAGCTGGATGGGCCTGCAGGGTATGCAACATAACATCTGTAACATTACAATTTCTATGTAATCATTGGACTCATCATTGGAAGTGTTGCAATTGAAGGCAGTGTTGAATGTCCATTTCAGCTGCAGTGCCCTGCACCTTTACCCTGCACCGTCAATTATTTTCTTGAATTGTTGAATCCTGACTGGACCACACTAACTAAGGTTGCACCTGTAATTCTGTATCAAGTGTAGCAGCAGAGAGAGGGTTCCTTCTGTAAAATAGGATTACAACCACACCAAGATGCAGTATACAGGAGAAAGACGAGTGGTGGACATTTCTAGCTGAAATAAAAAAACATTTGTAACATTCAATTTCAAATCACCTAAGAGACACAGTCAGTGGTTTTCCAGCGTGCCATTGTTACATCGACGTGTGCCGTGATTGGTTAGTACTCGCTACCTCGACGCGTCCTTCTGATTGGACGCTACCTGTAAACGTGGAAAGTCTCTCCCTTATGTGTGCTGTGCAGTTACCACTGATCAGTGCTACGGCAACCATCTTAAGTTGCTGTCCGCCCGGAGAGGGTGAACCTTCTCGGACACATGTAGTGTAAAGGCCTGGTGCAGTTGGATGAAAAAAATTGAAATGACTAATCAAACAACTTAATCAATTTGAGGGACATTAACCGCTGTCTTAAGGTACAGCCACACACAGCAAGCCTTTACACGCCAAGCGTTAGAGAAACCCTCCTGGACTAGGACCGCCAACTTTAACCGGTTAACGTAGTACTTCATGTAATTAGAGCGGAACTTTCGGCGGTCACAGCTAGCATCCAATCACAAGGATGCGTCCCACTGACACCTTACAGACCAGTACAGGCCGCCGTAGCTAAATCCTCCACACTGCACCTTACAGCTGAGCTAAATCCTTTTCGGTGAATTTCTCACTATATTTGGATCAAAACCAGGTTTGTATTTTACCTCTGCCCGCTTTGTCCCCAGCACCTCTTCATTCACGTACACCGACCACAGGTTGCACGTGCACTCTGTGGTGTTTGGACTAAACTCCCAGCAGCCCCTCTGCTGGTTGTGCCCCAACTCGTGGATGAAGCCCCAGAGGTCTTTGCGTCCAGAAGACTCTGGGTTCACCAGTTGTGGGGCCACAGACTCGAACATCATGACGGGATAGCCGGCATGCATCCAACCTGGGTGAAAAGAATCAGGGAGTATCAGAAAGGTATTCTGCTTCATTCCTTCAAAAATAAATAATCTAATATTTTTGGGAAGGGCACAACCTAATACTTATCTATTACTAACGCAAAGGAGCGGGGAATACAAAAAAAACAAACAAACATAAGAATAGGATAGAAAGACGAAAAAGGCCACCCACCATGGGAAATTTGCACATCAGCGACAAAACGTTCCTTGCGCGGGAATTTGTGCGGGATCACTGCCAGGTCAGCGATCCCCTTCATGATTCTATTCCAGAGCGCCCCCACATCCTCAGGGCGCTCCAGGTCTCGAATGGCGTCGGACGGCACGGTGAAAATGATGTTGTCGAACTCCAGCTCTGCCCAGGGGGCGGGGGACTTGCGCATCAGTGCCCAATCAGCTTGTGTCGTCACACCTGGGGAAGAAGACGCTCTGGTTTACAGGCATTCTAGACGCACACGTTTCCATCAGCAGGCTGGAACAGCCGAAGCTGCTTGTCCCGACATGCTCCCACTTGACAGTGGAAGCGTGTGGAAGTATGCTGGGCAGAAGTAGTAGTTGTTTCCACTTTGCAGAGAGCAGTGAGCGAGAGATACTCAGACACCTGAAGGTTTAACTAGAATCCAGCCAGCATGATTGCAAGTTCTTCACTCGGGCTGTGTTAGTGCGTATGTACTTACTGGGTGTCCCCAAACACAACCACATGCATTAGTCACCATCGAAAAAGACTCACCTAATTTGTAATAGGCGGCAGGTACAGCCACTTGCACCATGACCTCTGCCCCTTCCACCTTTGTCTTGGCTGGGGCCACAATGTAGATGAGCCCCCCCCAGAGGTTGCACACCTGCATCATCTCCGAGGTGACGGGGAAGCGCTCGTGGACACATGGCGCCCGCTTCAGTTCTTTGTCCTTGAGGCGATCTGTCTGACATCCTATCTGGACCTGAAGACAGTGAGAGTTACTCCCTGCATAGGACCCACAGGAAAGAGCCGCAGACTCATTTGCAGTGAATAGAGCTGAACTAAAACATTCCTGGGCTACACTCGAAATGTGTCGTACTTCTTGTCTGTACCAAATCTATACGTAATGAACCAGGTTCATTATTGACATTGTCTGTGTTAACACGTAAATCAGCCATGACTTTCGTTCAACTCACCCCCTCTTACAGCGTATGCGTGTTTCAAAATTGGGCAGTTGGTGAGCCGATGGCGACCATTTTGTCCCAAACATGCTCCCGAGCTGTGTCTTGGTTTGTACAACACAAGTTTACGCTCTTGGATGTTTACTCACCACTGCGCATGCTCAAAGATATTTATTTCATTGGACATTCAAGAATTCCAGCTGCTCGCCTCTCAGTCTCTCAGTCTGTGAGTATGCACAGTGGCTTGTAAATCAAGAATGCTTAGGCTGCTTTCCAATCAGATAAACAAATACCTCCTCCTACACTCCACACCCTCACAAAAATATTGCTCTGCATCCACTATCTTCACTCAGAATGACCACTGTGCACCACAGTCTCTCAAGTCTGTGAGCATGTGCAGTGGCAAGTAAACACAGAATCAAAACTTGCTCATTTGTTCATTTGTGGGCAGTATTGCAGAGAGCTAGCTGGCCTGGGCTGTTCGTATGCACTAACCTGCCCTTACCTGGGATGGACAAATGCAGCTATGGGAGCTGCTAAACACCCTTTTGAATAACACTGATAATCAATTGATAGTCTTCCCACTGTCGGAACTCACAGACACCACAAGGGGGGGTCAGTGGGCAAACATCATGACTGAGTTAGACATGTCAACAATCACCCTGGGGGATTAGAAAACCGGCCAAATACTGTAACATAGCGCTAAGTAGTTCAGTAGTTTTTAGGACTGTGCGGAACGTGTGTAAACACAGTTACATCATGTTGCTAAAGTACAATCGAGCGATGTACATACATGCCATCCTTTGTTGACAATCTGTGCAGGGAAAGCCATGTATGTCTTCATACCAGGAGCGAGGTAGAGTCCAGTACTGAGCCACTCTGGACCTAACGTGCACGCATGCACGCACACACACACACACACACACACACACACACACACACACACACACACACACACACACACACACACACACACACACACACACACACACACACACACACAGTTGCAAAGTAGACTCGAATTAGTGTCTGGTAAACACAGACATCTACATATGTGATCCACTTGTGTCAGCTGACCTGCAGTGTTGACATTGATGGGGATTTTGTAGTTATAGAACACAGGCATGACTGGGTTGTCCTTGATGAGGTAAGGCAGGAGTGCATCTGGATAAGGGCACACCTTGTAAACCTCTGGCCCCACAGAGAGGAGGAGGTGGTCCTTGGGGCTTTTCGCTGGGCATTTACTACACGCCTAGATGACAGGACACAGGGAGAAACATTGGAAATGTTCTGACCTGAATGATGTTTGATAAGGAATTTTGACACTTGATTTGATTTCGTAGCAATGGTTTGTTTTAACCACTAGACTCCGCTGTTCCCTGTTTGTATATTGTCCTATATTCCTGTACATCCTAGTCAAGTCAAAAGTAATCCTAACATCTGAAAGAAGACAGAGGACAACCAATACATATTCATGTTAATCTATAGTGCCAAATAAAAATCCTAGACAGTGCATCTTACTTTTAGACTGATTTAGCTGACTTTTAGCTGAAATTTTCAATATATTCACTTGAGACTCAAATCCAGGAATAAAAAAAAAAGAGAAAATAGTTAAAAGAAATATCAGCATTGCTTACTAGGTTCGAACCACAGTCCTGCTAACATTTAGCTTGTCAACATACAATAAAACATCCTGAAAGCTTTGGGGGGGAAAATAAAACACTTATGCTCTCACAATAGCTGTAAGAGCGTACACAGTAGAGGTGACAAATACTTTACATACAGCATACAGGGTAGCAGACACACAAGGTGGGCGAAGGAAGTGTTATTGTGTAGAGGCAAAATCCGTCCTGGGATGCTCACCTTTGGCATGCCAGACTTCATCAGGATCTCAGTGAGGGAGGACAACACCTGGGTGTAGGTGGGGCAGTGGTGGGCCTTCATTTTCAGGTAGTTTGAACAGTCGCCTCCCAGCTTCTTCAGACCGGCCACCTCGTGGGCCGTAAGCTCCTCCCCCTGGGTCACGTGACTGGCAAAGCGCCGCAGCATGTGGCGGAAGTGGTAGTTGTCCTGGCAGGCCTTGTCGGGGTTCGGAGCCTTGTAGCATCCTGCTTCGACTATAGCTCCAAGCAGACTCAGGCCCATCTTGTTCAGGACATGGTTCCCTGGTGTACAGTATGAAACACTGGAGCACTGAATATCACAATTAACAAATAGATCTGAAAGTATATTGCTTTATCCGTTTGTGTACGTTATCCTGGTTATGACACAGCTACTTACTAAAGAAATCAATAATTTGATGCTAAATATAATACAATTTGTATATTGATTTAAAAATGTATTTTAATTTAAATTTGTATTGCGTGAAAAAAATCATCTGTTACATTAAACAGATGGAAAAAGCTTCCAGAGCAACGGTCTGTGATATAAAGACAGTTATTTCTGTTAAATAGAAATAGGTGAGCTGAATGCCATAATTGACGAATCAGAATCGAGCATTCATCAAAGCCATGTAATACATTGATTGTGATTATAATTGAGCCCAAACTGTGAGCACACTTTATCATGAGCTACCTTCACAATCTGTCAATGGGTTCTTCCCAGGGTGGGACTGGGCCCAGTACCAGGCATGGCCACCAATAAGTAGACCTCCTCCTTCAGCCACAAACTCCTGAATCTCCTCTGCCTGCTTGTCGCTGTAAGCTGTGCACACAAACACACTCAGGTCCTTTCTGAAGCCAGACTTCTGACAGTTCACCCCCGTCTGGCTGAACAGGGTCATGGCGTGGGTAAGGTTTGGCTGGACTCCAATCACCCCGTTACGGCCCTCGTCCAACCAAAGAAGAGCGTTTTTCCAAAATGGAGCGAGCCCCTGCAATAAAAGGACAGATAGAGATGTGTATGTAGCTGCACCCAGTCTAGTTTTTCTTTATTGGAACTTAAATTAGGCTGATCATGAAGGGGCTCTCCCCTAAAAGAATATGGCTGTGATGATGCAATGCTTTTTTCACTGCCGGTATCTACAATGAACCTTCTTAGTACTTTTGATTTCAAAAGACTATGGCACCAAATAATCATAGATAACTTTTACAATTCTACTAACCTATTGAAGTTACTATTTCTACCACTACTTTGAAGCGTGTCCAGTTGTTGTTTTAGAAACCTGCTTGTGCTGCACTTGAACAAACAAAAAAAGGTGATGAACAAAGGAATGGTTGAGGTGAAGACTTGTTCGGCCCACCTTTCGGCCCAAGAAGCCCTCGTGTGTGGCCACGATGACCCGGCCCTGGCCGTAGTAGGCTCCAGCCAGGAAAGCCCGTCCGCCCGAGGTGGTTCCGATCGGGAAGGCAAGCGGGCCGTGCACAAGGACCTCGGATGCGGTCGAGCCGCTGATGTCAAACTCGGGCACGCCCTGCAGAAGGAACTCCAAATCATCCTTAAAGTCCTTGCCGATTCTGGATTATGGAAATACATAAAAGAGAACAAGCAACGTCATAATAGCTTTAGCATCAACAGGCTAAAACGTTCAATCAATATTTGTTGTGTTGTGGTTGATTAGTTGCTTGACTGGCTTGACTCTATCTCTAGTCTGCATTCAGCATTGCATATGCTGAATGATCTGTTATTACACCAATTGTCAGGTCAATAAAGTTAAAACAAAAGCCAAATATGAACAGCAAAATAACGTACGCCACAGCCAGCCAGGAGGTTGGAATCTGAGGATAAACGGGCAGATTATCGACCTTCACGTAGTGCTCAGAGATGTAGATCCCCGCCACACTAGTGACCTTGTTCCCTGGGAAGGCCTGTAGAGCATTCTCCTTGGGGTGGTCTCCAGCCCAGGACCAGGCCTGCCCCGCGATCAACAGCCCTCCTCCAGCTTTCAGAAACTCCACCAGGGACTTCACATCTGGAGCCACGCTGTAAGCGTCCACCACATACACACCCAGCCCCAGGTCTTGGCGGAAGCCCCCCAACACTTGGGCCTGGAAAACGGACCGGCTGAGGTTATCCGCCACTGGCTTGCAGCTCTGGTGAACCCCAACCAGGGGGTTTTCAGAGCCATCGCCTCTGAGCCAGGTGAGGGCATTCTCCACCAGAGCGGGCAAGGTGGTCAGGTAGCTCTCGTGACCCAGGACAACCATGCGTCCACGCCCGAAGAGAGAGGCAGCCATCAGCACCTGGCCTTGGGCATTCATGGCCAGAGGGAAGGCGTGCTCTCCTATCAGGACCAGGTCGCTCGGGACGGCTGACCCTCGAATGTCTAGCTCTCTCAGGCCTGAGGTTATGGAGGCGTAGGCCTTCTCGTGGTGAGAGAGGGTGCCCATAATTAGGCTGGGGTGGGGTGTCGGCAGGGGGGGACTGAGCTGAGTGGTGCTCCGAGGGTGTGTATGTGTGTGTAAAATGTATGTCCCAATTTAAAAGGCTCTAGTCCTGATTGTTGGATCAAAGTTGAAAATGTGATGGAGCGACGTACTGAAATGGAGAGCACATGATAAAACACTTTCAGTTTTTTTTTTAATAGATAACAAGAGTAATGCATACCTATTTGAATGAATGATCACTTTATGCTGTTCTGTATACATAGCCTATATCTGTTGACATTATCATCCATTAAAACCCTGTCAAAATGCAATTAATTATTATTATTTTTACTCCACGGAATGATAACTTTGTAAAGTGGCTTGCGATTTCAAGCCACATCCACGGGTATGACTGGTGTATCGGCAAAATACATTTACAACATATTAACATCGTACATCCAAAAAACAAACAACCAAAACAAATGTGTTTACCTCCAGATAAGTTTCCTGCGTCCTGCTATTCCCGAACAGCACCAGTTGGAGAAGACGATCCGTGCGTCTGAATACAACGCAACAAAGAGGGAGCAAGAGAACTCACTAGACTTGTGAAAAGCACAACAGTCACCTGCCGTGTTATGAGTAAAGACAGATGACGTGGATGTTTCCGTAGCAAGAGAGTGGGTGGAACCCGGCAGGTAACCTGTTTGTCACTTCACCTGTCTGTCAGACTCTGTTCCTCAACATCATAAATTAAACTGGAGCTTGGATGGGTGGAGGACAACACAGCCCGACGATTATGGAAGACGAATTGTGCCACGGAAATAATTAATTAATGTTAAACAATTGACCAATTTCAGGATGTTTTAATAAAGAACGCATTAAACTACTATAAAATATCTGCACTACCTACTGTACTGCCTACTAAAGTTTTACCTTGTCGAGCAACACCTACACCACCATCTTTCACAATGACAGGGTGTTGCCAAAGCTTCGGAAAACAAGAAAAGTTACAAGTGCGTCGACTGAGAAACCTGTCCATCCTGCTTACATTACATTATATTCAATTACATTATAATTATATAAATGAACACCAGCCTACTGAAGCATAAATACGACACACACACATACAACATATGAATCGCACTGAGCTTTCAAATGTATTGTTTGTCTACACCCTGCAATGTAATAAATACCCAAACAAACCATTTTAACAAAAACTGGAACTCCGTCCACAGCAAGAACTGAGACCAAACGATGAAACGAAACCGATTGTTATTGATAGTCCATTAGCGGAACCTAAAATAGCGGACCACATATTTCACGTTTCTCGACGAATCTATTTTCCGGGGGGACTTGCCAGAAACCCAAGAAACACCATCGGATGAGCTCAATTTTGACTATTAGTTAACCTTGTTTATTAACTATATGAAGCTACTGCGCCATCAAAATAGTATAGTCCTTCCATAAAACGCTATCGGTACATGTATTTACCCCGTTATTCCCTTCTCCTCGATGTCCTGCGCACTTTTAAGCGATTCAGGGGCTTGTATCCCTTTGTCAGACGGACGAGCTGTGATTTTGGGTCGAGGTCCCGAGACCGGTGTCACTGACCAAAAGTGTTCCAGGCACCAGGGTATGAGTGACTCTTTTAGTGGGCTGCACATAAACGATTGTAAATCGACGTATATCATATTGATATGTTAACTTTTATGTTTTAGTTAAATTGGTGGCATGTTACGAGAACAACGATGTACTCGTCACTCAGGTAGGAGACATCTCAAATATAATTTGATGTGATTGTTTACATGTGAAACATGTTGTAGAAAGTTAGACGACCCATGCACGTTTGAATCAGCATTTCTCGTTATCTTGCAGCTGGGCCCCAACCCCTGTTTTCTTGGCAGTGAGAAGCTGGTCAGAGGACAATCTGGAAAGCTCTGCCAGGGAGGAACCCTCTTCTTGGTGAACCAGAGCCACCCATTTAAACTCCATTACTCTGTAAGCTCCAATGGAAGCACTGCCAGCAGGGCACGGGGGAACCTGAAAGCAAGCGACAAGACCAAAGGAGCTCGGAACGGAAAAGGGAAAGAGACACCAACAAGCCTTGGACCCAAACGCAGTATCAGAGATTTCTTTCCCTCCTCTCCTGTGAAGGTATGATATTCAGTCATGTTTGGTCCAATATCCACATTCAACATACATGTATACAATTCAAACATGACATTGCACCTCTTACAATAAACTAAAGTACAGTGGTATACATTGTATAATATTTATGTTTGGTTGTATACTTTGTTCACCCTCAGTCATCTAAGAGATCTCTCAGCCCGGATGGGGGCTACTCTGACACGAAGCGTCAGAAGAGAAATGAAGAAGATTCCGACGCCTGGGACAAAATTGAGAAACAGGAGGAGGAGGAGGAGGAGAGCGTGGCAGAGGAGAAACTGAGGCAGCTGCAGAAGATGGCAGAGAGAGCCATGGTGGGGAGCAGCACCACTGTTACTCCGGCATCGTCTGCAACATCATCTTCACTGTCTTCCTCGGTGTGTCCAAAAAGCCACTGGCAGCAGATTGGGAACCTGCTGCTCTACACTGCTGCCAGGGTCAGGGCCAGTGGGAAGGTGAGGAGGAATATTGTCTTCAAAGTCTCTCCTGGTATCACCAGTATAATTTGTCAAAATTACTTTTGTTTGTACCGAATCTGCGTTCAAGCATTTTGCGTGCATGCGCCTGCCATGAATGTAAACAATGCAAATAAAGTCATAATTGTATTGCATTTTAAACAAAGCAATACAATATAATACTAGGTACAATATAGTCTTTGTGATGAGACATTTTGTGAAGTATTTGCATAGCATTTAACTGATTTTATGTTTTGTTGTCACAGGGACATGATTCTCATTTGTGAATCAAGTTAAATGATTTCCCTGTATTTTACAGGATATGTTTTGCTCGTTCCTTTGTTGTAATCCTCTTCCAGATTGCTGGGTTTGATATAGATGGCTGTATCATCACTACCAAGTCTGGCAAAGTATTTCCGACGGCACCAGATGATTGGAAGTAAGACATGCAATTATGTCTGTCTGATTGATCAGTCTGTCTCTCGTCTAGGTGGTTCACAGTCTTGTTTTTGTCTTCTTGTGTGTTTCATTGATAGGATTCTGTTCTCAGAGATTCAGCCGAGGCTGGCTAGCTTGCTGAAAAAGGGACACAAGGTAAGGATGAGTGACATTCCAGCACAACTTCTTGCCTGACGTTGTTTTTAAAAAAAAGAACATAAATGCACATGTTTTCTTTATGTTTTGCCCTGTGACAACCGAGTGATTATTCAAGTGATTACCCTAGTTAGTTATCAAATAGCCTTGTTTGAAGTAAGAAGTTTAGTAAACATTTTAAACAGATTCCTTCAAAATACATTCCTCCACATTCACTTTGTTTGCAGGTTGTTTTCTTCACCAACCAGATGGGGATCGCCAGAGGCAAATTGAAACCTGAAGTCTTTAAGTCTAAAGTGGAGGACATCCTCAGTAGCCTTCAGCTGCCCATACAGGTTGTATATGTTGTTCTACATGGCTGTCAAGTAGGCTTGGGTGGTGTCTATTTTTACATACCTTCATACCATTTCGGTCAATCACAATGCAACAGCGAATATTATATCAACATAATAGAAAATGTTTTGATAAGATGTCAGGGTAGGTATTTTGAAGGTATTGTGATGACACCATCGGTATTTCTAAATACCCTGGTGTACTGCCCAAGCGTATTGACAGTGTGGTGCACAGCAGCCTATGCGACGTCTATATGAAGTCTGTGGGGTGTCTGTGTCTGTGCTAGGTATTCGTCGCGACGGGTCCAGGAATTTACCGTAAACCAGTGACGGGGATGTGGACACACCTGTGTGAAAAAGTAAACCATGGTGAAATACGACCAAAAGTACCTAAAAGTCAAATAAATACATAAAAATGATCAACGTTCTACTCAAGAATCGAACCATGTCGTGTCTGTGTCACGTGATATTGTTTTGCTTGCTTTGCATCAGTCAATTACTCATCCTTCAATTTAACAAAGGGATTCCATACTTTGTTGTCATGTCGTTGTGATAATTCTAACCATGGGAGTGTTTTTTTTTCTCCCCCTAGGCCAACGGTGGCGTGACCGTTGATCTTGGTCAGAGCTTTTATGTCGGAGGTGAGTCTCTGGAGGGCTACATCCATCACAGTTACGCCCTCCCACAGGCCTCACTGCATCACCACAGACACACAGGCGTGACGCTCTATTGTCTCTGATCACAGACGCAGCGGGCCGCCCGGTCAACTGGGCTCCGGGCAAGAAGAAGAAGGACTTCTCCTGCAGCGATCGATTGGTGAGACCTCCCAACTTTTGTGCCGGCTGCTTGTCTTGATTCCTGCCTCCCTCTCGCCATCTCGCCCCACCCATTCCACCTCCATTATCCATCGGCACCGTGAAGTCATCTCATTTACCCTTCTGGTGTTGGAATGGGGTATGGTGCAATTAGTTATAATACATGAGCCCAGCCCAAGTTATTTTAACACAAAGTGACAATGATTTAATTTAAGTATTATCCTACTACCTACACCCATTCCTGCTGTTCCTGTTAATGCCCTAGTTCGCTCTGAACCTTGGACTCCAGTTCCACACGCCTGAAGAGTACTTCCTGCGATGGAAGAGCGCCCCCTACAGCCTGCCTGAATTTGACCCTGTGAGTGATGGGAGTGGTATCCGCCCTGTGCCATGAATAGCAGCATTTTATCTACCAATTGCAATAACTAGTCGTAGGCCTACCGATGCACGTGTGCATCGCCTGTGCTAAACCGTTTATGAGCGTCTCGTCTCGCTCCCCCAGAGGAAGTTGGACTCCAGGGGCCGGCTGTACGACCCCCCCAGCGCCTCCCTCACCTCCAACCAGACGGAGGTCATTGTGGCTGTAGGCTTCCCTGCTTGTGAGTGACCTCATACTGAAATGATGGGCAGATGAAGGGATTTGTTGATGGACAGAAAATGGTGTTGATTGCTAAACACACATTGTTTGCCGCTTAAGAAATGCAAATATTGGGTTGCTTCTCTGTGTTTCAGATCATAAAGTATAAAAAAGTATTATAGTTGCTTTAGATTATTTTTGCTGTTTTGTGAGACAAAAGGACCTTAATTTGAGCTAGCAATTTTGGCACTTTTTATGACATTTCCTAAACTGGGTGATTAAAGCTAGGCTGGGTAACTTTGGGGAAACAAGCTAGAATAAGCTAGCTAGTATGATTTTGAAAGTATCCAAACAAACAAAAAGTCACCTTTCCATTCATGCCTCCCTCCAAGGCAACTTCCCCAAAACCCATGCCCAGCTCACTAGCTTTAGCAATAGGTTTGGCTAGCCTTGGAGGAAGACTCCAGTTCTGCTTAGTGAGGGAATGCAAAGCGTCCAAGCAGGTAGTCATGTAGGTAAACAGACGGGTATGTCATCCAGTAGTTTTGTTGGACAGGCTAATTACAGGCCTGTGACAGCCACAGGGACCACATTATTATAATATTTGTATTATATTATTAGATTTATATCAGGCCATTTAATTCATTAATTGTTGTTACAATGTAAAGAGAGAATGAAGCCATCTGCGTTAGAAACTAAAGGGTAGAGTCACATTTAATTGAGCTGTGCACTACATGCTAAATGGCTCTCTCAGCAACACATTGACCATGGAGCGTCTACGAATAGCCCGTCCTCCCCGTGCTCCCTTCGAATGAAGACCTGTTCATGTGTGGAGGGATGCACTGCTGTTGGCTTTTCCTTGGGGTGCTTTTTTGTGTGAAAAAAAGTCAGCAATAGTTTCTAACATTGTGCACACATCGAAAGGCCATATCCTTTTTTTTTTTAAATATATATGCAGTCTATGTGCGTCACACCCGCATTGTACCTGCACCAGCCACACAGATTATGTCCTGCTTTTTACTGTGTAAAGCTAGCGGGATACACTTCTACACGACAACAGCTGTCCTAATCCGTTGGGAACATTTTGAAATGTGAGAAGTCTCTGTCTCAATGTTCTTTTGGTTTGAATTCCCCACTTCTCTTCTCCTTACTTTGTCATGCTAATTTATTTCTTGTTGGTTTGTTATTTCAGCTGGGAAATCCACTTTCTTTCACACCCATGTTGTTCCAAAGGGCTATGTTTACGTTAACAGGGTGAGTGATCTCTCTACTGCTAGAAATATTGACAATTCAGCAGGCAGGAATTGGGCATCAACATTCTTCTGCTTGGTTTGTCTAAATCACGCCACAATGTAGGACAACCTCCACACTGTGTCATTAGTGTGCTGAACATCTGAGGATGATCTCAATACAATACAGTAACCCTTTTTTTGCTACACAGTGTAAAAACTTTTCAAAAGCATAGCAATTACACAATCTTGATGTTTATTAGAATCGCCGCCAAGCTAGGTTAGCATTAGCATGCAGCTGAGAGGTTGCACACAAAGCCACTCTTCAAATCAGCCAGTGATCTGCAATAACCACATAGGCAGTTGTAACCTAGATGTGATGGAGCACGTGAGGCCTACACATGCTCGGGCGACTGCTGCACATTAGGAACAGAACCTGGGGTCTGCAGCATCAAAGCGGCGCGCTCTCAGAGCCATGCTAACACATGCCGATTGCAGTGCAGCATGCCCATGGATGTTGCTGATCAGTGTTTGGCGAGTTAATGGTTGGAGGTTGTGCGAGGTTATGCCATAAGATAGGACTGCTGTATCCAAGATTAAGTCATTCCCAATATCCTGCTTATCTTGGGGTAATGGGACGTATTCAGCAAGATGAAAATATTAAGAATATTGGGTTTAGATTGCAGCTTTGTGTGTGTGTTTTGGTCAGGACACGCTGGGATCGTGGCAGAGCTGTGTGTCTGCATGTGAGAGGGCTCTGAGAGATGGCCAAAGTGCTGTCGTTGACAACACCAACCCGGACCCTGACTCACGCAAAAGGTATTTCCCAAGCTAGAGGTGTGGGTGGGTGTGTGTGGCTAATTCTAATTTGTCTTTTTCTTTTATTTCCAGATATATAGATGTGGCCAAAGCATCCGGTATCCCATGTCGCTGTTTTCACTTCACAGCATCACTGGAGCAGGCCAAGCACAATAACAGAGTATGTATATATCTATCTCTACCCCCCCCTCTTTTGGTTGGTTGAATGTTCGGTGGTGAAGAACTGACCTTGTGTTCTCTTCCTGTTTGCAGTTTCGTGAGATGGCCCCATCAGATGTCAAACACGTCAAGGTCAACGACATGGTCTTCCATAGCTACAAGTGAGTCTCTTAATGGCTGTGATGTCGGCTGTTCACCCCCAGCCGAGCCCTGCCGTGCAGAGCTGCACGGCTACCCGCACGGGGAGTTTCAAAAGCTCCTCTATCTGGCTCACCATATTGGTGGTTGGATTTGTGCTCGTCTTCTGTATGCAGATAGAAATGTGTGTGTCCATTTCAAAGAACATCCTGGTTGTATAACTTTTCAGAAGGGTTATGTAAGGTTACTGGTTTGGCAAACAGGATTATTCTTATGTTTGATTCCCTCTGCGACAGGAAACACTTTGTGGCTCCGGGCGTCTCAGAGGGCTTCTCCGAGATCCTCCAGATCCACTTCCTGCCCGACTTCAAAGACAGCAAGTCAGAAAGCCTGTTCAGACTGTTTTCTGAAGGCTGATTACAAAGTTGGCCCTACACCAGCCCTCCGTCTGTACAGGATTATGTTTTTCAAACTAGAGAGTGGAATAAGAGACTGATGTTAGTACTTAATCCAATGCACACTAAACTGGTATGTTCAAAAGGCAAGTTGTTTTTTTCGTTGTTAGATTTTATGGCTGTTCATTATTTTACATGTTTTCTTGATGGGCTAACAAGAAAATGTCTCGCCACCAGAACATCTTTGATCTTGCAAATTGCAAATTAAGTGTGTCGAATGTGGTCCAGAGCCGTCTGTCCTGGGAAGAAGCATTTGTATTAATTTTATGAAAATAAAGACCTCAAAAACACCTTTTAAAATACTGTCTGCAAAAATAGCCTTTTTTTTAATTGAATTCCTCCAAATCCTGAATAAGGTTTGACTCCGGGAAATGTGGTGGTGACATGTGTTGCAGGGGAGCCTCAGTCCTCTGCAGGCAGGCCCTCCAGCTCCTGGCCCAGGTTCTGCTTTAAACATGACATTTAGTTCAGGTGGAAATGAAATCTTCCACTTATGCTGCGGTCAAGCTTTAGTCACTCTAACCAGGAAGTATCCACATTGATTCTTTAACTTCCACAACAATCTCACACGTGTTATCTTTCTTTTATTACCAAGATTACATATTACAGCATTTGCCGTTGTGGAGACATACTCTTGCTTTGTTTTTTAAAAAAAAACCCCTCAGAAATAGACCTAGTGATGAAGAGGTGAAGTCTAGTGCACAGTTGAAAATATTAATTATGAACTATAAAATGTAATTCCACGCAAGGAATTACTTGTGCATAGGAAGGCCTGTAATCATTGAGATAAATGTAGTTGAGGTGGGGATCACACACTGTACCCACTGAGCAATGCCGTCCAGTTGACAGCCGGAAAGCAATTGGCGTAGTCAAACATAACAATGGAAAGCTAGGCTCAATGTTATCTCGATAAGAGTTAATATCGCAAATATCTCAAAGTATAAAGTTTACAAAAATTAAAAATGCATAGCACTTAGTAATGCAGATTAATGAAATCTTGAGGTTCAGTCGTTTAGCTTCCATTAGCTGCAGAAATTTGGTGTGAAGAAGAATATGACTAAAAGCGATATCTAGATTGTGCATGCCTATGCACAATAATAAATGATGGGGTTATAGCTGCTGACAGATGCAATCCAGCTTCAGCCCCCACAAGGTCACTCACCTTGTGTGGATGAGTTTGTTCAGTGTTGGTATCCAGTGTCCTTAATCTGCTGTCCCAACACACACACACACACACACTGGAGCCAGTTGCAGGCGCAGTGCAATTGATACTCCCCTTGTGTAAACTCACCTCCGAAAAACTCTGACTCCAATCAACAGACGGGACACTGTTAGCCTGAGAGGAGCAAATGTTCCCATGATTAGAATAAACACAACTACGGAATGACACAAGATGGTGTCCCTTTGTAAACAAAGCAAAGCCAGACACAATGGGCTTTTATCATACAATGTTCGGCATATACGTTCCACGGGAGAACGTGAATGTTGATTCTTTATGTGTGTGTGTGTGTGTGTGTGTGTCTTATTTCAAAACTGTTTTCCTTTTCACACAGGTGTGTCCACACCTGTTTATGGAACATTTATATAAAGGATAAATCTCTCAATATCAAATTTCAACCAAATCATTCGGCCTGTCCTCCAAAGCAAATCCATCACATGTCATTATATTTTGGGTTAAACCTGATACCAAACAAAATGCAACAAGCATCAATAGCTTTATTTGTTTTAGCATTTTTTTTGTCAATTAGCATACTAAACTTTTTTAAAGCATTTTAAATGTTTTCCAGCTTTGGATACCTTTGAAATTGTCTTTTTAATTTGACGTGCGATCGTTGACCAGCAAAAATATGAAAGGTATCCCTCTGCCAATGTTAAAGTATTTAACAGCACGATCACTCTGTTGCTGATGTGAAGTCGCAGATTACCTCCAGCCTCTTGAATGATCGGCACAATGTTGATTATACAATGTTTGACATCTCCGGCTGGTTCTTCTAATCCATAGAACATCAGGGTCTGTCATCTTCGGTAGTGCTCAGCCTCACCTTGTCTTCCAGCTCAGAAACTCTTTTCCCGCGGTCTGCAGTTTCCAGTGTCTATGTTCTGACATCTGCTGTCATATATTTGCATATATCAGGCATTACTTTCTGAATTTGTTTATCAACTTCTCAAGATCATCTGCCTTCTTTTTCTAGACCATTTTGCTTATTTTTACCCCAAAATATTAATATTAATAGAGAGACTTCATTGGCGTGGATTCCCTTTCTTTGGAGCAGGACTACTGGGCACAGAGTCAGATGATGGCATACAAGCAGGACTTTGGGGGCGTGCATCCATCCATCCATCCATTATCCTCCGCTTATCCGGGGTCGGGTCGCGGGGGCAGCAGCCTGAGGAGAGAAGCCCAGACTTCCCTCTCCCCAGCCACTTCATCCAGCTCTTCCGGGGGGATCCCGAGGCGTTCCCAGGCCAGCCGAGAGACATAGTCCCTCTAGCGTGTCCTGGGTCTTCCCCGGGGCCTCCTCCCGGAGGGACGTGCCCGGAACACCTCCCCAGGGAGGCGTCCGGGAGGCATCCTCACTAGATGCCCGAGCCACCGCAACTGGCTCCTCTCAGCGCGGAGGAGCAGCGGTTCTACTCTGAGCCCCTCCCGGATGACCGAGCTTCTCACCCTATCTCTAAGGGAGAGCCCGGACACCCTGCGGAGGAAACTAATTTCGGCCGCTTGTATTCGCGATCTCGTTCTTTCGGTCACTACCCACAGCTCGTGGCCATAGGTGAGGGTAGGAACGTAGATTGACCGGTAAATCGAGAGCTTCGCCTTTCGGCTCAGCTCCTTCACCACGACGGACCGGCGCAGGGCCCGCATCACTGCCGACGCCGCACTGATCCGTCGGTCAATCTCCCGCTCCATCCTCCCCTCACTCGTGAACAAGACCCCGAGATACTTGAACTCCTCCACTTAAGGCAGGATCTCCTCCCTGACCCGGAGAGTGCACTCCACCCTTTTCCGACTGAGAACCATGGCCTCGGATTTGGAGGTGCTGATCCTCATCCAAGCCGCTTCACATTCGGCTGCAAACCGCTCCAGTGAGAACTGAAGGTCACGGCCCGATGAAGCCAACAGGACCAGATCATCCGCAAAAAGCAAAAAGGGGGCGTGCATGAATTGCACAATTTGGGGGGAGCAGTGACTTCCACGTTCAAACCAACAGGGCCGTCAGGAGAAAAGCTGTTCTTCTCTGCCTTACATCATGCATAATTAATTTCCGCCTTGTTTGTTTAGTTTTTTCCTTGTTTCTTCCTCTTTTTTCAGAAACTGTCATGTTCAAGTTGCAGACACAAAGTTCCTAATCACCAAGCTAAGTTGCTAATTTTAGAGGACTTACTCAATGTTGTTACGGTTAAAAGTAAAAGTAAGCAATGTAATCATTTACGTCTCCTTGTTTTAAATACTCAAAGAATGCCAGCGTTCGGAGAGAAGAGAGACTGCGCCGGACAGGACACACGTTCGGTTGAGCACTGTTTCTTCATTGCCATCCGAGAACCTGTATTACATTCTCTAATAAAACCCTCCGGCTGCGATCCTCCAATCCACTGTCCTGACCTCATTGATACAAGCAATAATTGCTCTCGCCTAAAATACACAACGCAGAGTTAGAATAACCTAGCCTGAAAATGCGGTTACTTCCAACACATTTCGGACATTTAGCAGCATTTTATCCAAAGTGACTTACAATAAGTACATTTGTTAAAAGAAGGTGAAACGTTTCATTGCTGTTAATACAGTAAGAAAGTTACCAGAACAAATTTCATGCATTTCAATTGCTAGGTTAACCGTTGCTAGTATACAACATCTCCGGCTAAGTGCCAAGTTACAAAGAGCAATTATAAAGTGCCAATACAACATACATTTTGGATTTTTTTTTTCAGGTGAACTCTGAACCAGTGAGTCTTGAGTCTCTTCCGGAAGATGGGGAGTGACTCTGCCGTCCTGACATTGGCAGGAAGCTTGTTCCACTAGTGCAGTGCCAAAACGGAGAAAAGTTGTGAGTTTGCCGTCCGACCTTTTCCTCCTTTTAGTGATGGAGGTACCAGTCGACCAGCTGAGGTCGTTGAGCGGAGTGCTCGAGCAGTGGCGTGGTGTTTCACTAATGCTTGGAGGTAGGTAGGGGCAGTCCCATTAACAGCTTTGTAGGTCAGTACCATCGTCTTGAATTTGATGCAAGCCACTACAGGGAGCCAGTTGAGGTCATGGAAGAAGGGGGTCATGTTGGAGAATTTGTGTCGGTTGAACCCGAGGCGTGCTGCAGCGTTCTGGATCCGCTCCAAAGGTTTTATTGCGGTTGCAGGGAGTCCGGCTAAGAATGAGTTGCAGTAGTCGAGGCGGGAAATGACAAGGTCAGGAGCTGTGTCGCTTCCCTCGTGAGGAATGGCCGGATCCTGCTGATGTTGTAGAGAGCAAATCTACAGGATCGGGTCAATGCAGTGATGTTTGCAGTGCAGAAAAGTTGGTTGTCACTAGTCCTTGCATTTTCAGAGTCAAAGTTCCTTTATTGTCAATATATTGTCAATATGACAAGACATACAATGGATTCGAGAGTACATTTCTCCCCCTCCCACGGTGAAACAGATTAAGTGCACAGGCACAACATGCAGGACAAGACATTCCTAACACTAAAACTAAAGTAAATATTCGGACAGATAAGACAAAAAGATTTTTAAAAAGACAATAAAAATAAATATGCAATGTTTAATGTCGGAATCTACTGTTATATGAGGTAGGAATAGCAGCATAAGTAAGCATAAAGATAGTGCAAACAGTAGTGAGTATTGCCAGTATTCAATGTACATTACAAAACTGTTCAATCTTAGGTATTAATCTAAAGTTTGTACTCATGTAGTATGTAGTAATTGTTTTTTTATTTTGTGATTTTTTTCATTGTTATGGGGAGACATTTCTGCTTCAAAGTTCCACAGCGTTTCTCATGCGAGACGTGCCAAAACATGTTTTAATTAGCCCAGGTACGTGGATTCCGGATTTGACAAACAACTCTCTTGTGTCCTCCCCAAATGGTGATGCATTCTAATGTACAACCTTTTTTGGTGTTTACCCATCCGAGCACTTACATCGGCATATTAAGACGGGTTAGGTAGGTTCCACCCTGAGTGCTTTTCAGCTGTGACAACCTCATCACCCGTCTTTACTCAGGAAACCCCAGTCTAGTGGCTCTGAGCACACTTAAATTAGTATACATTTTCTGACTTCTGCCCCACGCCCTTCACACTGTTTAGTCAGTGACATGCTCGCATCGTACTGCCCAACTGGTGCAGTCCTGGAATAACAGGAGGCAGGATACTAATCTGGAGGTAAACTCAACTTTCTTGGTTATTATTAAAATGTTTTCTTTTATATTATATATGAATTGTATTGTAGGCCGATACTATGCCATTCAAATGTGTGCATGTGGATTAAATCACAATTTCAACCAATTTGACAAAGTTAACATTCTGTGTAATAATAATAATAATGATTTGCATTTATATAGCACTTTAATGTAGGCTAATGTCAACAGATGGGCCATTGATTTAAATGTATATGCATCACTGTTGTTAGTTATAAACATAAAATACAAAACAGTGTTTCATTATTTGCTCTCCCTTTCTCTTTTCATTTCTGCATTACACTTCTCCATATAAAACAAGGATACACAGAACAGGATACAGCCAGGGCCAGAGCCCTTTAAATCGGGACATACATTTGCTCCCACCTACACACTTCACTTTCATCACTGTTGGAGAATCCTCAGCGAAAGTGCCCCGGTCCCCCCACCATCCAAGCGTAACTATGGACACCCTATCTGACCCAGAGAAGGCCTACATCACCATAACCTCAGGCCTGAGAGAGCTAGAAATTCAAGGGCCAGCCATCCCGAGCAACCTGGTCCTGATAGGAGACCACGCCTTCCCTCTGGCCATGACTGCCCAAGGCCAGGTGCTGATGGCTGCCTCTCTCTTCGGGCGTGGACGCATGGTTGTCCTGGGTCACGAGAGCTACCTGACCACCTTGCCCGCTCTGGTGGAGAATGCCCTCACCTGGCTCAGAGGCGATGGATCTGAAAACCCCCTGGTTGGGGTTCACCAGAGCTGCAAGCCAGTGGCGGATAACCTCAGCCGGTCCGTTTTCCAGGCCCAAGTGTTGGGGGGCTTCCGCCAAGACCTGGGGCTGGGTGTGTATGTGGTGAACGCCTACAGCATGGCTCCAGATGTGAAGTCCCTTGTGGAGTTTCTGAAAGCTGGAGGAGGGCTGTTGATCGCGGGGCAGGCCTGGTCCTGGGCTGGAGACCACCCCAAGGAGAATGCTCTACAGGCCTTCCCAGGGAACAAGGTCACGAGTGTGGCGGGGATCTACATCTCTGAGCACTACGTGAAGGTCGATAATCTGCCCGTTTATCCTCAGATTCCAACCTCCTGGCAGGCTGTGTTGTACGTTATTTTGCTTTGTTTGTTTTTGAGAAACAGTATCTTTTGACATGGCTTTTATTTGAACTTTATTGACTTGACAAGTAGTATAACACATCATTCAGCATATGTAATGCTGAATGATACATACTAGAGATAAGTATTTGTAATAACGCCGTCATCGGTAATCTAACTCATTAATGTTTCCGTGGTTACAACGCCGTTGCCGTTACAGAACATTAAATGTGGTGCATTACAAGGCGCGTCGTTAGACCTGGGCATTTGGGGCTGGGAATTGCCCCGGATTAAAAAGAAAACACCACAATAATGATGAAAATCAGAGGCGAAGCTAGATCTTTTTTGGTCGAGCTTGCCTTAGCCCACCCTATCGTCATCAAATCTACGATATTCAAAATCCCACAACTGACTGTGAAAACTGCTCAGAAAATTCAAAATGTTTTGAAATGTAGCTACTTTTTTTTTTAAATAGTAAGACAAATAGTTACTTTCCCTGGTTACTTTCATTATGGAGTAATTCGGTTACTAACTCCGTTACACTTTGGAACAAGTAGTAACGATAACTAATTACTTTTTTAAAGTAACATTCCCAACACTGCTAGAGATAAAGCCAAGCAACTAATCAACTTGTCAAACACAACACAACAAATATTGAGTTTGTCTGTTAGGGCTACACCCATCATGATCTCATCATGTGGCTTGTTCTCTTTTATGTATTTCAATAATTCAGAATCGGCAAGGAATTTAAGGATGATTTGGAGTTCCTTCTGCAGGGCGTGCCCGAGTTTGACATCAGCGGCTCAACCGCATCCGAGGTCCTTGTGCACGGCCCGCTTGCCTTCCCGATCGGAACCACCTCGGGCGGACGGGCTTTCCTGGCTGGAGCCTACTACGGCAAGGGCCGGGTCATCGTGGCCACACACGAGGGCTTCTTGGGCCGGAAGGTGGGCCGAACAAGTCTTCACCTCAACCATTCCTTTGTTCATCACCTTTTTTTGTTTGTTCAAGTGCAGCACAAGCAGGTTTCTAAAACAACAACTGGACACGCTTCAAAGTAGTTGTAGAAATAGTTACTTCAATAGGTTAGTAGAATTGTAAAGGTTATCTATGATTATTTGGTGCCTTAGTCTTTTGAAATCAAAAGTACAAAGAAGGTTCATTGTAGATACCGGCAGTGAAAAAAGCATTGCATCATCACAGCCATATTCTTTAAGGGGAGAGCCCCTTCATGATCAGCCTAATTTAAGTTCCAATAAAGAAAAACTAGACTGGGTGCAGCTACATACACATCTCTATCTGTCCTTTTATTGCAGGGGCTCGCTCCATTTTGGAAAAACGCTCTTCTTTGGTTGGACGAGGGCCGTAACGGGGTGATTGGAGTCCAGCCAAACCTTACCCACGCCATGACCCTGTTCAGCCAGACGGGGGTGAACTGTCAGAAGTCTGGCTTCAGAAAGGACCTGAGTGTGTTTGTGTGCACAACTTACATCAACAAGCAGGCAGAGGAGATTCAGGAGTTTGTGGCTGAAGGAGGAGGTCTGCTTATTGGTGGCCATGTCTGGTACTGGGCACAGTCCAACCCTGAGAAGAACCCATTGACAGATTGTGAAGGTAGCTCATGATGAAGTGTGCTCACAGTTTTGGCTCAATTATAATCACAATCAATGTATTAGATGGCATTGATGAATGCTCGATTCTGATTGGTCGATTTTGGCATTCCGCGGTATGTTATTTCAATCTCTTTAATCTAAAAGACAATTTTTTTTTTTTGCGGCAGCAATACAATACATTTAAAATTACTATACAAAACTTGTATATTTTGTCAAATTATTGATTTCTTTAGTAAGTAGCTGTGTAATAACCAGGATAACGTACACAAACGGATAAAGCAATATACATTCAGATCTATTTGTTAATTGTGATATTCAGTGCTCCACTGTTTCGTACTGTACACCAGTGAACCATGTCCTGAACAAGATGGGCCTGAGTCTGCTTGGAGCTATAGTCGAAGCAGGATGCTACAAGGCTCCGAACCCCGACAAGGCCTGCCAGGACAACTACCACTTCCGCCACATGCTGCGGCGCTTTGCCAGTCATGTGACCCAGGGGGAGGAGCTTACGGCCCACGAGGTGGCCGGTCTGAAGAAGCTGGGAGGCGACTGTACAAACTACCTTAAAATGAAGGCCCACCACTGCCCCACCTACACCCAGGTGTTGTCCTCCCTCACTGAGATCCTGATGAAGTCTGGCATGCCAAAGGTGAGCATCCCAGGACGGATTTTGCCTCTAATAACACTTCCTTCGCCTACAGTATCTTGTGTGTCCTCATGCTGTATGTAAAATGTTTATTGCATCTACTTCTTATGCTGCAACAGCATTTTTCCCCCCCAAAGCTTAAAGGATGTTTTATTGTATGCAAACTGTTTGTAACGCTGATAATTATTTTGACTATTTTTGTAAGCAACCCAGTAGTGATACTTTTCAAGCAATCCTAGATTTGTTTTCAATTCTCAAGTGAAAATATACAAAAATGTAATGCCTAGTTTGAGCTAAAGTCTAAAAGTAAGCTACATTGTCTCAGATTTATTTGGCACTATAGATTAACATGAATATGTTTTGGTTCTCTGTCTTCTTGCAGATATTAAGATTACTTTTCACTTGGCTAGGATGTACAGGGATATAGGACAATATAGATGGTGAACAGTGGAGTCTAGTGGTAAAAATAAACCAATGCTACAAAATTAAGTATCAAAATTCATTATCAATGGAGTAGGAAGTCATCAATCAAGTAGGCACATTTCCAATGTTTTCCCTGTTGGCGCCGCTCTCTGTCATCTAGGTGTGTGGTAAATACCCAGCGAAAAGCCCCAAGGACCACCTCCTCCTCTCTGTGGGGCCAGAGGTTTACAAGGTGTGCCCTTATCCAGATGCACTCCTGCCTTACCTCATCACGGACAACCCAGTCATGCCTGTGTTCAATAACCACAAAATCCCCATCAATGTCAACACTGCAGGTCAGTGGACACAAGTGGATCACATGGACTGTGTTTATCAGAAGCTAATTCCAGTCTACATTGCAACTGTACTGTACGTGTGCGTATGTGTGTTAGGTCCAGAGTGGCTCAGTACTGGACTCTACCTTGCTCCTGGTATGAGGACACACATGTCTTTCCCTGCACAGATTATCAACAAAGGATGGCATGTATGTAGTGTCTATGTGTACTCTAGCACCAATCATAAAAACTGCAGGTCAATGCTCTTGGATAAAATATTTGCTCTTTTTTGGATGGTCTAAACAATGTACAATAGCATATTGTTTCCCGTCTGGGAGAATGAAGTACCAACCTATCTTAAACGAGCCCTGGTGTAGATGTCCTATGCATCCTATCCAGGGAGTAACTCTCACTGTTTTCAGGTCCAGATAGGATGTCAGACAGATCGCCTCCGCAACAAGGAACTGAAGCGGGCGCCATCTGTCCACGAGCGCTTCCCCATCACCTCGGAGATGATGCAGGTGTGCAACCTCTGGGGGGGGCTCATCTACATTGTGGCCCCAGCCAAGACAAAGGTGGAAGGGGCAGAGGTCATGGTGCAAGTGGCCGTACCTGCCGCCTATTACAAGTTTGGTGAGTACGTTTTCTCTTTTCAAGTGTGACTAATGCATGCGGTTGTGTTTGGGGAAACCCAGCGAATACATACGCATCATTGCCTTGGGACTTGAGGAGAGATTTTAAGAGTATAAATATTATCTGGCTGACTAATTCCACATTAAAATGTAATTAATGTATATTTAGTAAAATAGACACAAAAATATGCTGATACATTTCTGTACACTGCAGCCATGTTGTTGTTGTGTATTGTACTCCAGGTAGCAAAACTGCACTCCGTTTATGACAAGAAGGCACTCTGCAACACTCCCAAATTTCCATACACAGAGCAATGTATGCCTGAGCATAATCTCAGTCAATAAGAGGTTGTAATTGAAAGTAGATTGAATCGTAGTACTTTCATAACATTCAGGAATCGAAGGTTAGTAGTTGAGATCGGCAACCACTGCTCGCAATTGAAAAGGTTTAAGATTGACTGAGTGCACGGCCTTTGCAGCATGAAGATTTGATTATTCTTATGCAGATTCAATTCATTTTCTGTGTTATGTCCGTTTAGGACCCAGTTATATTCTCCACACTTACAAAGACCAAGTGAGAGGGCTTGCATTTAAACTGGGTTTAAATTGCAGGTTTGTAGTAATGCTGTTCCTGGCTGGGTTTTGTTCAAAGCTTCAGGCACCTGAGCTGCTCTGTTACTGCTCTTACCTCTACCTGACAGGGTAGTGGTGGTGGAAGCCTGTCAAGGGTTGTGTAGCATGAATGTCTGTGAATAACTTTGGTGAAAGTTGATTCAAGTGTCTTCATGTGAAAATGTGTGCGTCTAGAATGCCTGTAAACCAGAGCGTCTTCTTCCCCAGGTGTGACGACACAAGCTGATTGGGCACTGATGCGCAAGTCCCCCGCCCCCTGGGCAGAGCTGGAGTTCGACAACATCATTTTCACCGTGCCGTCCGACGCCATTCGAGACCTGGAGCGCCCTGAGGATGTGGGGGCGCTCTGGAATAGAATCATGAAGGGGATCGCTGACCTGGCAGTGATCCCGCACAAATTCCCCCGCAAGGAACGTTTTGTCGCCGATGTGCAAATTTCCCATGGTGGGTGACCTTTTTCGTCTTTCTATCCTATTCTTATGTTTGTTTGTTTTTTTGTATTTAACATATTTGTTTGGGCTTGATTTATTTTATGCTCCTGTGTTTGTAAGAGACAAGTAATAATTCTGCTTCTGCTCCTTCCCAAAAGATGTTATTTCTTTTGAAGGAAAGAAGCAGAATACCTATCTGATACTCCCTGATTCTCTCTGTTCACCCAGGTTTGATGCATGCCGGCTATCCCGTCATGATGTTCGAGTCTGCGGCCCCAAAACTGGTGAATCCAGAGTCTTCTGGACGCAAAGACCTCTGGGGCTTCATCCACGAGTTGGGGCACAACCAGCAGAGGGGCTGCTGGGAGTTTAGTCCAAACACCACAGAGTGCACGTGCAACCTGTGGTCGGTGTACGTGAATGAAGAGGTGCTGGGGACAAAGCGGGCAGAGGTAAAATACAAACCAGGTTTTGTGTGAAAGCGTAAAGACAGGGCAGTTTTGATTTCAGAACAATTCTTTCCAAATATAATGAGAAATTCCCAAAATGGTGAGGCTTAAAGGTGCAGTGTGTTGGACAGGGGTGTCAAACATACGGCCCGTGGGCCAGAACCAGACCGCCAAAGGGTCCAATCCAGCCCGCGGGATGACACAAACTGCAATTTTTCAATAAAAGTAACTGCTATTTCAAATTTGTCCACTAGGGGTCGCACACAACACTCACGCAAGCAAGCAAACTAATTATGCTGGAGCTGCTGGAAAGAAAATGGTGTTTTGAATCTATTCTACCTATTCTTTGTTCTGTCAAAATAACACTCTTTGGTGCATTCATTCATTATTCATTAGAGTGTAGAGTTTTCCAAGAAAACATGTCAATTTCCTATTTATTTACAGAGGTGGCTCGGCGGGCTTGGACACTTTTTCTCAGTATCTTTTGCCAGGGTACCCCAAATTGACAGCCCTTTCTGGAAAAATGTTGATCGAACTCTACCTTTGTGAACAACTGTTGCCTGCAATGTGCATCAATAATACAAAGCTACGCTCAAGGCTCTAATACAAGCACTTAAATGACATCCTGAAATTGGCTGCTACTCAGGATTTTATATCTGATATTGATGCACTTGTGAGGGTTAAAAGATGCTTCAGGAGCAAAATAAACAGTGTGTAAGATGTAAAATGCTGCTTTAGACTATTTTGCACCCTTAAAAATGTGGTTCTGTGAAAATGAATACTTACTGTGAAAATATTTAAAGACACTGAACATTGTGTTATTGTCACTCTGTAGCCTCAATACAACATAGTTTGTTTTGATCGAACTCTATTGTTCATGCACTGCCACAACATTTATGTATTTTTATATATATGTTTATTAATATTGTTGAAATTGCAATTATTTTTCTTGAGAAATTTCAGGTTCATAATGTTTTGTAAAAGGATAGTTAAATGTGAATTTTCAGAATGTACTTGTACTTTTTTGCACTTGAACAAAAAGAACAAAAAGTCATTATTTGTTGTTATGGCTATGACTTGTCTGGTCTGGCCCACTTGAGATCAAATTGGGCTGTATGTGGCACCTGAACTAAAATAAGTTTGACACCTCTGTAGGATATAGTGTAATGGCATCTGGCGGTGAGGATGTAGATTGTAACTGCATCTTCAAAACATTTTCACAACTCCATCCAGCCATTTACTGAAACAACAAAGACTACAAGTGTACAAGTTTCTTTGGGGATTTGAAATGTATTGTTACAAATGTTTTTTCAATTCAACAAGAAATGTACACCACTCGTCTTTCTCCTTTATACTGCATCTTGTGTGGTTGTAATTTTATTGTACAGAAGGAATCCTGCTACATTTGATACAGAATTACAGGTTAGTGTGCATGGTTCAGTCAGGATTCAGATAGTCAAGTAAACAAGTGACAGGATGCAGGGCACTGCAGTTGAAATGGCTTTGTAACACAGCCATCCATTGCAACAATTCCAATGATGAGTCCAATGATTACATGTGACTTGTAATGTTAAAGATGTTATGTACCTTGCAGGCACATCCAGATTTGAAGCCTGAAGTACGGTTGTCCCGCACAAAGAAGTACATCAAGGGAGGCACGAACCTTGGGAAGTGGAGTGTGTGGGTGGCGTTGGAAACATACCTACAGGTTAGAGATAAAGACATGAAAAAGGGAAACATAATTATTGTATGCACAACTCAGGCTTTTGATTTGTTTCATATTCATTTCATGTCCACTCTCACCCATCAGTGAGAGTGGACATGAAATGAAGTGCTCAACAATCACAAAAAGCTGTGTTACCAGGCAACCCCATTTGGGACTCACTAGCCACTACATATGGTCTTCCAACCCCCACCCCCCTCCCTATGTCTCTTCCTGTCACCACCTCAGCTCCAGGAGGCGTTTGGCTGGGGAGCCTTTAAGAAAGTGTTTGCTGCCTACCATGACATGAAGAACGTCCCCAGGGACAACAAAGTCAAGATGAACCTCTACACCAAGACCTTCTCCTTGGCCGTGGATAAGAACCTGTGTGCCTTCTTCAAGGCCTGGGGCTGGCCCATAGAGGAAGCCACTGAGGAAGAACTGTCCAATCTGCCTCCATGGACCGACCACCCCATGGCTCAGTACCAGTGAACCTCCGTATTGCTTTTGAAGAAGAGACCATATGACGAGAATGGCTTTTGGGTGGCTGGATAGTTTGCACTATATACATTGCATAAACAGTTACTGGGCTAAGGTGCAGGTGTCTTACTTATAACATACTTAATCTCAGATGTGTCCAAATTCTGATAATTGTGCTCCACTTCATGGGCAACAAACAGTTGCCTTATCTGTGTTTGGAAGCATGGTATTGGCAATTCTACAACAAGGTCAATTTTTAAACTATTATTAAATACTGTCATTAAATACTGTGAAGTATTTAACAACATTTGTTTAACATGTCATATACATTTGCTCACACCCCTGGGTTCAGAATATATAAAACAGAATGTTTTACAGGTTAAATTGCACTTCCCCGATTACATTGTCTTATGTGGCACACAAAGTTATGGGCAATTAAGCGTTTTTTTCCTCAGAAGAAAAAGACAAAATGTATGTCTCTTTTTTCTTATTATGTAGCACCCCCAGGCCTACTTCCGGGTACTAAAGGGCATTCCTATGTTCTTTAACTGATCCCCCAAAAAATTATATATAATTCTTGCTGACCTTCTATTTAAATGTCCGTTTCTTTACATATGCTTTACTCTTTTTCCCACTAGTGTCTTAACACTAACAAAAATACTCAAAATTCACTCGTTCTAGATTGCAAACAAAAAACATAGTTTATTGAACAAAGAACAGTAACATAAATAAATATTAAATTAACCAGAAGAAGGAATTCTCAATGTTTTAAAGGTCTGCTTCCATGAAAACCCGTTTAGTACTTGTCCTTTTGACATATGATGGGCCACTCCGAGTTGTATATGCATGCTTGCTCGTGAAAATGTTCTTCTACCCCCCATTGCATGCATTAGCCAATGTAAGAAAATAGACGGATAAACGAGCGAGTCAGAAAAGCCGTTCGAAGTGACGTACTGTAGTAAGTTAGTATTCATGGCCCCGCCCACCTTGGCTTGCGCCCGCCTGCAGGAAGACAGTATTGATTCTGCGGCCAGCAGATAGCAGAGCCCGTCTCGGCAGGTAGTAGCTAACAACAAGTTGATAACAAGTTGTTAACAAGTTTGTGGCTGTGTTGTTTGTGGCAATAAAACATCAACGTTGTATGTCTTGCCCAAGAACGAAGAGTTGAGGAAGACACGGTTGTAATTTATCTCTTGAACACCACCAGAAGTACAACGCGCAATTAGTTCTGTGTTCTGATCATTTCGACCACAGTGTCTTTTCCAATGTCGGTGCCTACAGTATTGCAGTATATGTTATTTTGTACTTGTAAACAACCAAACAATCCCAACGAGCCATATGCCCAGTGCAACCTCTGCCATGGCTGGTTTCATCCTGTTTGTGTGAGATTCCAAAGTATTGAAGACATTTCTGCTATATCCCCATGGCACTGTCCTTCATGTACCAGAGATACACAAAAAATACAGTCAGGACATAAGGACCAGGTGAAGAGAAGGTTATCCTTTGGACAAGAAATTCCATCCTGCCCCCAGGAGTTTACAGTAAGCCTAACAAGGACTGAATGGGCTGCAATTCAGCCAACTAAAATAAAAGGATGCAGAGTCTTCTGATCTTCTGAGCCGCATAATAGGATGTATAAACAAATTTTGCGTTCTTTACTTTAAGTCTTACGAAATATAATGCAGTCAAAGTCGAAAAAATGAAAGTGCATATTGGAGGAGTAAGGCTGTATACACATTTTCTGATTGCACAACTTACTTCCTATCTTTGGAGGAAGATCCAAATGATACTGAAGATGATATACCTGTTAATGTAAAAGCCCAGGGAAAATTCATCACAGTTGCCACAAACAGCATAGCCGACACTGCCGCCAACCTGAGTGCCACACACTCAGAGGACAACGAATGTTCTCCCATGTTAGTCCACACAAAACAACTGGCATCCATGGATGAAGAGAAAATTCTTGCAGGAAATCTTAATGATGCATGTCTGTCCCAGTCTTGCAAAAGATATCAATTCAAAACAATCTTGATAATCATTTAGACAGTGATGCTTTCATGGAGTGTTTTAAAATTCAGCAAAAGCAGGAAAAACCAAGCTCCAAGTTAAAACACTGTCATTCAATATGTTGCAATGTCTCCCTTGGTAGACATTGCAACCTCACCCCTCCAGTCAGTCAGTACTACAGTATGCACTTTGCACACCATGCCAGTCCACAACCCAAACTGTGGTTCCAGTAGCAGAAATGCTGACATAAGACCAAACCACTGCAACAATTATACATTGGTTGACTTGCCTGCGTTGGGATTATTCCAAGCTGTTCCTGAAAGACATGAGGCCACAAAAATCTAAACAGATTTCAGCTGGGCCATGATCCAAGCAGTTGTTCAGGCATTCAACAATGTCAGCATTTAGCAGTACTTACGACTTTGTCTTCAGGTGTGCCAAGAGCAGCAGACAGTGCAAATGACTGTGATACACCTCTGTGCTACTCACATGCTTAAGCTGATAAGCATGAAACTGAGCAAGGTGCAGTGGAAAAAAGAAACAAAAAATCTTTTCTTTTCTTGTACAGCTTTGCCCTTCTCCAAAATGGCACCGATTTTTGTGTGATTTTGTCAATTATAAAGTCCCTCGTGTTTGTGTTCTCATCAAGGACTGAGACAAAAACGTGCCAGGAACATCTGTCAACACTGCAGGAAGCCATTCAAACACAGAAGACAGACAAGATAAACATCAAAAATGCAGATAATGATGAACAAAGTCTCTCTGAAGACCTGCATAAATCAATCAAAAAGTCATCACCTTTCTTTGCTCCCATCAAAGCAGTGGCAAAGGAAGCAAATGATAAAGCAAGAAAGGAAGATGAAGCAGAGGGTGCAGCACAAAAAAACAACCCATTTCTGTGAGTCTGTGTTGGGCATTCTTTTAGACTATGCTGGTGCAGTTCCCTTTTGGTCAGGTGTTATGCTAAAACATCTTGGCAAAACTAGAAACAGTAATGCCATACTAGAAAATTCGTTCCGCACAACAAAAAATGTGGTTCTGACATCAAAGCTGCACAGAAGAGCAGGAGATTTTCTGCAGCTCCATCAAGAGTTTGGTGTGGGAAGAATCAAAGGAATGTTACTGAAAAAACAGGTACTACAGACGAAACAGCCTTTATCAGAGAATGATGATGGAGAGGACATTGATGGTACAGGCTCTCTTGCCCAATCGAAAGAGAAATGGAAAAAGCGAAGTACTCAAAAGAAAAGTCTAAGCATTTAAATTCCCCTCCAACAAAAAAGTGTCTTGTGGCAAAATCTGCAACATCTGCCAGCCAAAAGCATCCAAAGACAAAGCGTCACATCAAAGGTGCACCACCCCCACAACCACAAAAAAGACAGGGATGCTGTCCATATTGGGGAGAAGGGTTAACTGAGAATCAAACAGTGTCAATGACAAATACATATATAGTGGACAACCTCCTGTACATGCTTCACATGGCTATCAAGAGGAGACCAGGGATTAGCACTGACCTCAATGCAAGCTCCAATAATTGGATTTCCACCCTAGTGCAAGCCCACAAACTTTTTGAAAAGGAGTGGTCCCAGGGAAAATTATTGTGGCTAAATACCATTAGCCGATTTAAAGGGACTTCATGGGATGCTTATGGGACAGAGGAAGACATGGTTGCATGTCCTCTCGAGTATCTTATGACAGCAGTGTCATGGTCTGTGTCTGTGTTGTCGTTTTCATTGGTTTGCTCTGTGTTTCCCCTTGTCATGGTCTGTGTCTGTGTTGTCTGGTTTTCATTGGTTTGCTCTGTGTTTCCCCTGTGTCCTGTTTCCCTTGGTGATTGCCCCACCGTGTTCACCTGTGTCTTGTTCCCTCACCTGTCTTGGGTTTGTAATTAGTCTGTGTATTTAAGTCCTGTCTTCTGTTCAGTCTTGGTCCGAGTCTTGTCGTCGTGTCATGTGAGTTGTCATCCGTCTGTCTGTCTGCTAAGTTACAATTAAAAGAGCAAAAGTACTCTTGCCTGCCTCGCCTCTCTGCATTTGGGTCCAACCCCTCAGCAACTCCCTGACAGAAGACTCGGACCAAGAATGGACCCAGCAGAGAGGAATCCATACTGGGGCACCCGTTTGGCACGGGGGGGACCTCGGTCAGCCAGACGGGCCACCAAGCCTCAGAACGGGCCAGCTGAGGCCAACCCGTTCTGGGGAACCCGTCTGGCACGGGGAGGACGGCGGTCTGCGAGACGGGCCATCAAGCCTCAGAACGAGCCAGCTGAGGCCAACCCGTTCTGGGGAACCCGTCTGGCACGGGGAGGACCGCGGTCTGCGAGACGGGCTTGGTTCAGACGGCGGGTTGTCCTCCCTCACTACCAGGTTGAGCCGCAGAGGCCTACTGTCTCTGCCGCTGGGCCGCAGCGCCCTCCTGTCCCCGCTGGGCCTCCTGTCTCCGCCGCAGCTGTCCCCAGTTGGGGAGGTCCGTCCGACGCCCGCTCCACGCACGCTGGTGGCCGTCCGTCCGACGCCCACTCCACGCACTCTGGTGGCCGTCCGTCCGACGCCCGCTCCACGCACTCTGGTGGCCGTCCGTCCGACGCCCGCTCCACGCACTCTGGTGGCCGTCCGTCCGACGCCCGCTCCACGCACTCTGGTGGCCGTCCGGCCGACGCCGCCCCCAGAGTCTGCAGCCGCTCCGGAGACTCCGCCCCCGGAGACTGCAGCCGCTCCAGAGACTCCGCCCCCTGAGTCTGCAGCCGCTCCAGAGACTCCGACCCCAGATTCTGCAGCCTCAGCCTCCCCTGAGGCCCTGGTCCCAGCGGCATTCCATGAGTCCAAGGGGTTCCGCCTTCGCCGCCGGCCTCCGGAAGGCCCGCGCCCCCGCCGCCGGCCTCCGGAGGGTTCGCGCCACCACTGCCGGCCTCCAGAAGGGTTCCTTCCGCCTGACGTTCCCTGCTCCGCCCCTGGTAGCCCTCCTCCAAGCCCCCTCCTCCCACCCATCTTGGTGTTGGGGTTTAGGGACGTCAGGAGCCATCCCTTGAGGGGGGGGGGTACTGTCATGGTCTGTGTCTGTGTTGTCGTTTTCATTGGTTTGCTCTGTGTTTCCCCTTGTCATGGTCTGTGTCTGTGTTGTCTGGTTTTCATTGGTTTGCTCTGTGTTTCCCCTGTGTCCTGTTTCCCTTGGTGATTGCCCCATCGTGTTCACCTGTGTCTTGTTCCCTCACCTGTCTTGGGTTTGTAATTAGTCTGTGTATTTAAGTTCTGTCTTCTGTTCAGTCTTTGTCCGAGTCTTGTCGTCGTTTGTCGCCGTTCACGTGAGTTGTCGTCCGTCTGTTCCTGTGTCTTTGCTAAAGTTTGCCATTAAAATAGTCAAAAGTACTCTCGCCTGCCTCGCCTCTCTGCATTTGGGTCCAACCCCTCCGCAACTCCGTGACAAGCAGAAATCATGCAAAAGCGCAAGAATGCAGCTTGTCCTGTTGTGAGAAGATGAGTCAACAGTATTGATATATAGAAATAGTATAATTTATTTTAAATAGTATAATTTATTTTAAAACAACAAACATTGGTTCATATAAGCTAAGATAGAGACTGGTCATATTTACGTTAATCTACATATCTTACATGCGATTTATTTGTTTATTTTCAGGTGTGAAGACTTCAGTACTTTACAGAAAGATATTGACAGGTGGAGGAATGCGTCCCTTACAGCTACATGCAAAAGGTAAGTATACAGTATACAAACATACAGAATATTCTTTTGAATGAAGTTACACAGCTCTCCTGCCTATTTGTCGATTGAATCTGACATTTTCATAGTTTTACAATATTTAATGTTTTCTAACTTTTGTCTTAACAGAGGTCCTGCCCCATGTACTGACAGTGAGCAGAAACTTCAGTATCTTCGTGAATGTCAAGCCATGCGTTACTGGCCTCAGTGAAAGACCAAGCCAATCTCAGTGATAGCTGCATCCTACAGCCTTGCCTGGTGGAAAGTAAGAAAAGACTTAACATTATTAACATCATTTACTTGCTGTACGTAGCTATTCCAATATAGTTTGAACTAATTTGTGAGTGGTCATCACATTTTTCTGTTATACTGTCAACACCCACAAAGGTACGAGCCAGCTGCAGTGACATACCACCTGGGCACAGAGAATTACTTTGTGGCATTCCACAAACTGGGCACTGACAAAGGCTGGCATTTTTATGATGGCCTTGAGGAAATGCTCAACCCTGGCAAGGGTGATGTCATCACTGACACATCAAGGAAAAAGAAACTTAAGGCTGAGAGTAAAGTTGGCCACATTGTTATGGTCAGGTTAAGTATGGACATTAATTATGGCAAAACACTGACTTGACTTCTAAAACTACTTTTCCTTTGTATATGACATTTCAACAGATAATACTCATGTCTTTTGGTTCACAAACAAGAAATTGAAATTAATCATAGTAATAACTAAACATGTTGATTGGACTTACTTATCTTGTCTTTCAAATTCAGGTGACAATCATTTATGAAGAAAATTGGTGATAGTCCTCTTACATAATCTCATTAAAAAATGTTTTTGTTTTTTCCTTGCTTTAGGACAAAGCAGCAGAAGCTGGTGAAGCCAGGCGGCAGGACAATGAACAGCTTTGTGGTCCACAATCATTGTGGACCGTAATGGAGCTGATGGAAAGCTGAGGGTAAGTCTAACATGTCATTACTTTTCCAGAACAATTATACAAAAAAAAACTATGAAATTACAGAGCAACACCTAACCTGATCCATTTATAATGTATCACCCTGTGATCAAATGTGATATATTAAACACCCATTAACCAATTACTAACTTCATGGTGAATGTGCAATTAGTTCAGTGAGGAAACAGCTGAAACTGCTTGTGGCTTGTTTGCTTCTGCCAAGAACAGCATTCTCCTTACATCAGGGCTGTCAAACTCATTTTGGTTCAGGGGCCACATACAGCCCATCTGATCTCAAGTGGGCCGGACGAGTGAAATATTTGCAAAATAACCTTTGTCAACTCCAAATCTTTAGCTTTGTTTTTTCAGTAGGCTATGCTTTATCCTTCAGCCTACATTCGTAGCCTACATAATCCCTACATAATCACTGATCACAAGGGATCTATATTAGATTATTACACATTTATTCACAGAGAGGCCAATGGAATTTAAAGGTCCCATATTATGCAAAATGCACTTTAGAGCGGTTTTCTATCAATAATATGCATCCCAGGCCTGTCTACAATCCCTCCTGATATGAAAAAAGTTCATCCTCTCGTTTTTTTGCTTTCTTAGTCTTTAGAAAATGTGCGCTAAAACGGGCTGTTTGAGAAATGGTCTGCAAATGACGTCAGCAACAGACTCGGCCGCTCCCCTCAGGCTGGTGGCAACGCCTCCGGTGAAGGTTTGCCACGCCCCTAACAAAGTTTCTAAACACCGCCATTATTCCGCTCGCTAGCGTTGCTCCGGTTGGCACAATGGCGAAGGTACGAGCTGGAAGAAGTGGTTGCTCTGTTGTTGGCTGCACAAATGAGCACACAACTCTTTATAAACCTCCCTTTTTGGAGGTTCTGAGGACTCAATGGGTGAATTTCATTTTTGATGATGTCCCTACAGCAGTTCCCAAAGTGCTGTATGTGTGTGCTAACCATTTCACGTCGGACTGCTTCATCAACGAGGGACAGTATAAAACTGAATTTGCTAAATCCCTGCGGATTAAAAATGGATCGGTACCAACTGTCCGCGATCCAACTACGAACGTGGAAGCTGTAAGTTTGAACATTTTATTCTGATTTACTGTTTAGCCGGCTTGGCGGCCCCTGTTAGCATGGCAGCTAGCATAACGTACTGTTGGGCCGCGACGTAGTCTGCTTATACTAAAGTTAGGTTAAAACTAGGGCCGGGACTTTAACGCGTTCATTAAGATGAATGAATGACACAAAAATAACGCATTTTAATCGCCCTTATTTTTGCACCGCGGAACGTTTATCACTGGGTGAGTTTCAGGTTTACCCATTATACTGGAGCAGTGATCACTGCCTGAGGCGTTTTGAACGCAGCTCAAACCGACTGGTGCCTCTGCACGGCGACCAAGCTTTGATAAACACGCACCGGTTTACAGTATCGTCCCGCATTTTAGCGGTCGTGGCCACGAGTGGCAGTGGAGCTGAGAAAAGCAGAGTTTCCTCTGCTGCAGCAGAATAGCGGACATGTCGTAGCTACAGACATGTCACTGTCTCGGGTGCATTTTGTTATTATAGGACTTCAACCTCAGAACTCTCTTTCATCAGAATGTCCTGGCCTGTCCTGTGCATACAAACAAACTATGTTTTGTTGCTTACCTTATGTATTCAGTCATTATTCAATGGTATATTAAAATGCATGTGAAAAAAATGTTTCTCACTGTTCTCAGATACATAGTGGGGGGAGGGATGATTACATTTGTTCTGAGATGTTTTTTTCTAACCCGTGTGCTTGTTATAGACCAGCTCATCAAAAACATCAACGGCACAGATTCCTGCATCAAGAGATGTTGCATGCCAGACAGAGATGGAAACACGTTGTGTAGGCACACAGCTGTCCTTCAAGACTCTACGGGCTTCTTACAGGAGTGCAGGTAAACAGCCAGCTTCATTAGGCTGCATTTACTTGGGAAGAAGTTAGTAAGGAGTTACATGTTATCGTAAATATAATAAAGTTTCTGAAATTTTAGATTTTTTTCTTTTGTTATTACAGACTCTACTTGGCGGCAATGTACTACAACGAAAACGCCAACCGACCACAAGCAAAGACGGACCAAAGTGTACCCCTCTTCAAGGTGCACTTCCCGAAGGCATTGAAGGGAGAGTGTAGAGCAAAACCCCTAAAGACAGAGCCAACATACAGTAAGAGTTTACTTTTTAATTTTTTATACCAAAACTAAAGGATTTTTTTTTACTTGTTGCACTTACAATCTATAAACATTTCAACAATAAATAACTATAAAGTAATACACACACACACACAAACCTTATGAAAAATAATAAATTAGATAAAGTGTCAGGAGGTAATGAGCAAAACACTTTCAGTCTCTGAAAAAAGTAAACAATGTCTGTGCATTTCTTGTATAAAACAGGGTATGTAGTGGACATGATGGACCTCATCTTTGAGAAGGTGTTTATGGACCCGGCACCCTACACTGATGCAGTCCTGGCAATCCCTGTTCCTGAAGACCTTGCTGCACAGTTTGAGCGGCCAGACAAGGAGGAGGTCATTGCGGGTTATGTGTCCCGCTTCAATCAAGCAGCTGTTTGAATCCCACGTAGTGACCTGTGGCATCAGGAAACTCCGTTTGGATTCTAAGGACCACACAAGCTGGGATGACGACCCGGATTCTGCGTCCCAGCAAGCCCCAACACCAGCTCACAAAAGAGCGATATGCAAGGTACCTGTAACGACTTCAAGCAATTGGACAAGATATAGCAATTACTTTTTTGTTTTGTATCCCATTTTATTTTTATGGATTGCCTGCTAAAACATATGGCTACTAAGAGCACTATCCCTCCTCTCGTCTCCTCCCCTCTACTACTACCACTAAACTATTTTCACACACTCTCTGTGTTTCTACAGATTCTCCATCCCTGAGTCTACACCTGCGTGGTACTCGTCAACCTGCTCTAACAGCGGCCTGCCATCCATCCCATCGGGCTGACATGTTTCCTCCTGCCCCTACTCCCACCAGAAGCTTTGTTTCGTTGAACATTTAATGTGTTTAAGTGGAGTTGTACATTTTTTTCTTGTCTATACACATCTATTATATATATCTATTATTTTGTTATGCTACTTTGTTTTGATTAGCACAGTTATAACTTATTTGTTAGTAATGCAATGTCAATAAATGTTTAAAAAGTGTCTACAAAATGTGGCTTGCATTCTGGAGCGAGTATACATTGAGGCATACAGGCTCCAATCCAGGATGGTCCACCATGCATTTCTGGTTCCCCTCAACCTCCTGCAGCCGTCTGGTAACCTGCAAACAAGGTACTACAAACAATAAATGCCATTGTGTTTCATAAGTATGAAATAAACCATAATCAAGACAAACTAGTTTTCACTTTGAATATGTAGATACTACCTGTGCTATCTGAAGACAGCAGACATGTTCCTGCTCTGTGGGCATGGTGTTGTAGTTTCCACACAAACACCTGTCAAAAGAAAATTACTTAGAATTTCACTTGAATGCAAGTATAGTTGGATAAGAAGTAAGATTTTCCTAACCATGTCAAGTGCATAAAACTTGTGACATTTGAATAATGTTGAGATGGAAAACAGTGGCATTTTAATCAACATTACACTGCCTCGATTTCCTACCAGAATGACACATTACTGATACAGACAGGCATATTTATGCTGAAATACAAAAGTAAATCCTAAAGACCTAGAACAACAAACGTCAGGGTGCTGTTACGATGAAACACCTCTGCTAAAATAATCACAAACTTTGCAAAATATAGAATTTAGGTTAGGCCTACTATGCAAGCATCGTTTGATAGCCTACTAGTTTCTACATTATACATTTATCCGTAGATAGCAAGAATACAGTCAAGAGAGATAAGTATAATGTTACTACACTACTTACAAAATTGCTCATTCACCAAAGAAGCTCAAAGTAACAAAGATACAGCGAAGACGTAACCGTTAGCAGGAGCTAACATGTAAGTAACAGTGTAATAACACACAGGACGTAAAAAAATAAATATATAAAGTCGCATGATATATGTAACTTACCATTCAGAAACCTCCTGCGGCAGCCGCAGAGTAAGAATTTCAGCCGGCGTCTCTCCCTCTGGGTCAGATTCAGGCTCAAACTGGTAGGGTTGAACTAGAGTCCTTTAGAGAGACTAGAGTCTCTCTATAGTACTCTAAGTTGAACCACAGAGTTTCTGCCAGCCATTGGCCGAGTCAGTCTGTAAACATTAGCACATGGCTATGGAGCCGAGGCTCGGCTCCGTAGGGACCACGCCCCTCGCAGAGAGGTGGGGGTGGTCTGGTGTAGCTCATTTACATAAAAGAGACAGGCCCTGAAACAGACCCTTTTGAACAGAGCTGTTTTTAGGTGATGAAGAGAGACCTACAATATTTGATCCAAAGGCAATTTTGACCAAAGCATGTCACAGACATGTCTTTGACACACCTGGGAACTATTTTAATTTGTGGAAACGGGGCATAATATGGGACCTTTAAACAAAATGCATATCACTCTCATAAACAACTGGTTTATTTTTATACAGTTGAACACTAAACATTGAACATCTGACCACCTGAGCCAACTCACCACTCTAAACTCAAATGGGAGCTATGAATAAAATTAACATCCTGCCTTTCAAATGTAAATATACAAATGTATTTAAAATTAAAATGAACAAACATTATTAACCTACTGAAGCTGAGAATGATTATTTTCAAAGAACTGTATTCTTCAGACTGCAAACATTTCTGAACATTACAAGAAGCAGACCCATACCTTCATGCTGTGAATAAATAATAATCAGTCCATTTTTCCTGGAAAACTCTGCAATCGATGTCGACTTTTCTTCTTTTTGACAGACATTTTGGTAATAGGGATGTCACTCTTGATAATTTTGATAAAAACTTAATAGTGGTGAGACAAGATAGCCATTCATGGAATCAGAGAGCATATCTGGGCACGTTGATAAAATGTGCTGTTTATTTCCTGATCTAGTTATGTCAGTGCTGCTTTTTTTGGCTCTTCCTAGCGGCCGAAGTGAGCATTGCGGCTATTTCTTTAAAAAATCATAACTCCTCACAGGAATGGGCTAGAGATGTACTTTTTTTTAAATCCTCAGAAATGTATTCTCTACAAGTCTGGGCCGGATTATACCATCTAGCGGGCCGGATGTGTGACACCCCTGGTCTATTGCCTTGGCCCGCAATAGACAGACTGGCTTGGCTACAATGTTGCATCTGTGGCTGCTGGTAATATAACCACATACATTTGCAACAAAGTAGCCTATTAATCTGCACATCAGAATTTTGCAGTTTTCACTGGCTACAGCAATGATTCCTAACCTGTGGGCCGCGAAGGTATTGCAAGTGGGCCGCCATATAATTTCCAAAAAAGTATTTTTGTGTGGTGCTGCTGAATTATTTTCATCCTCGGTTACATCGTATTAACAGCCAAAATACAAAGGGTCCGGGACTCCGTGTGCATTCTGGTTGTGCTGTGGTTTTGATCCAGCCTCTGACTGGATCTGACGAGTCAGAGGCGTTGCGCTGCAGACAGCAGTTTTATTTTGAAAACCAACCGGAGTTCTCACCGTTGTCTCCGCGCTCCCAGTGTCCACAGCCGAGAGTGAAAGCGGTTTCACTGCCACGAAGCACATTCTGACAGAAGGCAGAAACGGAATGAATGTGTGGTGATTGCTCTAAGACTGCAAGGGAAGCTCAGCTTCCCCCAAAAAATGTCAAAAAAGTGGTCAAATTCTGTTGTGTACTCTACTGTTGTGTTAACATTTCATTGACTAAATATGCGCTAGGACGCGATCACCTTTAGTTCAGAATCAGCTTCTTATCACAGGTTAGCTAAAGCTAAAATGCTAAAATTTGACTGATGGCCTGAAATAGTCTTCATAACTAACTCAATTGTGTCGTTAGATCAATTAATGTGCTTGGAATAGTGTCTTTAACACAAGTGTCAGCTAAATGTCTTGATAACAGACTTGAAATAGTCTACAATTCCTCGATATTTCACCGCCTCACAGAACGCTGTTTGTGTTAGTGCTACTCGAGGTAACTGTAGAGTGGCTAACTAGCGCCTTCCACACAAGTTCAGGGCTTTGCTAATACTTTTAGCGAACGTCAATGGAGACCTGAATTGTCGCCAGACTTGGCTTTTTAACGAGGTATGCCCCTTTATAATACCCTCCGATAATCACGGAAAGGGAACATTTTGCCCATTTGAGGAGGTTGTGAGTTTATCAATCCAGAGTCCGGAGAGCTCTGCCACAGGTCGTATTTGAGAGTAGTGCTACCCCATCCCCTCGCTGTTCGCCCACAGTCACACCCCCGTTGAAGATGACAGCCTACAGGTGCACTCGTGTTCATCCAGTATGATGCCCCATCAATCGAAGTTTAAGGGGCACAATGTAGGATTACGTAGGTCTCGTGGCATGCATGTCTCAAAACCTACACTGTCATGAAAAAAATGCCGTTTAACTAAGCTTGCCGTTTTTCATGTTAGAGTGCCAGCTGTCGATACAAATTTGTCTCTGGCGTCTCATGTCTTGATTTCAGGATGAGAGATTTAGGAGTGGAGGATGCTATTTGTATAAAACAGCTGGATGCAGGCGTCAGATGTGCTTGGAACTTCGCCTGGCTTAATTTGAAGTATCATGTGGAGGTGAAGGGAGAAGACAGGGCATCCCTGTTATCTGATGTGTTCAAGAAGATAGATAAGATTGGTCATGCAAGGTGTGTTCTGTGCCACAAAGAAATCAATTACGGAAGCAAAGGGAGCCAGGCTTTGTTGGCACATTGTAAAACAGACATCCACAAAAAGAAAGTGTGTGACCTGCCAGGAACTCAAAGTATAGCCAGCCTTCAGTCCAGTGAAGCAGGGCCATCTACATCAGCTCCAAAACAGGGACCAGAGAACATCAGACAGCAGTGCCAGGCAAAGCTTCTAACTCCCATTGTGAATCGCATTGCAAATTCAGAGGTAGGGATAGACCTTTCAGCTCAGCACAAGCAGCGCCACCAGCACCACAGCCATAACCTTATCCGTGTGTTGGTACACAATTTAAAATGTCTTTTTTGTTGTTGTAGGCCATGGTTCTTGGAGTGTTAGCAGAGCGCTCTCTTCCCTTCTCTATTGCACCAGTGATTGTGGAGCTTGCTCAAACCCTTGCTCTGGACAAAGAGGCTTTGCAGGGAATGAATCTTTCTAGGACCGCAGCAGCATACAAGATGGTCCATGGACTTGGGAGGACCTACTCTGAAAGGACTTTATCCTACTTAAGGAGTAGACCTTTTTCTTTGAACATAGACGAGAGTACAACAAACAACAACAAAAAGGTAATATTTTGAGTTATTTTCAGTAATGTTTTGAGTATCATAACATGTTAACCTTAAATAATATGATGGGCTATAAAATAACCATTTTGCTTCAAAATGTATGATTTAAAGGTCTTGTCCATACTTGTGAGCTATTACCACGATGACCTGAAGAAAGTTCTTGTTGAGCATCTGGGAACATTGGAGATCTTAAAAGGTACTGGTGCCAGCTTGGAGAGAGAGCTCTGTCAGTTCTTCGACCAGAACGAAATACCATGGAAAAACCTGGTAAGCATTTTAATGGATTCGTGTGCCGTCATGAGAGGAAGCAAGACTGGCTTGGAGATAAGAATCCATCAGCACTGTCCAGGCCTTCTTGACATCGATGGGGACTCCTGTCACCATGTGCACAATTGTGCAAAGAAGTTTGCCGAGCCGTTTGAACGTCACCTGGAGCAGCTATTCAGTGATCTGCAGATGGACCACCAGTGGTGCCCAGATCAGGTACAAATGCAACTAAATCTAATGTGTTTTCTTCCTTTAGAGAATATGGCACTCCATCTTCCATCTTAGACAAACTAGAAAAGGGGCTGATATACTGGAATATAGCTTTATCTATATGCCTATATAACCATAATATATCGTTTAAGTACTCAGACCTTGGTTACATAGTTTGAGTAAATGGCAATACATCACCATATTTCCACTTCATTTGGCACGATGTACTAAACATATTTACAGAGGACTTTAATTGATATCTGAAAGGAAAGTGCTGAAATGGATATTGGGCCTATAAATCAGAGAAAGTTTAGGTATAGCAATTTAGTAATTTCACAAATTCTCTGTTGGTCAGGTGCAGTACCTTAGGGAGCTATGCCTTGTGATGAAGATTCCAGCCTCCAATCCTCAGAGGGGGTTTGTAAACCATCGCTGGCTTTCAGCGTATGATGCCAGCCTTAGCACTTTCAGCATTCTACCAGCTTATAAAGTACTTTATTATGGGTTCTTAAGCGTGGAGGACCAGGAACTGTACCAAGAGCCCCTGGAAGCCTTATACACCCAATATAGTGTGAGTCAGGCAGGAAAGAGCAGGATCAGGTGGATGCATGAAGACCTCAAGAGGAAAGGTGAAGAACACTGATCCCCAGTTGCATCTTTCAGACATGCTCATTAAACTTATACGTAAGTTGTGAGTAGTTATTAACATACTACTTTATTTTTGTATGTCTTTACTTAGGTATGACCCAGCAGGGCAAAGATCGCAAGAAGAGGGTCTGCCAAAAAATCTGGCTTCAGGAGACAATCACAAAGCTGCAGCTCAGTGTTTACATTGGTGTCCTGGCCATTTTTAAGGAGTACGTCATGGTTTTCCAGGTGGTTACTTGATTTTTTTTGTCATGACTGTTCATTAGTGTTGACTGTCGAATAGTGTGTATGTGCACACACACACACACACACAACCACACACACACACACACACAACCACACACACACATTTCAGGGGATGTATGGTCTAATAGTTAGAGAGTTGGTTTTGGTTTGCATCCCACTCTTAACCTGCAGGAGGAATGTGTGTGACCGCTGTTTTGGATAAAAGCTAAATGTCATGTAATATTTTTCCATTCACAGGGAATTGAAACATTGGTACACAAGCTTCATGAAAAACAGCTTGAGCTGTTCATGTCCTTCTTGGCCTGCTTCGTTAAGGGGGAGTACTTCACAGCATTGTCACCCAGGGCTCTTGGAAATATGCACTTATGGTGAACTTTGTTGTATTATATTTCAGTTGCTGAAGCCATTTATGGAGAAGCTAAAGACCACGTACACAACCACTGCTGCATATACTGCAGACAAAGCTTCCCTTGGACAGCCCGACCCTGAAGGCCCTGTCTGCTCTCGACCCACTTTTGAGAGGCCATTCTCAAGGACCCATCCAGCGGAAGAGGCTAAGTGGAATGCTGAGCCACCTCCTTCCCACAGGCTGTGATGTCCACCAAGAAATACTGAAGTTCAGTGTTGACCTGGCGTTACCTGTCTTCAAGGAGGGAGATTGCTTCGTGGAGTGGTGGGATCACGTTTTTCAGAGGGAGAAATACCAGGCCCTCACGGCACTGGTGAAGAGTGCTCTATCAATCTTCCATGGCCCCAGGGTGGAGTCAGCCTTCAGCCTAATGAATGAGGTGATCGACGGCAAAAGTGGAAATATGAATGTTGAGACCTGCAATGCCATTCAAACGGTTAAATACAACCTCATGGCTAGAGGAAAGTCGGCTGTGGAGATAGACCTCTAAAAGGGAGAGTTCAAAAGGGAGAGTGTGCGTTATGGGGAGGTGGACCGCGTTCTGTGCAAGAACATCCGGACAGCCGGAACAACTGACAAACGCAAACCGCAGCAACGTTTGAAGGCTGAACGTGAAGTGTCGCAGAGTGCGACAGCACTTAAAGCACAAGTCGCTGACAAAGAGAAGCAGGCCAGGCTGAGGCACGCGGCAAAGCACAGAAAGAGGTCCTGTGAGCTCCTAGTGCAGGCCAATGTAAATACTGTTGATCCCTATGATGTTTTTTTCTATAGTTTACCAATAAATACTTGTATATGGTAAGTTATTTTTTATAGTGTATTTATTAATTCAATAGTTGCACTTATAACACAAACTACGAAATCCACTTTTCCGCGCGTGCCGTGTGTCCGTGTACCCTTGTCACCTTTTTCACCCCTGACCAATTTGCATGCCTGTTTATTAATTTGGATGTGAGTGGACGCTCCGATCAAATCTCAGGCCAGGTCGTTTGAGTCAGTGTATGCGGTGCGCAGCACACAGCGGCTGAACCCAGATAGCAAAATCTTTCGGGCTTTTTCTGGCTTCTTCTGGCATTTGTTTGGTTTGTGTCCAATGTTGGCAAATGTATGGCAACCCGGAAGAGTGCCCGACATATTCTGGCACTTAACTGGAATGCCATAGCGATAGCGGAATCGGTGGTGGCGGCAGGGGGAGGTGGTGGAGGGAGGGGCCTTATTTTATGGCTCTTTTCTGGCAAATATGAAACATTCCAGATAACATATTCAGTTGCTGTTGTGGGAGTGAAATCTTAAATAAGTATTTCCTCTCCGGTTTTACCAGAAGACATTTATAGCCTATGGAAGGTAGTCTTTGTCATAACTTTATGAAATTAAAGTTATGACAAATTAATTAAATTTAATTACTAATTAGGCTACATTAATTAACTATCGTGCAAATAACAAAGTGTGACGTAACTATCTTTTCTATATTTTAGGTGGTAAGTTCCGTGTAAAATGGCGTTATATGATATATGAAGCATTAAACTGGCTTTTTTTAATAGTAACTGACCTTAGCAGTGACTTAGCCTTTAGCTAGGTTTAGCATGTTCACCAAACCAAATGTTCCTGTAGGCTACATTTCCTGACAGAGATATAAAACGAGAAGAAAAGATCAACCAAAAGTAAGGTAAGTTGTCTTCTGTATGTTTTTAACTCTTGTTCTATGTTGCATTAGGTTTCTTTGTGTAGGCTATTTAAACATTCATGCTACATAGATTTTTTTTTCGCGTAACGGAATCATGACGCCATGGCCATATTTTACATGACTGGAATTTGATAATGCAAAAAAATGAAAAGAAAATTGCATAAAGCTAGGCACATTTATTTGTATTGTAATGTCATGAATAATTTTAGGGTATTCTGCGGTTATCTGTAGTCGCTACCTCCTGTCTATTCACACCGCATAGCATGGTCACGACAGCACGGTAATTTTCTAGCTGAGCACGTGCGTTTGTAGGTACTCCGCCAGCGAAGAAGAGCCTAGCTTTAGAAAAAGCTTGACTAGCAACACAGGCTAAGTTTCGCCAAGTTTTGTTGCCTTTTCAGCTCAAACTTTATACTGAGTTAAAATGCAATGTGTTACAGTAATACACGAGCTATCCCATCACATTTTCAGTAAGCATTTCTTCTGTGCACTGTGCGTATAGCCAGTGCAGTAAGAGATCCATTTCTCTCTCATGCACGCTCTCGCCTGACTTTTTTTAATCACTAAATACATACCTGCAAACTTGTCGCTTTTCGGCTACAATCGCCGTTTTTTGGGTCAAAGGGGTCATTCACGTGACTCGTGTAGATCCGAAGAGTTTTTGTTTCGGGGGGGGGGGGGGGGGGGGTCGGGGAAGGCTGCGTTGGCTTATCAAGTGGAGGCTGAGACACACATGCCGGCCAGGCAAAAAGTTAGTTTTTTGCACAGCTCAAATGACAATGCGCATGTGCGAAAAAACACTTTTTGCCTGGCCGGCATGAATGCCTCGGCCTCCATTTGACAAGTCTTGGTTGGACGTGAGTTACATTTCTCTGGGCCAATTGGAAGCTCAGCTCTAGAGGCGGCGTGAGCTCAAAGCGAGACGGTAGTCGGATGGAAAGTTCGAGCAGCAAGGAACCACCTAAAGTTAAATTTGAGGTAAGTCGAGCTTTTTGGAGCATAAACAACAGCTATTTGTTTGCTTTATTCAATTGACGATAGCTGTCGCTTTTTTGACGAGATATAATACAGTAGGTCATATTGTAATGTCAGGCCTGACCGAGCCAAGTATGCTAACGTGAGCTAACGTTAAGTTACCCCACGTTATATGTCAGTGTGACTGATTTGGAGCAAGTCACACATGTTATTTTAAAAACTCAATAAGATAGGGCGATGGCCCACTAGCTTGACTAACTTCTGTGATTTTTCCGTTTCAGAATGAGGGAGCTTAAAAATGAGGACTCACTATATATAGCGCAGCTAGACTCATCAGGGAGATGCAAGTGGAGCTGGTCATGGCTCAAGGTGGAAGTGAAGCAGGAAGTAAAGGGAGTAGTGCATACACTACCACTTTCCTTATACTGAAGAGGAAGCGCTGGCCAGAAGAAGGCATGCTGCCAAACAGCGCAAACGTGCTTGTGAAATACTTGTCCAGGCAAAGAGACTAAAAAAGTAAATGTTTATTTTGATGTCCTTTTTTGTTGTCAAATCTGTTGTTTGGAATTGCACTTTTTTTTTAATCTCACTGTCATGTGTCCTGGTAGGACGCCCAACCCAGACACACATTAATAGTAGCGTGTTGAAATGGGAAACTTTTTGAGTTTATTTCACAAACAAGTTATGTACGTACCAGTGAGGCAAAGCACTCGGTTCATTAATGTGCTGTGACTACTGTCAGCTCTTTCCTTTTATGAGTAGTGAAGTGTAGTCAAAGTTCCTTCTACTGGATAAGTTACTCAGGGACATCATTTCTAATTCTAATTCATCATTTTACTAGAGGTGATATAAAATACAGGATCAGAGTGGAGTTTCACCAAGACATGTCCTAGGGGCCTAGAAGACTAATTTAAAATGATTGAAAAGGAACATAATATGGGACCTTTTAAAGAGTTTATATTCATTTCCTTGAATTGGAAATAAAATTATATTAAAAAAATTAAATGTGTAGTCATTCTCTTAAAGCCTCAAGGTTATTTTGACATTGATTTTTGATAAAGTATCCTGATATTTGATTATTTTTAGAGGTCTAAAAGTCATACCTGTGCTCAAATGAAAGTGTATTTGTTCATCATCTGCTCTCACTTTTGAGTGTTATGCATTTTACAGTCACAACACTCAAATGTGGGAATGTTATACTTGTGGCCAAAATATCAATGGGATATACTATGTTCCTATAGTATACTATGGATATTCCTGTACTATAGACATACTATATACCTCCAGAAATCCTACTGTCAAAACGCTCAGAATTGCGTACTTAACATATTTAAATCACAAAAAAAATTCTTGGGGGGCCCCATTACGCTGTCACCTTTTTTTCTCTGACCAGTTTTCAGGTCTGTAAATAGTGGGCTACTAGGTTAGGGATAATCATGCAAGATGATGTATGGCTGTAGCTTACTTTTCACTTTCTTGATTCTTGTTTGCTCAATCCAGATTAAGACCTAAATAAATCAGTAGCGTTAAGTACAAATACAAATGTCTGATGTGTTTGGTTTTCCCCAGTTCACAATGGAGCGGTCCCAGTGGAGTAACATGCGCAAGCGAGCCATGAAAAGGACAAATGACAGAATTTTAGAGGTACAAAAAGCCTTTGCACGGGTGTAGTAGAGCACAGTGAGATGGTAAGTAGTGATTTTGGTGAAATTGTGGATACTGAGATGGTGAGTGAGGGTGAGGTCTCTGAAGATGAGGAGGAGGAGGAGGATGATGAGGAGATTCCTCCTCCATTAGATTTGTCCACCGCTCTGTCTGGCTGGGCTGTTGAGTATGGTGTGTCATTGGTGGCATTGTCTGCTCTTCTGTGTATCCTTAGAGTGCACCACCCCTTTCTTCCAAGGGATGGGAGAACACTTTTAAAAACAGCAACCAAGTACACTCTGGAAAGGTTGGCTGGTGGGGTGTTTTTCTATTTTGGTATTTTGAACATGTTTGGCCAAACCTTTGAGTCCTCCAAATTTCCAGATAAAAATATGTTAATGTTGCAGCTTAATTTTGATAGATTGACGCTGTTTAAGAGTTCATCGACTCAGTTCTGGCCAGTGTTAGGCATGTTGCGTCACAAAGGTTATGTTTCCAGCAGGCCACTGTTAATTGCTTTGTTCTGTGGTGAGACTAAACCCACTTCATTGCAAGAGTATCTTGGTGCCCTTGTTCAAGAATTGACAATGCTGAGAGAAAAACCATGATTGTTTCTGAAGGTAAGTTCGGTCATTTGTGATGCTCCTGCTAGAGCCTTTATCAAAGGGGTGAAATGCCATTCAGGTTATGCAGGATGTGATAAGTGTGTACAGCCAGGTGTTTATGCTCGTCACCGCATGACATTCCCAGAGGTAAGTGCTGCTGACAGGACTGATGAGTCATTTGAAAGGGGTACAGATGAGGAACATCACGTAGCAGTTTCCCCTCTACTTGAAACAGGTATCGGTATGGTCACTCAGTTTCCTCATGATTACATGCATTTGGTTTGTTTGGGAGTAATGAGGAGGCTCTTAGATTTGTGGTTTGGTAGTTATGGTCCTCTTCGGTGTCGTAGTTCGGGCCGTGACATGAAGGAGATCTCCGAAAAACTGGTGAGTTTGAAGGCATTCGTCCCAGTTGAATTTGCTTGCAAGCCAAGGAGTCTGGCAGAAAGACTGAGGTGGAAGGCAACTGAACTCAGGCAGTTCCTTCTGTATACTGGTCCTCTTGTTCTTAGGGGTGTGCTACCTAAGGAAATATATAAAAACTTTATGCTGCTGTCAGTTGCCATCTCGATTTTAGCCAATCCACACCTTTGTTCAGCTCTTAATGGTTTTGCGAAAAGGTTACTTGTGTCATTTGTGGAGCACTTCAGTAAATTGTATGGTCCCGAGTTTGTTGTCTATAATATACATGGTTTGATTCATCTTAGTGATGATGTAAAGATTCATGGGCATTTAGATTTGATATCTGGTTTTCCATTTGAAAATTACCTGTGTACATTAAAAAAAAATGATTCGGAAACCACACAGCCCTCTAACTCAGGTGATCCGTAGAGTGTCTGAAGTTCACAACCAAAAACTGTTGAAGTTAAGTGGCCAAAAATGCAAGTAAGTATGGAGCATAGAAATGGGCCTGTACCAGACTTGTTTGAAGGGGATGTTCTACAATTCAGAGAACTGGTAGTGAATGGTGTGCATGTCAGAATTACAGAAGGAGACAATTGTGTTGCTTTGGTGGAAAATATCGTTGTCTATAAAGACCAGGAGTACATCATCTATCGAGAATTTGAAAAGATGGAGACATTCTTTCATTACCCAGTTGATTCTCAAGAAGTAGGAGTTTTTGTAGTGTCCAATTTGTCTGCAGGTTTAAAATGTACAAGGCTGGATGAAGTGTTCAAATATTTCAGGATGCCATTTGGGGAACAGGGCAGTTTTGTTGTCTTTCCCCTTTTACATCTAAATTAACTTTGCATTTTCTCCCCAACCCCAACCCCCAACCCAATCCAAACCCTCAGTGTATTACATAGTGAGCTTCGTTCAGACCAATGAAGTGGAGGTGGTGCCGAGAGTGTGGGTGGAAGGACAGGTTTGCAAATGGCGCAATTACAAACTCGATGCCATGTTGAAAGCCATCAAGAACAGTGAGACGCCTAAGGAGTCCTGGACAACTTATGACATCAGGGTTCTTTACGAAGCAAGCAAGTCTTAACTTCAATTGTCTGATCCATCGTTCATTGGTCCATGATTAAATCTAGTCACATTTTTTATTTAGTTGTTAAAATTTAAATGTAACGGTAACACTTTATTTGAAGGTGTCTACATAAGAGTGACATGAGCCTGTCATTAGCATGATATGACACATATCATGAACATTAATAACACTTGTTTAATATTTATGACTGTTGTCATGAAGTGTCATTCGTTTTTTGTAATGTAAAGTTGACCTTAAAGTTAAAGTTGACTTTAACCAAATGACACTTAAGGACAACTGTCATAAACAATGAAGTGTCATTAATGTTCAGGATACGTGTCATGTCATGTTAATGACAGGGCTCATGTCACTCTTTTGTAGACCCCTTCAAATAAAGTGTTACCAATGTAACAAAACCATGATGATCAAATGGCTGCCTCACAACACTAAAACAGGTTTGGATAAAGCATTTTTTTCTTGACAGATACCTTTAGTGAGGCAAGGTTAAAACTTCCCCGGGCAGAAGACGACACAGACCTCCAGTCAGAAGCAGAGGAGGGAAGGCCAGCAAAAAGAAAAGCCAAGTATGTCACAAATCTGCTGAATCATACAAAATCCAGGAAAATGTTTGTTGCACTCAGATTTTGCTCAATTTGTCTACATAATGTTTCTCTCTAAACTAAGGCATGTAAATAGATTAAAGCATTTAAGTTGCCAAATTGCTGTAAGAGGTAGCACTGGAAAAAAAAAAAAAAGGTTTGTGGGGTAGTTGGTGAGAAGCCGTAACTGGGATTTAATTTACTCTACAACTTTTCACTGTTTTACAGGGTTTCATTCATAGTAGGCAGTGCAAACAGTTCATAGTACTGTTTATACTTTTTATACAGTGTTAAATAACTGTTCATAGTACTGTTTATACTTTTTATATACTGTTAAATAACTTGTTCATAGTACTGTTTATTGTTTATTGTTCATAGTACTGTTTATACTTTTTATACACTGTTTAAAACTGTTTATACTGTCCATACTGTTCATAACATCCATACTGTTCATTACCCCCATAATGCACCTCTTACTGTTTACTGTTTACCGTTTACTGTTACTGTTCTCAATTTGCACATTTTTCTATTTACTGTTTATTGCACTCACGACCACCTTAGTATTTTTTATTTTTATTCTTATTTTTCTATACTTATATTTTTATATATTTATATTTATATTGCATGCTGTCTTGCACCAGGGATTGAGGGAAACGGCATTTCGGTTCTTGTGTATGGCCTGTACATTCATGAAAACTGACAATAAAGTTTACTTGAATCTTGAATCTTGAATCAAACAGGCCTTAAATGGCTGTAGGGTTGTAAATCATTTTTGTTATTCTTTTTTTCTCTCCAAAGACCAAACCAACGCTTCCTCTCGAGTCAGGAGGAGCCTGATGAGGAGCCCGTGAAGCGAAAACCAGTCCTCCCTAAAGTGCCCTTCATTCCACCTCTGCCGTCACTGTTGCGTGAGGCCTCACCAGATCAGAGGTGGAAAGAGTACTGAAAAATTGTAATTGAGTAAAAGTATCTTTACTTTGCCTAAATTCAACTCAGAGTAAAAGTACAAGATTCAAGTTCAAGATTCAAGTAAACTTTATTGTCAGTTTTCATGAATGTACAGGCCATACACAAGAACCGAAATTCTGTTTCCCTCAATCCCTGGTGCGAGACAGCATGCAATATAAATATAAGTATAAAAAAATAAGAATAAAAAATTAAGGTATTACTAAGCGAGTGCAATGAAACAGTAAATAGTGAAATGTGCAAATTGAGAACAGTAAACAGTAAGAGGTGCATTATGGGGGTAATGACAGCAACGGTTAAGTAAAATTACCCATCTCAAAATTTACTCGAGTAAAAGTACAAAATTACTTAATTTAAAATGTAATTTGAGTAAAAGTTACTTAATTACTTTCAGTTTTTTTAATGCAAAAAAGGATGAGTCATGAATCAAATTCAGCACAAGTTGTTTTAATTGATTTCGAGGTGTATTAAAGTGCACATCCACACTTGCAAAAGATCAACTGGGCTCAGGAACATACTTCATCACAAGGACAGTCACAACTTGTACCATAAAGTGCAAACAATTTTCAGTCCTATTGTCCAACGGACAACACTATGATAAGAATAAAGAAATTTAAACTACAATCAAAGTATTAAAAAAACAAAATGCACACAAAATTAAGTGCCCACAGGATACCACAAATCAAACTAAAATGCCACAGGATCCCACTACTCACAATAAAATGCCACAGGAACTCAAAATAAAACACTATACAATGCCCACAGGATCTCACATCTCAAAATAAAACACTATTCAATGCCCACAGGATCCCACATCTCAAAATAAAACAAAATGCTCACAGGATCCCACAATTTTAAAATAAGTGCTCACAGGATCCCACTATTCACAATAAAATGCCACAGGATCCCACAACTCAAAATAAAACACTATACAATGCCCACAGGATCCCACATCTCAAAATAAAACAAAATGCTCACAGGATCCCACAATTTCAAAGTAAGTTCTCACAGGATCCCACTATACAAAATACAGTGCCCACAGGATCCCACAAACCTGCCCACAATCTACAACTTTAGACCGGAAAAGCTCTTGTTCAATTTCAGCAGCAGCTGATTTTCGAAGTATTTTGCTGTAAGTCTTGCTCTCTTTGCTGTGAAGAGCAACCCGGCTGAACTAAAAAGCCTCTCACAGGCAGCTGAGGCTGGAAGGCCTGTGTTGAGTTTCAGAGACAGCTTCTTAATGTTTGGGAAGGAGTTCAGCAGGTCCATGCTCTCCGACACACAGGCAAGGTACCCCTCCAATTCCCCAGAACCCTCTGACCTGCGGGACTTCATTGTGGAGAAGTAGTCCTCTTTGTCTGACGAATTCTGCCTGAGTGTACCCTGCTCCACCTCAGCCTCGGCCATCTGGTCAAGGTGATTCCTCAGATACAGTAGTCCTGTTTAATGACAGACGGCGTAGGGAAATTAAGTACTGAGCTATTTGTTCTTAAAGAGTACTATGGATTAGCCTGGGAATTCCCATGCTGCTTTGCGCGCGATTTCCCTTATTTTCCCCTGAGTTAGGGAACCAATCACAGAACGGGGGGGGCAGCAATACGATGACGACGTCTATGCACGACACCGAAGCTTGTAGCGTGTTAACCCAACATGGCAGCGGACACAACGTTACCGTTCGATGCAGCTTTAGAAAGTGTATTAAGTAGCTTTTGTAGCAATTAATTTAATTTTAGTAGCTATTTTTTAGTAGCAATTGGCTATGAATCGCGCGCAAAGCAGCATGTGAAGAACCAGACGCCATTTGATAGACATTCGTAGCGCCCAATAAACGGCTCTAGGCATTCGTAAACCACGCCTCAAATACGAGAAAATGCACACCTAGTTCCCAGACCACCATCTCATCGAGATGTGGACGCGTCAGCCAGGCTAACTATGGATAGCTAAATCAGATAACATATTGGAGCACTTTGGCACTATTACACTTTAATACCCCACCTCCCACTAACAAAACACGCCTGCACAGTGGAGATGGTCAACTAATTTAACCAAATGACATCATTTTTAGTATGTCTATGAATGTGGTAAGTAAAATATGTACATGCTAATAGAAAACAAATGAACAAGACTAAAATAAATATCATACCTGCTTCAATGACTTCAGCTTTGTCAGTCCAGCCCGTCTTGAATTTGGGTTGGAGCATTGCTGCTGAGATGAGCTCTCGGTCCTCCATCATGACTCTGAAGTGCCTTTGGACCCCTTGCTCTAATGCCGAGATGAGAGGGAGGCATATCTTGACCGACGCTTCATGCCTTCTCAGTTTGGATTGTAATTCAGAGATCACTGGGAGCAGCCACCCAAGGTGTGTGTTGCTCTCTCCCTGAAGAATATTCAAGGCCCTTACCACTGGTCTCATCACACAGCAGAACTCATCCAGAAAGGCAATTTCTGCCTGACTTAACCTGCACAAGATAAATAAATGAAAAAACAATAATTAAGTTTTTTTCAGTAACATAGACATAACATTTACATCGTATGGAATTTGCATTATATTATATGTTGTGTATTTTATACTATTGAATCAGCACTGCTTATTCATCATGAATTGTGACAATGTTATATATGGCAATTACATATTTTAAAAGTATTTACATCATATAATCTTTATTTATTTTAATTGTAATGTATTATATGTTTGTGTATTTTATACTCTTGAAACATATACTCTTGAGTTTATCATCATGAATTATGACAATTGTTAAGTTATAGACTGTATGCTAATTAAATATTTTAAAATGTAAAAACAAAACACTCACATTTTCAGTTTCAGTTCTTCGCAGACACGCCTGATGGCATCTTCCCCTTTTTCTTTAATGATGCGTAGGATTCACAGCCATGTAAGTTGAATTCCACCGTGTCTTGTTGGGTCAATAAGCTGAAGACCACATTTGTCTTCTACAGCTTCTGCTGCAGTGTGCGAGCGTCCTGACTTATTCCAGAGACCTTGGCATTTGCCAAAGGCAGCGCGTGAAAGCCTCTTGTAGGTGTCATTCTTTTTTTCAGCAAGGTCAGCATCTGTCGTGGCAACTAAATTGAGTAGGTGGCATGCACATCTCTGGTGTTTGGGGAGCTGGTACTCCAGGCCGTTGTCTTGCTCAAGCATGCTGAATGTGTCTTGAAACTCAACGTCATCATCTGAATCTGAACCTTCTTGGTCTGAGTCTGACCCGCCATCCTCATCCTCCGTCTGGCTCTGCTCACCAAAAACAGAGAAGGCCTTCACAAAATTTGAGCCACTATCTGTGGTGGTTCTAACCACTTTTCCTCTTATTCTGTATTGGCAGTGGATATCATCCAGGACACCTGCAAGCACATCAAAGGTGTGTGATCCTTTTAACCTCTTGCATGCCAGGATGATAGATCTTCTCTCGAAAGTCTCCTCGTTAATCCAATGGCATGTGACGCCTATGTAGGATTTTTGGTGTGCAGACCAACAGTCTGTGGTGGTAGCGACATGATTGATGTTACTAAGATGTGATATCAACGTCGTCTTCATTTCAGCAGCAGCTTCAGCGATTCTGCTTTTGACTGTGGGTCTGGAGAGTATTTTATACTGAGGATTGAGTGCAGCAGCAAACTCTTTAAAAGCTGGCTGTTCCACCAAAGAGAAGGGATGGTGACCTTCACAAATGAGCTTGATGAGAAACCGATCAACTGTCCCTTGAAACGCACGGATGGCACCCACTGCAAGTTTGGCCTGGTTATCTGGGAACTTGCTCTGCAGACTTTTGCCTCCTTGTTTCTGTGGTGACTTCCTTGAACATGCACTAAAAACTGCAATCTTTGATGGATGCTTTCTCTGTTAACACACACAATACAAGAGGGAACAGAATAGTTATGTATTCGTAGCCACACTCATATTTAGAAAATACTATTTTTAAAATACTTTTTGTAAGATAGATCAATCTTATCCTTTTGAAAAAAAAGTGCTTTACTGTCAGTTATCTTAAACAAAAATGCAGATTGTAATAGGCCTACTGTAGGATTGCTGCAGTTAGCTAGGTATTAAATTCATACAAATTTTTTTTAAACTACAGCAAAGCTGAGTTGTTTCAGAAGGGTATTGCTGCATAAATGCAGTCTCAGGTAAAAAGATGAACTCCTTCAAACTGAATGTGACAGGGCTACCATTTAATTCCTCTAGAGGGAGCTAACGTTCTGTGGGCTGATGGAAACAAGTACAGAGAATAGCTAAGCAATGTGTTACTTTGTGGTGATCGCTCGGCTGCCAGCACAGCGAAAAAAACTCGCCAAATTCTCCACAAATATAATTACTTGATGTGCTGTAGTCTATTATTCCCCCTCACTCCAAATATTCAAAACCACCATCACCCCATTTAATTTATCGTCACATTTAGCAAACATCAATACCTGCAACGGCTAGGCAACGGCTAACAACCCAAGAGCTTACTTATACCCAACATACAAGCTGATTTAGAGACCACTTGAAAACTAAAGTTCTGCATCCTTATAATTTCAGGCTGATCACTAAAGCAGGTTTTTAAAATGTGAGGCGAGTAGCTATTCCTTCGTCTACTTCGCTTGATCAGGGTGGAAAATAATATCATGAAGGCACATTGTGCTTACATGGGAAGCACAAAAAATACAATACATAAACCGTTTGGGATGTAGAGACAAAAACACATGCGCTAACTTACCACCACATGCTTTCGTAAGTTTGAAGTCGATGTTCTGAAAGCCGAAAGCTCCGTTTTGGCTGGCAGGCACACCTTGCACTGCATAATCACATTATTGCCTGTCGTGCGTTTGAAAAGGAACATTTTTTCTAAATTTGGCCACGGGTTTTTCTGTCTTTCGTCTCCTCCAGAATGTGTATCCTCTTCGTCTTCGGACCTTACCTCCTCCAAAGTCTCAACGTCTAGATTAGCAACAGCCATCTTCCAAAGCGCAGTAGCCTACTAGATCCACCACACCAGATTATTTAACAATGGAAATGGCGCGCGCAAGGCAAGGCCACACAATTGACTTTCAGTTCCGGGACAGCGGTTTAAATTTCCGCCCGCATTTAATTTTTCACCATTAATATTTTTTTTTACTCAGTAACGTGAGGGGTTTCAAATGTAGCAAAGTAAAAGTACTTGGGTCAAAATGTACTCAAGTAAAAGTAAAAATTACCTATTTCAAAAACTACTCTACTGGAACACTACTACTAGAAAATTACAAATTACTCATAAAAAGTACTCAATTACAGTAACGTGAGTAAATGTAATTCGTTACTTTCCACCCCTGCACCAGATGATATCTCATCTCTGCCACCTAATGAACTTGCCTCTCTTCAGCCGTCCCGCTCCCATGGACCTCCTGAGCCGTTCCGCGCCCATGGAACTCCTGAGCCGTTCCGCGCCCATGGAACTCCTGAGCCGTTCCGTGCCCATGGAACTACTGAGCCGTTCCGTGCGCATGGAACTCTTGAGCCGTTCCGCTCCCATGGAACTCTTGAGCCGTTCCGCTCCCATGGAACTCCCGAGCCGTTCCGCTCCCATGGAACTCCCGAGCCGTTCCGTACCCATGGAACTCATGAACTGTTCCATGCCCATGGACCTGCCGAGCGGTTCCGCACCCATGGAACTCCTGAACCGTTCCACCCCCATGGAACTCCTGAGCCGTCCTGCCATCTTGCGCCTCTGCAGCCGTTCTGGCCCCATGGAACTCCTGAGCCATTCCGCGCCCATGGAACTCCTGAGATGGACCTGCACTCTGGTGAGACCCTATATGATGCTGTAATTTAGTTGTAAAAAAAAAAAAGAATTTTTATATGTTGACATATTTAGTTTATCTGATTTGTTATATTGTGATTGACCGGATTGTAAAATAAATGCTAATTTGCAGCAGTTATGACTTTCCTGGTTTGATTCTTGTAATTGTATGGTTGCTTTCTGGCATAGATGCGGGATAAATATGGGCCAATTTGGTTGTTTTAATATAATCTGGCAGAGTTATGGCCTGTGCTCGGGAGAATTCTGTCTTTTCCGTGGCGATCTTATGGCATAGTTGTGGCATGAATATGGGCCGATTTAGGGTCTTCTGGCTCACGTATGGTAAGGCATCGGCACACTGTCTACAGTCATTGGCATTCTTCTGGCAGCATTCTGGCGTGATTTTGGCAAAACTGTTTTGTCTTTGCCCTGCATTCCAGGCGGTATGGTTGCCAAAACTAAGAACAGTGTTTGGGCCATAAAAGACCCAGAACAATTTTGCTATCTGGGAATCAGATTAAACAAACTTCAAACCTGTCATCTAAGGCTAAGCATAAGCAGCCACATATTTAGTACTTAAAATTAATTAATTTGCAAAAGAAAAAACTGCTGAAATGAATTGTCAAAACGAATAAAACAAAATTAAATAAAAGTAAACAAAATTATATTAAATGGAATAAAATAAAATAAAACTAAATAAAATAAAATAAAAACAAAATATCTAATAATTAGCCTAATATAAATATAATTAATAATACATTTCGGGGAGGCTTTGGTTCGCTGTTTTTATAGTGACGTTAGGGCAAGCAATATAGCCTACCTAACAGCGCGAAATATAATAACAATCATGACTGTGTTTTCTATGCGTGGCATTTTATCCGCCGGCGATTAAAGGTATAAATGGTCATTTGATTGCATATGATATTTAACTTAATCAATCAGAAGAACTTAAGGGATCGCTCTGACTCTGCCCAGAGACTGTCCGACAGTCATGCTAACCAATCAAACCCACGACTGCAGTGAGTATTAGCCAATCAGGGCCATAAAGGAGCCGGTCTCTGGTTACGGTGGCATCAGCAACTGATGTTTGAAACTGAAGATGGATAGCTGGCTAGCAACGGGTAGAATTAAAAGGAAAGAGAGATAAGAAACTGATGGTAATTTGACAGGTGATCAACCCTCTGTCAAACAAAAAACAAGAGGTCGGAGAAAGTGTAAAGGAAATGAGCAGGAAAGTAGTAGACCCTTGAGGCACACACCCAACACCGAGTAAGGTTTAAAATATACAGTTTTATTTAACAATTGTTAAAATGAAAATGATAAAAATAGAAAATAATAAAATAGGAAATAAGTCCCACAATGTTCACTCTGTCAATAGACGGGATAGAGTGACCAAAGGGATCGCCAATTACTCGGTGCCCCACACACCCAACTCGCACCACGGGGGCACACGGTTAATCAAACTTCACAGCAATCAAATGTCGAGGCACAGCAAGCAATGTCAAGTGGATAAATATGTTGTGTGCTCTGAGAGACTGTCAAACGAAGCCTTGAAGCCAAGTAAACTGTGCCGTCACCTCGAGACAAAACACGGACAGTATGTGGCCAAGCCCCTGAATTTTTTTGAGAACAAGCTCAGGGAATATCAAAGTAAAAAGAAGCTAATCGAGTTTATGGGCAGTGAGAATACCAATGCTGTTGAAGCGTCCTTTTGGGTCTCCCAACTCATAGCCAAGGCGGGAAAACCACACACCATCGGCGAGACTTTAATTCTTCCCGCAGCAAAACAGATAGTTGCGGTGATGTTGGGAGAGAAGGCCTATCAACCTTGTCTCAACCTTGTCTCACTGTCAGATAATACAGTTAAACGAAGGATTGATGACATGGCAGATAACATGTCGGAACAGCTGATAAAAAGCATAAAAGAGAGCCGCTTTTACTCACTGCAACTGGATGAATCGACCGACATCTCCAGTCTGTCAAACCTGCTTGACTATGTGCGGTACGAACAAAGTGGAGAGATAAAAGAGGAGTTTTTATTTTGTAAACCTCTGCCCACCCGCTCAACTGCTGAGGCTATTTTTGACGTTTTGAACTCTTTCATTGTTTCAAATGGGATTGACTGGTCCAAATGTGTTGGAGTGAGCACTGACGGAGCCCGTGCAATGCTGGGGCAGCACAGCAGAGTTGTCAGGCGTGTGAAGGCTGTGGCTCCGCAAGCAACATCTGTCCACTGCAGCATACACCGGGAAGCACTAGTCACAAAGAACATGCCCCTGGATCTGAAGACTGTTTTAGATGAGGCGGTCAAAGCAGTGAACTTCATCAAAAGCTGTCCACTGCAAACACGTTTGTTTGCGGTGTTATGTGGAGAGATGGGCAGTGATCATCACCAGCTGCTGTTACACACTGAAGTGCGGTGGCTCTTCCGGGGCAAAGTACTGACGTGCCTGTTTGAGTTACGCGATGAGGTGCGTGTGTTTTTTCTTGACACAAAGTTTGAATTAGCACACCGCTTCAGTGATTTTGAGTGGTTGGCTAAGTTGAGTGACCTGGCTGATATTTTCAGCCACTTAAATGGACTAAACCTCGGTCTTCAAGGGACAGCAGTGACCACGTTCAATGTCCAGAATAAAGTAGAAGCAACTATAAGAAAGCTGGCGCTGTGGGTTAAGCGTGTCGACCAGTCAAACTATGACTCGTTTGAAAATCTGTCAGATTTCCTGACAAAGGAACAGAGTCCGCTTCCTATCACCGTGAGCACTGTTGTCAGAGAGCACCTGCAAGGTTTGAGGACCCAGCTGCGTGCATACTTCCCCATCCCAGATGTGCAGTGTACCTGGATAGAAAACCCGTTCGCCAGCCACAGTGACGAGGCCCTCGCCGCGCTGAGCGCAAAAGAGCAAGATAATCTCCTGGATCTCGCTTGTGACACCGTGCTGAAGCTGCTCTTCTCACAGAAGCACCTGACAAACTTTTGGCTTCATGTTGCCTCTGAGTATCCTGATCTGGCCAACAGAGCTGTGAGATTCTTGATGCCATTCCCGACGACGTACCTCTGTGAGACTGGATTTTCTGCACTCGTTGCATTAAAATCGAAGTACAGAAACAAACTGAATGTTGAGCCAGATCTTCGTCTGAAACTTTACTCGATTGTGCCAGACTTCAAGCATCTGGTTGCCGCCATGCAACACCAGCCGTCTCATTAGGTGACATATACTGTAGCTGGCCTGTTGTTAGACTGATCCACTGCAGAGTGGCTAGACTCCAGCAGAATTGACATCATCTTTATATCGGGTTTGTGTTTATTTGTCATTTTAATGGGCTTTTAAAAAATATATATATTTGGATATTGGGTGTTATTTATGAATCATTTGTTGATTAGCCTGTTACAGACAGCCCCTTGCGTTTCTATGTATCTATGTTTGCGTTTTCTATCTATGTGGTGCTGATGGACAGCTCCTTGAATGATTGGTGCGTGTGTGTGTGTGTGTGTGTGTGTGTGTAATGCTGAAGGTGTTGCAACATGTTACAGATGCTGTGTGAGTGTGGATTTCCCAACATGTTTCACCTGTATTCAGTTTTATGTTCAATAAAAAAAGTGCTCTGAGAACGCATTATATGGTCGGAGGTGGGCCGTGAAAATTTTTGAGACATAAAAGTGGGTCCTGAGTTGGAAAAGGTTGGGAACCACTGGGCTACAGTGTTGCATGTGGCTGCTGGTAATACACAACCACATAAAAGTCTCCTCTACGGGGCTAGACTATTCAACTGTTAAATAAATCGCTTTTAATCACAGGTGAGGACTTTTCTGAGCGCCCTTGGAGGAAGGAAGGAAGAGGATTTCCCAGAACTGTCTGCGCTTTCTATGATTGCTGCATCTCCTACATTGAAGAATGGGGAGCACCGTTTAAGGAGCTGGAAGTTCTCTCCTGGACCCTGCTCAACAGTGTCCCTGAATGGGATGACGTTGAATTATCCCTGCAGTATCTACCATCTAAATTAGTTCAGAGCGACATAGACGAGGCCCAGCTGTTCGATGAAACCTCATCCGTGAGGGCATACATGACAGGGATGGTCGCACAGTGGAATACTGAAGGGAAACCAGAGGACGAGCGCTGGGCGGAGATGTTCGCACATTTCAAAAGCAGGGAGATGCCATACAAAAATATATGTTTAATTTGTCAGTTTGCCATGTTTCTGCCTGGAACAAATGCTCCCGTTGACCGGATCTTTTCCTTGATGAACAATACCTGGACTGACGAAAGAAACTGTATGACCGTTCCCACCTTAAAGGCATTGCTTGTGACAAGGGCCAATTTTGACGACACCTGTCCGCAATTCCACAGCAGGCTGTCGGCAAACAGAGCGATTTTGGAGCAAATTCACTCCTCAAACAATATGTGTAGGCTAATTAAGAGCATTTGTCTCTGTGTTGAGGATGTGCATTTTCAAAGTTTGCAGTGCCTCGTTTTACATGTCAGGGCCCTGGAAATTCTATCTATTAAGTTTGGAGCTACTTTGAGTCTTGTTAAAAGTGTTAAAATAGCTATTTATTTTCATGGCTAGCGTATGCCCAGATCACTGCCACTCTAAGCCTGTTCAGAGAAACGACTAAAAAACTATTAATTCGCTGCACAGTTGGCGTACGATTGTGAGGTATTTGACCAACGTTAGTACTCGTTGTCATGTTTCGGTACACCCCAAGTCAATTTCACACCGGAGTGTGCCTTTAAGAACGTAGTGACGGCCCGTTTGTCCGTAAAAGCATACCGTCACACCAGTGTGTTTAGGAATTGACCAAAGAGTGTTTTTCTGAATGAAAATACATCATATAAGCCGGGGAGACAGTATTTTTTGTTGATCAAGCACTACAGAGCTAGCACTGGCATAAGCTACAGCCCAAAATCGCGAACAGTGGATAAGCTAACGGCAGTGAACCAAAGGCTTTAAAAATAGCATTTTTTAACCATTAATATTGCTCAAAACGGCACCAAACCTCATGTTCTGAACAGTCTTCTGTTATAAACTCTGGGTTCGCGAACTACATTGTTGGTGCTTTGTTTTATGTGTAGGCACCCAGAGCAAGCTACTGACAAGGTTTGGTGCCGTTTTGAGCAATATTACTGGTTAAAAAATGCTATTTTTAAAGCCTTTGGTTCACTGCCGTTTGTGACACAGTCACATTAATTTAAGTGTCCTGGGAAAAAGGCTTATTTTGACACAACACAGGTATGACACTGTTGACATATAATGTTTATGTATTACAAATGGTGTTCTTGTGTACCTGTGTAATGATGTTGGTCCACTGTATGATATGGTGTAGATGTGGGGTATCTCTTTAAGGCCTCAGCCGCCCGCCAGTCTAGGCACCGCAAACACAAGCTTATGTATGTGGTGACGTAAAGTGCGCAGGAAGGTGGGTAGAGAGAATCAGGAAGTGCGGGGGGTGACATTTGAATGGTTGGGCGCCAGTATCAGGACTGCAGCCACACTGGATGAGGAAGTTAAGATCCATATTATATAGTGGATATTTGAGTGTATTCTACTACTGGGGAGAATTGAACACCTCTTCGGTGCAAAGCCACATCTCGGGTGCGTCGCCTGCAAGAGGACGCGCAGATTATTCACCTCGGATCCGGTGAGATCGTTTTCATTTTTGTGTTTTACGTGGTATACCACAGGATAAGTGATCGCCTTTTTTTTGCCTTGGTGGGATTATATTTTTTGCATTGCGTGCGTCCCGCCGCAGGATCTTTATCATGGACTTCCCCGTTTCCGGGTTTGGATTTAAAAGCCCCACATTGGGCGCTCTTAGGATGGACTAGGTGTTCTTTTAGTTTGGACTTTTGGTTTAGTTTTGGGGGACTGAAAAAAAAGGGGGTGAATTAAAGTGTTTTGTGTTGGTGTTGTGTGCCTTGAAAATATACGCGCTGACAGCGTCATTTATGTGAATTGAGTGATGCGTGTTTTTGTACAGCGGTGAATTCTTTGTTTTTTTGTTGGGCCGACACGATTTATTAATAGTCTTTCACCTTCTATTGTCCATATTCCTTTTGTTCGGCATTAGTTAAACTAAAGTGATATTTACTGGTTATCCCTTTCATTCAAAAGAACCCCTTGTGCGTTAGCTATTTTAAAAGAAAGTAAAGGGCTGATTGTTACATGTTAGCTAATCCACTGTTTGCGATTTTGGGCTGTAGCTTATGCCAGTGCTAGCTCTGTAGTGCTTGATCAACGTAAAATACTGTCTCCACGGCTTATATGATGTATTTACATTCAGAAAAACACCTTTTGGTCAATTTTTGCCGGAGTTACACTTTAATTGCTGTGTTGAGATAGATTAAGTGAAATGTTTAGAGATATTGTTCTGGCTCATTACTTCTGCCACTGATTACCACTTAATTAGGAAGGTTTTTCACCTGATTTGTTACTTTGCGTTTTGTGTTAGTCTATGTGATTAATTGCTGACATGATCATAATTGGTGCCCCATTTTATCTTTATCTTTTGTTTTAAATTGTTGCTGTATATTAATATGTTGTTGTTCTATAAATTGCGACCTACATTTCTTCTTCTTTATAGAATGTTGTGGAGTTTGTCAACTCAAAGGAGGTTGAAGTTGTTCACTCCAATTGGCTGAAAGGAGGCCAAAGTTTCTGGCCCCCTTTTGTATCTCTTGCAAAGTTGCGTAGGGCAACTAAAGATGGGGTGATGCCAGGTGCTGACTGGACTCGATTCACAGTCCGCGTGATGTATTCACATGGTATAGTAATGCTTCATTTTCAAATTACACAATTCCACACATGAATTTGAATTGAAACCTTACTTTAAGGGAAACTTCGGTGTGAAATTGACTTGGGTGTATTGAAACATGATAACGCTATTTTCCGCTCGCTGCCGTCTTGAAATAAAGTTGAGAGAAGTCGACTGACGAGCACGAACGAATAGGTAGGATATAGGAACAGATTGCAAAATTAATTCGGTGGAAATGCATGGCTTCCAACTGTTGCATTCAATACATTGAGTACATAGATGAATCCATGCATTTCCACTGAATTAATTTTGAAATCTGCTCCCCTATCCTACCTCTTCGTTCATGCTAATCACTCGACTTCTTGTGGCTTAATTTCAAACTGGCGGCGACGGGAAAATACCTCAAGGTACTGTCTGCATAAACAGTCTGTGATGTATTGGAATAATGCGTTTTGCGTACTTGGAGACTCTGTTGTGCCGTAGCTAGTGCAGGTATGACTAGAGCATGCTGGGATACCTGTACGTGTAATTCACCTGCTGATTGACTTGAGTAAAGTGCATGCGTGCAAGAACTGGCTGACAGTCTACTGTGTGTTATTCGTGAAATACACCACAGAAAAATTGGCGATGAGGTTAAAAAGTGACCGTAGCTAAGAAAAATGGCTCTGTTGATTGGGACTATAGGGGAATTCGTCCCGAAGATGGAGTCTTGGTCGGCGTATGTTGAATGTTTGGAGCAGTTCTTCAAGGCTGTTATGGGGGAACTGTGAACAGGTATATCACCTGTTCCTGTTACCCCACAACGTCACGATACGAAAAGGAAAGACAATACAGAGCTGGCTGGCGGACAGAGGTGAGTGAAGAGCGTAGCTGGGCTCACCGGTCTGATGGCGGTTCCAGCTGCTCGGTCTCCGCGACAGCGTCCGTTCTCGGCGTTCATGCAGCCCGCACTCCGCTCTCCTGAGCGGACCAGCTCAAGCGTGCTGACCGAGTTAGTAGTTCAAGGTATGAGGGAGAGGAAGATCCATGGGACGGATGATGATCAGGTGATAGTAGTGTCTTACACTCAAAGCTACCCGACCGTCGATCTCTGTATCGGCCACTAGAAGTGTGTGTAGAGTCCGCACATCCGTTCATGTGGTATGTCAGTCTATTTCTTGCGGCGTCTTCCAGGTGTGTTAAATTAGCACTCACCGCTCGCGCCACTGGACCGGACGTGACGTCACCGGTGTCATCATGATGACACCTACACATCACATATCAACCAACCAGCTCCAAACAAAAGAAAATAGAGGAAACGAGACCTAACCCTTCCGTAACAGTCCCTCACCCTTATAAGAAACAAAAGCTATATACAAAGATTTTTTTTTTTCTCTCTCCCTTTTACTCTTGTTTATAGTAAGACATTTTGAATTTTTCTAAAACCACCGGTCTGTTCTATAGACCTAAATGGCAACATCCCTTATAAAGGCAAATCTAACGCTTTCTACAGACAAATATTTATATACGACTTTGGCGACTAATCCCACAATAACTGTCTAGTCTCTGGCACAAAGAGCAACATAACAGTATACCGGGACAATGAACTCAGTACCAAAACCTCTAGTCCTATCAGACATCGCCTTGCTCACCCCAGTCCTTGCCCTCATGGGATTAGCCTGTAATTGTCACATCAACAGAGAGAATGCGGTTCACCCTCTGGATAATGTGTCTTCTATGACATTCAGTTTCCCTGGCAGATATTGAATCACCAGATTATACGGTTGCAAGACCAAACTCCACCTGAAAAGCCTCTGGTTCTTCCCTTTAAACTTTTCAATGAAGACGAGGGGATTATGGTCTGTATAAACCAACAACTCCTTCTGACTACCTGCCACATAGAACTCGAAGTGCTGTATGGCTAGCACCAGGGCTAACCCCTCCTTTTCGATGGTTGAGTAACGCTGCTGATGACGATTCAGCTTTTTAGAGTAGTAGGCTATAGGCTTCTCTATTCCCTGGAAATCCGCTTGCAGTAGGACAGCCCCAATGCCTAGGTCTGAGGCATCCACTGCCAACCTGAATGGAACCGTGAAATCTGGGGCCTTTAGCACCGGTTCACATGACAAGATAGCCTTCATGCACTCTGACACTCGGGCGACCACACAAACTTTACGCCTTTCTTCAAGAGGTTTGTGAGGGGAGCTACAACATCAGCGAAGTTGGGCACAAAACGCCGGCAAAATCCACTCATCCCGAGTAAGCGCATTAACTGCCTCTTCGTTGTAGGAGTGGGAAGATCTGCAATTGCCTGTACCTTCGCTTGTCTAGGCCTAACTGATCCACTCCCTACTAAGTGGCCTAGGTAGGTAACTTGGCCCTTCCCAAACTCACACTTAGGGAGATTCACAACCAGGTCAGCAGCTTCCAATCTCTCAAACAGCTGACCAATGTGCACAATGTGATCCGTCCATGATGAGCTTAAAAACAACATCATCAATATATGTTACCACATTGGCTAACCCTGCTGCAATGGTGTTCATCAACCTTTGGAAGGTTGCAGGGGCATTTTTCATACCAAAAGGCAGCACTCGACACAGGTATAACTGATCAGCAGTACAAAAAGCTGACACCTGCTTCGCTCTGTGAGTTAATGGCACCTGCCAGTATCCTTTTAAAAGATCAAACTTGGATACAAAGCTAGCCTGACAATTCGATCGATACAATCCTCCAACCGAGGGATGGGATAAGCATCTGTCTTTGTCACACTATTTACCTTTCTAAAATCGATACATGGGCGTACCGTTTTATCTGGCTTCAGAACCGGTACCAAAGGAGAGCTCCATTTGCTGGTACCCTTTTCGATGGCGCCGATCTCTAGCATATATTGTAACTCAGCCATAACAGCCTCTTGTCTGTAAGGTGGAATTCGATACGGGTGCTGCTTAATTGGGGCAGCCTCCCCTGTATCTACATCATGTGAGACCAAATCTGTAAGACCAGGCGTGTCCCTGAATAAGCTTGGGTGCTTCTGTATAAGTTCTGCAATGTCTTGTGCTTGTTCACGCTGAAGATACTCTAAATGCTGGCTAAGCTTGACTAGCATTCCTGAGTTGAGTAAGCGAGCCGATACCGGTTCTGGGGGTTCGAGATCATCCTCCCCCCCCTCAGGCTCGCTACTCTCCCCAGTTGCTACAAGACACACCGGGCTTTCAACATCACGTTCGATGTAAGTTTTCTGTCTACGCTCAGGGGTGCTGACTACATAGTTGCACTCACCCACACGCTTGACTACCCCATAAGGTCCACAGAACTTAAGACCCAACTTAGGCTGATTCATGGGCAACAAAACCAGAACTTTATCACCTTCTGCAAATGTGCGCCGTACCGCTTTCTTGTCATATTGTTGTTTCATTTTGCTCTTCGCTGCCTGAAGATTCTGCCTAGCCACTTCACAAGCTGACTGTAGTCGGTTCTTAAATGTCGCTACATACTGCAATGTGTCATTCTGAGGTGTTGAAAGGAGTAACCTTTCCTTCATCATCTTGAGTGGGCCACGGACCTCATGTCCGTACACTAACTCAAATGGACTGAAACCTGTCGACTCATTCGGGGCATCCCTAATGGCAAATAACAGAAACGGCATAGCCATATCCCAGTCTTCAGGGCACTCCACGCAATAGGTTTTTATCATCGTCTTGAGTGTCTGATGACATCGCTCTATTGCACCTTGGGACTGTGGGTGATAGGCAGAAGACATCACTTGTGTAATGCCCAACTGACACACAACATCCTGAAACAGATTTGATGCAAAATTTGTGCCTCGATCGTGCTGTATTTCTTTCGGGAGCCCCACGCGAGAGAAAAACTGTAACAGCACTTCCACCACAGGTCTAGTTTTAATGCTACGTAACGGCACCGCCTCCGGAAATCTAGTACCCACATCCATGATGGTGAGCAAGTATTCGTTACCTTTCTTAGTTCTGGGGAGGGGGCCTACACAGTCAATCATCACCTTAGAAAAGGCTCCTCCATAACCGGAGGGGGACTCAACGGTGCAACAGGAATACTTTGGTTGGGCTTACCCACCAGTTGACATGCATGGCAGGATCTACAATAATTAGTCACATCTTTTCGCACCTCGGGCCAGTAAAAATGTCGCATAACCCTGTCCTGTGTTTTCCGGACACCAAAATGACCAGCCCAAGCACTCTCGTGGCCTAAACGCATCGCCTCTTTCCTGAAACCACCGGGTAACACCACCTGTGAGAGTACTGTCCAGTGTTCATCCGCTGGGCGGCGCAATGGGCGCCACTTTCGCATCAAAACATCTTGATGCAAATAATACCCTGTGGCTATCCCTTGGCTTTATTCTAAGGACATTGCCGTATTCCTGAGGGATGCTATAGAAGGCTCTTGGCATTGTGCTTTAACCAGAGCTTCTCGGGTAAATTGATTGCCTTCCTCCATTCCAACCAACTGAGCCAGAAAGGTCTCAGACAAATCGACCACAGATTCAGCTGCCTCAACATCCACCAGCTCTTGAGACCGCAATCCAGATCTTGTCACAACACAGGCTGTGAACACTTCCGGGTGGTCTTTCTCTAAAATTACAGTTTGTGGTGCTTCACATGGCTGTTCTAACACAATGGGGGTCACACTTTCACTCTGCCCTACTTCCGCCAGAGCTTCTTCAGGGTCACTTGGGCGCACCCTAGTGCCTGCCTAGAAGAAAGGTAATACCTTTCACTGGAAGTGTGTCAACGATTCCTACAGTTGCTACTTTGGTCACCAGCTCAGTTTTCACAAAGACCCTGTGCTTAGGTGCGGAAACATACCGGTCACCCACCCCTTTAACCACCACTGACACCCCAGTAGCAGTGGATGGTGGTAACTCCAAGACTTCCTTCAAAAGTAATGAATGTGATGCTCCGGAGTCCCTAAGCACTTTAACTGGAACCTCCTGACCATTCTCTGACACTGCCACTGCACCTTGAGACACAAAACCCTTGAAGTCATTCCATACTTCTTCCTCAGACGGATCGACAAACTCAGTAGTTTCCAGTACTTGGGGCTGAACACCTATACACGCTATAGGGTTAGCCTCCCTGTTCTGTAACTTACGGCAAACTGACTTTGTGTGGCCGGGTTTCTTACAGTAAAAGCAGAAAACTTCAGTTCGAGGAGCTCGATCAAATCTCCTTGATTCCGGCCGAGGAGGGGATACACGCTCGGACTTAAACGCAAACCGACGTGGTCGGTCGTAAGATTTCTGAAAGCTAGAAACATTCTTCCCTGTCATGCAAGGATCTCGTTCAGTCTCCCTGTCCTGTCTGAAAGGTCTTCCTCTATCAGACACACTACGATGAGTGAGCTTATACTGGTCGGCTAATGTGGCTGCTCTTCTCAGATCTTTCTCATCCCGCTCATTAAGATATATTTCTATGGGCTGGGGCACACACTTTTTAAATTGCTCCATGAGTATAAGTCCACAGAGATTTTTGAAAGTGGTGGTCTCAGTAGAGGCAAGCCACCTCCCCAACACCAGTTCCTGCCTTTTTGCTAACTCAAGAAAAGATTCTTCGCTCTTTTTTTTCAGGGAACGGAACTGTTGTCGGTAAGCTTCTGGAACTAACTCGTATGCTGCTAATACATTTTTCTTTACCACATCATAATCTTTACCTTGAATGGCATCTAAAGCAGCATATGCTTCCTGGGCTTTTCCTTCCAAACTCCCCTGAATCAACAAGGTCCATTTTTCCCGTGGCCATTTCATCTCTTCAGCGATCCTTTCAAAGGCTTCAAAAAAAACACCAACTTCAGTTACATTGAACTTTGGTATTAATCGTAGACAGCTATTGGGGTCAAAGCGGTTTCCTGAGGCTGGTTGTAAGGTAGGGTTCTGAGACATAACTATGTCTCTTTCTAATGCCAAGCGGGCTTGCTCTGTCTTTTGCTCCTCCTCTTTTAAATTAATTCGGAGTTTCTCTCTTTCCAGCTCAATTTTTTCCATCTCCATTTTCCTATTCTCCTCTTCTTGCTTAAGCTTAGCTGCTGCCTCCTTCTCTGGATCGGGCAAATTCAGGCGATCCCCAATTAGCTGTATAGCTTCAGTCACTTTCATTCTAGGCCCAGTAGCTACCTCATAATATTGGGCTATTGCTATCAAATTATCTTTCTTCAGCTTGAAAAGCTCATTACGGTTAGAAAGTTTGATGCAGTACTCCTCAATATCAAATGTGTCCATTTTGCCAAAAATGTTAGATATACACAAATGAGACCGACACACACATAGATTAGCTATACCGTGGATTTTGCCACAAAAAAACAATATATCTAGTGCCACTCTGATTAGCTGAAATACACTTGGTGAACACAACAACCCTTAGGTGTCATAACGCTGCCTACCGCAGCATAACAATGTACAGCTCCATCCCTGGATGCTACACCGAGCCTACGTACAGTATACAGATTAACGCACGCAATACATCACAATATATTTAGCTTATCTAGTGACAATATGTGGCTAGTCAAGTTACCTAACACGGCACAATCGTAACACCGCAGACTACACAGTCCCATATAACAAACTAGCCATCACTAGCCACGGCTAATCAAGCACTAACCTAAGCTTAGCCGCACTCTGAAAGCTAATGAACATACCGCACTGCCTCCCAAACAAACCAACACGACACTAATCTCACCATGTTAATACAGCTCATGTGTTCTACACTACTACAGAGGATTTTAATGACAGACCTATCTTGGTAATTAGATGTTAGCCTGAGCTATTGCTATTTAATCGCATAAGCAGAATGTTAGTCGAGTTACTGTTACAGGTGGAAACCTAAAGTTTCCTTATTCCAGGCCTACAGCCGTCAACCCCACCTGAAACTCCGACAACGCTTCTGTTTATGAGTAGCTATCTAGCTGTTCGGTTAATAAGGTCGCTAATTTCGTTAGCTTCCTTCTAGCCTCCCTACTCTGTCTGTTCAAATCCCGGACGAGCCCCCAATTTTTATGGGGGAACTGTGAACAGGTGTATCACCTGTTCCTGTTACCCCACAACGTCACGATACGAAAAGGAAAGACAATACAGAGCTGGCTGGCGGACAGAGGTGAGTGAAGAGCGTAGCTGGGCTCACCGGTCGGTGATGGCGGTTCCAGCTGCTCAGTCTCCGCGACAGCGTCCGTTCTCGGCGTTCATGCAGCCCGCACTCCGCTCTCCTGAGCGGACCAGCTCAAGCGTGCTGACCGAGTTAGTAGTTCAAGGTATGAGGGAGAGGAAGATCCATGGGACGGATGATGATCAGGTGATAGTAGTGTCTTACACTCAAAGCTACCCGACCGTCTTCCCAAGGGGAAGTGCTTCGGGGGGCGATCTCTGTATCGGCCACTAGAAGTGTGTGTAGAGTCCGCACATCCTTCCATGTGGTATGTCAGTCTATTTTTTGCGGCGTCTTCCAGGTGTGTTAAATTAGCATTCACCACTCGCGCCACTGGACCGGAGGTGACGTCACCGGTGTCATCATGATGACACCTACACATCACATATCAACCAACCAGCTCCAAACAAAAGAAAATAGAGGAAACGAGACCTAACCCGTCCGTAACAGAGGCGAACGACATTGCCGTGGAGAAGCATGTTGCTACTTTGATTAGTTGCATGGGGCAACTAATCAATATACTACCTGTACATTTTCAAAGTTCTCAGTGCCTCGTTTTAAATGTCAGGGCCCTCGGAATTCTACCTATGAAGTGTGGAGCTACTTTGAGCCTTGTTAAAAGTGTTAAAATAGCGATTTCTTGGCATGGCTGTCGTATACCCGGATCACATCCATTGTAAGCCCGTCTAAAAAGCTCTTTTTTCGATATACTGTTGGCGTACGATTGTGAGGTGTTCGACAAAGTTAGTACTCGTTATCATGTTTCAATACACCCCAAGTCAATTTCACACCGGAGTTTCCCTTTACGTAGCATAATAAGGAGCCCTTCCATTGAGACCTAATCTACATTTGTGTTGACAGGTGTGTATGAGATTGCCTGTGCGAAGCTGCTAGAGGCTACAACTACCTCTGATCTAAATACTGTAGATGAGGACAACAGGCCAGAGTACATGAAGAGAAAGAATAGGTACTACAAATGGCCCATAATTTCCTTCAAAGCATTTGAATGGCCGTGTCAAAGGTTACAATACACCTAGGAAAAGAACTAGGCCGCAAGCTAGAGGGCCTTGCAGTGCACAACTTGTTAAAAAATGTATTAAATATTATTTATTATTATTCACTGCAATGAAAATCTGACATCCCAATGTAATCAATGTTAGAGGATGTAGAAGAATAGTAAGCAGCAGTGAAGAGGAGGAGGAAGAGGAGCAGGGCAGGACTGCTGCACCTCGTGCCCCAACTAAAAAAAAATCTTTCACTCCACTTGCACCAGCCCCCTGCATCCCATCTCTTGGTGGTAGGCCTGTTACAGTTGTTACAGTGGTTTCCATTAATCTTTTATTAAAGGAATACGCCACCCTATCATGAAATTAAGTCACTCTCAGTCATTCCCAGGGTTAAAACAATGAAAAAAACCCTGTAGAAATCGGTCCACGCATTGCCCTGCTCTGGGAGCGGCGCTGTTAGCTTTAGCTTAGCACAGTCGCTGTAAAGTAGGGGAGTCAGTTAGCAAGTTATTTACAGAAGTGAACAAAACATATCCCAATTTTTCCTAAATATTTCTTAGGACCTGTGTATTCACAACAAGTACAAATGACAATGCAAAATCAGACAAGGCTATTGCCAGGGCAGATATAGGCTTGGAACTATATTCTGCCTACTCGCAGGCAGTGTTGCAACACAGTTATTTAAGGCTATTGAATAGAGAAACTTGTGAAGAGTGAAAGGGTGAATGTATGAATGTGAATTGGTTAATGTGTTTTATTTTTTCTTTTATGTTTTCCTGTTAAAGTGAAACTGAAAAGTGAAGCAATTGCACAAACAAAAGAAACATTTAAAATACTTACCTTTTACCTACAAAGAGTTAGGCTGCATCCGAATACGCATACTTGACTACTATAGTATGCATTTTGTAGTACGTGAAAAATATAGTACGTACGAATGCTTAGTACGCATTGTGTAGTACGGAAATGGTTTCCGAATGCGTACTACCGCCACAGTGTGCAACGGTAGGACACTACGCTATCCCACAATGCAGCAGAGTCTGATAAACGAAGAAGAACGCCGCGAAGAAATTTGAAATAAATAAATGCAGCGATATCAGGAGACATTCGCGCAGAAAGAGATATTTTAATTCACTAGCAACGACGACAAGACAGAAAAGTTGGTAACACTTTACTTGAATGGGTGTTCATAAGACTGACATAACATTGTCATAACCATGACATGACACCCGTCATAAACATTAATGAATACTTATGACAGTTGTCATTAAGTGTCATTCGGCAAGTTATGTCACTTTTAATACAAAGGTGACATTGTTGGAGATGTCCTTGTTATGACAACTTGACATAAACCAAGACAACAAAACCTGTCATAAACATGTCATAGCAGACCCAATTGTCAAACTGAAGAAAACCCTTTAACTTGATATCTTAGCGCGACATTAAACCTCATATATGGATGGTTTTGACACTCGCTGTCACAAGACCATTACAATAAAGTTTGTCCTTTTCATTAAGATGTCATTAAGTGTAACTACACTGCCCAATGAGTTTATAACTGTCACAATTCCCTTCTACAGTGATTTAATAATGATTTTAACTTTTCATTATGTGTCATTACATAGTCAAACCAGTTTATAACAGTGTCATGGCTGTTTTCTGTGAATTCATTAATTAAGTGTAATTACACTGTCAGAGGATATAACTACAAAAGCAACAGACGAGTCAAGAGATAGTGTTTCCTTCATGTATTTCAACACAAAACATTTATTCAAAGAAACTATCCAAAGTGACAGTTTGTAAAACAAGCAGGGATCTGCTCAGGAGAGAGTGCTTTAAGTGCTAAAATGAGACATACATCGTGTATGTATAAACAGATGAACTTTTTAAACAAAGTTTAACCAAGTTTTAGTTTTAAGTTTAAACAACTGTTAAACAACATTAAACAACAAGTGTTCAATGAACATTCTTAAGTGTACTTATACATTATTGGGAGGAGCTTTCCTTTTGTTTTGCATTCTGTGATAGTTTCAGCCATCTCCTCATTTATAGCCCCGCGGCAACGCTCAGCAAGCACACAAATCTTAATTTGGTCTTCATCACCTGTCAGCAGACCTTGGAATGTGTCCTGAAAGGTAATTGCAAGCTCAGCAATTACAGCTGTGCGTGCAATTGTGTTTCGATCAACATTCATTTTCTCGAAGGCTTTCTTCATGGATCCACACTTTTTGAAGATCCGAAGGACATCCTTGTAGCGCCGGATCACTCCATCTGTTGTGGTTACTTAAGAAAACAACAGAAAAACAAACAAAATAGGTCATTTTTTTCAGGCATGCACTGGCATTGTTGATTTGGCACCCCATAGGTTCTGTAGTACTAGCAGATGAGAAAGGATCCTACTTACTTTTGCATCCTTCTTCTAGGCTGGTTATATTAGACTTTCCGACCTGACTCTGTGGCTAGCAATATCTGCCTTCACCAGCCTAGAAGGGGAATGCCCAGGAAGTAATGTCCTTTCTTACCTGCCTGTACCAAACATAACCAGCTTGGATGGCGGAGTGAACTAGGCGCAGTGAACTAGGATGGTACAGTAAGTAGATTTTTTTTCTTATATTTTTCTGTTTCAGAGGTTAAATATCTAACAAAACTGGAGAAGATCATAGAATAACTTGATAACAAGAGAGCTATACAAGGCTGTAGAGATCTCAATCACTGATTTTCAGAATTATTACTAAAATATACCATTAGCAAGACATAGATATAACATTATCTTAAGCTCCATCTAATTATTCTTAACAAAGCCCATGGAAGTAGTTGCTTTTCATACAAATGTAATCCATAAAAGGTTAAGCAGCGGGTTAGGATTGTTATAAAGGTGATTATAGAGATGATCAATATCTCTGCTTACTTCTTGAACGGCTGTGTGAATCAGGGCGCTTTTTTGACTTCTTGGTCTTTTTCTTGGACTTCTTCCTTTTCTTTTTCATCTCTTCTTCAGAGGATGTGGAGAAGCTGGAGTCTGAGGAGGGACATGGAGATGTCGATGTTGAAGCCGGAGATTAAGAAGATTCCAGAACAGTCTTTCTGCCTGGGGGAAGCAAAGTGGGGGTAGGTGGAGAAGCAGAGATGTTCATAAGTAAACAAAGCAAAAAACTAAGAACATACTTTTTTCAATGCAGGGTCACTTTTTTGAGAGCAGACAGTAGCAACAGTGAGTGAAACACCAGTTTGTGTGTGTGTGTCTGTGTCTGTTAACATGTTACTAGAGCATTAGCTGTAGCATACAGTGATGGCTCTACTCTATCTCAGTGGCTAACATTACTAGCTTGGGCAAAAGTTTATATAATTTTCTGTGTAGCAATGCCATCATCTTATCAGGTCATATGTGAAACGTTTTGGAAGGGCTTGGGAAAATAGTATTTCCACTCAATTCGACATGCAATTGTATATAATGATATATCCTTATACTCTATGACTGAAAACCCAGCATATTTCAATTTCTCCTCCACGAGTTCCTGGAATAAATAGTACTGCATGAATGTTAATTGTAGTGCATTTGTACCTTTCCCAGAAGATCCAAGCTTGCTGGGGGCTTCCTTAATTTGAGAAAGTAGGAAGTCCTTGTCTGCTTTCAGGTCCTTGTTGGCCTCCTCCAGGTAATTAATGCGCTGCTCAAGGTGTTCAATCTTCTGTCGATCCATTTTATTTTGTTCCTTTAGTTTGGCCAACTCCAATGCCCCTGTTGGAGACACTGCAACAGAGGAAGTACCTTAAGTGGATATTGAGGTCAGTGAATGGTGGTGATTATATTGATCTGTGTCCTTATATGTTTATCTAATTCATTAGCATACATAAATTCATTGCACTGCAGTACACCAACAAAATTCCCAGTACTTTTGTGCATATTGTTTATTGAGAAGATAGGCAAAAATTGAAATATGTGCTTCAATCAGCCAAAAGTACATTTCTAGCCCTACTGGTGAAAGTAGTAAAAAAAACAAAAAACATAATTAAACTAGACTTACTTGTTTTCTTCGGGGATATTTGACTTGCTTTCTTTTCTTAGGGACCTCTTCAAATTCTTCAGCCAGGTCCTCCTTCACAGCATTATTTTCCTCCTTCCCGCCACGTTTGTTGAAACGGATATCCATCTTGCTACAGTTGTGTAAGCAAAGAACACAGCACCATGTCATAGCAGCTAAGGTTACATTAGTTAAGATACATTAGTCAACCGTAACATCTTAGTTGTTTAGAAATAGCGACAAGAAAACTGGAGGAAATACTACTAACCTCTATGCTACTAACACTCTAGCCTGTTGGCTGCCTTGTAACAGAGACGTAAGGACTTTGCTTGCAGGTACTTAACGGCTAACTAGTATTAGCTGCTGAACGCTAACTTTACGTAAAATGGCAAAGACCATAGACTGTAAACAAAAAGACTGACGTCACGGTTATAATCTCCTCTTCAAAAAATAAATAAATAATACAAATGAAATACCGGTATTTAGCTTACCTCAAGTAGTAAATCTCGAGGATACTTCCAGACACGTGTGTGTTGCACTCCTGGCCTGTCGTCTCTGTCGCGCAGGGATCTACTGGGTAGTAACGCGCGCACTAACTAACGCGCGCATTCAGTTCAAATTCAAATTTGAACAACACTTGTAAACAGTGATGAAATATGAAATATTAACAAATGTGTTTTGTACTACATAGAGTGTGTGTTTTAATGTTCCTCATATAATTCCGTGATGATGAGAGGTTCTGGAGCGCCACTCTATTTTTTTATTGATAAAAGTGTAATGTTTGAGAGATCATTCATGTTGAATTAAATACTTAAATTAGCTTCTGATATTATTCAAATTAGTTTTATATTTACAAAAGCCGACTGCGTTTGAAATTCCATAACACTTTCTGCGGGCTGTTTTCATGAATAAAGATGCAATTTCCCTGTAGACACACGTGGGGGCGCTGTTCTGTCTAGCTAGTGGAGCATTGAGTGACGAGAAGAAGACTGAGACTGAGGTACTTTTCAAAATAAGGCGCAGATCAGATCAGAGACGAGTGACCAGTTGTTGAGGCAATGGCACTAATGGAAGAACTTTTAAAAAATATTAGGCGTTCAAATACAGATAAGAGCAGAAGGAAAATTGTTAGATGGATGCAGAAACGTGGTATCATGAAGAGGACGGCGAAGTGCGCAAAATGCAACCGTAGCATGCATCTGGTGAAATGCCATGTCAAGGATGGGCTGTGGTGGTAAGCAGAAGCTAATTCTAATTTGTTTAAACGGGAACTATGTAAAAGAAGCCACTGAGCTTGCCTGCCTGAGATCACTGCGCAGGGAGTTCAACAAGCAGGACGACCACTAGCTCCGTTAGCGTTGTTAGCTCGGTTAGCGCGGTTACAGTCGAACTGGAGTGGTCCGTTCATTAAACGAAATGAGCAGCGCAACAAATAACCTGTGCACCTGTGTACTGCGTACCTGTGTCTCTGTTGTTAAAGTTTAGCGTTACTTTAGAGACTAATTTTTACAATCGGGAGTCACGTAAAAATGACGTCAAGCGCGTCTTTTACCGGTCAGTCGTCATGGAAACATGAAGCTTTAGCTCTGCCAGCAGCAATGGCAGCATTTTGGATAAGTTGCAGTCTACGGATGTTTCCCTTACTGATTCCAGAGTACAGAGCATTGCAGTAGGCTAGTCTTGAAAAGATAAAAGCATGGACAACCTTGTCTACATGTCAGCATTTTTTACTGTTTTCCTTCTTTTTCCTCAGGGGTAAGCATCATAGAAGTTCCCCACAGTCTGTACGTAATGGCTCAATATTCACCAAGTCTCACATCCCTCTGACAAAATGGCTTGAGTTCATGCACAGGTACAGTATTAATATATCAAATGTAGTACTTTTTTTCATTACATATTTAAATAATATATTTAGCAGTGATTTATTTATGTGTAATTCATGTAGGATCCTTTTATTAGGAATTCCGTTCCACCAGCACCTCTAGTTTTATTCAAGCTATTTATGCCTTAAAATAATTAAATCTTAGTTTCATCTCCCAATTCATCAATTATGTTTATTACTTTTTCCTTTCTTCAGATTTGCCCAAGGTTTGCAGTTGAAGCAACTTGCCATGATCACTGACGGGATAGCAGCAAGCTCCAGGACGTTGACAAGAATGGCAAAAGTAGTCCGAAAGGTTGTCACATTACATACCAGACTAGTCTTTAACTATAATTAGGTATAAAACAGATACGCAAGTCACCACTCTAGGCAATTGGATTCTACATCACTGCAGAATTATTTGGTACACTCAGTGACACATAATGGAATAATAATAATAATCATGCAATGCAACTTTATTCCTATACATGTACATAGATATTTATCAAATTCCATACTAAGGCATAGTTATAGCTCAAGATGCTGATATTTTATTTTCACATTTGAAGGTGTGCACTGCTGCTGTCAAGCGACTGAGGAAAAGATGGATGAGAATTGGTGGTCGTCATCGATTTGTTGTTATTGATGAGAGCAAATCTGCCCACAAACGAAAGGTGGGCTATATATTTGTATGCATCTGTACTATATTTAGATCAAGATTTTATGATGAGTAATATTTTTTAATTTATTCAGCAGTGAATGTGGGAAGGACACATGTTGAAATGTAATACAGCCCAAACCTTATGAAGTATTTGTGTTTTCTTATTTACTTTTAGTACCATCGTGGTCGATGTGGCAACACTTGGCGCCGTGAACGGCAGTGGGTCTTTGGGATGTTGGAGGTCGACAGGAAGTCCAGAAGACCCATTCTGAGACTCGTCAGGTATCGCCGAAGGAAGACACTTATAGGTCATATTAGACGCCATGTCAGACCCAGAACATCCATCCTCAGTGATGAATGGCGTGCCTACAAAGGGCAACTTGCCCAGTATGGGTATGATCATTATTCTGTCTGCCATAAAAACAACTTTGTTGACCGAGAGACTGGTGCTCATACTCAGCATATTGAGCGTGCATGGCAAAGCTACAAGCTGGAAGTATGGCGTCACAGAGGGAATCGTACTCCTAAATCACTCAAGCTTCATCTTAAGATGATAGAGTGGCACCACTGGTTGGGTGTACGCCATTACAATGGTGTGTTGGGCAGACTTTTCCATGATGTGAAAAAACAAGTAAAGTAAAAATAAAATCTGACTCTCTACAATGTATGCTGTATGTATCTATGTCATGTCAGACTCATTATAGCGCTTATGTTCTCTCCTGAGCAGATCCCTGCTTGTTTTACAAACTGTCACTTTGGATAGTTTCTTTGAATAAATGTTTTGTGTTGAAATACATGAAGGAAACACTATCTCTTGACTCGTCTGTTGCTTTTGTAGTTATATCATCTGACAGTGTAATTACACTTAATGACATTTTAACGAAACATTCAAATCATTCCACTTTACTTGAATTCACAGAAAACAGCCATGACACTGTTATAAACTGGTTTGACTATGTAATGACACATAATGAAAAGTTAAAATCATTATTAAATCACTGTAGGAGGGAAATGTGACAGTTATAAACTCATTAGGCAGTGTAGTTACACTTAATGACATCTTAATGAAAAGGACAAACTTTATTGTAATGGTCTTGTGACAGCGAGTGTCAAAACCATCCATATATGAGGTTTAATGTCGCGCTAAGATATCAAGTTAAAGGGTTTTCTTAAGTTTGACAATTGGGTCTGCTATGACATGTTTATGACAGGTTTTGTTGTCTTGGTTTATGTCAAGTTGTCATAACAAGGACATCTCCAACAATGTCACCTTTGTATTAAAAGTGACATAACTTGCCGAATGACACTTAATGACAACTGTCATAAGTATTCATTAATGTTTATGACGGGTGTCATGTCATGGTTATGACAATGTTATGTCAGTCTTATGAACACCCATTCAAGTAAAGTGTTACCAAAAAGTTTGAGGTAAATGATCGGAGGTGACTTTTTAATTTTGCCGGCATCTGATCTGCTGCGCACAGAGGGGAAATACGTCATCTCCAAAGATCCGGTAGCGTTTTCGGTGGTGTTCGGAGGCGTTCTACGTACGGCTGTAGCACGTACTACATTAACGGTCAAGTAGTAGACACTGAACAGAAATAGTATATACTGAGTATTCGGATGCAGCCTTAGATTCTGTAAAGTGAAACAATCACACCAATTTAAGGACACTAAAAATACTTACCTGTTCCCCTGAAGAAAGAAGAGTTAACTCGAAAGAAAACTAGAAACAAATAGCTCAAAAATAGCAACTGTTCTAAAAAGAGCTATTTAGAATTGATAAGACCGGTCTAAGAAAAAAAGAACTAGAACAAAGCCATATTTAAACCTATTTAAACGTATTTAAACAATAAAGGATTAAACTTGGATTTGAAAGTATTTATTACAGATCTCGTACTGTAAATATTTATTTACAGTACGAGTATCTACAGTATCTATTTATTGAACCATTCTATCCATCCTACTAACTGACCTATTTCATTTTTATTCTTGTTCATTAAAGTGCTGGCATGTCTCATGTCTCTTTCTCTAATATAACATACACCACTCAACGAACCTAGAACTGGTTCAGTAGCATAATTATTACAGTTGCAGTGACACAAGTGCTACACTGAGTAACATCACATGATCATGCTGCCCTCGTCTTGTGTTTTTCTCCGATGCAGTCCGCCGGAATGCCCTAACCAAAGATTCCACAGAAAAGGAGATAGAGCTCCTCATCACCAGGTGGCTGCAGCTGGCCTCCGACAGGGATGGTGGCCGAAGCCAGAGGGCAAACCGGCAGACATCGTAGATAAATAAGGGCTTCAAACTCAAATGCAGTGGGCTAAAATTAAATGTTTCAAAGTTCAACATAGTTGATTTTACATTAATGCTGTGATATTTCAATCTGTTATTAAAAAGTGTGTGTGCGCGCGCGCGCGCGCGAGTGAGAATCTCGTCTGAATCTCGAGCCGCGTCTGATAAATGAAGGACGCTAGTTAAATTTCCACATGGACATATACTGTTCTTCCACATTCCAGAAATGTAAATTACTTTAACTTTTGATTTTTAAGATCGACACTGAAAAATCTTATCTCCTTAGAATTGATAAGCTTTTGTTGTCTACATGTTTCTTCAAGTAACTTGACTTGTATGGTTCTTCGTCTCAAGGCCTCACTTGTGGAACTTGTTGATGTGAATGGGTGTGTGGATGCCTTCCTTTGCTTTCCGGAGGTCAACAATGAGTTCTTTGGTTTTGGTGGTGTTGCGTGCAAGGCTGTTATTTGCGCACCATGCTGCCAAGTGCTGGACTTCCTCCCTGTAGGCTGATTCATCATTGTTCCTGATCAAGGCGAGCACTGTTGTGTCATCTGCAAATTTGATGATGGAGTTAGTGTTGTGAATGGGGGAGCAGCCATGGGTGCAGATGGTGAGATGAAAACATACAAGTAGGCCGAACATATCGATTAAAAAGTAATGAATCTACGACCAGATGTGGAGTCTGATTGAGAAAACAGTAGAAACCAGATGGCTTTTAAGACTACTTGTATGTTTTCATGTCTATGAAATTGGCCTGCATCAAATTGGTGGTAGAATGAATGAATCACTCAGTCATACGGTGTATTCAGTTCAGTTGAAATATAAGCCTAATGATGAAATAGCGACGAATCTGTCTGAGAAACCAGTAGGTTCAGAAACCAGTTGGCTTGTTACACCGGCCCAATCTAACCTCTGAATGGGCCGCAGACCAGCGTGTGTCAAAGGCTAGTGGTTAGGAAACAAACTCTTGCGCTGCCTTTTTTTTGCCAAATGCATTACGCAGGCAGGACCAAAATCAAAAGGGTTGGTGTTTGACAATGTAATAGCCCAGTGTCAATCGGTCTGCTGATCTACTTGTTTCATGGGCCATTCAGACTAATATATTTGTAAAAAGTTTCAGGATTGTCAGCTCAAATAACACGTCGGCCTACCAGGAAAATGCCCGGTATGCCAGTTGGCCAGTCTGTCCCTGTATTCATTTGCAATCAAAACTCAAATGCAAGCCTATGAAACGGTCACTAAATCAAAATAACAGGAATACTGACTTTACTAAACACTACTAAAAATATTGCAAAGACAAGAACTGTATACTTACATTTCAAATTCAGGGTCCTTTTCAGGGTCAAATTCAGCATCCACTGACGGGACGCATGAAGTTGATGGTAGAATAAAATCGTATTGATAGTCCATTTCCTTATGAACATTTAATTTCTTGCATATCCAAGGTAAAAAAAAATAGGCCTATAATATACTGTACATGTATTTATCCATCCATCCTCTTCCGCTCATCCGGGGTCGGGTCGCGGGGGCAGCAGCCTAAGCAGGGAAGCCCAGATTTCCCTCTCCCCAGCTACTTCGTCCAGCTCTTCCTGGGGGATCCCGAGGCGTTCCCAGGCCAGCCGAGAGACATAGTCTCTCCAGCGTGTCCTGGGTCTTCCCCGGGGTCTCCTACCAGTGGGACGTGCCCTGAACACCTCACCAGGGAGGCGTCCGGGAGGCATCCTAACTATGCCCGAGCCACCTCATCTGGCTCCTCTCAACGCGGGGGAGCAGCGGGTCTACTCCGAGCTCCTCCCGGATGGCCGAGCTTCTCACCCTATCTCTAAGGGAGAGCCCAGCCACCCTGCGGAGGAAGCTCATTTCAGCCGCTTGTACCCGCGATCTCGTTCTTTCGGTCATTACCCAAAGTTCATGACCATAGGTGAGGGCAGGAACGTAGATCGACTGGTAAATCGAGAGCTTTGCCTTTCGGCTCAGCTCCCTCTTCATCACGACGGATCCGCGCAGAGTCCGCATTACTGCAGATGCCGCGCCAATCCGCCTGTCGATCTCCCACTCCATCCTCCCCTCACTCGTGAACAAGACCCCGAGATACTTGAACTCCTCCACTTGGGGCAGGATCTCATCCCCGACCCGGAGAGTGCACTCCACCCTTTTCCGGTTGAGGACCATGGACTCGGATTTGGAGGTGCTGATTCTCATCCCGGCCGCTTTGCACTCGGCTGCGAACCAGTCCAGCGAGAGTTGGAGGTCACGGTCTGATGAAGCCAACAGGACCAAATCACCCGTAAAAAGCAGAGACCCAATCCTGAGGTCACCAAATCGGACCCCCTCAACGCCCTGGCTGTGCCTAGAAATCCTGTCCATAAAAATTATGAACAGGATCGATGACAAAGGACAGCCCTGGCGGAGTCCAACCCTCACTGGAAACAAGTCCGACTTATTGCCGGCAATGCGGACCAAGCTCTGACACCGATCATACAGGGAACGGACAGCCCGTATCATGGGGTCCGATACCCCATACTCCCGGAGAACCCCCCACAGGACTCCCCGAGGGACGCGGTCGAATGCCTTCACCAAGTCCACAAAGCACATGTGGACTGGTTGGGCAAACTCCCATGCACCCTCAAGGATCCTGCAGAGGGTGTAGAGCTGGTCCACTGCTCCACGGCCTGGACGAAAACCACATTGCTCCTCCTGAATCTGAGGTTCGACTATCCGACGGACCCTCCGGACATGTATTTATATTTTCTGTAAAACCTCAAATAAAAAGTATTTTCTCTTAAGCAATCTTAATATTACATAATATGTAACCTAAACATTAAAACTGTTAAAAACTGGCCAAAAGATAAGCCTTCTGTGTTACAAGTACAACAAAGTAGGCTACACACTCGGTAGTAAGTTTGAGCATTAATTTGCTGTTCATTTCTCTGTGGCAGTGATGGACAATAAATTGCCAAAACTTTGTTGAGAAAACGAGCCAGTCATCATTCATTGAAAGAGGAAACTATTGTTAGAAGAGGAGTTTATCTCAGCACGCGAAAGTTTGCTGTGGTTGCTTGCAAAGCTACGTCTCTGCCAATTTCATAAAGGATTGGATTATAATACGGGAGGCAAGGACGAAACAACTGGTTTTAGTGCCGACATTCCGAATCATTTTAATTGATAAAAAACGTCACCAGCATTTTATTTTTGAAGGGCCATTTAAGCGCCTACCAAATTCATGGGCAAACGAGATACCTACAACTAGGCTACCAACAGTGGATTACAGTACAGGTACAGTGAATGCAATGTAAGGGATAATCACCGAGAGGCAGGGGAATATAGGCTACGGTTTAATATGCCCGCTAGTGGAGGCTTAGGTACCTTCCACGAGGGCATATAAAACCGTATATTCCCCTGCCTTGAGCTGATTATCCCCTTTATTCTACTTGCCACCTTCCTTGACAGCGGGCATTTTTCCTTGACAGCGGGCAACTATGAGAGATTAGTTCCCTCCTCCCAGCCAATCAGAATCAAGCATTCTCCAACGAAGTAGAATAAATTATATTTAAGCATAAAAGGCTGGCTGTGAATTATGAAAAGCACATCCCAACAAGTAGCCTATCTAAAAAAACGTCCTTGTGCTGGCAGGGACTGCCCGCTTCTCCAAAGCTCCTGCGCTGGCTTAGAAGCCACTTGCCCATGTGCATCTGTTTTGTTTTCCTCGTTCACATGACGAAAGGTTTACTTGCATATGCAAGTTAAATGGGCGCACCGTAGAACCCTGATTAAACACCAAGTGGAACACAAGGAAAACCAGTTGTTTTTTATTATTATTATTATTATTATTATTATTACTATTATTTTTTTATTGCACTAGTTTTCTCTTCTTTCTCTTATTTCTGACACTTATTGAGTTGTTTTGGGGTGCCTGGGACTTAAGATTTTCATTGCCAACATGTTACGCTGTATCTGTTGAGCAAATGACAATAAAAACCTTTGAAACCTTTGAAGGAGGAAACTATCGGCCAGTATTATCGGCTGTTTCGCTGATGACAGATGACAGGTTTGATTAATTGCCTGACATATGCACCATACTTCTGCACCTTTGTTTGCTATATTTATTGTTAGGGGTGGCACGGTTTTTGAAAACTGCTCCGAACCGTGCGGATGGCATGTCACGGTTCGGAATGCGTGTTCGTCGTACGGTCCTACGGTTCAGGCTAGGGCTGGGCAATTAATTGAATTTCGATTTTGATTACGATTTTGGCTTCCCTCGATCATTAAATCAAGATAATCGTAATAAAACGATCATTCTGCCATCCGCCGTGTTTTGTGTGGTAAATGGAGCGAACCCTTCTTTCTCCACCTGCGCACTCCGCTGCGCCCCGCCCCCGCCTGAAAACTTGCAAGATATGTCACGCGACCGTGTCTGCACCTCAAGCGAATACGACCAATACGATCTATTTAACCACGTAAAAGTCCGCACACAGAGTAATACATGACCAAGCAATGAAGGAAAAAATGAAAAGCTCCTCCACTCCTGCCACCGCAACACGGTCCTCAATTAAGGAGACCCTATACAATGCCACCCCATATCCAGCCAGCTCCCGCAGGCATAAAGAAATAACAGATGCAATCGCATACACGATTGCCAAAGACATGTGCCCTATCAGCACCGTTAGCGACCCGGCGTTCAATAAACTGATAAACACATTGGACGAGCGGTATGTGTTACCACCATAGGTTACCACCACGTCACCATTTCAGTAGAATTGCGCTGCCTGCCCTTTATGACGAATGTCGCGGAAAAGTTTGTGCATTATTACATGATAACTATTCTTTAAATACTCTAGCCTAATTGTGGATGATTAAGCTATACATGCTGAAATATGTTTCTGGAGTGTTAAAGATTAAAAGAAAAAAATAACAACAAGAACCGTACCGAACCGAAAACCGTGATCCTAAACCGTGATACGAACCGAACCGTAGATTTTGTGAACCGTGCCACCCCTATTTATTGTTATTTGTATTTATTTAGCTATGTTTTGTTGTTATTATTACTATGCCTTATTAGTGTCATAATTTTGTATTAAACTTTTAAATCCTGCCAGATTTGCCTGTTCATTCATTACTGACAGTATGCTCATGTACAGTGAGGTACAATCAGTTTTGAAAAAAACGTTTTGAAAACGTTTGGGGAACGTAAACTTCCCATGAACCAAGGGGGAACCAAAAACCTAACCAAAAGTAACTGTCAGAGAACGTTACTGCAACTTATGGCTTACGTTCTGATAACATTCTGGGAACGAATTGTTAGTAGGGCATGAGATCCACGATGAGGACTTTTGTTTTACTTCAAGTGATGACAGTGCCAGTTCCAGTGATGCCAAGGAGGAACAGGAGGAAGACACAAACTGTATTGCTCACAGAAAGAGCATTGTCTGTAACAAGCAGTTGTTAATGTTGTTTTCTATGTGTCACTGGGAGGGTTGTGGCAAATGCCTTGAAGGACCACCTGCATTGTCCAAAAGTGGTTTTGGGGTGACTGTGAAAACACTGTATGTGGATGGCCATAATTACATCTGGCATTCTCAAACGCAAATCGGGGGAGTCATGGAGTGCAACATTACTGTTCCGGCAGCTGTGTTTGTCACAGGGAATGAGTACAGTCCTTTCCTGGAGGTATGTGACACCATTGGCTTGGAAGCACAAAAAGTTATGCCTGGTCTATCCATAATGAGTGTCATGAGCGCTATGAGTGAGATGCCCATCACTGTCTCTGGGGATGCACGGTACGATAGCCCAGGGTATAATGCCTCCTTTGGTACATACGCACTGCTTGTGTACTCATTCGGGCCCACCATTTTTTCTCTGCATGCACTACTGCTCTGTATTCCATATTCATATTCATATTCATTGTACATTTTATATATATATATTTATAGTTTTACTTTTTTACTTACTTATATTTTTAATACTTTTCTCTTGCACCAATTGCACCAAGTCAAATTCCTTGTAGGTGCAAACCTACTTGGCAATAAACTTGTTTCTGATTCTGATTCTGCTTGACATAGAATCAAAGATGGTTGCGGCTCAGGAAACTGTGCGGGTGACTGAGGTAAAGAACAGCTACTGCCTCGAGGTAGAGGGTATGGAGAGATGCCTTGCGAAGCTTGCAGACCACGGTGTCTCGATATCTGTGTTGGCCACTGACTACCACCCATCTGTACAAAAGGTTATGAGAGAGAAGCACAAGGACATCAAACATGAATATGATCTGTGGCACATTGTAAAAAATGTTTAAAAAAACTTACAAAAAGTAAAGATCCAGACCTGTGCGAGTGGATCCGCATGGTGACTAATAGGGATGGGCAACGATCGTCGAATGGTCGGAGTCACGGAGAATATCGAATAATGAATGCGACTATCGTTATTTCCACTACTAAAGAAACTCAAGAAAAAAAAAAGTAACAAGAACTAGAAAGGCTAGATGGTGTTTCTGTAACACATTAGATTCGCCCAGAGCGTGTGTTCTCCGCAGCTGGACTAATTGTTAACAGATTGCGCACCCGTCTTCATCCCGAACATGTGGATATGCTAATTAAAAAAAAAATATATATATGGCATAGATAGTGCCATATGACCACTTGCTTTAGTTATGTGATTATAAAAAGTTCACATTTAGGCTGTATTGCCGATGTTCCGTTATAAGCCTAAAATCATTATGGCGTTTTACGTCAAGTTCATGTTGTGGCCTAGTCTACGCCTACGTTGAAATAATTTGATGTTGATGACGCCAGGGGCGGAGCTTACGGGGGGCTGGGAGGGCGGTACTCCCCCACCCCGGGCCCCTATACCGGACCAGTTAGGAAGGGGAGGCAATACTCACACCCGGCCTGGGCCCAGGGGGGAAACAGCACCTCCCGCAGACGGCCTGGAGTAGCTTTGTGTTCTCAGCTACTGAAAATAATGGATATGTGTGGGCTTGTATAGGTTGTGCCCAGTCATGGTTGGTAAAAACTTTACAAGGACTGACTTTAGTCATATAGTTAGTCATATAGTTAGTGTTAAAAGTGTTAAATATTTAATAAAATGTTGTGCTGCATCATGACTGGCTTCATTTTCACTCTCACAGTTAACTTTACTCTGTGCAAATTTCCAAGTGGAACGCCGATATTGGCGCCAAATGTATTCATTCTGGGTAAAAACGTCATCAACCGCCCACTTTTCAACAGAGTACAAGCTAGATCATTTACAACAGCTAAACATGAGTGGCAGTTCGTATAAGATAAGATAAGATAAGATAAGATATTTCTTTATTAATCCCCCGTAGGAGAAATTCGCAGAGACCAGCAGTGCAGGGGATAGATGAGCAGTAAAGAGCCTGGCTAAATTCTATACACAATAAAAAAACAATAGATTAGATTAAATACGCGCTCTTAAGTCAGGTCGGTGACGAGAGGACCCGTATGCATACTAGTGTCCTAGATAGCAGTTTGTGGTGCAAAATGCAAGATAGATCAAATAGTGCAAGTAGATAAAATAGTGCAAGTATGCGGAAAGTGCAAGGTGCAAGATGTGCAAATTTATACAGGTATTCCAGGTACAATATATGAATGGTCCTGGAATAACAACGGCTGGGTCACAGTCCAAGGTGTGTGGTGTGGTGTATGTGAATGAAAGTTCAGTCCATTCCATTTGTCTGGTGGTGTTGGAGCTTCCTGAGCCTGATGGTTGGTGGGATGAAGGAGCACCCAAGCACTTTGAGGCACTTGGCTGAGTGAGCATGTGGCTGAACGTGTTCCTGAGTTGCTTCAGTTGCTTCAGTTCAGCACAGTGAGGCTGAGAGGGTAGGTCCGGGTCGCCAGCAGCATTCCCCTCGTCTTCCTCACTGTCGCCGCCTCCACACCGTCCAGCTTCATCCCCACTGCAGGGCTCGCCTTCCTCCCCGGCTTGTACAGCTTCCTGGCACCACCGCTCCCAAAGCTTTCTCCCCAGCACACGGCAGTGAAGAGGTGACACTGGCCACCGCAGACTGGTAGACCATCCGTGGAAGCCTGGTGCACACAATGAAAGATGACAGATGGGCAGTGGTTATTAGTGAGATGAACAGACATAAGATGAGAATGGCTAGAAAACAGTCTGGGGTGTGTGGTGTGTTATACAAATCCATTATCTGGTGGTGCTGGCGCTTCCGAGACGTTGGGAGCGGGTGGTTGAGGTATTGTAGAGTTAGCGCGCTTAAGCATAAAAGTGAAGCGACAAAGCGCAAAGAAAAAGAAAAAAGAGAGCAAGGAAATGCTAAAATAAAAAAACTGGACAGATATTTTGGTCCGCCAATACTGACAGCACAGTCAGGGAGCCAGATTTCCATCCATCCATCCATTGTCGTAACCGCTTATCCTCTACGAGGGTCACGGGGGGGCTGGAGCCAATCCCAGCTGCAACGGGGCGGGGAGAGGCGGGGTACACCCTGGACAGCCAGCCTATCACAGGGCCAACATATTGTGGCGCCCGCCGGGTACAGGTAGGGGGGAGGAGATGTGGGAAAGTGGTGGATGGGGTTTACGTGGCACCCTGCCATCTGGTGGCCACGGAGCGCTTCTCTCTTTCTCCTTTGTATGAAGCAGAGACACCTGGGCAAAGTGGAGCAGCTGCAGCCACTAGCCCTAATGAGGGAAGAGGAGTTAAAAGCAGCAGGAAGAGCACCCAACGGGGAAGGTGTAGGAGACGATGGTGGTAGTGAGGAGGAGAGAACACAAAGCGCCGTGTATAACCCTTTTCCCCAGGAGAACCCCGCCGGCTGATCGAACCCTGGACCGACTGCGAACCCGACACCGTGCACCGAACCCCACGCTCAACCGCCGACGACGAGTCCAGCGCTTGAGCCCCCTCAGGACCGACCCCCCCCTCCGCTGCGACGGCGTCGACCCCCCTCTCTCCCTATCCCGAACGGACCTACAATAAAGTAGATTGATCGTGAAACTGGTGTGGACAGTGCTATACTTCTCAATATTGGTTTGGTGGCACCTCTTGTTCTCCCCGAGGTTGCCACAATATATAGACAAACAACCATTCACACTCACATACACACCTATGGTCAATTTAGAGACACCAATTAACCTAATCCCCAACCTGCATGTTTTTGGTCTGTGGGAGGAAGCCGGAGTACCCAGAGAGAACCCACGCAAGCATGGTGAGAACATGCAAACTCCACACAGAAAGGTCCCGGGTCCCAGGTGGATTCGAACCCAGAATCCTCTTGCTGTGAGGCGACAGTGCTAACCACTGCACCACCCTGCCGCCGTGGAGCCAGATTTACAGGTAGCAATTCTAACAATCACTATACAATGTTTTTTGTTTTTTGTTTTATCCGTTGTAAAGCATCCTTGGGTTTGTGAAAGGCGCTATATAAATCACACCTATTATTATTATTATTATTATTAGACCGTTGATATGGTTGTTGGTATTGTAGTAGGCCAGCCGCCTAGCTATCCCCTTCTTTCTCTCTCGGCTGTATAGCGGTGATGTTAGGGACCCAGCAGTTGCTAGCTGCTCCAGGGTAGAGCCAGACCTGGTGCTTGACCAGCAGCCCCCCTCCTCGCCCGCGCTGGACACTGGAAATGAAAGCAGCAGGTCTCCTCCTCACGCTACAGGTGACACTGTTAGTAACTCTGCTGCATGAGCTTGTTTTTTCCATATTAAACACTTGCTTTTGTTTTCGTTTTGGCCATGTGGCGATATCGTTACGTTTGTTTTTGTTTTGATTTAGCCATGTGCTTGTAACTCCACCCCCTCTTTTGGTCACCTTCCCACCATTTCACTTACACACCTGTTTCCTGTTTCGTTAACCAGCTAGTCATGTATTTAAGCCCTGTTTGCCCAGCATTCCCTGCCAGATCGTGCCAGTGTTTTGCCAGTGCCTTTCCAGCGTTAAGTATTCTGCCTGCCTGTGTTTTTGACCTTTGCCTGTGATCTGACTACAAGACTGTTTTGCCCTTGCCTGCCTGTGTTTTTGACCTTTGCCTGTGATCTGACTACGAGACTGTTTTTGCCCTTTTTTGTGACGCTCATTAAAAGATCGTTTTGAGCTCTACGCTGTGGTCTGCCAGTGGGTCCTTCATTCCCTGGGGTCGTAACAGACACGCAGACAGCGGATGTTGAAAACCCTCCCCCTCCTCTGGACGGTTTGCCGACTGATCGGGCCAATTTTGCAGAAAACATCCAGGACGCCACCATTAAAAGATATATTCTTAAGATGGGCCCATGCAGACCCAGAGGTCCATTTCCCACTGATAACGACAATTGGTGTTTTTCCGAAAGTTATTACACCTCTACAACTAAAGTTGGGATAAAACTTCCCCGCAGCTGGATGTGCTATTCCCCCAAATTAGACTGCTGTTACTGTGAGCCTTGCTGGCTTTTTGCAAACCGAAATGCCCCATATTACAACAATGCGTGGGTAAACGGAATAAAAGATTGGAAACATCTTTCCACCAATATTGAGAAGCATGAATCCACGCAAATACATCTTGGTGCATGCATCGTCTATGAGCAGTGGAAACTCAACGGCACAATAGACGCCGAAATGGAGAGGAATGTGCGTAATGCAGCCTTGTTTTTGAGACATGTCGTGGAGCGCATTGTAAATGTAACTCTTACTCTGGCTTCATCCAACCTGGCATTCAGGGGGCACAGGGAGGTTCTAGGTAAGGGAAATGCAGGCAACTTTTTGTCAATAATCGGATTATTAGCTCGCTACGACCCTGTTTTGAAAGAGCTAATCAACCGACCAGAAGGGTCAGTGAAATACCTAAGTCACCTGATTCAAGAGATTATTTTTATATTATCTCAACATGTGAAAGCTTGGTTATGGACATGGTTAATGAAATAAACGAAGCCCCGTTTTATTATATTATCATGGACACAACGCAAGATGTGTCAAAGATAGACCAGCTGAGCCAGGTTTACCGCTACTTAACTGTTGTCAAGAATGACATATATATTGCAACAGATATACTGATCAATTAAGTGTTTTTGGGTTTTGAAGCGACTGTGGGCTCATCAGTGTCAGAGCTTGAAAACAAAATCCTGGGCTCTATAGAGAAGAACGGAATACATCTGTCAAAATGCCGCAGACAGGGCTATGATGGGGCCGCGAATATGAGTGGTGTGTATTCAGGCGTAGAGGCAAGAATAACAGAGAAGGAGCCCCTTGCCCGTTATGTTCATTGCGCTGCTCATAATCTCAACCTAGCTCTCAACGACTCTGTTAAAAACGTCCCTGGAGTCAAGCAGTTCTATGACACTGTAGAGATGCTGTACAACTTTTTTGGTCACAGTATCAAACGATGGGCGCTCCTCGGTGAGTTAATGATAATGATGAGAGCAGAAATGTCACATTAAAACGCCTCTGTCCCACTCGCTGGTCTTCTCGACATGATGCGCTTTTTGCATTACGGCACAGATATGGAGACATTATAAGAGCCCTCGACAAAATATCCCTGATCAGTGACAAAAAAGATGAGCGTGGTGAAGCAAGTGCACGCAAGAATGCCATAAGCAAGTTTTCTTTCATATTTTTGGTCAACATGCAAACCAAGATTCTGGAATGTATAAACGCTGCCTCACAGTTATTGCAAGCTAAGTACGCTGACATTTTCAAAGCATCTACTCTACTGCAACATGCCATCAGTGTTTTGATGGAGTATAGGGAACAATTTGATGAGTTCAATTCTGCCACTCTTGCTCTAGCTACTAAATGGGGAAGTCAAACGCAGTTTGAAACAACCAGGGCCACAAAAGTTAAGTGTCACTTTGATTAACTTTCTGAAGACAGTCGCCTCTCTGACGCAAAGAGCGCCTTTCGGGTGAACGTTTTTAATGCCTGTCTTGATATCATCATCCAGCAACTGTCCCATAGATTCACCAGCTTAAATGTAACTGTGAACATATTTGAGGCAATTCACCCCAACACACTGCTCCAAGCACGAGATGAGGAGTTGCACCAAGCTGCCCGGCGGCTTAGTAAGCACTACAGTCGGGACATCGCCCCAAGCTTCCCTGGCCAGCTGCTCTCTTTTAGAACCACTTTCAGGGATCAGATACCAAAGCAAAACTCTGTTGCGGATCTGGCAAAAATGCTCATTGTCAACCACCCAGCAGTAACTTCTGCATTCAGTGAGGTTTGCACCGCGTTCCTTTTATTTTTGACTCTTCCCGTCACCGTTGCAACCTCTGAGCGCTCATTCTCCAAGTTAAAACTAATTAAAAACCACCTGAGGAGCACGATGGGACAGGAGAGACTGAGTGGACTTGCCATGTTTTCCATAGAGAACGACAGAGCAAAGAAAATGGACATACAGCGCATCGTGGACGAGTTCGCGGAGCGCAAGGCTCGTCGTATGCCCTTCAAATAGAGTAGGCCTAGTACTGTACATAGTTAATTTAAGTTTGTATGTGAACATGTATGTGAACAATTTTCAAACAGTTCACCATTACAGTCAGTAAGATTGCCAATTTTACTCAACTTTATAGCTAATAATGATTATTATATATAGTAGATGGATGTTGTCTCTATCTGTGGTGCTGAACTGCTTTGAATTTATGTTGTTTAATTATTAGGGGCCAGGTAGCTTAATGTTTTTGTTGTTCTTTCGGTTTGTTTGTTATACTCCGTTTGATTAACATAACCGTGTGTCAAAAATGTGGTAATACCTATACCTAAAATAAAAACACGGAGGCTCCGCTGTTGAACAGGACGTGCGCTCCCGTATTACTCTTCTTCACTTCTCATTTTTTCGTCTCATTTTTTCGTCAAAAACATACCTTTCCGCTCCACCCCTCCAAAATAAACCCCCCACATATACACATATGACTCTAAGCTGTCTGCCCAAAAAATAGGTTACATTATCATGAGCTTTATTGGGTTTAAAGGGCCCGGTCATGTGCCCCGCCCCCGGCCCGGCACTGATTTGTTCCGCTACTGTGATGGCGCAGTTGTTGAATTAAACAAATTGATTTCATACAAATCATAAAAAACCTCTCTGTGTCATTGTGTGTGCGTGTCTAGGATGTTTGTGTGTGTGCGTGCGTGCGTGCGGTACGTTCTTGATCTTCTTGACCGATTTTCGAATAATATTCGAATTCTTACCAGCGAATATTGAATAGTATTTTTGCCAGAAATGCACATCTCTAGTGACTAACCACCTTTGGTATTTGGTCTCCTCCTGTGGGGGAGATAAAGTAAGTCTAAGAGAGCGCTGGATATCGGTGCTACACCACGTCACCGATGTACACGAGTGGGTGACTGGAGAGATCACCAAATGTGACCACCGTCCCTACACCCCTGGCGAGGAGAGCCGGCGCCCGTAGCTCAGGTCTGATTCGGCAACTTTTGGTACGCTGCAAAAGATTGTCCTCGAGAGGCAGCTCCTGAAGAAACTGGACAGGGTGACAGAGGGCATACCCACGGGGGAATTAGAGTGTGCATGCTCTATATAACAAATATGCTACAAAAACGCTCTATACGACCTTAAGCTTTGAAGCGCGTCTTCGCCTGGCTGCCTTGGACAACAATAGGAACATTGAGAGAGAGAGGGCCAAAACAAAGGCGGGTAGTAGAAGATTCAAGCAACAATTTTCAAAGGCTGCCGGTCAATATGTGGTGGCACAGATTAAACTGAGAAAAAACTACGCTTTTAGAAGCGAGATTGTAAATGGAGCCATCTTGAGACGGAGGGGGTCTAGCACCATAGAGGGTACCTTACAGGAGCAAAGACAAGAAGCGCATCCCACCTTGGCCCAACACAGAGGGCTTACTAAACCGGACAAAGGCCCAATCTCATTTCTCTATTTTACCCTTCCACCTTCCCCTTGCCCCTTCCCCTACGTCTTGGCCCTTGAAACAGAGTGTTAAGGGCTAGGGGTAAAAACATGCCCCTATGAAATTAGACAACACTCGTTACGGTTACGTCATTATACATCGTCGCTAGCTGGCAGCACGTCACCAGAGGCGACAATTGTTGATCACAAACTTCAAGATGCCGTCTGCAGCTGCGTGTATGTCCATTGCGTGCATCCTTTATTTGCGATTGTCTGCAACAAATCGCAGAAATCAAGGGAGAAGAAGAGCCCTACGATGCCTACGACTGCTGGTGGATCAGCTTATGGTATGTATGGATTAGTTGAAATTTGTAAACAACTGTATTTAACGTTAGCCGAACTAACCCAACACAGTAGCTGACGCTGGACACGCGTAAATTACATGGACTTCTATTGTAATACGAACCCAGTAAATATCTATGTGCATACGTAATATTTTGTCATGACTGTTAGCTGTTAAGGATTTATGCAACTCGTAAGTCGTACCTGATCATAGGTCATATCAATGTATTTGGATCATGCATTAGTTACTATGTGCCAAACAGCTAGTTTGAATGGGCAAACATTTTTTCCAACTCAGCCCATTAATGGTGTGATGTTTTTCTTTTCCAGATTGGTACTCCAACAAGATACTGTGCCATAAACCCCAACCCGCCTATACTGTGCATATGGTTCGATGTAGAGACTGAGCTGAAACAGGATTTCCGCCTCAGCAGAAGAGCGATGCACATTTTAATGAGGCTTTTGCAAAGGGAGCAAGACCATAGCTGGGGTATTGAGATGGAAGTGCTCATATACACCTTTTGGCTGGCACATGGACTCTCTTATAGGTTGGTGTGCCGTGTCTTTAATGTTCCAAAGCCTACAGTTCACCGCCTCATCCACAAAGTGGTCCAGAACATATGGGACAATCTGGGTAGAGCAATCCGCTTCCCTGCAACAGTGGACCTGCCTGCAGTTGGTCAGGGATTTGTGGACATTTCACGAACCCCTGCATTCAACAATGTGGTTGGAGCAATTGATGGCAGCCACATACGGATAAAACCCCCACAGCGTCACAAATTAGATTATTTGAATTATAAAGGTTTTTACTCACTCAACATGCAGACAATATGTGACTCGAATGGCAGGTTTCTGGACATTTATGTGGGGTACCCGGGGTCTGTTCATGACACACGCATCATGAAAAACAGCAGTTTTTATACCACAAGACGGTATCCTCCAACGGGCTACATCATTCTGGGTGATGGTGGGTATCCCTGTTTGGAAACTCCAATTTGCCTTATCACCCCATTCAAAGAGCCAGTGCAGGGACAAGTACAGCGGCGATTTAACCACCAGCACTCAAAGGGGCGCAGCATAATTGAAAGGGCGTATGGCATGATGAAGACCAGGTGGAGGTCAACGCTTTTCAGACCTGTGGAGGTGAAGCCCACATTTGAACTAGGGATGTCACGGTTAACCGGTTTGACTATTAACCGCAGTGTGAAATGTCACCATTAATTAATCGTGGAAGCCGCCCAACACCGTGTGTATGTTGACATAAAAAAAAAAAAAGTTGCTACCGGAGGTAAAGCCGGACCTATAGACAGGTCAGCGCGAGCACGGAGCCAAAACAGTGTAACAAGCAGGCGGGCAAATTCAATGTCTATTAACTCAATGCTGCACGACTATGGCAGAACAACAACAACTAGAGTTCAAAAATTCCCTCGAGGGAAATTTTGATAGTGCACGGGTGACGCTACCGGAGTGTGAACCTCTATCAGAGTCACAACCGCTTGAGTAATGGTGCTGATCCCAAAAACAGCAGTCAACAAACTGAAACGTCATGAAACAGTGAAATGTAAGGAACCCAACATGTCCTGAACATTCGCCTCCAAACCCTATCTAATAGCAATAACATGTAATGAAACAGAATGCCAGAATGTCGCAATGCATTCTGGGAAACACTCCCCCAACACGTTACAAAACACGCTACTATCCACAATTTCCTCAGGCAAGTACAACAACTTGAACTGATAATACAAGAAAACACAAAAGCATTAACCTAATTTACACAAAATAGAAACAACATTTAATTTGATTTGTGTCCGATGACGAGAGAGACGCTAGATGGTAACCATGGCAACGGAGACTCGATATCTCACAGTTTATTTATCAACGACAAGACAGACAGATCTCACTGCCCATCACTGATCAACTGCCGCGGTCGGGACGTGTGTGCGTGTGTGTGTGTGTGTGTGTCACTCAATGTTATGAATTAAATTGACAGTTTTGCAAGCGCCCACACACGCAAGCACGCGCGATGTCTACAGAGACGTTGAGGTTAGGGTTAGTGTTAGGTTTACTTTACATTCACATTTAATTTGATTTGTGTCCGATGACGAGAGAGAGACGGAGAGAGATAGAGCACTTTGGTAGAGAGACGTACAATATCAGAGAGCGAGCGCCGGTCTCGATAAAGCCGTTAATCAGCGAAATGAATCGTTATTTCCCGATAGTTTCACAGCGGTTACATTCAGCAGGTAGACACGGCTGAACTGCACCGCCATTAATCAGCGAAATTAATCGTTATTTCCCGATAGTTTCACAGCGGTTACATTCAGCAGGTAGACACGGCTGAACTGCACCTATCTGAATCGCATTATCCAATGAAAAGTATTAGAGCTCTGTGCGTGAGCAAGACATCGCGTCTGTGTGTGTGTGTGTGTGTGTGTGTGTGTGTGTGTGTGAGTGTGTGGTGTGTGTGTGTGTGTGTGTGTGTGTGTGTGTGTTTGTGTGTGTGTGTGTGTGTGCTGCGCGCGATCGATACAGGTCACTCACCCACACACGCAAGCACGCGAGGAAAACACAACACAGCACTTCCCGCTTTTCAGCTGGGCCAAACCATTAGAACACCAGCCCCCCCCCCTGGAGTTTGCATTGTCATGGTACGGACTACCAGTAACGAACCCATAACAAAGCCATTTTCTGGGCTTATTCTGACAAAACGGTAGATCCAACCAGAAAAACAGCAAGACCATCATCGCCGTAAGGACTTCCCGAACGATTTGGTGTTTCTAAAATGTTTCTAGAGTAAATATTTCGGAGACACTCGCAAGTTTAAAACAGGGGTCCGTTCTGCTTTTCTCTGAAAATATTTGTATTGGAGTCAATGAGGAGAAAACACCGACTGGCCGCACGTAGAGGCTGCTAATTCGAATTCTGTAAATCTCTCCGATTTTTTAAACACATTGTGAGAGACAGAACACGTATGTCTACAAAGTTGGAAAAAATCACGTGTGTACATTGTAAACTGTGTCAAGGAGCAGCGTGGAAAGAGATTTATTTTTTTTATGTCATTTTTGTGGGGCTCTCTCCACTCAATGGAGTCTCTAGGTGAAAGTATGCAGGAGCAGCAGACAGCCGTAGGCAGTAGTAAAATTATTTATTTTTTGACCTCCTCCCATGCATTCTCTATGGGAAAATATTCAGTTTTTTGCAAATAACTTCGTGAAAAATTAATATTATTATAATTTGTATTGAAGCACACCGATCCCGATCAAGACGCACATTTTGCTATATCATTTGTCCTACAACTCTTCAAGTTGTAGGACTAGTAGCGAATCAAAAAAGCTAGGATGAGGAATAATAATAAAAAGAAAAAATCCACAGGATAAAAATAGTGCTCGGGGCTTTGCCCCGTGCACTAACAAGCATTATATCCACCCAAGAAACGCCTAAGGTCGGCTGGGTGGGACTACTTTTGCTATCCAAAAGATGTCAGGGGTGTTATTCAAGATACTGGACTACATTTTTGCAAAACGTGCCGCAAGCAAGTTGCTGCAAAAGGATCAAACACCTCTAATTTACAACAGCATCTGCGGGACCAACACCCTGCCTTGTATGGCGAAATGAAGGTAAGGCAAAAACAACTCATCAAGATACGTTAGTGGTGTATAGTTAAGTCATTACGGAATACGTTTTGGTTCATGCAGCTTCATCAGTAGGCTATTCAATGGCGTAGGCTATGGTTACAGTCAAGCACCCGATGAGGTCCCCCGAATCACTTAACTCAACTGTGTTGAGATTCTTGTCACTTTAAGAGGCGATTTCTCTTAGACGGGAAGCTTGTCTATCTCTAAAATTTTAAAAACATAAATGGTCAAATAGGTATAGTTGTGCCAACAGTTCCAATGACTAAATGCGTTGGAACATGTTCATCTCGAAAACAAGTTCGTTCAGCTAACTATTTTTGTCTCGGCGTCCAGGCACTGAACAGTATATTTCCCAAAACCGAACGACGAAAACGAACTGAGTTGCTAACAGGTTAGCAACTATGGTTTTGGGAAACGCACCCCTGAGTTTGATTGACAGAGATTTTGAACTACTCTAGTTATTTTTCGAGCTCAGTCCCATCGACCATTTCGCAAATGTAGGCCTAGCCTAGGGTTTCTCAACGGGGGCGGTCTTACAATCTAGGGGGGCGCTGGGAACGTTTTTTTTTTTTTTTTTTTACATTTTAAACTTTCATAGTTTTCACATTTTTTTGGTGCAAAAATAGACTACCTGAAATAAATACGCTATTTTCATTCATGGGTTTCTAACCCCTCTACCGTCCCAGCTACATGTTACTGTTTATGTATGCTCAGTGGTCATACAGCGCAATTCGGGCCTTCACACTCACGTCCCCCAGCCCCAGCTATCGTCATCTCTATAGTAACGCCGATAAACATACACCAGGTTCGCGCCTTAACCTTTCAATAACCAATAAAAATGTACACAATACACTGTAACGTCTTCATCTTTAATAACACAACAAAAACAAACATTGCGGATAGCAAGAAAAAATGCCGACAGTACAATGCAAATTACATAAATTATGGATTTATTCCTTCACCGGTAAACACTACTTTACCTATGTGCCTGCTCTGCGATCAGGTTTTCTCGAATGAGGCCATAAAACCCTTGCGGTTGCAGGAACATTTAATTAAAAAACATCCAGACAAAGCATCCAAAGATCTGGCCTACATCAAGTCTCTGAGGGATCAGCATTCAAGGCGCCCTACCATCAACACCCTGTTCGCCCGGAATGTCAACCAAAGTGAGAGCGGGTTGGTGGCGTCTTATAATATATTGCATTATTAATTGCCAAGTCTGGCTTACCGTTCACTTTGGGTGAGTCTCTCGTAATTCCGGCAATGAAAGAGGCCATCTCCACTGTCATGGAGCTGGATGCTACGCCAGTCATCAAGGCCATCCGGCTCAGCAATGATACTGTTGCCCGGCGCATACGGGAGATGTCGCTCGACACTGAGCAGCAGCTGTGTGCCACCTTACGTGTGTGTCCCTTCAGTATCCAGCTTGATGAGACAACAACTGCCGACAACAATGCCCTCTTAATGGGCTATGTGCATTATTTGTCTGGGGGGGATCTGAAGGAGGATTTCTTGTTTGGGCAGTATCTGGCCACTGACACTCGAGGGCAGACCATATTCGCCGCCCTGACTGAGTTCCTCCAGGAGAGGGCCATCCCGATGGAGAATATTATGGCCTGTGCCACAGACGGAGCGCCAGCTATGGTCGGCAGATACCGTGGCTTTGCGACGCTGCTAAAGAGCAAGGTCCCTTACGTGCTGACTGTGCACTGTGTACTGCACCGTCACAACCTGGTAGCAAAAAACATATCTGACTCACTCCATCAGTCCCTTAAAGGGATATTCCGCCATTTTTGGAAATAAGCTAATTTTCCACCTTCCCTCGAGCAAAACAATCGATCTTTACCCTTTTCCCGTTCATCCAGCCGTTCTGTGAGTCTGGCGGTACAACTTTTAGCTGTAGCTTAGCATAGATCATTGAATCGGATTAGACCATTGGCATCTCACCCGCTTAGAAGTGACTACGATTTCCGGAATTTTTCCCATTTAAAACTTGTCTCTTCTCAAGTTTGATAGTGCTATAAGACCGACGGAAAATGAAACGTGGCCATTTTCTAGGCTGATTTTACCCGGAACTATACTCTCATTCTGGCGTAATAATCAAGGAAAGTTGCAAAGGTACCATGGGCGCAGTGATATGACGCAGCGCCTCAATAGTCCCTGTAGGCTTCTTCCGGCAATACAACCAACGTGATTACCTGCTATTACCGGTGGTATACCGGGACCAGTGTTTCCCACAGGATTTTTGTAGACTATGGTGCGGGGCTCGCGATCCTCTAGGGGGGTCCGGGGGCATGCCCCCCCGGGAGAAAAAAATCAGTAGATTTCATTTAAATGCATCAATCTGGTGAATTTTGAGAACCAATTTATGACATATCAATTACTGACAAATTACTTACAAACTGCTGGTAGTGATATGAATGTTGATGATACAATGTGTCATACTAAATGGGGTTGAGGAGTTTTCAGAAAGCCTTCATACAAAAATGACTAAAACACAGTGCTGAGCCTTTATACTACTAGTGAACTGTCAAGCGCACAGCTGGGGGAGGGGGGGGGGGGTGGTCGCGAGGACGCCTTGCCATGGCGATGGGGGGGGGGGGGGGGGGGGGGAACCGAACGTTGGGGAGCCAATCCAGCCGCGAGGATTTCCCCTTATATTAAACGCTGCAGCCCACCTGTGTAGGCATATTATTGAGCTGCTAGTGAAGTTTATTTGCCTTGGTCAAATGAGTCCGCCAGAGCTAGTGAGCGGAGCGGAGCGCTTTTTTTATTTAGACGCCGGAGCGGCCGCTCTGTTCCGCTCCAATTCCGCTCACACCACGAGTCTGAGGCATGCCCAAATCCAAACGTGTGTCTTCTATTTGCATTTGTCTATCTATTAAAATAAATGTTCTATGACTGAAATATATTGCCGTTGCTCTTAGTTCTTTAGGATGTACGTTTTCTGTTTAAGGTGGCAATTCGTAGTAGATTATTTCTCCCTCATTTAAATTGGAGCGAGCGTGGAGCGATTTCAGTGGAGCGGCATGATTTTTAAGTGGAGCGCGGAGCGAAAATGAGCGGAGCGGTCGGACACGATTTAGAGCGAGGAGCGGCCGACAGAACAGCCATCTGAGAGAGGAGCGGAATATTCGCAGCGCTCAGCTCTGCTCACTAGCTCTGGTCCGGGAGGATATTGAAACTATGGCGGCCGAAATTAGACTATGGCGGTGCGCCATAGTCTCGTCAATGTGTGGGAAACACTGACCGGGACTATACTTTGAGGCGCGTCATATCACTGCGCGCATGGTACCTTTGCAACTTTCCTTGATTATCTCGCCCGATGCTAGCGGGCGAGATACCAATGGTCTAATCCGATTCAATGATCTATGCTAAGCTACAGCTAAAAGTTGTACCGCCAGACTCACAGAACGGTTGGATGAACGGGAAAAGGGTAAAGCTCGTTTTGCTCGAGGGAAGGTGGAAAATTAGCTTATTTCCAAAAATGGCGGAATATCCCTTTAATAAGTTTTCAGATACAAGTTCAAGATTTTTGGAGCTCTTTGTTCAGTGGATCAGTTATAAATACTGTAGAGATAAACAGAAAGGACCCACTCAGATGTTTGAGGAAGCTCTGTGTCTGTCTACCACCACTACTGTTTTCTGTTTGTTACTTTTGTAAAGTATTGTATAGTTTCAAGTGAAAACGAACAAAAAATTCAGATTATCTGCAAGCTATCTGTATAAATATATCTAATCTGTATATAAATATGTACATAAAGTGTTGTAATTCTATACAAAATATGCGTTCTTCTTGGTCATCGCCGCCGCCGCCACCCCCCGACCACACCACCACTAATAGATTCGTGTCCTGTGGAAAACACTGAACTATGGCCATATCCATTGATGTACCTCTGGTTGACTCCTTGTTCGGGCCAGTTCAGGGGGGAAGTGTGCTGTCCTATCAGTTGCCTGCAAAGGTAGTGCCCAGAACCTGTCCACACACAGATGCTCCTTCACCCCCACAGCTGCCACCCAGTGACTACAGGCTCAAACCATCAAACTATGACTTTGTCTATGCAGAACAGCTACATCACCACATGTTATTCCTTGAAACATCGCTAGATATGGCACACAAAATTGAAAATGAAATCACTAACATTATCAAAGAAAGAGTTGATTATTTTTTCTTTTATGTTTACCTCAGCACTTTCTTATCTAGTGAAGAGTAATATTGAACTGTTGTCATTTGAATGTTGCTACATTTTATTACTTAATAAATATATTTAAAACATGAAGAGGAGTTTCATACTAAACTAGAAAACACAATTCCGTGGATTATGGAATTACCATGGCATGACAATGTAACAATACCGACAAATGGAAAACTTACCTTGCTTGTAATTTGTATGAAATGCCGGTTTGACGAGCGAATCAATGAATCCAACAGACGATAGCCTAGACGGGGTTCACACAGTGACAGCTGTAGTCTAGTTCTAGCGTGTGTCAATCGTTGTCAGCTGGAAAGTTGATTAGCGGAGTCATGGTAACAATGGGGTCAATAGGCTCAATGTTATTTCAATGGAGAGTTTCTTGACTTTAAAACGCTTATAGCTTGAAAAGTATAAAGTTTTCAGATCTGAAAAATACATAGCCGACCTACACGTAACAAGACGTTTGCAATGACGTCTCGTGTGACCGATATGATCCAGTTGGAAGCGCCGTATAAAATTTTGGTTTTAGTGGCAAGAATAAAATTGGAGTGTGATAACAGTATGCCTGTCATGACGTAAGATGTCATGCCATGCATAATGACTAACTAGTAAAACTATAAGAATTAAGTAATTTGGTGTAATCCTATTTTTGTTACTGTTGTCGGTCACAAATACTTACTGGATAACACATGAAATTGGTGAATTGAAGTAATGAAAGAGCACTCCAAATAACCTGTCCATAATCCATTCATTTTGTGTGTCATGACTACTTCTTAGAGCATCATAAATAGCAAAGGGACACAGTTCTAGACAGTAATAACATATTTATTTAACACGTGACAAAATTAATGGAATATAGTGTTGACACACACACACACACACGCTCCTCACTGGAGTCCCATCCATCCATCCATTATCGTGACCGCTTATCCTCTACGAGGGTTGCGGGGGGGCTGGAGCCAATCCCAGCTGCAACGGGCGAGAGGCGGGGTACACCCTGGACAGGTCGCCAGCCTATCACAGGGCTAACATATATAGACAAACAACCATTCACTCACATACACACCTATGGTCAATTTAGAGACACCAATTAACCTAATCCCCAACCTGCATGTTTTTGGTCTGTGGGAGGAAGCCGGAGTACCCGGAGAGAACCCACGCAAGCACGGGGAGAACATGCAAACTCCACACAGAAAGTTCCCGGGTCCCAGGTGGATTCGAACCCAGAACCCTCTTGCTGTGAGGCGACAGTGCTAACCACTGCACCACCGTGCCGCCCCACTGGAGTCCCATCCCTGTTATATTACAAAATGATTCCATCCCCAATATGAAAACTGGCCTATTGTAAAAGCAAGTGTTCTAGGTTACTCAGGCTTCTTAACCCATGCTTTACAAGAGGCCCATTTTCATAATTGGTAAGGAGACATGCCACAGTGTACAGCTGTTTGATGCTCCCAAAAAGCCCTAGAGGGATTTCAGAGTCAAATAATTTGTGCTCCTTCACCCGACGAATGAGATGCTCCATGTGCACCCTGAGATGTGCTATGGCCCGGGTCTCCCTAACTTCAACAGCGGACATTTGAGATCTTCCGGCAAGGAATGCTGGTCTGTATATCTTGCACGGTACAATATCGTCGATCAGAAAGCCTCTGTCTATCATGACAGCCATACCAGGCTTTAATCTGTTGATGATACCAGATTCCTTTGTGATCTGCTTGTCACTGATTGATCCAGCATAGAGTGCAAAGACAAATGTCACTGCTCCATGCGGAGCAATTCCAATCGGCCCTTTGACTGTGCAGTGGGACTTGTAGGAGGAAAACACCTAACTCTGGAGAAGAGGGGAAGATGGGCAATGACACCTCAGCTCAGTGCAGTCAAGAATCACAGTGGTGTCAGGGTAGTCCTTGAAATTTTAGGGCAAATATTCACGTATCTGCTCTTGTGGTATCCAGATCCTCATTGAACCAAATACTGAGTAGAGGAAGGTGCTTCATGCTGTTATGATGCGACTGACCTTGGACTGGTGGACACTGAACCGATCAGCAAGGTCCTGTTGCTTGGAGCCAACGAAGAGGTAGTTCAAAAACAATAAGAACTCATCAATGGGCTGCAGGGAATGGCTTGTAGATCTGGACTCTGTGAGAGTTCCTCTCTGAGCCTGCCTCACGCTGACCATAAATGGAAGCACAGGTTCAATCTGGGCCCAGAACCGCATCAGCAAGGTGTATGAAGCAAACCTTAAGAAATGAAATACAGACAGTTTATTAAATACGTGTAATTTCACAATTAACTATTAACTAGCCTAGGCATACAGCACAATAAGCAGAAAGCACTTCAATGTATCGGCGACCCTGACGGATAGGCTATTGTGTGTGTTTTTGTTTTTGTTGATGTTCAAATTTCTTAGCAGAAGTTTTTGTCTGATATAACTCATTTTATATTTTGTTTGAGGATCAAACAAAACACACACTAGAGATATATCCACGCAATGCGTCATTATTGTTAGTGGTGTAGGCTACTGCCAATCACAATGTTTATGTCTAGTACAGTGCGCGGTTTGTGGTGCCTGGGCTGCGTAAAAGACAGGATTTTTTTTTTAAGCGCAAGAGAGCTAGCCGCCCTTCAGGAGATAGCTGAACATGAAAAGTGTTTTTGTTATTACAAATCGCTCAGCATCGCTGATACAGCCTTCAACACTGTTGATGCTGCATTCGGTTTCATCTAAAATAAATTAGTTGAATGTTAAATGAGCTACTCAATGAGTTGTGTCTGTAGGCTAGGCCTAGTAGGCTGCTTGTCTTACCTTGTGAAGAACCGAATATCCTTGTCTGAGGCAGCAAAGCGATGAATCCCGAACCTGTTCATCGTAAGGCTTTCAATCTGTTCCTTCAGTTTGCGAACCTCCTCTCATAGAGCTATAACTTCGGCGGCAGATGAAACATCAGGACCAGAATCTTGCTCCATATCTTCAACCTCGTCATCTTGCCCCGGAGCGTCCTCCTCCTGTGGGAGAGGTCTTTCTCTCCTCTCCCAAACACGCTCTTACAGGTGGAAGGGAGAAGTTATTCCATTCGAATAAATTGGGAATAGCTCCCTGTTTTAGCAGTCTACCTTTCTCCGATGTCGGCTCACAGACATCATCTTCCTTAAAATGCCGGCTACACACCCGGGTGTGAGGCGTTATTACAAATTCGTCCCTACGGATGGAGACAACCCACTTGCACCTTAATTCCTCATCCTTGGGGAAAGTGTGGAAACTCCTGGTAGACTGGTATTCAAACATTTTCTTCATGTTTTACCTCAGCGCTGCAGTGATCTAAAAGGTTGTTCTAGAGGCTGTAGCGAACCGGAAATCGCTACAGTGGCTGAGAATGTAAACAGCCTACGTCAGCAGTTCTGTGGCATAACGGCTATTGGGGAACGCCAATAGGGATCCAAATTCGTCAGATATCTTCTGCCAATCTTCCCTCTTAGGCACAGACATGTAGTCCTCCTGTAAGCTGGTTCATAACACCTCACACACATCCTTCACTATGCGGCCCACAGTGCAATGCCCCACTCGAAAGCTGAAAGCAATAGTCCTGTATGAGTGTCGTGTGGAAAGAAACCTATATGGGAGAAAAACTACATTGAAACTAGGTTGCCTTGTCAGTTTAAAAACACATTTCAAATGAAGTCATCAAAACAACCTACTATCCAAGTCTGTATCCTACTATATAGGCTTTACTTTTTGTTTATCTGTTTCTGTACACATTTGTCTTTGTCATATATATTTTGCTATCAATATATGGTAGCTATTTAATTGCTGTGTGTATACATGGAATAGCCTACTAATGATAACAAAGTTAAAAAAAAAAAGTGATCACAGAGATTTGCATTCACCGTAGACATATACTAAGACGCTCTGACGGGCTGATCGATTTTCTGAATGTGGTTCTGCTCCTACTGAGGGCACCACTGGTCTTTTGGAGGAGGTCTCCTGGATGTCCTGGTGTCAGTCTGAAGTAACTATGGAATCGGGCACTATCTAACCGTAGGTCTTGAATGAGACGATGGTATTCTCCAAATTCTTCTCTTCGTTGGTTAGTGTCATGTACCCACATCCTCCTTTTTAGAGGCTGGAATTGCAGCTCTTCATCGATACAAAGTATAAGGGCAAGAGCCCTCCGGATCGCAAACATTGCACAGTAGCAAAATTACGAACTATAAAAAAAAAATAATAAAAAATAAAATAACGAACACACAACGAATGGCCCAATAAGCCTTTTACACACTTCCGCATTTCTCGACCGGAAACACGTCACTGAAGCGTAACAGAACTTCCTGTTATCGTAGAAGTCTAGCGGCAGATATGAAAATGGCAGAGTCGACGAGTCGTAATTTCTATTGCGTTCCAGGCTGTTCGTCTTCCACCCAAAAAAAGGCCTACCTCTCATTCCATTCGTTTCCCGTGGATCCAAACCTGAAACCCAAATGGATACAGGCGATCCAAAGAGACGAAGGGAACCAGTTTGCGATAAAAAGAGGTAGCACTTATGTCTGCAGCCGGCACTTCGCTGAGAAAGATTACATCGGTGGCTGCGTTGTTCGTCGCCTAAAGAGTGAGGTTGTGCCAAGCTTATTCCCTTGGAATAATTTTACTGCTCCTTTGAGAAGGGAGTCAGTACATGAGAGGACTGTCAAACGTCAGTCCGTCCCACAACCCTGTGAAGATGGTGACATCGTCGCTAAGGCAGTATGGATCACAACTACGTGACACACCCACCTGCAGGTAAGATATCATAAGGCTAATCAACTATGTGTACCGTTAATGCATAAATGCAATTCTAACTGAACAACTTCATATGTCTATATCATGAAATTCAATTAAACAATAAGCCCCGAGAGGCCGTACTTTTCACTAATTTTAGAACAACTAAGGGCCGTTGTTGGGCACGCACAAGCCTGTTAACGTTAGCCTATGACTGTAACTCTGTAACATAGCCTGTTGACTAATCTCAAATGTAACGTTATTGTAGCAAGATGCTCGTGCGACATTTCAATTTTACATGACACGTGATTATTGTTGTGTGTTGTGTTGAAAGGTAGCAGCACAAATATGTTAAGACTGATTTTTAATTTCTTTATCTTTGCAGGTGCTCTGGATGAGGCTTTAGATTACAATCGTGACTTAGAAGCCAGGTTGCAAAAGACTGACCTACCACCCCCTACTCTCTTCAGCCGATATTGTTCGTTGGACGACCAAATTCATTTTTACACCGAATTCCCATCTGAGAGGGTGTTTACTGTTTTTTGGGAGTCAATTGCACCATCTGCCCTTAGGGGCCGATCACACCAGACGCGACTTTTAAAAAAGCGTCGCGAGCAAAACCATTGATCTATTTCGCCCTCACTTCTGACCGTCACTACGGCCATAATTATGAATGATGCCCTCATCGTCACCTATACCGAGATTAAATCACACATTGTCACGACCACGTGACCCGGAAGGAGGCGTGGCTTACCATAAAGTATGCCCAGTAAGCGCGCCGCATCCTCTTACCTCTACTCGCCTTTATGCTGAGAGAGACCGCACGGTAAGTATCGGTGAGTACCCGTTTCACTTACGTTGTGTTGGAAGTCTGTATTTACAGTTTGTCACGCTGCTGTCAACCCGTACACTCTGTTAAGTGCAGGAGCCTTGAGCCCCTGTGGGTTGTGCAGTGTGACTTTGCCGCTGTTTTTGTTGCTGCAGTAACTTCGCCTGTCGAGCTAAGGACTGTTAGCGTGTTTGTGTTGCTACCTGCGGGGGGGACCCCCTCCAGGTGGGCTCTGGTCCGGCGGACCAAGCGGCCGTTGTGGCTCGCTGTGTTTTTGAGTTAAGTGGTTAGCCCTTGGGCGCTGTACGCAGTATTGCCGGGTTTTGGTTGTAATCCCGTCTTCGGACTGGGTTTTTATGTGTTACATCACTAGCCCCCGTTCGCGTGAGTGTTGGTGGTAATTATCACGTTGCTGTTGACGTTTTTTGATTCATGTACAGTATCCCTCTTACATCTGTGTATTGTTAGGAGGTAGAGAGCTGTGTTATTTCAGTTTAAGTTATACTGACCGCTGTTTGCAGCTGGTTTTACTACTGTGTGTTCCACTCATCCCCGGGTTCGTTCGCGTCCAGTTTGGGGGTTAGTTTTGACTATTTTCAGTGTGACTGTGCGCTTCTGCTTGGCTGGGTCTTTGTTCCTTTTACCAGCCCAGTTCAGACCCGAGGCCAGCTCATTAGTGAGGCAGTGCGCCATCATCCTCCGCACCTTCACCTCTAAACTGGTCCCACCAATGATGGCAAAGCGGGCAGTCTATCAGCATAAAAAGAATATGTTAATGTTTAGGGCATTTGGCAGATGCTTTTATCCATCAACCTTATCACCCAGATTGGTAGGCCAAGTTTGAAGTATGAAATAAGGGCACTTGGCACTGTTTTGTAAGACATCTCGAAGAATTTTTCAGTCTCCAAGAGGAAATTTAACTGAGACTGATGAAGGTGAAGGCCGTGGATTTGAGTATGCAATGTTTTTGACATCCTGGAGTGACGAGTCTGGAAGTTTAGGCAATTTATGAAAATGTAGCAAATGAGTAGGGAAGTCCTTAATTAGATGAAAGATGTAATTGTTAAATATTTACCAGTGCCTTTTTCTTCTCCTCAGCCTAGAGAGTCACCTCTGCATTCTCCAGCTCCTCCATGTTTTGCAGAGGCAACTCCAAGGGGTCCACCTGTCCCGCTAGCCCAACAGACTGCCCACACCTGCACACTTGGCGGAACGTGCAGAATTCCTCCCGCAGATCCCTCACCTCCTTCACCAACTCAGCCACGGTGCCCAGCAGCTTCTGCATAGCCACATCTGCTAGCAAAAATGTTTTGGTACAGTTGAAATATTATGCCCTTTTACTTTTAAGTGACAGAACGTTTAGAACAAATGCATCATCAACACAGTATTTAATGGAGTCAAATGTTTTACTGTTTTACTATTCCAAGAGTGTATGAATACACCCTGAGAGCCCAGCTATGAACGCCTGAACCAAGAAGGCATTTGAGATTCCCATTGGAATCTTCATTTGTAAGTTACATTTTTAAAGCAACTGTCAGGAGCACAAATTCCCTCATAAATTAAATTCATTTGATATTATGCATTTCTTAAAAATGGTAGCCTAACCATTACACAATCTCAAGGCATAACATTTTTACACTTGCCTTTCAGTGCCTGCCTGGCAGTGTCTCTTGAATCTGTTACAAATATGAAGAAATACAATGAATTTATTTGACAGAATATAGGTTTGATATTTGATTTTGAAAGTTTGAATTTACATAAATATGCATTTTTAAAACACACCCTCTGTAAATGTCGAGATTCGTCAGGGTGAGCAGATTGTTGAAAGGGGAATTTGGGAGTTGGAGGGTGTGATAGGTGGGGGTTTGGGTTGGAGGAGGTTGGTAAGTGGGTGGAGGAAAGGTCGCCTGGGGAGCAGTTGTTTGGGGGCTGGAAGCTGTTGTTTGGGGCAGATGTGCAGAATTAAACTACCTGCAAAAGCTTACTCTCTCACACACACACACGCGCACACACAGACACACACCAATGTGGTTCACTATACCTGGAAATAAAACTTTGGGGGCTTTGGCGAATTTCCGAGGTGGCTCAGGTTCGGAGTCACTTCGGTAAATTGGATTAGGTCTAAAAGTGAACATGAACAAACTATAATTAAAGTGATTAGAAAGTTCATATGACATTACCAAACAAATGATGTACAGTAGGAAACTATTAATTGGCAAACAGGTCAGGAATAAATTGTTCAAACAATAGTTTGTTGTATGTGGAATTGTATGGAACTGTGGAAATAAGACGTTGATTATTGCCTTTTTTTTCTTTTCAGACTCTCCCCATCTGAGTCCTTGTCTGTGGTATCACAGCCATGCTGGATATTCCTCTCCAGGGACCTCTGTGCCTCCACAAAAGTTTCTACAAACAAAGAATAGCAGTCAGGTACAGAGAAATGTTGGCAGATGGAGACATGTTCTGATGCTAATTTGAGAACACCCACTACGACTCACGAGGACCCGAGCAGGATACGCCGGCCACTCCTTCCCCGGCTCATCTCTCCTCCTGATCGCACTGTGGATCTTGCCCGAGTCCTTGGGAGGGTATGGGGGCCAATAAACATTTTCCCCACTTACCCAGGTCTCGGAACAATTTCCGTACCACCGCTGCCAAACTGAACGATGTACCAGTGGCTCATGGTGTGCTGTTTTCATATAAAAATAGTCGGACCAACATGAACTGATTACATGAACTGATTTCTACATTTTTAGATATTTAATGGTAATGAATCATGGGAATGGCGATGAATTGTGTTTTCTTAGGGTAAAGAATATATTTTTTATTAATGAGCTGAAGCTTCACCACACTGACGGTATCGCTCAACCCCCATACCGTATATATCCCAGTGTTTGAGGATGGGAAGGGATACTGGTAATAAGAGTCCTTCTTTGTAAACGTTCTGAAAATTACAAAAGTCTCACAAGCTACCATGATAATGTTTTCAACAATTCCAATGTCATGAAGTATTTGTATGCCATTGTTCCCAAACTTGGTTGTTAAGGTATACTTTTCAGTGACAACCTTACGGTACTGATCTCCATGGCCTAAGTGAGGCACCACTGGACCATCATGGTGAGGGTGCATGTACTTGTTTGTGCTGTTCTGGTTTGGGTCTAATGATTCTGTGGTTATCTCTGAAAGCCTCTTCACAATTTGCTGCAAAGGCAAGTGAGGCTTGGGAAATAGGCTCTTTAGTTCAAGTTCAAGTTCAAGTGGACTTTATTGTCAGTTAACCATGTAACAGTACATTACACAGAGAACTGAAATTCCGTTTCTACTAACTCCAGATGTGCAGTGTTAAGAACAACTTGACAACTAGCATTAAACTAAGTTAAACATAAGACTAAACTAAACTAAACTAAGTTAAACATAAGACAACACTAGACATAAAGTGAGGTATGTTAGAGTGTAATAAGAATAATAATAATAATAATAATAACAATACAATAATAATAATAATATACTAATATAATAATAATAATAATAATAATAATAATAATAATAATAATAATAATACAATAATACAAGAGTAATAATAATAATAAGAGTATAATAATAATACAAGAGTAATAATAATAATACAAGAGTATTCAATTTTACAAGGTGCGATATTGCAAAGTGCAAGGTGCAGAATAGCAGCATGGACATTAAATAAGTATTGTAAACACTGTTTATGTGCAAAAGAGTATGTGCAGATATTGCATAGAGAGAGGAGATAACAGAGGGTGATTTTTTTTTTTTTTTTTTTTGCATTGAGTCTACTGACCCACAGTTTTGAGTCTATTGTCCCACAGTTCTATTGGAGTTTTTTATTTTTATTTTTATTTATTTTTTGTATTCCTGAGTGAGTTGAGCAGTCTGATGGCCTGGGGGAAAAAGCTGTTGCTTAGTCTGGTAGTCCTACAGCGCATACTGCTGTAGCGCTTGCCAGAGGGTAGGAGGGTGAACAGTTTGTGTGAAGGGTGGGCTGTGTCCTTGGTGATGTTGATGGCTCTTTTGTAGCAGCGGGATGGGTATAGGTCCTGTATGGATGGTTGGGCGGATGTGGTGATCTTTTCTGCTGTCCTCACCACCCTCTGTAAGGCCTTCTGGTCAGCAACAGGGCAGCTGCCATACCAGACTGAGAGACTGCTGGTGAGGATGCTCTCAATGGCTCCCCTGTAGAAGGTGGTGAGTGCAGAGGGGGGGAGGTTGGCTCTCCTCATCCTGCGTAGGAAGTGGAGGCGTTGCTGTGCTTTCTTGACCAGGGAGGTGGTGTTGGTTGTCCATGTCAGGTCATCAGTGATGTGCACCCCCAGGAACTTTGTGCTCTTCACTGATTCCACAGCACTGCCATTGATGGTGAAGGGAGTGTGTGGTTTGCGATTCTTCCTGAAGTCCACAGTTATTTCCTTTGTTTTGTTGACATTGAGATGTAGGTTGTTGATGTCGCACCAGTTGATGAGTTGGAGTACCTCCTCTCTGTAGGCTGAGTCGTCGTCGCTGCTGATGAGGCCCACTACTGTTGTGTCGTCTGACAACTTGATGATGTGGTTTGAGCTGGATCTGGCACAACAGTCATGGGTCATCAGTGTGAACAGCAGAGGACTCAACACACAACCCTGGGGAACTCCTGTGTTCATGATGGTAGTCTCTGAGGAGTTTTTGCCAACTCTTACTGTCTGGGGTCTGTAGGTGAGGAAGTCTAGTAGCCAGTTGCAGAGCTGGGTGTTGATGCCTATGGCGCTGAGTTTGTTCACCAGGTGTTGTGGGATGACTGTGTTGAAGGCAGAGCTGAAGTCGATGAACAGCATCCGCACACAGCTGTCTTTGTTCTCCAGGTGAGCCAGGCTGAGGTGAAGTGCAGTAGCAATGGCATCATCAGTGGAGCGCTTGGGACGGTAAGCGAACTGGAATGGGTCAAATGTTGCGGGTAGGCTGGATGTTATATGGGCCTTGACCATCCTTTCAAAGCACTTCATCATAATGGGAGTGAGTGCTATGGGCCTGTAGTCGTTCAGTGTTGTGGCTGGGGATTTCTTAGGCAGCGGTATGATGGTTGTGGCTTTGAAGCATTCAGGTATGATGGCTTGGCTCAGAGAGATGTTGAAGATATCTGTGAGGACATCTGTAAGTGAGTCCGCACAGTCTCTAAGCACACGCCCAGGTATATTGTCAGGACCGGCAGCCTTCCTGGGGTTCACCTTCTGAATGGTCCTCCGCACGTCAGCAGGGTCCAGTTGAAGTGTTGTAGTGTCCGAGCAATGAAGGGCTTTTGTTGAAGTGGTGGTGTTGTTTTCTTCAAAACGGCTGAAGAAGGTGTTGAGTGAGTTCAGGAAGTCTGTGCTGTCGTCGCACGGTGGAGGTGTAGGCCTGTAGTCTGTTACTGACTGGATGCCTTGCCATAGGCGTCTGGGGTCTTTTGTGTCAGTGAAGTGTGATTGGATTTTCTGACCATAGGCACGCTTGGCTGCTCTCACGCCTCGGTTCAAGTTGGCCCTAGCAGTTCTGAGGGCTTCTTTGTCCCCAGACTTGAAGGCAGTATTGCGTGCTCTCAGGAGCTCACATACCTCCCTGGTGAACCAGGGTTTATCGTTGGCCCTTGTGGTGATGTGTTTCATAACAGTTACATCTTCCATGCATTTGGATATGTATCCTGTCACAGACTCAGTGTATTCTGTTAAGTTGACATGCTGGTTGGAAGTAGCAGCCTCCTTAAAAACAGTCCAGTCTGTGCAATCAAAACAGTCTTGGAGTGCTGAGGTGGCCCCCTCAGGCCAAGTTCTGATCTGCTTTACAGACGGTTTGCTCCTCGTTAGCAGTGGTTTGTAAGATGGCATTAGCATGACAGAAAGATGGTCCGAACTGCCCAGGTGGGGGTGGGGAACAGCTCTGTATGCCTCTTTAATGTTTGTGTAGACCTGGTCTAGAGTGTTCTCTCCCCTGGTTGCAAAGTCCACGTGTTAATGAAAATGTGGAAGTACTGACTTCAATTTTGCCTGATTGAAATCTCCCGCGATTATGTAGGCAGACTCTGGGTTAGCGTCCTGCATTGAGCTCACAGTCTGATACAATGTAGACAGTGCATCTTTTGTGTTTGCACTGGGTGGAATGTACACGGCTGTAATACTCACGGCTGAGAATTCTCTTGGCAAGTAAACTGGGCGACATTTAACTGTAAGAAATTCTATGTCCTCTGAACAGTGGCTTGCGATGACCTTCACGTTGGTACACCAGTTGTTATTGATGAGAATGCAAACACCACCACCCTTACGTTTTCCGCTGAGAGCGTAGCTCCTGTCCGCTCTGAATGTTGTTAGTCCGTCCACCTGAATGGCGTTGTCTGGAACGGTGTGGTTGAGCCATGTCTCAGTGAGGATGATGGCGTTGCAGACTTTCACCTTCCTTTGTGTAGTTAGTTCCAGTCTGAGGTAGTCCATTTTGTTTTCCAGCGAACGAACGTTGGAGAGCAGTAATGAAGGAAGTGCAGGTCTGTACGGCTTAGCTTTTAACCTGGCACTGATGCCCGCTCGACTGCCCCGCTTGCTAGGTCTAGCACAACGCTTGCGACGCATGCTAGGTCTCTCCCACCGCTTGTGTCGCTTCCAGCGTCGGCCGGTGGCGGACGGTGAGTCCGCTGCTTTGCAGGCCTCTGGGTCTTGCCGGCGTAGAATGCCTAGCTCGCCGAGTGCTTTGTGTTCCAAAGCCAGCATAACTCCGGAAATGTCGTTTGACAAGTTGTGATTTCGTAGTCCGATTAATAGGTTTCTGCTGTAGACTCTTCTCGTATAAGACTGAGACGATTCAGACGACACATTTAACATAAAAGGCACATCGTTATCGGGAGCTGTAGTGGCCGCTGCCGTACTGGGCGCCGCCATCTTTTATTTTTTAAGCGACCTAAGTAATTTTCATAAGGAAAGCCAGCATTGTTGTCTAGGGGACCAAACATCTTGTATTCTGCTGCCAGGTGTGTCAACTGATGGACATTATACGTGATTTCAGATTTCCCGTACAGGTGCCCAAAGTGATTGACAAATGAAACCAGCATTTCATTAGCACAGTCTATCATATTATCAGCTGTTCCTGGTGTCAAAAGGAGGTGCATAGCCACAGAAAACAACAAAAAGTTGTTGTACATTGTGGTGGCTAAAGCACATATCTTAACAAAAGTAAGAGGGTTCTGGGAGGCCGCAGTTTGAATGATCAAGACTTTATTATCGCTTGCAGCGAAGCAACACAAAGCCTGAGTCGGTTTGCAAAGTGACTGCCACACATCCCCCGTGTGTCCCTTTTTATCCTGTTTTCCAAACATGTTGTCAGCACCTTAAACATTGCCTACTATACAAAAACGGCCCTTACTTCCCTCACTGCTGAAACCCCATCATCATATCTCATATAGGCACCCCATCCTCCAATTGTGTCTGTTTTGTCCACTAAGCATTTAAACAGGCACCTTAAAGACAACATGGGGTGAACCAGTAAGTGTACCTTGAGTTGAACACAGGGAGGTATCTATGAGTGGCCATCTGTTTCCTTCCACAGTTAGTTCATGCTTTACATGGAAAACCCAACAATTGTACTAGTCTTAACTTGGTTAATATCTTCCATATTACCCCCTTTGGGGCTTACCAAGTCCCAAAAAGTATGACTACATATTACAACCTTTGGTATTAGTTTCTTATAAGTACATTTTCAATGTCAGCTTGCTATCTGGGTTGATTTAACATGGTTTCAATAATGTCTTGCTATCTGGAGTCCTTGAAGCAGCAGCAGCGTTTTCCCTGCTCTCCCCCGCTTCTGCTATTGCTATTGCTATCTATTGCTTTCTATCCTAATTCCGGCACTAAATTGCAGACTGCAAGATGCCTCCTTTTCCAACAGACGACTACGCTAAACTTTTACAGAAGATTTATGTCATAGAGAGCAAAATTAATCGCTTAGAACTGAACGCGGAAGTAAATGGACAGTGTGGGAACGACACCACTTTGCCATGGATTCGTAACCGCGGACCTGATGACACTCAAGACGCCCGTATGCTGAATAAATCACCCCGCGAGAAGGGGGAACGGATGTCAGGCAGAGCCCACCGCAGCGAGATTTTGGATGCCACTGGGTGGCCTGCCTTACCATCCCAGCATAACACCTCATCTACCCCGGCACCGAACAGAGGACAGCCTTGGAGAACTGTGAAGGGGAAAACTCCTTTTGGACCCCCTGACCAACCAAGTGTTCAACTGAAGAACAGATTTATTCCACTGCTACAAGATACTAGACATCCAACAGATGGCCAGGACTATTGGATGCCCGAATACCGGAGGGTAAGGAGTGAACAAAACCCAGATAATAGACGGCAAAAGCAAAAGCCAACTGTGCCTAAGCGATTAATTCAGACTCTGATTGTGGGTGATTATACTTTGAAGAATGTGAGAAGCAGTACAAATACTAAAGTGCTGATCTATCCAAACGATAGTGTCAGACTTGACAAGAAGAATCGGGAATATTGTGGAGGAGCACCCAAATGTCCAAAACATTGTGTTGCACATTGGAACAAATGATGTTGTGAAACGTGAGTCTGAGGTCCTGAAGAAAGACTTCATTGACCTGTTGAACACAGTCAGCTACCTGAAGGCTGAGGTGACCATCAGTGGGCCTTTGCCACCGATCCGAAGAGGAGATGAGAAATTTAGCAGATTGATGAATCTGAATACGTTTCTCTACTCAACATGCTCTGCCCGCTCTGTTTGTTTCATTGACAATTTTAACTTTTTCTGGGACCGCAGACACTTTTTTACGAGAAATGGAGTCCTCCTTAACAGGTCAGGAGTACAACTGTTCCTCTCCAACTTGTTTTATTTCCTGCGTCACCCATCTGTTCCCTCTGTCAAGGCCAACAGACAACAGGAATCTCAACGAGCTGATAACAGCGAGCAACGCAGACAAGATCCCCCTCCCCCCCAGCTCCAGGAAGACCTTCAGCCTGAAAGACGTCATCATTCAGAGGAAAAGTCACCAGATCCCCCTTCACCATCAAATCAGCCTTCCCCTGCACCCCAAACCCCATCCAGCTTGATCTCCTCCCCAGCTACCCCCCCCCCCCTTCTACAGGCTTGAGCTTACACCCCTCCCTACCTCCATTTCCCGGAGCTCCCCATTGCTTACCTCCATTTCCCGGAGCTCCCCATTGCCACCCCTACCTCCACATCCGTCAGTTACGCAAAGCCGCGCCCCCCCTCCAGCCTCTCCCCCTCCGCCCCCCCGCCCCCGACGCCCCTCTCCACGACATAGAAAAGGCACAGTGACATCAGTCACTCATTTGCAAAACACACCAAGTTCCGTCTGATATCTGTTGGGTCCAGGCTGTGAAAACAATTACTATAATGATTCATCCCAGGACCGGCCGGGGCCCACGATGGAAGCAGAGATTTATGTCGTGATAACTGAGCGAAGAAGAACAAACAAGAAGTACCCAACTTTTTCAGCAAACATATCAAATCTAGCGCCTATTCCAAAACAATTACAACATGTTCTGAAACCAAGGGTTGATGATAAACTTAATCTAGCTTTACTAAACATCAGGTCATTGGCAGGAAAAAGCTTTTTAATCAATGATTTTATAATCAAGCACAATCTGGAGTGCTTGTTTTTAACAGAAACTTGGCTTGATCAAGGTAACAGTGGAACTGTTCTTATTGAAGCTGAGAGTGGATAAAAGGGGTGGAAGTAGCCATTTTGTTTAATGATTTGCTCCAATGCAAGCAGGCATCTTTTGGATCCTTTGATTCATTTGAGTATGTGGCTCTGCAGCTAAAGTCCTCCTCTCCAGTTTTGTTCCTGAATATTTATAGGCCACCCAAATACTGTTCAACCTTCTTTGATGACTTTTCAGTGCTAATGTCTATTATGTGTCGACTTTGACTGTATAGTTATTGTCGGTGACTTTAACATTCATGTTGACAAACCCCAGGGCAGAGGAACCAAAGAACTATGTTGTGTCCTTGATAACTTTGAACTCACTCAGCATGTGAAGGAGCCCACACACAACAAAGGGCACACCCTGGACTTAGTTATTTCCAAGGGTCTGAACATTTCGAAAGTTAGCGTCATTGACGTTGCTCTCTCTGACCATTCATGTGTTATCTCGATGGAAAAAATAAATACTCTCAGTGAAGTCATAACAAGGCGGTGTATCTCTGAAGACACCAGTGAATTGTTTATTCAGACATTCTTCTCTACACCTGTCCTCTCTGGTGTCTCAGTGAATGAGCTTGTTGATCTTTTCAACATCAAAACAAAAAATGTTATTGATGCAATTGCGCCTATGAAGGTGAAGGTGGTCGCAGGTAAGAAAAGATCTCCGTGGAGAAATGCTTTATTGGTGAGAACTGAAAAAAGAGTGTCGAAGAGCTGAACGCAGATGGCGGAAAACAAATCTCCAGGTCCATTACGAAATCTATAAAGAGAGACTCCGTATTTATAACTTTAATCTGAAAAACGCAAGGGAAGCCTTCTTTTCTGAAATCATTGCAAAAACAATAACAATGCACGAGCCTTCACTACTGTCGACAGGCTAACAAACCCCCCTGTGTCTGTAGCGCCTGAGCTTCTCTCCACCAGGGCCTGTAATGAATTTTCCACCTTCTTTACTGACAAAATCCTGAAAATTAAACAGTCGCTCAGCCCCTCTACCCTCGGTCCAGGGCACCTACAGGCCAGCTGTCCAACTAAATTAGCCCCATACACCATGACACAATTTAATCGGATCAACCACAAAATTTTAGAAGACATTATAGAACACCTAAAATCCTCCTCCTGCTGCCTCGATATTCTTCCAACAATTTTTTTTCAAACGTGTTTATGATTGCTTGGCCTCAGATCTTTTATTAATTACCAACACATCTCTTCTCCCCAAAAAAGTCCATCAGATAGCTCCAGTTAATTCAGAATGCTGCTGCTCGAGTCCTCACAAAAACTAAGAAAATGGATCACATTACTCCAGTTCTCAGATCGTTACATTGGCTTCCTGTCTGTCAGAGAATTGACTTTAAAGTACTGCTGTTAGTTTATAAAGCACTGAATGGTTTGGGACCAAAATACATTTCAGATCTTCCAATTTTCTATGAACCATCCAGATCTCTCAGGTCATCTGGGGCGGGTCTGCTTACTGTCCCCAGAGTCAGAACCAAACATGGAGAGGCAGCGTTCAGTTTTTACGCGCCACATATATGGAACAAACTGCCAGAAAGTTGTAGGTCTGCTGAAACACTCACCACTTTTAAATCCAGATTAAAGACCTTTATGTTTGCTGCAGCCTTCCCCTAAGCTTATCTTAACGTGTTTTAATGTCCTTTTTATGCTTGTATTTTAATTTCAATGCTTTCAATGCTGTATATGTATGTATGTATGTGTTATTTTTGTTTGTTTGTTTTTTGCTATGCTTTTATTGTATTTTAATGCTTTTATGTATGTAAAGCACAATGAATTGTCTTGCTGCTGAATTGTGCTATACAAATAAACGTGCCTTGCCTTGCCTTATCATCGTTGCCACTTACCATACACAAAACACGGCGCGTGCACACAGTGAGCTTTGGAGCGCAGTCTTATCAATGACAAGATGCCTTAAAAGCCGTCTTTTAACGCGTTCAGAAGCGCGAGTTGTGGCACAATCGGCCAGCCATATCAAACAAACAGCTTGATAACTCACGTAGGGGATGAGCTCCGGGCACAAAGGACGTCCGTGCAACGCCGTCGGTAGCCGCCGCCAGCCTCACGTGGCTTCCCTCCTGCTTGGCGATCCAAAGTCTCCTCGCACGCATGCAGTCAACAGTCCCCACGTTCTGTCCACTCGCCGTCTCTTCAATAGCCACTTAGCGAAAGACAAAAGGCTAAAGCTAGCCAAGTGTCCACCGTTCAAAATATCATTAGACTGACAAAGTCTATGAAAACTCAGAAAACTTCTCAACGTAACGTTAAATAACCTACATCGGCACGTACATTATCAAAAGTGGTTATCATGCCGACAACCATACGCATAAAATTAAACAGGAATTGTAATGTCTTTCAGTTGCAGTCCGCAGACGTGACCTCCTCCGCTGCTCCCCCGTGACCAAAAAGAACGTGCGTTGATCATACACACGATTTTCCTCCATCCGTGACCTCTCACCTTATCCACTGATTGGCCCATATTTGATCACAGAAATGAATTATTTGATAATTAATTATATTTTCACATTAGAATCGTACAAACTACAACCATTTTTTCATGAACATTTTACCTTATTATCAGGAAATAAAACGAATACAAATGCATTATCTGCCTGGTAAACAGACATAAAACAAAGGAAACTTAGCCATGTATCTTCTACAGGGTTACAGTTATGTTCCTTAAAAGCTTCCTTATTTCTTTTGAGGACTTTAATTTGATTTCAACAAAGTAGTTAGCAAACTGCTATCTTTAAAAAGAAAAAAAATCTTTAAAAAGGATACAGTTGGAAAGCTAATTGCTTTCCAACTGTATCCTGGGCAGCAGCTTAGTGGGTAGAACGGGCTGTCCACAAACCGAAAGGTTGGCAGTACGATCCCCCCTCAACTGAATTTAACTCAATGATTACCCTCATTCCTATGCACAAGTAATTCCGCGCATGGACTTACATTTTCTATTACACACTGTCGTTACTAGTATATATTGTGGCGTTATTGTATGTGTTTTGCAAGATGGCGGCGCGCACGGGTGCAGCAGCTCTTAGCTCTCCAGCTTGGTGTTTTTTATTTATTATTTTCTCGTTAATATTTGTTCAGTTTAGCGATGCAGACGCCACCTACAGTAGACAGGATTTAATCAACATCGGTTTCGGACTCTACCAACCAGTAACTGCAGAATACCAGCGCACAAGACACATACCGGCAGACATAGCGAGGATACCGGGATCTCCGTGGATGGTCATGCCTCCCATCAAGCGACGGAGACGGCGGTGGGAAAGGAAACAGAAGCGAGGCTGCAGGTCGGGCCTAGCGGCTAGGCTAAGGAGGCAGCCCCATAGACCACCGCTTCCCAGCATCTTTCTGACCAACGCCAGATCCGTCACTCACAAGATGGACGAATTGGAACTTCAACTCGCAACGAACAGCTTTGTACGGAACTGCAGTGTTATTTTCATCACGGAGACGTGGCTTAACCCGCTGATTCCCGACGCTGCAGTGACGATAGCTTGCCGAACGCTTCACCGGCACGACAGAACCAGAAACTCCGGTAAGAGCAAAGGAGGGGGGCTCTGCATCTACGTGCACACCGACTGGTGTAATAACAGCAGGATCATTGACACTCACTGCTCTCCTGATTTAGAGGTTCTGGCAGTCTCGTGCAGACCCTTCTATCTACCGAGGGAGCTAACGGTAGTCACTGTGTTAGCTGTTTACATACCGCCGGATGCTAACGTTAGCACAGCCCTCAGCCGGCTGCTAGAGATTGTAAACAAACAGCAGCTCGCTAACCCGATGGTGTACTGATCGTTGCCGGTGACTTCAACCAAGCGTGTCTAAAGACTGTTCTACCCAAATTCGTCCAGTATGTGGAGTGTGCCACCAGAGGAGACAAAACCTTGGACCATGTTTATTCCAACATTAAGCATGCTTACAAGGCCACCCCCCTCCCCCACCTAGCTGGATCTGATCACCTCTGCCTGGCTCTCACCCCCTCCTACTCCCCCCTCCGGAGGAAAACAAAGCCACAGAAAAGGACTATCACCACATGGCCTGAGGACGCTATCCCACAGTTACAAAACTGTTTTTCCTGCACTCATTGGGATTTATTTGGAAACCACAACCTACAGGAATACACAGACACTGTGCTTTCCTACATCAAATACTGCATGGACACGGTAACAGTAACCAAACAAATCCGGGTTTTCCCAAATCAAAAACCCTGGATGACCAGTGAAATCCAGGCACTCCTCAAATCCCGCAACACTGCCTTCAGGTCAGGAGACCAGTCCCTCTACAGTGCTGCTAGAGCTGACCTGAAGAGAGGCATCAAAGAGGCCAAGCGGGCCTACAAACGGAAAATTGAGGAACATTTCACTGGAAATAACCCCCGGAAAATGTGGCAGGGTCTACAGCACATCACAAACTACAATGACAATAACAGGGTGTCTGTAAACGCAGATGCCTCGCTTGCAGAGGAGCTAAACCGCTTCTTTGCTCGCTTTGAGACTGACAGAGCAGGCTCAGGCTCAGCCACACCACACCCATCCCCCTCCTGTAGCACACTGACACTTCAGGAACACGAAGTGAGACGTGTGCTAAGGACTGTAAACACCAGTAAGGCTGCCGGCCCGGATGGAGTACCTGGGAAGGTACTCAAAGCCTGTGCTGACCAACTGACTGGGGTCTTCACACAGATTTTTAACCGCTCCCTGCAACAATCCATCATCCCCTCTTGCCTGAAATCTGCCACAATCATCCCTGTACCAAAGAAACCAGCCACTAAAGACCTGAATGACTACAGGCCTGTTGCACTTACGCCTGTGATCATGAAGTGCTTTGAGAGGTTGGTCGCACATCACATCAGGGACTCTCTTCCACCCTCAGTTGACCCCCACCAGTTTGCTTACAGAGCAAACCGACTGACGACGCCATTCAGGTAGCTCTTCACACTGCACTGAACCACCTGGAACACCCGGGGAACTATGTGAGGATGCTCTTCATTGATTACAGCTCAGCCTTCAACACAATCATACCAGATATCCTGACAGACAAACTTTCTCTCCTTGGACTATCACCCTCCATAATCAGCTGGATTAAGGACTTTCTCACAAACCGCCCACAAACTGTCAGACTAGGCTCCCACCTCTCCTCCACCATCACGCTCAGCACAGGCTCCCCTCAGGGGTGTGTGCTGAGTCCTCTACTGTATTCACTGTACACCCTCGACTGCTCACCAACCCATCTCACCAACTCCATCATAAAGTTTGCTGATGACACCACTGTGGTCGGACTCATCTCAGACGGGAATGAGTCCGCCTACAGAGATGAGATTGGCAAACTGGCAGCATGGTGCGGGGTGAACAATCTCACACTCAACACCACAAAAACAAAAGAAATAGTCCTGGACTTTCGGAAGAACAATACAGACCCGGCCCCACTGCTCATAAACGGAGAGTGTGTGGAAAGGGTCAATTCATTCAAATTTCTGGGGGTTTACATCACCGACAAGCTCTCCTGGTCTGTCAACACCACAGCAGTGGTGAAGAAGGCCCAGCAAAGACTCCACTTCCTGAGAGTACTCAGGAGAAACAACCTGAAGAAGGAACTGCTGGTGTCATTTTACAGAGCCACTGTAGAGAGCATCCTCACGTACTGCATCACAGTGTGGTACTGGGGGTGCACTGCAGCAGACAGGAGAGCACTGCAGAGAGTGATAAACACCGCCCAGAGGATCACTGGCCGCTCTCTGCCTTCACTGGACACCATAGCTAGCTCTCGCTACCTCAGCAGAGCTAGAAAAATATGCATGGACTGTTTTCACCCCGGTCACAAACTGTTCAACCTGTTGCCCTCCGGTAGGCGCTACAGGATCCATAAAACACGGACAAACAGATTCAGGGACAGTTTCTACCCCAGAGCCATCCGTGCTCTGAACGGTACATAAATTATATCCACCACCCATGTCATCATGTGCAATAACTGTCACAACTATTACAATTCTACTCCGACCATAAACATGTGCAATTATCACATCATATTATATCTTGTGCAATTACCACAAAAATAAGTGCAATTTTTAAACCCACCTAACCTACCTCAGAGCATATATGTATATATTGTTTGTGTGTTGTGTTGTTTTAGATTGTTTATACCTTTTATATTGTCCTATATCATAATGTATCATATATATTTTATATATATATTTATATGTGTATATTATTTATTATTATTATATATATATTAATTATATATTATTATTATTATTATTATTATATATATATTTGTATTATTTATTACATTTATTATATTATTTATATTATTTATTCTTATATATATACTATATTGTCTATATTGTCGTATATTATTTATTGGCATATACCTAAAATTCCGGACAATTATTTATATTAATATTTTTATTTATATTGAGCTTTACCGTCTTTTCGTCTGTTATACTATTATTATTCATTTTTTATTTTTTTATTGATACACCAAGTGGAGCAGCGCTCCCAATTTCGTTGTATGCACCGTCATATAATGACAATAAAGGCTTTGACTTTGACTTTGACTTTATAATGTCTTATAAATGGTTGTGGGAGGTCTAGCATAGTAGACACACACGGAGGTGCTGTGGGTCACGCAAGAGTATGTTAAGTTATAGCAGAGCTGAAGAAGAGTTGAATGAAGTTTTTCCTACATTCAGAACGTGGTCTCACGCTTATATATTAATACAGCAAACACGACATGGTGTCAGTGGCGCGATACTGATTGGTGAGCACGCAAACACGACATGTATCAGTGTATATAAGTGTATATAAGTATCTCATATCATGTGTTGCTACACGTTGTATCTGCTCCCATGCAGTGCTGCCAGCCCATGAGCAGAAATGAGTCGTCTAGGATGTGAGTGAGATAATATATTTCAAACTTTTCAATGTGTCACGGGTAGACTATGTGAAAATAAAAATAAAGTAATACAATCTATATAGATATAACCTGGAGATAAAATTTCATATCTATATCTAGTAACATAGTACCATAGTTACCATATATTCCAATTAACATTCCCCGGCAGCCGCTCAGCCAATCAGTAAACAATGTTTAGATTGACGCCAAACACTGAACACTGATTGGTTGCATGTAACTAAGGACGCCACCAGAGGTTAGTATAAAAGCCAGGAGAGACATTTTGTCATCAGTCTTGGAGACAAAAGACGAGTGAAGTGAACTTTGTTTATGACGGGTTACAACATTACTCTTGCGAAAATGAACAAGAAAGAGATTTGTCTGGATCCTGTGAGTATTGTATTTTACTGTCCGTGTTATTGCTTATATATAATATTATTAGCAAGCTACTTTTCAGGATTTGCTGCTGGGCTTCATTATGACGTATGACATATTCAACAGACAATTCAATAGCACAATTATGAATGTATCATTTAATTAAAAAAAAGGTATAGATATTTGAACAGTCAAAACATTGTGTTCTGTGCCACAGATGGTCGTCCCCACCAAGGAGACTGGGAGCAGTGATGTGAAGCCATTCAATGAGATGTTCCAGTCCAAGCTATCCTCCATGCTGGCGAACCACCAGGAAGTGTTGAGACAAAACGGCGAGTCCCGGGATGCACACCTGATCCATGTGCAACAGGCATCCAAGCACTTAAGGCTATACCTGACTGAGCAGGGAGAACAGGTGGGCCAAACTATCCCTCTCACTCAATGTATGGTAAGAACATTTACCATAGCAAGACATTGTTCACAACAATTACACTAGCTAGCCACAAGGTGGCACGGAAATAACCATCGATTGGAAGTATTCTAGATCCATAAAGTAGTAGTATCCATAAACGTGCCTGGTGTTGGTCTCCGCTAATTTTGAAAAGAAATTCAGGCACCAAATAAAATTATAATGGAATATGCCTATAATGTAATAAGACTCTCAGGCATTTTGTATTTCTTTGAAATGTTTACTCTGCTTTAGATCAACATTTCTCATTTACGTAACACACATACAGGCATGATTTCTCTTCTGTCCTCTTTTGTGTTTCTTGTTTGGGGAATTGTGTGAGTGTTTTTGTAAATAAAAAATAGGCCTAGTGCTGAAGAAAAGGTAAGTTATAATTAGGGATGCACCGATACCGATACCAGTATCGGGTATCTGGCCGATACTTCATTAAAATACTCGTACTCGTATTAGTTTTTAATTGCCGATACCACGCACCGATACCACTATGCCAGTAGCCTACATCAAACCGGCCGTATGCAAAGATGAGTTGTCCTACCTAACTAACTCGGGGGAGATAATGAATGAGCAGAAACTCGGAGATTCTGCCAAAGGCTTGTGTGTGTGAATGTTCGCTGCGAAAAGACGTAACATTAGGCTAAGTCATGTCGGCGATTTGGGCATATTTTAAGATAAAGCGTCATCCGGCAGACTGTAAGATCTGTAATGCTACGGTGTTGAGAGGCGGAGAGGAAAGTACTTCCTTTAATACAAGCAATCTGATAAAACATCTTGAGACGCATAGTGCTTAGTACACAGAGGTCACTAATGCTAGCGGCGTAAGACCGAAGCAGCCAACCTTATGACGTCTTGCAAAAGCGAGAGAAAATGTCCAAAGACAACTCACGGGCAATACAAATAACAGAGGCACTTACTCACTTCATAGCGCTCAATGACCAGCCACTTTCAGTTGTTGATAATGTCGGATTTCGCCGTCTTTTAAAAGTGCTAGAGCCCATATATGAGATTCCCAGTCGCCTCTACATCACCGATGTAATGTTGCCAAAGGTGTATGATAAAGTGAAAGATCACGTTGACGTCATTTGTCAACATAGTTCGTTGATTTGTTTAGCCTTTCTGAAGAAACATGGGAATAGTGCCACATGGTTTGTGTAGGCCAACTTGAAAGAAGGATACTTTTGATAACTGAAATGTGATAATGTGCTTATTAAGCAATAGTTCTGATCACTTTTTGTGATTTATTTTTGTTGTTATTCGCTTTATCTGGTTATATTTACATTTTGTCTAATGTGATGAAAAGGAACTGTTTAGTTTTGGAAAGCTCTGTTTAGTTTTGGCTTGGTTTAGTTTTGGCTTGGAATAGCCTGTTCAAATTAATTGCACTTCTTTTATAGAGACCAAATCTAGATAGTATCGGTATCGGTACTCGGTATCGGCAAGTACACAAATAAAAGTATCGGTATGGTATCGGTTTGAAAAAAGTGGTATCGCTGCATCCCTAGTTATAATGATGTTATAGTGTTTTTTCAAAATAAGTCGCCCACTTCTTTTATGATTTTAATGGGGGGGCGGGTGCACGTGTTCTGAATATCGATGGGGCCGTATCCCCTGTGTAGCCCCTGAAATGTATGTATGTATGTATGTATGTATGTATGTATGTATGTATGTAAACCCTAACCCAAGCCATAAGAACGTAAGAATGTATGTATGTATATATGCAAACAATGCCCACAATTGAGTGATAGAGGGTGCAGTACAATTATTTGTGGTATTCGTGGACCCCGCTACAGGTTGAGGTTGTTAGACCTGTGTTTGACGATGCTGCTTGGGTGAATGCTCCTTCAAGCCACCCGATTCCATCCAGCACCTCACCACCTCCCCCTCCTCCTCCTCCCCCTCACACCACCGTCCCCCACCACCTGCCCAGCCCGGCTGGCCATCACCCCAGACCACTGCCACCTCTTCCTCCTGCGGCCGTCCGCTGGGTCGCATGGCGGGCTTCCTCGAGGGAACGGATCCGCAGAATGACCGAGATGGTGGAAGCGGAGGTCAGATACGGGATGGGCCCCAAAGTAAGGAGAGAAGGTAGCGGAGAAGCCACATGAAGCACTGTGGCTGCTTTCCTCACTGTTGCCCCACCCACACTGAGTTCACTGCGCAATGTCACGTCAGAGTGACGTCTTTTCTATGTCATCTTTGGTTGCCCAATTTTGGTCCACTGAAGAAGGGGTTGTTTTGGCACAGAAAACATGGCCTTCTCCCTCTGAAAACATGGGACTAAAGTTGTACACATACACACACAAACAAATCACAATTCAATACCCATTTCCATCTTTATTCAAAAATAAATGGCCGTGAATGGCATCAGAACGATTCAGAAGGGCACCAGACATAATACAGTGGAAGCATGAAGGGAAACACTCTTGACTAATCTTTTTAGATTAGATTAGATTAGATTCAACTTTATTGTCATTGTGCAGAGTACAAATACAGGGACAACGCAATGCAGTAATGCAGTAATCTCCGCGCCTCCGTCGCCACAGCACTGGTGAGGTAGGGGCCGAGATCATTTAGGGCCGTCTCCGTGCATGGAGGGAGGGTGCTGGATTATCAGAGCATTGTGTGACGGTCCTGCTTTTACTCTTGAGGCTGTCTTGTGTTGCTGCTCTAATGACGTCATTGTTTTCTCGAGGTTGATCAGCTGCCCCAATCATCCTGATCGGGAGCACTTGGGCCCGGTGCTCCGTATAAAAAGGGCTGATGACCGCCTATCGGTGTCGCTTGCTTCCCTCGCCAGCGTCCACAACTCTTTTGGTTCTCTTTGGCGTTTTGTTTAGGTTTGCTTCACAACACTTCACCTTACATGATCAATACACCCACATCTACACGACTGAAATCACTGACGTACACACCTCATATTTGCTCTATTTTGGATTATGTTACTTTGGTTACATAAATATACTTCTTTATTTTGGTAATGCACTGCGTCTCTCTCTATTTTTGCCGTGTCCTTCGGGCCAGGTCATGACAATTGTAAATCCTACACCACCACGTCTTTGCAGTGGTGGCCGCAGCATCGAATTTCATAAGACATCATAGCTGCATTTTCCAGGCTTTCCTCTGCGCAAAGTTGTCAATTAAATCCTCAATGTCCAGGTGATGCGCACAGGCATTCTCAATCGACAGTATAGCAAGTACAGAGAGATCAGACATTGAGCTCCTCAGGTAGCTTTTTATAAGTTTAAGTTTGGAAAATGAGCGCGCTGTAGATGCCACAGTTACTGGTATTGTCAGGAAAAGCATGAGAACAGTGCAAGCTTCCCCAAAACTTGCAGTCTATTCTCAATGATGAGCATCTTCCTCAGCTCTTGCCTGCCTCAGCCTGCCTTGTCTTAATTTGTGAATTGCGGTCTTTCAAACATGCACGGAATGACAACAATTGAATCGGAAAATCAGCAGTTATGCCATCTTTGTAAAAATCCAGAAAGCCACTTTTACGTTTGTACTCCTTCATTGCTATCTCTATCGCTAGATAAAGTTCAATGCTTAATGGCTGCCAACTAAGCTACGCATGCGCACGTTCACTACCATATCCCATAATCCCCAGTCGCAATGTAAAACAAAATACACCAAAATACATTGTTGTTTGCTTCAAAAACGATTTAGTGCTCACTAAAATATGTTGTCAATATTAAGACAAAGATTTTTGTGTAATTTGGATGGATATTCTTCCAGGGACACTATGGAGTAGAAGTGTGTGAGATTCTGAGGAGTTCATATAAGGCCTGATTCGCAGTTTTATTCAGTATTGTGCCTCAAATGAATGCCAAGGATCGACTCCGCTCAGTATATGACTTTTATGACTTAGCGCTAGATGAAGGGGCCGGGCGGGAAGATTAAATTATTGTTGTGGGTGGAGCCCTCCAAAGATTGACGGGCCCCCTAATTGGCCGGGGCCCGTAAGCAACTGGAGTAGCTGCTTACCAATAGTTACACTACCGTAGAGAGCTATCCTCGGCTTAAAATAAATAAACCAATTGAAAAAAAACAACAGGAAAATTGCAGACTAAATGAATAAATAATGAATAAATGAATAGGCATACACATAATACATACAATGTATATACAATGTAATACAAAGGGAGATGTGGTGTATTGCAATTTGGTTATTGTCATTGTCCTGTGGGGGGCGCTGTGATAACATGATTTGATGGTGCTGGAGATGTGCTGTTGCGCAGCCACCTTAGTCACCTGCTGTGGCACCACAGGCCTCGCCAGCAGGGACCCCCTCTCTCAGAACCAGATCTGGGAGGACCATCTTGAAGCCCACTACAATTGACTTGTGAACTGAGGATATGTCAAACAGTTTAAAAGAGAATTTGGGTTTAGTTACGGGATGTTATGTATGATGTTATGTATTAGGTAATGTTAAATATGTTCTTTCATACAAGTTCTGATAAGAACAGACCTTCCATCCACTGGGGCAGAATAATCCCCAAGGTCTACTGAGACCGAGGCAGGCACTGTGTCCCCTTTCCTCACTGTGGCCCCTCTCCTCACCGAAATTGTTCTCCCCACTGTTGCCCCTCTCCTTACTGTTGCTCCTCTCCTGACTGTGGTCCCTTTCCTCACTGAGGCCCCTGGGAAGAAGAGATAGGAAACGGACCCCAAAGTCAGGAGAGAAGGATGCAGAGAAGCCACATGAGGCCCCTCTCCTCACTGTAGGCTCTTTACTCACTGAGACTCCTCTCCTGACTGTGGCCCCTCTCGTTACGGTGGCCCATCTCCTCACTTAGGCTGCTCCCCTCAATGAGGCCCCTGGGAAGAAGAGATAGAAAAAGAAAGCCAAGGAAAGTAAGGAAAGGAAGCTGTCTAGCAGCGTGGAGTCCCTCATTTAACTCTGGGCCCACGCCTCTCCAAATTTGCTCACCCACTGTGGCCCCTCCCCTCACTGAGGCTGCTTTCCTTGCTGTGGCCCCTCTGCTGACTGTGGCCCCTCTCCTCGCTGTGGCCCCTGGGAGGAAGAGACATGAAACGGACCCCAAATTCAGGAGAGATGGAAGCAGAGAAGCCCCATGAGGCCCCTTTCCTCACGGAAGGCTCTCCACTCACTGAGACTCCTCTCCTGACTGTGGGCCCTCTCTTCACTGAGGCTGCTGTCTCCACTGAGGCCCCTCTCCACACTGTGGCTCCTCTCACTGAGGGCCCTGGAAAGAAGACAAATGAAACAGACCCCAAAGTAAGAAGAGAAGGAAGTGGAGAAGCTGCATGAGGCCCCTCTTCTCACTGTAGGCTCTTTAATCACTGAGACTCCTCTCCTCACTGAGACGCTTCTACTGACTGTGGACCCTCACATCACTATGGTCCCTCTCCTTACTGAGGCACCTGGGAGAAAGGGATAGGAAATCAACCCCCAAAGTAAGGAGAGAAGGAAGTGGCTCTTCACTGAGGCCCTTCTCCTCACTGTAGGCTCTGCACTCACTGAGACTCCTCTCTTCGCTGTGGCCCTTTAAGAAGGAGATAGGAAACGGACCCCAAAGTCAGAAGAGAAGGAAGCGGAGAAGCCACATGAGGCCCCTTTCCCCACTGTAGGCTCTCCACTCACTGAGACTCCTCTCCTCGCTGTGGGCTCTCTCTTCACTGTGGCCACTGTGAAGATGAGATAGGAAATCGACCCCAGAGTAAGGAGAGAAGGAAATGACTCTTCATTGAGGCCCCGCTCCTCAATGTAGGCTCTCCAGTCACTGAGACTCCTCTCCTGACTGTGGCCCCAAGCCTCACTGTTGCCCCACCCACACTGAGGCTGATACCTCCACTGATGCACCACTCCTCACTGTGGCGCCTCTCCTCACTGTGGCCCCTCTCCTCGCTGAGGCCCCTGGGAAGAAGAGATAGGAAATGGACCCCAAAGTCAGGACAGAAGGAAGCGGAGAAGCCACATGAGGCCCCTCTCCTCACTGTAGGCTCTCTACTCACGGAGACTCCTCTCCTGACTGTGGGCCACGTCTCTTCACTGTGGCCCCTCTCCTCACTGTAGGATATGTCAAAAAGGCGGAAGACCCCTACTTGGTTCTACTTCCCTCTATAGCCACACCTCTCCAGAGCGGTTATAGCCCAGCTCAACTCCTTATGGGTCGGTGTCTCCGTATGACTGTGCCATCTCATGCCTTGCAGCTGGACCCTGTACTGCCAGACAGCATCAGTTTTTCTCAGAAGGAAAATGAGAAGAGGATTTCAGATGCTGACAATTACAACAGGCGTCACCATGCTAGAGCTCTCTCAAACCCTTCACCAGGTGATGAGGTATGGGTGACCAATGCAAAGATGCCAGGGACTGTGCTTGGGAATTAATTAACTCCCAGGTCTTACCTGGTTGATCTACCTCAGGGGGTGGTTAGACGAAACCGCCAGCACCTGATACCTCTACAAACACCAGCACATGATGGAGGGTCCCCACTGCATCAGAAAGCACCTGAGTCACGTGCTGCGCAGCCACCTTTGTCACCTGCTGTGGCACTACAGTCCTTGCCAGCAGGGACTCCCTCTCTCAGAACCAGATCTGGGAGGACCATCGTTAAGCCCACAAAGATTGACTTGTGAACTGGGGATATGTCAAACAGGTTAAAAGAGAATTTGGGTTTAGTAACAGGTAGGGATGCACCGATACCACTTTTTTACAAACCGATACGATACCGATACTTTTATTTGTGTACTTGCCGATACCGGGTACCGGTACTGATACTTTCTAGATTTCATCTCTATGAAAGAAGTGGAATTCATTTGAAGGCAGATTTTATTTTCTCCTCTGAAGATTATGTCAAGCCTTTAGTAAGGCTATACCAAATGAACAGGCTATTCCAAGCCAAAACTAAACAGAGCTTTCTGGTTTTAACAAAAAAGCCTTCAAAGACAAAATGCCATCACATTAGACAAAATGTAAATATAATCAGATAAAGCGAATAACAACAAAAATAATCACAAAAAGTGATCAGAACTATTGCTTAATAAGCACATTATCACGTTTCAGTTATCAAAAGTATCCTTCTTTCAAGTACACAAACCATGTGGCACTATTCCCATGTTTCTTCAGAAAGGATAAACAAATCAACGAACTATGTTGTCAAATGACATCAACGTGATCTTTCACTTTATCATACACCTTTGGCAACATCACATCGGTGATGTAGAGGCGACTGGGAATCTCATATATGGGCTCTAGCACTTTTAAAAGACGGCGAAATCCGACATTATCAACAACTGAAAGTGGCTGATCATCGAGCGCCATGAAGTGAGTAAGTGCCTCTGTTATTTGTATTGCCCGTGAGTTGTCTTTGGACATTTTCTCTCGCTTTTGCAAGACGTCATAAGGTTGGCTGCTTCGGTCTTACGCCGCTAGCATTAGTGGACTCTGTGTACTAAGCACTATGGTGCGTCTTAAGATGTTTTATCAGATTGCTTGTATTAAAGGAAGTACTTTCCTTTTCGCCTCTCGACACCGTAGCATTACAGATCTTACACGGATGACGCTTTATCTTAAAATATGCCCAAATCGCCGACATGACTTAGCCTACTGTTACGTCTTTTCGCAGCGAACTTTCACACACACAAGCCTTTGGCAGAATCTCTGAGTTTCTGCTCATTCATTATCTCCCCCGAGTTAGTTAGGTAGGACAACTCATCTCTGCATACGGCCGGTTTGATGTAGGCTACTGGCATAGTGGTATCGGTGCGTGGTATCGGCAATTAAAAAACGAATATGAGTACGAGTATTTTAATGAAGTATCGGCCAGATACCCGATACTGGTATCGTTATCGGTGCATCCCTAGTAACAGGATTTTATGTATGATTTTATGTATTGGGTAATGTTAAATATTTTCTTTCATAGTTCTGATAGGAACAGACCTTCCATCCACTGGGGCAGAATAATCCCCAATGTCTGCTGAGACAGAGGCAGTCTACCATCTGTTCTCTAGGAAAGGGAGAAGTGGTGTATTGAAATTTTGTTATTGTCATTGTCCTGTGGGAGGCAATGTGATGACATGATTTGATGGTGCTGGAGATGTGCTGCTGCGCAGCCACCTTGTCACCTGCTGTGGCACCACATGCCTCGCCAGCAGGGACTCCCTCTTTCAGAACCAGATCTGGGAGGACCATTGTTAAGCCCACTCATTGAATGTACAGGTAGGTGTTAACATTGCAGGGCAAAAATCTCTGATGTGCCTCCTACGGTGCCATTGGGACAGCTGCAGGGTCATCAGCTGGGGACCACCGCTCATTGGAATTTCGCTCTCTTTAACCCTGGAATGCCTCCTAGTGGCAGAGCGGTGGCAGGGATGTCCCCCTTCCACCCACTGCAGCTGCCTTTCCTCATTTCCTTGACCCCCAATTCTTGTCTCTCCTCCTTAGCCACAGCTAGAAGCTTCCTTTCTCTGCTTCCTCAGTGAGGGCTTTGGTCTCCCTTTGGAGCTTTGCCCTGTTGTTCCCACATCCTGAAGCAGCCGAGTCATTGCTGTGCTGACGAAACACTGACAGCCTACTTCCACAGGGTAGATGGTAGTGGACCGGCCTGCCTCTCTGCACTCAGCAGCCAGATCTGAGTACTTGGCTCTTTTATGCCCGTAGGCAGTTTGGATTCCCTCCTCCCCTCCTCCTCGTGCTGCTTCGCTGCAGGCTGGTTGTTGGCAGCTTGTCTGCAGCTTTCCATGACTTCGGCCAGTTTCGTCAGGACTTGATCATGCTGCCATCTGTAGCGTCCCTGCGTCAATGCGGTCTTGCATTCTGACAGCAAGTGCTGTACAATGGCATTGAGTGTGTTGCAGAGGGGGCAGCTACCCTCCTTGTCAAACCACTGGTGGAGGTTTCTGGGGCATGGCAAGGTGTCATAGGTTGTGCTGAGCAGAAAGCTGAGTCTGGCCTGTGGTATCTACCACAGGTCGGCCCAGCTGATGGATCCATTAAGGGTACCTTCCCATACTCCATCTTCCTTGACGACCTTGTGACACAGCCTTGATGGTATACTGCTCTTGGTTCACCCTTGACACCTCCACGACCATTGCCTTTTGTTCCATCTTCGTGGCCTTGGACCAGAGATGTGGAGACTCTCCCCAGCCCAGCCCTGCTCTCCCTACTTGCACCCAATTGAAGATCTACTGGTGTTTGAGCCTGCCGATGGCCTCCGCAACCTCTGGGCCTGCCTGGCACTTCCGGCCTGTTCGGACGGGGACATTTGCATTCCTCACTGTTGGGTCCGAGGATTCTTTCAGTTCCAGGACTAATCTGGCCTTCTCCTGCTTGTAGCCCAGAGTGATGGAATGGCCCAGCCATTTCCGGATGTCTGTCCATACTGTTGACTGTTGAGGATGGAATCTCGCACATCTTCAGTGGCCACATTTTTCATTTTTTATTTAACCTTTATTTACCCAGGCAAGCAATTAAGAACAAATTCTTATTTACAAATGCAGCCTGAACAAAGAGCAAATGCTCTTTGAGGGGGAAAGGGGGGGCGGGGCTAAAGGTAAAGCAAGGTTATACATACATATAGAACTTCCTGCCACATAACCCTTTGTAAGAGTGTGAAGTTGTAGCATCACATTTTGTACTTTCCGGGGAGCTGGCTGTTGTTGATGCTCGCCAGGCCTTCTGAAAGTTGTTTCCATGCTGCCTTGCCTGCTTGCTTGTCTGACAGGTCTGCATTGTACTGCCTCCCTAGGCTTTGGATGGGCTGGCTGGCCATTAGGGGGATTTCCTTGCCTCCTGTGACAAAGATGGTATTGTCGTTCCTGGTGCCTTTTTGTAAGGAGAGGCTTTGTGACTTGGAAGGTTTCACCTTCATCCGTGCCCACGTCACCAGTTCGTCCAGCCTCTTCAGGCACCTTCTATTGCATGGAGCTGTCTGCAGCACTACAGTGACATTGTCCATGTAGCCTCGGAGTGGTGGAAGCATCTTCCCTGTTTGTAGCCTTACTTCTCCTACGGTCTGTCGAGCTCTGCAGAGGATGATTTCAAAAGCTGTGACGAACAGGACTGGGGAGATGGAACACCCCATGGCGAAGCCTACTTCCAGTTGCTGCCATCCTGTTGAAAATTCCTGGAGGATGAAGCACATCTGGAAGTTGCTGAAGTAGCTGGTTACCAGGGTGTTGATGGACTCAGGGACATTAAAGAACTCCAATGCAAACTGAATGAGTTTGTGAGGAACAGATCCATAGGCGTTCCTATGGACACTACGTGTAGATTGCTTTTCTCTTGCTTGGCTCTCTGGATCTGCCCCCAAATCATTGAAGAATGTTCCACGCATCCTGGAAAACCTGGAACTCCTGCTTTCTGGCAGCTGGTGTCAATTTAGCCATTTTATGTTAGGTACGAAGTCAGTCTCTTGGCCATGACTGCAAAGAAGACTTTCCCCTTGACGTTCAGCAATGCGATGCTCCGGAACTGACTGATGTTGTGGAACTCCTTCTCTTTTGGAATGAAAACCCCCACAGCTCTTTGCCACTCCTATGGTATTGGTATGGTATTCTGCGAATGCGCTCTGCCCTCCGCAAGCAGGCCAGCTTCTGTCTCACCTCATTCCACAGCACCTTTAGGCCTTCTTTCACCTTCTTTGATGCTTTCCACCAACTCCTGCAGAGCTGGAGCCGACTTTGCACCAGGGCATTGATCTCAGCCCCCCGCCTCCCCTTTCCCAGAGGGGAGTTGTGCTGTTTTCGGGTGAGTATTCCGGATCTCGCTTTACACTCCTCGTACAGGATGTCCCCCAAGAGGTTGTGCGTCTTGTCCACTTTACCACGTAGCGAGTGCTCAATCACTAATCTGAGGTCTGTGTCAAGTTTCTTTCATGTCTTTACATCGCTTGCTTTAGGCCACTTGATGATGCACTTCCTTCCTGGTTCCTTTTCTGTTTTCTGGGGTACTGCTTTCCACAGGGGGTTCTTCCTCTACTACCTGCTCGCCTTCAACTACGTTAGGTTCCTCGGCTCTGTGTTTCTCTCCCTGGCTGGGGGTCCTGCTTGTCTTATTTGCCGGAGCAGTGCAAGGATGTTGTTGGCCTTTCTTCTCACTCTCCTTCTTTTTCCCCTGGTGGATTCGTAACCCCCAGAATGTGGTCATTTTTCCCCATCCGCACCTGCACAATTGGAAGGTCTTTGTCTCGTCTGTTTTCATCCCTGTCGTTTCCGTGTAGTCAGTCCTGTTACGCCCATCTTCCATCCCGCCTCTCGGAGGGCCTTCGGGTTGTTTTCTCTTAATTGTTTCCGTAGTTAAAGGTGGGTGTCCCCTGGCTAGGTAACTAGCCGCCCACTTCCGGTACAGACTTTCCTTTTGTCATCCAGTCTTTCCTGGAAGTCCTCCAGCCTTTCCTGGAAGTCGACTGCCCTTTCACAGTAGTCACTGAGTAACCAGAAGTCTCATTGAATGTACAGGTAGATGTTAACACTGCTGGGCAAAAATGCCTGACGTGCCTGCTAAGGCGCCATTGGGACAGCTGCAGGGTCATCACCTGGGGACCACCACTCATTGGAGTTTTGCTCTCTTTAACCCCAGAACGCCTCCTGGTGGCGGAGCGGTGGCAGGGACATCTCCCTGCCACCCACTGCAGCTGCCTCGCCTCATGTCCTAATCAATGAGGTGGGGTAATCAATCATTACTTAGTAATCAGTCATTACTAAGATTGACTTGTGAACTGGGGATATGTCGAACAGGTTAAAAGAGAAATTGGGTTTAGTTACAGGATGTTATGTATTAGGTATTGTTAATTCTATTCATACAAGTTCTGATAGGAACAGACCTTCCATCCACTGGGGCAGAATAATCCCCAAGGTCTGCTGAGACAGGCAGTCTACCCTCTGTTCTCTAGGAAAGGGAGATGTGGTGTAATTTGGTTATTGTCATTGTCCTGTGGGGGACGCTGTGATAACATGATTTGATGGTGCTGGAGATGTGAAGAAGGAGAGTAATAAAGTACTGCGCCATGTTCGAAATGCAGTCGAGTGACTCAGGCATATTTTATATCAGAACACGACAATTGGCAGCTCTATAGTCAGACACGAAAAGTTTCCCTGTCCTAAAGACACGCCAACACCAACACGCTACAGCTAACCGTAAATATAGTAAGATTGTAATTCACGTCCGCGGTGATGACTCCCGATTGCGTTGGTGTGTACATATGCTAAAAAAACGTTGGACTCTGTAGTTTTCTCTGGCCCCTGCTAAATCTTGCAGGAGAGTTTTGTGCTTTCTCATCTGTGCAGGTGGCTCTGGGAGTGGGACCATCTGATGTCCCCATGTTCCTGCTCGACGGCTTTTCACTGCCGCTGCCACTCTGCATCCCTTCGTCGGGTTTCCCCCTCTCTCTCCCTCAACCCACACGGCCGAGGTAGAAGGCCGCCCACCCTGAGCCTGCTCTGTCCAAGGTTTCTGCCTGTCAAAAGGCACACCTGACTCGCTCAATTTAAGAGGAGATGGCATTCATCAAACACCGCTGCGAACAATTCAGCGGTTTAAGAACACGTTGATGAATCTGACGTAGGGTCTTCTTAGAAATCTTCTCAAGAAGGACTTAAGAAAGAAGCTAAGAAGATTGTTAAGAATATATTGGTGAATTCAGGCCCATTGTATTTGAAGTTGGCCACCCATGAAGTCTAAAGGGAGAGACAAGGTCAAAGCCAGGACATGGAGTCAGCGGCAGGGTGACGAGCACCGGTAACATCACCTCATGCTGGCAGAACTTCCTCAGATGGCTGCAATCAAGCGCAGATCTTAACCCAGATGTCTGCCACAAACGTGGTCATTGGGTATGTGATACGACTTTGGGAATTTGGGGAGGTGAATATATAATATATAAATGTTGGCACTTGATTTGGTAACCATTCAGAAATTGTCCGTTTACTTCAATGACAATGTTTGTACCCTTAAAAACAAACAAAAAAACAAACTGGTACACTAAGGCCACATTTACACATAGCTGGGTATTTAGAGAAACAAATATTTCCCTCCCTCTGTTTTCAATAATAACATTGTGCACACATTGTTTTAAAAAAAGTTGTCATTTACATCAACCTCCATGAATAGCCAAACAAACTGTAAACATAGTGCGCTCACATGATGTTAAGCATTTTTTGGTGCATAATGTGATGTTTGAGAACCTAAAACCCTGTTTCTCCCAGTTGACACGGCAACACATAACTGGCGTTTTCAGAAATCTCCACTTTGGCCAGAGTTTTTAGAAATAATGGTTTTCCGTGATTAAAAACTGTGTTTTTGTGTAAATGAGAGGCCAAATCGCAGGGAAATATCTGCCTCTTCCCTTTGTGTAAACGGGGCCTAAAACACATGGCGTGGGGTTGTTGTAATTGTTATTTCTGATTGGCTCAAATTGGTGACATCACAACACAAATCACAGCACCCTGTGTCAGGTGATGTCTATCCATCGTTAGGGAAAAACGGTTGGAATGGAGTGGGTCTGGACTGTGCGACACAATTTCCCTTTGGAGATTAATAAAGTCTCTCTATGTCTATGTCTATATGATGCTGGAGTCCTTGCTACACGTAATGAGTCAAATCACCTCACCCTGTTGAGGGTAAACCTGCTGGCCTTTCATTTTCCAAACCTATAATCTTCTCTTTGGATGTTATAGTTTTTCTCGATTGCTTTGATGCAGCAGTCTACTCAAACTCCACATTTTCAAAACAGTTAACACACAGGCCGAAACAGTGGCACTCATGGTCAAAATGACACTTTTTTATTTGCAAAAGGCTCTAATCGTGCCAAAACATTTAACATATGCAACAAAAGCAAATTTTGCCTTCAAACACCACAACTTGCAAACAAGTGTATGAGCTCTTCCAATCAACCATCACACAGTGGAAAAAACAAACAAAATACAGCACTCAGTGCGAATCAGTGCACCATTGTTTGTCATTGTAGCCTATACGTAGTTTTCATGCCAGTACCATTGTCAAATTTGCCTTCTTGCAAAGAATTGGATCCAGAATCAGAAATGCTTTGAAGCAAATTTTATTGATTTCCCTTGGTCTGTATATATTGACTCTGGAACCCCATGTTGCCTGATATACTGTAATGCTCAAAAGGGCACTGAGCATACTGCTCATACTGTATATAGTGCAACTCACACCTCATACTGTTTATATTGTTTGTATATATTCGTGACCCTTTTTATTTAGTTTTTTGTATTTTTATTTTTATATATTTATATTTATATTTTGCATGCGTGTCTCGCACCAGGGATCGAGGGAAATTGCATTTTGGTTTTTGTGTATGTCCTGTACATTCATGAAAACTGACAATAAAGTTAACTTGACTTGACTTGACTGAGCAACCGTAGGTGCTCGTTGATCCTTGAGTGGATACAAATTTACAACATGGATAAATGAACCGAAATACACCTGTATTCCTGCAAAGTAAGGAAAACAGGTGCAAACAGTTATATCTGCCGCAATTCTCTGAAAAGGTATTTCTGCATGAATTGACTGTAATGGAGCCCTTTCTTGAGGAGTGGGTGAACTGTGGGACTGGCATGCCCAAACATTCAGTGCAGCTTGGCAGGCCAGAGGCTCCAGGCAATGATGGCGATCATTGTCAGCCTATAGACAAGAGATTTTGCCCCAAGAATGACTGGGCTGGTAAGATGGGAGCCGAGATCCCTCATGTGGCAGTACAAGGCAGGGAGGGAGGAGGACAAAGCAGCACTGAAAGGAGCTTTGCAACATTGTAGTATAACTCCCAGCCACTTTGCATGCCCACCCTGCAGGCGGTCCAGGAAGTCATGAGGCTATACAAGCTGCTAAGACACTCTCAGCTCTTGGCCCCAGCAGAATGCCTTCAAACATGTACAGGAGATGCTCAAGACTCTGAAGGAGAATGCAAGAAACATCAAGCATTTCTGAAGCATCTGACTCTTAAGTTGCCTGATGCCTGATGGAGTACCTGCTGTAGAATTCTTGCATGAACACCTCAGTACAGAAAGGAGGAGCACTAAGGGCCCGGGCTGTATGAAGCACACAGGCATTGGCACCCAACGCATCGGTGATGCACATAAAGTTGTGAAGTTGCCTTAGATCTGCCTTGGTTTTTGGGTTGGACATTGACATTTGATTTAATTCTGTGCAGTTGAAGCTCTGCACTGCAATGCTGCACTGGCAAAAAAGAGACAATAAATACAAACTTTATTAAGGTCATCATTTATATTGTAGATGCTATACATATATATATATACACAAACACAGAATAGTTCATGCTAATGCTACTGTACTTGTTTGTTGAAGGATGGTCCTCAGAGGAGGAAAACAACTTCTCCTCAGGTCCTTTGGTGTTTGGATGTTTCAGACCGCCTTCTTGGAGGGAGCCTCAGCAATGGCTGGTTAGGTTATAGCTGAAGCTATAAGGTTAATGCGATGGCATGAAAGCCAAGCAAATGTCGGATATTTGAGGAAAGAGTGAATTGGTTTAGCATACCTGTTTATTTTAAGGTATTTCATTGTGCTTTTCTATATGTTTTTTAATACCAGCTATGTATATCCGTTTTCATGGACATTAGGTATTTGTTGTTACATTTAACAATCTATAGGGGGCAGTAAAGGCCTAGTAGTTTTCTCACTCCAAATGTTTATACCAGACATGGGGTGTCTGTTGAAGATCTGTGTTCCCTTGGTATTCACATTTTATTATATATTTTATTTTTGTTTGGAAAGGGTGACCTTCCACTCAGAATCAGCATATCAGGCAGTGGCTTCACAGCGCAGTATAGAGCCATGCTCCCTCAACACAGTGTGTGTGTGTGTGTGTGTGTGTGTGTGTGTGTGTGTGAGAGAGAGAGTTTGCTCACATTTCCATTAACTTTCATAATTTGTCATAAAGTTTGTCAGATAGAAGAAGCATGTGTGTTTTTTCTATTTTTAGTTTGGTTGTAGTCTTCATTTCTTTATTTTTTGTGTGGAATTTTAATATGTATTTCTATGTGAAGTATATGTGTTAAAAAAACAAACAAAGCTGTGTAGGAAGGTGAGCAGTGATGCATTTATTTGTCATTATTTGAATTGTATATATATACATAATGAAAATATGTATATATATATATATATATATATATATATATATATATATATATATATATATATAATATGTATACATATGTCATCATTACATCATATATTATTATACATTTATTTTAAGAACAAAAGCAAAATGGTGCACATACAGCATGTACCGTATAAGCCATCTCAAGGAAATGTTGGGTACTACTGAGTTACTGTGACTGGGATGGGTTTAGCACGCCACACATGGACACCTGCAAAAGGAGCGGGGATATCTGGTTTTCATACCGGGGAGTTGCTACACACTGACGCAACAATGCTGACGGCATGGTGAGCCAGGCGAGAGTACAGCAGCCATCAGCCCTCCACCAGGAAGTCCAGCTCCGTGCCCAGGTGCTCCTTTAACCACGGCACAATAGTGAACACGCTGATGTGGAAGTCACGAGCGTCTTCAGGCGTTGGCCGAGGTTTTCTCCGGGCCTGGGGTCTGCTCTCACACAGGTTTACGGTTCCCCAACTCAGTACCCCCACCTAAAGGTCAGAAAGAGAACCACTCCGACTGTAGCATGAAGTCACATTTAGCCCTACATTCAGCCATTTAGAAGACACTGTTCACGTTGATTACAAACAATTCCAAATGCTGCACAACCAAGTCTCTAAAAACATGACAGCGTGACACAGGTGTAGTAGTAGGGGTGAACACGGGCAAATCTCATGACATTAATTGTGGGCAGTTGAAAGACTGCAAACCATTATTAACATAATGTGAGACAGCCATTTTCGGCCCTTCTCTTGCGCCCATAGATAGGACCATAATCAACGCAATTGTGTCTCCTCACTGACCTGAAAGTACCGCATCCTTTTCCGGAGGAAGAGCGGGCCGCCGGAGTCCCCTAGAAAGGTAGAGTGGGGCGTGTTGTATGAACTTGTTTTCATGTCGTAGTGGTGACTGTAAGCCTGCGTTGCGTGCCGTTGCCTGTGGAGAACGTACCTTTGCAGCTGACAGAGTTCTGGAACGTGGAAGAGCCTCCGGTGCAGAGGAACCGCTCAGGTACGAGCTCCGTCAGCGTCACGTCTGTGGAGTTCTTCAGTAAACTAGCAGCCTTTGACACACACGCTTGCCTCTGCAGGGAGCAGAGAGGCTGGAGCTCACTGTGTGCACCAGATTCAGGAATGCCCATGTGCAAAGGGTTTCAAATGCATACATATGAATTATTGTGAAGTGTATAACCCACAATAACACCTGAGAGTGAGTTGCTAAGTTAGGTCAGATCAGGGTGATACCCACACTGTTCACACTCACCTGTTTCCCGATATGAATCAGTGTTTCCACCCGGTCAGACTTTTGGTCGATGAAGGATGCTAAATTTTCATTGTGTGGTAGTAATTCGTCTCCTAAAAAACACACACACACACTGTAAATCACTGTGGGATCATTGAAAGATGATGTTAATCAAATGCTGTTATTATTATTATTATCATCATCATCATCATCATCATCATCATCATCATCATTATTATTATTAACACTATTGTAGACAGAGAGAATTATGTGTCAGTAGCAAAGTATAGGTTCAGGGTAAAAGGTCAAGAGGTCATCTCTTACTGTGCTGCTTGCAGGTGGATGAGACGTGCTTCATGGCTCGGTCGGCGGCTGTAGTGCAGGGCAGGCAGATGGGCCTGTGGTGAACACAAACCTTTGTGTCAGTGTTCCCAGTACTTGTGCGGTTATTCATCTGATGGCGCCTTAAAGCCAATCATCAAACTCTTCAAGTACAGGCACTCTGTTTCCACTTCTGGTGGGGTATTATCATAACCTTCATTGAACCCGATGAGACACATTGGCCCTCATTTATCAAACGAACGTAGAAATGAGCGCAAATCTGAACGCATGATTCATCTTACGATAGGACCCACGTGAGATTTACGAAACGTCACACCAATCCCAGCGTACGAAGGAGCTTGGTGTTGATAAATACAGCGGCTGAGATCGATCGTAATTAACGTAACACGCCCCTATAAAAGAAGTCTCGCCCCTAACTTTTACGACATGGAGAAACATCCAACGGCAAAGAAGAAGCGGATTTTTTCAGAAACAGAAATGGAGACACTCGTGTCACTTGTTGATGCGCCCCCCCCCCCCCCCCCCCCCCCCCCCCGCCAGGACACTCACCCCTGCCCACCCAGCACCCCCACCCCTCACCCCCCTAGACATTACTTCATATTATTTATAGTAATGTTATTTATTGTATTATTTATTCTCAACTACCGTTGCACCCCCCACCCCCATATCCATACAATCCACATTCATCTGTTGTACCCGTTCCGTTGTATTGCACTAGCGCACAATTGCACCATCTGTACACTTCTTGTGTTATATTACTATTTCTCGCACTACCTGTACATTGTTTACTTTTTTTTGATACTGTTTACAGCCTGTTTCTGCTAGTGTTAGTAACCGTTTACTACCTTAACGATCACTACCTCCACCTGCACTGTTTACTGTCACTTTAATAACTACTACCACTTTTCATGTTTTTCAATTTTGCACTCTGCACCTTATTCTGCATTTCTGCATTTCAACCCGCACCTTTATCGCTCATTTGCACTTCTGGTTAGAACGCCAACTGCATTTCGTTGTCCCTGTACTTGTACTCTGCACAATGACAATAAAGTTGAATCTAATCTAATCTAATTAAGGGCAAGCAAAAAAAATGCTATAAGGAAACAAATCACTGTTGCAGTCAACAGTGTGCCCCATGTTCAGCGGGCTACAGAAGAGGTAAATAATTAATTGAATAATTAATTAAATGTAAAATTGGTGTTAAATTGATCCAGCTTAAAACATTTCACATTTGACCTATAGGGTATTGTTTGCATTGCGTTAAAATTATTTTATTCCGAATAAGGTGAAGAAAAAGTTGTCCGACTCGTGCGGATATATGTCTCGCCACTGGTCGCACTTGAAAAAGTTGCGTACACGAGCTCAGACCTGACGTGAGATTTCGTCGCAGCCTGCGCTCACGTTCAAATTGATAAATGCCAAGCTCAACGTGGAAATGAGTGTACGTCCATTTTACGTCCATTTTCTGTCGTACGCTCGTTTGATAAATGAGGGCCATTGACACTGCAATGTTGCTTTCAAGAGTGACATGGCCAAGACAGCAGAGTAAAAACAGGGTTACTTCACGGTTAAGAATGAATAAGAAGAATTAATATGTTGAGGTGAACAATTTGTCCTAAATTAAGAAGCAAAGCTGAGAGTCAAGATTGTCGCTGCTCATCTGTGTCTCCGAAGATACGTTTGGTCTCCCCTATAAATTATGTGATTTATCTCTTTATTGACTTGATTGATTTATTGTCTCTTGTGGGCTGTCTTTACCTGGACTTCCAGGAGAGGGGGATGCTGGTGTCGAGACGCACCAGAGCCACGTCATAGTCGTAGAACTCAGACACATTTCTGTGCTGTAGTCCTTTGATGTTGAAATTTGGGTGGATGAAAATCTCACAGGCGACCAATACGCTCTGGCTACCTGCGAGGGGAAATATGATGTGTGTCAGTATATATATGACGAGTATGCCTTTGACATGTCAGGGAATGGCTGCCCCTTATTCTCAATTGCTTTAGGAAGGTATGAAATGGCATTCAGAGTGTGTCTTGTTCATAACTGATTATTTAAATTAAACAGGAAATCAGCACCGGAAACAAAAACACAGAATGCTGTACAATGTGCGACAAAACCTTATGTGTGTTAGACAGCTGTGTGTTCGCCTATTGCCATCTGTATTGGTTGATGGTTGGTAGATGCGAAAAATAACATTTTGGCATATTTGGATGGGTGAATAATATGACATGATGTCTTTGAGCACATGCACGAGTAAAGACGTTCCCCAGTAAGGAACCAGCACTAACCATGTTTCACTTCAATCTGTCTGCTCGGTTCCTCTGCACTGGACCGGTTAACGCAGTGGGCCGCTGTCAGAATCCAGTTGGGGCTCACAATGGATCCATAGCACTTGATCTCTGACCTCCTATGGGCCACGAAGGTATTGAGAGTGACATGCCAGGGCCTGGTGCGGATCCTGCTGTTTGGCTGCAGTTCCTCAGAAGTCTCTTCCGTGGCCACCCCACACTTGGTGGCAGTCTTGATATCTATATTTGTAACCAGATCAACACCGCCTGATGAAATCATTTGTCTGAAATCACTCGTATTACTAATAAATGAGATTCTCACCACATAAATGCAGGTAAAAACATGTCGACTCACTAATACACTATATCTTGGGCAATGTTAGAAACTATTAATACATGCCTCCATTGTACTTTACACAGTATTGAAGATACAAATACAAATGAAAATGGCACATTACTGATCATGGAGTTGAAGACGTCTCCCAGAGTTTTGATGTCTTTCAAAATGAAGAGATGTTCCTCATTCTGCTTGTGAGAGGCGATGTTGTTCAGCTCTTTCCGGTCAATGACCTCACCAACACCAAACACATACACATCTGAGGACGAGTATGAGGTAAGTATGAAGTAGCCGTCTGCATTTGAGTAAGAAAAATGGTTGCGGTGCGGTTGCGTACCAAGCAGCGACTCATTGGTGTGGTCGTCAAACGTGTTGCTGTAGCCCAAATGGGATCGTATTCTGGACAGGGCAACCAGGGGATTGCCGCCAATGTTGGCCTTACCTAGAGAGACAGACAGAGAGAGAGAGAGAGAGAGAGAGAGAGAGAGAGAGAGAGAGAGAGAGAGAGAGAGAGAGAGAGAGAGAGAGAGAGAGAGAGAGAGAGAGAGAGAGAGAGAGAGAGAGAGAGAGAGAGAGAGAGAGAGAGAGAGAGAGAGAGAGAGAGAGAGAGAGAGAGAGAGGAGAGGGATCTTCATGTTCTCTTTACAATACATTCTGTCTGACCCTGAGCTGGCCATTCATCATGTTCATCCAAATAAAAGGCAAAACCGAACTTTTCCCCATCTAAACCTTCTGCATGTATGAGTCTAAGTTGACTGCATTCTTTTCTTTTGTACCATCTGTTATAATGACAATAACGGTCTGAGTCTCCATAAAATGATTATCCGCTGAGTTTTCCTTCAACGTAGCCATCATCACATCCACTCGATGCAACCCGTCATAGAGATTGGTCCCCAAATTTTCCTTGTGAACTGCATAGAAGAAGAAAAAAGAAAAAGACTCTTTAACATGAAACGGTGCCACAGTGCAACAATTGACCGTGTCCAGGGCACCTGACAAATCACCTGTTGTGTGCGGACGGTCCTACCTTTGGGGTCAAACTTCTGTATACTCTCAATGACGAGGCCAGCGTGTGTACTGGTGAAGGTGTCTGTGATGCTCACAATGTCTCTAGCCTTGCTAGCGAAGGACGTGACGTGGAACATGATCTGGACATCAAAGCTGTCCAGCTACAAGGGGGGGAGTAAAGAAACACAGAGCTTCTGTGTTTATATCAAAGCTGTGGTTATTTTTGTGGTACAGCGGGTACACAGTCCGTCTCACTTCCCTGCCAGGGCCCTGAGGAGTCATATTGAGCCGAGCGCGTACAGACCTTCCTGATGAGACTGATAGCAGCCTGTATGGAGTCGTTGTGGTATGTGGCGACACTGCCAGATGAATCCAGTAAGATGTAGATGTGCAGCCGGCTGTCATCCTCCACGTCGATCGTTCGCCCGTAGGCCTCTTGAAAGACATGATGAGGGGTGGGAGGGGGTTTAGTTTGCCTAAACGTCAATGCATCCGGTTGTGCGAAAGTTGTGCGAAAGTCACATGGTTACAAATGCCACTCACCATTCTTTTGAAACTCCGGTGAAAAGGCGTCCATAACCCCTGACAGGGAGGCAGCCATACTGGCTGCCACAGCACTAGGACTGTCAAAGCCATTGTAGGCTGCACAGAGGTTTGACAATATCAAAAACATTAATGATGACCGACAGCAATGGTTTTTATCATCGTCATCGTCACTGTCTCTGATCCTCACCCTGGCATCGTGGTGCTGAGCCGGTCCACTCCCTGCTATAGAGACAGACACGCTGGCTGGATCCCAGCAGGTCCAGACCAGCCTGGCACCGGTAGCCAACCATGTCCCCGACCTGGAACCGGGACCCTGACCTCAAGGCCCCTGGTGGAACCCCTGGGTCTTTGCAGGCATCAACTGGATTTAAATAAACCATAACAAAAAACAAACATTTAGTTTTGGTATACAGATTTGGACATGTTGTTAAAATGAAAAGTATGAATAGGAGTATAGATTATATGCATTAGCCCTCTCGCTCCATTAAAAAGATTTATGGAAATAAATGTGCATTTGGATCAATGCATGAATGTTAAAAGCTGATTCCTTTTGTAGTGCGAAACATGGTCCCAATTGCAGCACGTGAGCAACTTGTTTGTTACGGTGTACTGGGCCCGTGGATACTAACATACCAAGAACAACAAACAAACTGATGAATCTCCACTGCATGGAAGTGCTATCTTCTCGCCTGCTTTGGCTGTGAGGAACCAGATAGACTCCATCCAGTGGCCAGCCAACAAACACAGCATGTTGTCTGTGTGCTCAGGCTCATTGTGGAACAACGTGTGGTGAAGATTCTAGAGATGTAAACTAGGGTAGATCGGTATTTTAGAATAATCATTTGTCGTAATTGGTTAAACTCTCTTTACATCCAGACAAAAATCTATAAATCAAATGCTCTGACATAAAAAAGAAAAAACTCCGGTATCTGTGGCTGCCACAGACCCATCCAATCCATTTTCCTGTCTGTCCTTCCTACCTGTCTGTCTACCTACCTACCCAGCTGCCCTCATTGAACATGACCAGTCTTTCATTCGGCTAGGCAGACCGATTGCAATAGCTCTGTATTGCTAATGCTACCAACCACTCCCTATGCTATGCCGTCCTGACCGTTGTTTTGACAAATGGGGCTGGTTCCAGTCCACTCTTGAGATGGGGTGCAGGTCCTGTTTGCTGAGCCAGACAGGATGTACCCTCCAAGGCAGGAAAAGCTCTGCACGGTCCCTGGACGGAACCACTGGTCTCTCGGCCAGAAGTCCCCATTATCTAGCTGGAGCTGGGCTGGGCACACTATCTCTGGAAGAGAAAGCGTGGGAGACAGTGAGTGAGACACTACAACACATGAGACATTACATTACATTACAACACACCTTCCTATACTAACAGCAATCCAAAATGTACCTTTACATATTGCCCGTGTCAGTAGTCTGCCATTGGCTGATATCATGGCTGACCAATCCCCATCGTCATCACATAGCCTATGGCTGACAGGGAAAGGGTCGTATCCATGGGAACAGTGATAGGTCAGCACACTCCCTTTTGACCCTCCCTAAACAGGGGACATTCATGTGTCGTTAAAATACCTCACTGCAATCCAATTATTAAACATTCTGCAAACGAATGATGAACTTTCCATATAAATTGATGATAATAATTGCATATCACACTAGAAAATGTAATTCCACACAAGGAATTACTTAATTCCGTAATCATTGAGATGAAGTTGGTTGAGGTGGGGATCGAACCACAAACCCTCCAACACACACTCTGCCACTGAGCAATGCCACCTGGTTGACAGCCGGAAAGCAAATAGCAGACTCAAACATAACAATGGAAAGCTAGGCTCAATGTTGTCTCTATGGGAGTTTTTTGCATGTTTAATCACAAATATCTCAAAAATTATAAAGTTTACAAAAATGAAAAATACATAGCACAGCCATACAGAAGTAAACCTTTGTAATACAGATCGAATGACATCTCCAGGTTCAGTCATTTAGCCTCCATTAATTGCAGAAATTTGGCGTGAAGAATAATACTATGACAAAGAGCAATATCTAGATTGTGCATTCCTGTGCACAATACATGTGTAAATATTATACATATATATGGTAAGGTAAAAATATCAAATAGCCTTAAGCCATAAAAGACTATTGCATTCACCTTCTAGGTTATAAATAATTTGTAAGCAGGCTTCTTTCTACCTGTGAGTAGGAAACGTGGCCACCTCTGATGGTCTCTGCAGTGGAGCAGTCAACAGACTGGTAGTCTTCATAGTAGTCATTGTCCTCCATCTCCATGTGCACTACACACACACATACACACACACACACACACACACACACACACACACACACACACACACACACACACACACACACACACACACAGATACATGGTAAGTAGAACTAAATAGTGGTATTAAATACAGGCAAAAATCATCAGATGATAGAAACAATGATACATCTCAAAACTAAGAACAACAGGAGAGATACTGGCTCCCAGTGGAAGAGCTTCCTCTCACTGGCCTTCATATACCAGCTGCCACCTGATCAAGCATGCAACTATAGGACATAATCGATGAATGTATTGATTGTTATATGTATTGATTGTTGCTGATAGATAGATAAAGTTCCATCTCAGCGTGGCACCTACAATTCAAACAATGATGCTAAATGACAAAATATTTAATTTTGGCTGGAAAACACATGTGGCTTCGTGTCCATATCCCAGAGATGTTTAATACTACTCACCTTCCGGGATGACCAGGAGCAGTAGTATGCATAATAATGTCCTGGTTGCCATGGCTTGAGGTACTGTTTGAGCGGTGTGCTCAGCAGGAGAAAGCCCTGATGGTATCACAAGCCAGCAGCCAGCTCTATTTGACTGACCACCAGGACGCCAGGCGGTTGAGCAATTCAGGAAATTAAAGCAACACACTCGCCATTTTCACTTTCGATTTCTCACCATTTTTATCCATTTCTGAGAATATTTAAAACCGGGAGATTTTTTCCAGCACAAAAAAGCTCAGCAAAAAGCTGAGTTCCTGCCACCACGGTACATTCACAACTTAGTTGTGTAACTTAGTTGTCACTCTTTAATTTACATTTACATTTACATTTAGGGACATTTAGCAAACACTTTTATCCAAAGTGACTTACAAAGAGTACATTTGTCAGAAGAAGGTGAAACATTTAATTGCTGCTAAATTAATACAGTAAGAAACTCACTAGAACACGTTTCAAGCATTTCAATTGTTAGGTTAACCATTGCTAGTATACAACATCTCTGGCTAAGTGCCAAGTTACAAAGAGCAGTTATAAAGTGCCAAGTTCCAAAGAGCAGTCATAAAGTGCCAAGTTCCAAAGAGCAGTCATAAAGTGTCAAGACGTACAACATACAAGAGCATGAGGGTAGGGTTATTTTTTGTTTGTTTTTTATAGAGGTAGAGAGGATGTTATGCATGGTTCAGGGGAACTCTGAACAATGTGTTTATGCAATTAGAAGTTGATTTTGGATACTTTTGCGACGATCAACACCACGTTTAAACCTTGAATGTGTTTTTGTTTTTGTTTTTGACTGTGTCAAAATGGATTTGTTTGGTTTGGAGGTATTGCAGCGCATAAAAGCACCTGCGCATGACTCTGCATGTATGGCTGTATAGTTGTCAATGTGTGTGTATGTGTACACGGTACACATTCAGAGGATAAGGGGTTATTATGATATAGAGGTTTAACTGGCACCTACAGCCCTTGGGCCTCTCTCTCTCTGTTGGCCCCTCTGTCCCCCTTGGCTCTCAGCACCTTCACCCCCTCCCTAACACCGCCTCCCTAACAGTCGCCTCAGCTGACTTGGCTTTGCGGATGGAATGTAAAACTCCATTGTAGCTTGTGGCTTCACCTTCAGATGTAGCACATTCAGCCTTTACTCCACCACCTCCAAGAGTCAACAAAAACATAGAGACATAAATGTGGATCCTTTGAGGGTTTTTTTTTTCTTACCTTTTGCTTAAAATACCTTGATGAGAAGAACAGATTTGCTGTTTTTCCCTTGTTTTTCTAGTTTCGAGGGGATTATTATTTTTGATGCATTTCGACAAACGCTGGAATGCCACGATCGGAGAAGCAAGGTGGTGAAATTTTGCCGAAAATGAAACAATTCCAGGATCGACCGCGGCGACCTTAATGACATGGGCTCATGGACCTGCTGATGTTACTGGCTCTGGATTCCCTGTAGCCATTGGCGCTGTGACCAGGAACCAATGTTAAAGCTATGATGTCTGACCTCACCCACGTAGCAGTGTACTCAGACTCCAGTGACATCTACAAGGTGTGTGAGTATGATTGCAGTGGATGTCCTGACACTGAGAGAGGCTGATTAACTGGATTGACTAAGAGTCTTAGAGCTAGGCTCCCTGGTCTTCCAGGAATGCATATGGCTCAACACCTTTCTCAGAATAAATCCTTTTGAATACTCAGAATAAATGATTTTGGATACATTTGAATATACAGTACATGTTTTTATTTTAGACATTGGCGAATCCAACTATTGCATGTGTGTGAATTGTTTGTTCATGTTTTGTATTTGTGTTTGTTTGTGAATGTATTGTAAATGTAATTGTGATTGTATTGTCAATGTAAACAGCACTGTTCAACTCTTGTTAAAGAGTTTATAGGCTGTTCTTACAAATCGAGAATGCCTATAGAATACACGGCTTGCAATTGTTTTCAAAGGACATTTAAGTAAAGGATTGTTTTCTGTCAATATGTTTACCTCAGAATGTGTTCTGCAACCCTGCATTTGAGCTGGAGGGAGAGCAGGAGAGCAAGGTGGAAGGATTTAGGACCAGCTCCTCCACCCCAGAACCAATCAAACCCGCTGCACCCTGTAAGTCAGCACCAAACAAGCCTCTGTTTGAACGTGTGTTTGCCTGCTGTCAGGGTAAAGAAGCATGTGACCTTACACCCGTTGTGTTGGCCAGGCCGGGGCGTGTTTGGCGCCTGCGCCGTGCGTTTGAGGGGGCCCGGCTGCAGCTGGGGGGCCGTGGTGCTCTGTGCAGCGGTGGTGTTCCTGGTGGTGGCCCTGGGCTTGGCACTGGCTCTCATACTCACCCGTGAGTTCGCCGCAACACACGTGGCTGCCCTGGTCTGGCTTGTATTGCTGTACCCCGCATCACCTTCGGCAAATCTGCTGTGTGCACCTTTATAGTGCTGAGAGGAGAGCATCTCGCTTGTTTTGTTAATAAAAGGGAATGAGTCATCATCACATTCCATCAAAACCCTTGTACTCTTCTGCACCCACTCTCTCTCTCTCTCTCTCTCTCTCTCCCCCTTTGGTCTAGAGATAAACGGGCAGACTGTGGAGGGAGAGCAGTCGCCCACCAACCCCCTGGACCCGCCGAGTGGATCTGAGCTGTCCCACACCGTGCCCGACCTGCCTGGCAACGGTAGCCATAGCGACCGCACCACAACGGCCACTTCGGCCCTCTCGACCACAAGCCCCGCATCCCCGACACGTAAGGGTTCCCTCAGTCAGGTGCCTGACCGCTCCTCCTGAGCAATCTGAGGCTCCAACAGGAGGTAGTTGGGACGGTGAAACCTGCAAGGGACGATACTGTACAGTGTCCCAGACTCAGCTGGCTATTTCAATATTCTGGCTATTTTCTGCTTCTCTTTATCTTTTATTGAAAAATGTAGAAATGATAGATCAGTACCCAACACAGTGCTTGTATTGCTGTTTTAGATCGGTTTAAATCAGAGCCAGGGGACATGACCTTTAGGAGACTTTATTTATCTACTTGCCGTTGCGGTCGGTCACTTATTGCCTTCTACGTCCAATAATCCAGTCCTTGTCCTGTATGCTCTTGAGTGACTCGTAATGACTTTGGTTTCGTTTTCCTATGTTTTCTCTTCAACTACCCCATGACTAATACACCACAACATGATCACCACAACACAGAACTTCCTCAGCTTTTCTCCTTACTGCTGATCTCTGTGCTGGTTTCAGGATGTGGTGGAGTGCTGTCCGACAACCAAGGGAGTTTCAGTTCTCCCAACCACCCGGGCTCCTACCCCCCTGACTCTCTGTGTGTGTGGATGATCCGGGTCCAGCCCCCACACTTGGTGCAGGTCCATGTCTCCTCACTGGCCTTGGAGGGGCCCTCCCCCTGTCTCTTTGACTGGTTAGAGGTGCAGGAGCAGAGGGACCAGGGCTCTGTGGTCACCAGGTGGGTAGATGGATCCTGAGAGAGCACCTCTCTCAGGAGTCAGCACTTCCTCAAAATGGTCTCAGAATTTGAATAAAAAAAAGAATGCATTCGTGGAAGGAGAGTTAATTAATTAACAAATTAAGCAGCTGGGATGCTCCCATACACTTTAGTGTTTATGAAATAAGGTCATCCCATCTTTTGCAAAAGTGTGTCACGCTGTGTATTTTCACCTGTGAGATGATCTGCAAGATTTACGTTCTATCAATGGGCCTTGGTCCAACATCTTTAGCCCATCCAGTCTATTTTACACAAGCAATACAAAAAGTAGTATGGGCCTGATGAGGAATTGATGTTGAACCGTTACGTTATAACGTCAATTTAAAAGTGATGCACACATTTTTACATCTACCAGTGGTGACCTCTTTCCATTTAGTCTTGAAAGGTCATTTTACATTGAGCGCGATTGTTCGTGGTTCCCCACATCAATGACATATGTACAATTCTGAATACCGACTTTGAACAGGGAAACGACCTCCAAAACGTTTCCAAAGCTCAGATGTGTTAAAGAACATCCACCTCATCATAACCCCCCTCCTCCAAAAACCGCCGTTCACGACACCATTTCACCATCTGTGTGTACATGTCCGCGTCCCACGGCGGGTTGAGCTTCTAGGACACTTCTATATAAAACGCCTCGCTGGGCGTGGTGGATGTGTGGAGCTCCGTCTGTACAGTGTCTGTGTCTGAGTCTGAGAGCAGGTTAAGCTTCTAGGACACTTCTATATATAAAGCCACGTGTGGGGCTCCTGGCTGGTGGTGGATTTCGATGTCCGCGTCCGAGAGAGGGTTAAGCAGTATAAGGCCATTGTGTGTGGCACATCTCACACACAACATCACTCATAAAAACACTCCACTACGCGGTGTAAAAACACCCCACACAAATCCCCATATTGCCCCCATGGGGAAAACACCACTCCCTTCCTACAACTCTTCGCGGAAAACACATTTTCTTAAAAATGTGTTCTCTCTAGAGCCATTTGTCCAATCTGGGCTGCTGTAGAACCATGGCGTACAACATGGCAGCCTCCATGGAAGGAGGCCCAAACTCATCAAACTGTGCAGACGTTGTTTCACTTTATAGTCTATAGGGGGCAGCAGAGGCCTAGTAGTTGTTTCCTTCACATTTATTTCACTGAAGGATCTGTGTTCTATTGTTCACATTTTTATGGTCTCTTTGATTATCATTCAACATTTCTTCCTCTCCTCTTCCTCTCCTGCTCTAGGCTCTGTGGTAGCGTGGCTCCCCCAACATTCAACACCAACAGCAGTTCAGTCTGGGTGACCTTCCACTCCGACAGCACTATAGCAGGCAGCGGCTTCACTGTACAGTACAGAGCCATGCTCCCTGAACACAGTATGTTTGCGTGTGTGTGTGTGTGCGTGTGTGTGTGTGTGTGTGTGTGTGTGTGTGTGTGTGTGTGTGTGTCTCCATGCTCACATTTCAATTTAAGTTTTGCAAGTTTTAGCATTTGTCCAATGTGGTCTCAAATACCAACACTGAGTGTGTTTGTGTCCACGTCTTTCCCAGAGAGCTGCTCCAGAGACGAGTTCCTGTGCGACGGCGGCCGCTGTCTGCTCCCGGTGTCTGTGTGTGACGGACAGCCCGACTGCCGCGACCAAACGGACGAGGACCACTGCAGCCATAAGCACAAGGGTGAGAGCAGGATGCAGGCCTTAAACTTATGATGATGTAGGTGGGAATTGCAATTGAACAGCAAGGCATTGGATTATGGGTTACTGTTACTGTAGGATCACATGATGTTCTGCCCCAAATCTTCAAGTGGTGATCTGCTTCCATTTCGTCTTTCTTTGGTGACACCTTTGGTGGGAAGCTGTCATCTTTCCCAGGGGTACAAACGGTGTCTCCACAGACACCCAGCGCATAACATTCACATCAGAACACTTGAACGGCACCTCATCGATCCGGGAGCTCACCATTTTGGAAAAAACATTAACTAATACAACTGACCCTCGCAGCTGTCCCTGTTGCTTCAAATTGTTAAAGGTCCACCGTAACCCCCCTTTCCAACGACTACGGTAGCCTGTACTGGCCCGCATTGTGTAAGGTGTCAGCAGGTAGGTCATAGCTTAGTAAAGGTTTAATTAAAGGTCATTTAACATTGAGCGCGATTGTTCGTGGTTCCCCACTTCAATGAAATATGTACAATTCTGAATACCGACTTTGAACAGGGAAACAACCTCCTATGTCATCCCACAATGAGCTTTGATTTCTGCACTCCAAGTGCAGAATCTGTCGGTGGGACTGCACCGGTGTTAAAATCTCTCGATTCGGTTGGATCTGTGACACGTGTTTTGAACAGAGTGTGGGGGACAGAAGACGGACCCTCGTGGATTCATCGCCAGTCCAAACCACCCGGGGCCTTATCCCCACCAACAGGTATCTGCCCCTGCTCTCTAAGCCTGCTTCAAGGCATCTCAAACTCTAACTTTACTGTCCGGCTGTGTCACCGCCGTTAACACACACACCAACACGCACACTTCCTCTGTCTCCTCCCCAGTCGTGCACGTGGCGTATATCTGCGGAGGAGGGTCATGTGATCAGGCTGAGCTTCAGGAACTTCAGCCTGGAGACCCAGGATGTGTGCCAGTTTGATTATGTGGAGGTCCACGACAGTGCAGACACTGGAGCGGGTCGGGTCCTGGGCAGGTGTGTGTGTGTGTGTGTGTGTGTGTGTGTATGCGTGTGCTTTGGGCCTCTCTCAGCCTCAACATTCCCAGGGCCCTGGTTTATGTAACAAGGCCTTGCTTTTAGTCCACGTGTCAAAGGAATAAATGGGGTTAATCTTCTTATCCATCTGCTCTAGTCTTACATAACTGGGTTTTGGTTCTTGGTGTACTTTTGGTCTGTTTTCTCAAGCTCTGGGGGGGGATTTCACCACCCCACCCCCACCTCACCACCCTCTCCTCACCACCTCACCACCCTCGCCTCAGGTTCTGCGGAGCCAGCCTTCCCCCGGACTTGACTTCGTCCGGGCCCCAGATGACCGTGGTGTTCGTGGCAGACGAAGGGGTGGCCGACAGCGGCTTTAACGCGACCTACCAGGCCGTGTCCCTGGCAGACAGTCAGTCAGAACCTCGTCTGGGGGTTCTCCGTTCATCTTCTCCAGATCTTCCCTCCATTTTGCCCATACATTTTCCAACTATCCCTTCCCCCCCCCACCCCCATGTGTTTGTGTGTGTGTGTGTGTGTGTGTGTGTTTTTGTGTTTCATGTATTGCGTGTGTCAGCGACATGCGGCCCCCAGCAGCTGGTCTGCAGCTCCGGCGAGTGTCTGCCGCCGGAGTTTCTGTGTGACGGGTGGAGCGACTGTCCTGACGGGGCCGACGAGCAGGGCTGCGGCAACGCCACCTTCCCCTCCTTCAGTGAGTCGGCCCTCGTCCAGCAGTCCTCGCACTGCAGTGTGCATTGAAGTTTGAACTGTGTGTGTGTGTGATACTCTACCTGGCTCTGTGTTGTAACACCTCTGAAGTATTTAATTGTAAATAATAATAATAATAATAATAATAATAATAATACATTTGGGGGCACCTTTCAGGACACCTAAGGACACCTTACAGTGCAGGAGAGTAAAAATAGTAATATATAGAAGATAAACACGAGAGGTGTTCGTCAATGTGTCAGGTTGTATGAAAGAATGAGAATTAATTGTGGGGTGTTTTAAAACACTCACAATCCACACGTCACTCAGGACAGAACGTAAGAGGAGACACCGCTGACACCGCGGCGTGTTCACCACCCGAGCCAAGTGAGACTTATCTCCAGCACAATACCTGATGTCTAACCCAACACCTGAACAGTGTCAGTGTTGAGAGCGACACCTGTGTGCGTCTCAACGACGACACCCCTTTGGAGAGGGTCTTTGACGTGGCAGCGGAGAACACTTTCAAATACCCTCCGTATCTGTTACCACCTGCTGCTTACAGTGCATATGCAGAACTTTAGCACGCCTGCGACTGAAACACAACAACCGAAAAAGAAGGTGTTTGTGTGTGTGAAAAAAAGTATCTAGTATTGATATTTGAATCAAATCTCCGCATGCCGAGTGCACATTGTTAGAGTGACTGGTTCGTCTGCCCTGCTAGCGTGGTCGTGTGAACCGGTCGAGGTGGAGCTGTGCCAGGGCCTCAGCTACAACCTCACCTCCTTCCCCAACATCTGGCTGTCCATCTCTGATCAGCGGCAGGCTGCCGCTCTGCTGCGACAGTACCGGGTGAGGCACATGTGTCCCCCCCCACCCCTCCCTTTCTGTACGTTTTGAGGTTAGGCCGGTTGAGGCCCCTTTTACAGGAAGGGAAGATGCAGATATTTCCCTGCGGTTTGGCCTCTCATTTACACTAAAACCCTGTTTTTTATCACAGAAAACGATTATTGCTAAAAACTCCGGCCAAAGTGTAGCCTGGCTGACGCGTCCACATCTCGATGAGATGGTGGTCTGGGAACTAGGTGTGAATTTTCTCGTATTTGAGGCGTGGTTTGCGAATGCCTAGAGCCGTTTATTGGGCGCTACGAATGTCTATCAAATGGCGTCTGGTTCTTCACATGCTGCTTTGCGCGCAATTCATAGCCAATTGCTACTAAAATTTAGCTACTAAAATTAAATTAATTGCTACAAAAGCTACTTAATACACTTTCTAAAGCTGCATCGAACGGTAACGTTGTGTCCGCTGCCATGTTGGATTAACACGCTACAAGCTTCGGTGTCGTGCATAGACGTCGTCATCGTATTGCTGCCCCCCCCGTTCTGTGATTGGTTCCCTAACTCAGGGGAAAATAAGGGCGGTGGTTTCCAGGCTGTCTTTGCAGTGAGAATGAAATCGCGCGCAAAGCAGCATGGGAATTCCCAGGCTAGCCAAAGTGGAGATTTCGGAAAACGCCGGTTATGTTTCTACTGGGAGAAACAGGGTTTTAGATTCTCAAACGTCACATTATGTGCCTGGAAATGCTTAACGTCACGTGAACGCCCGATGTTAAGTTTGTTTGGCTATTTATGCGGGTTGATGTAAATGACAACTTTTTTGAAAATGTTGTGTGCACGATGTTATTATTGAAAACGGAGGGAGGGAATATTTGTTTATCTAAAATACCCTTCTATGTGTAAATGTGGCATGAATCTGACTCTTCTCTCTGCGTCCCCGTTGGCCTCCATGCAAAACATCCGGCTGGAAGGTGCTGATGGAGCTGCAGTGCTTCGAGCAGCTGCGGCGGCTGGTGTGCGGCATGTTCCTGCCCCAGTGCAGCCCCCAGGGCGGCGTGCTGCAGCCCTGCCGCAGCGTCTGCTCCGAGGCGGAGCAGCAATGTGGGTCGGCCCTGGAGCTCTTCTCCTTCAGCTGGTCCTTCAGCTGCCACCTGCTGCTCGACTCCCGGGACCCCATGGAGTGCTCCATGCCCTGAAAGAAGGATTATTACTCAGCGAGGAGACAGCGAAGCGTCCTCAAAGACCCACGAGAGGTTGATTTCCCCCCGGGCAGCAGCAGGGGTGTTTTCTTCCTGGATCCTGGACGACACACGCAGTCAACACTGTATGGCGGAGGATATTGTTAGAAAAACAATGAGCCATGTGTTCCACACTGGACAGAAGATATGCCAGGTGAATGTGTTGGGCCAGAAGATGGCTGATTGCTTTCAATCATGTCAGTTATGTTTTTAGGAGTACAGATTTTACCTTTTGTCTCACCTGTCTTACCTTTTGTCTTTACCTTCTGTCTTGCTGTGATTCTGACTGGATGGGCTGAATGAGAAAGTTATCTGAAACTATGCTAGTTTGTACACCAAGATTTTCGTGCGAATGTTTTTGTTTAGCTGTTAAGAATTGAGAGAGGATTACGGCCATTATTAATACAGACAACTGCTTTTTCCACATACATTTTATTGATTTAATCCATCAACGACTCAACAGTTTGCTTTCACTGACAGTCACTTCAGTTCACATTTAATTCTTCTGCAGGGAAGTGAACATTAAACAGGCAAATTGCATTGCATTGGAATAGCCTCTCAATATGATCCGGCCGACAACAATAACAACAATGTTCCTGCCATGTCTCACTGGCACTGAAGAAGCAATCTCTTTGTTTTCAGTAGAAGACTCACACACAAGCAATGGCTGCAGGCTCGTCTTTTGAAGTTCATGAATGCCATGAGTAAATGGTTTGATCTTAAAAAGGAAAATCATTAATAGCTCTATATGTGTAACTATGCATATTTCAGAAAATGACCTCCCTGAGTGTACTAAAATGTGGATATTTTTAAATATAAAGAATATATACTTAAATGTAAAGCATATCCAGAACAAATATAAATATATGGAACCAATGCAACGGTAAAAGATGCAGTGGGTTCACAATGTCAGCCATGTCCTTCAATTTGTCAACGAAAAACAGCGGCTCCATTAATGTATTGTTCCAGTGCGTCCTCAAACCAGCGGGCCGGCCACCTCACACACGCTTTCCTAATGAGCACGCAGGACGCTTATCGGCATTGACCCTCCCTGAGGCCGCCAGCTCCAATCGGACATCCACCGCAGTCAAGACGACCACGGCCGCGAAGCTCGTTCAACGGACGCCCCTTTTGATTTACCCCGACCGCTGCGACGTGATTCGACGGTGCCAGCGTTGCCAGGATGCCGTTGGGGTTGCTAATGGCGACGCGAGGAGCGTGAGCGCGTGGTCCAGCGCCACGGCGGTCAGGCCCCACACGCGGTGCTTTCCGTTCTGGAACACGGGCAGCGTGGTAGCCGTACGCCCCCCCGGTCCGGAAGTGTGTGTACCTGCGGTTGGACGGGTCGACCACGTGGGAGAGGGACAGGGTGAAGATCTCCTCCACCTGCGGGGGCCGCCATTTTGTTTTTTTCCATTCAGAGAAATGGACGAAAAAGAAAAACAAAAAGTACACGTTGGATGTTGTTGACGTCGGCTCAGCGAAATGATACTTCGATTTGAATGGAAAGGAACCACGTGGGTTTACCTCTTCTGGTTTGGTTTGAAGGACAGGTCTTCAATGGGGCCCAGGTTAGCCAGCACAGGAGCAACCATCATGCCCGACTGTAGAGAAGATAAGAAACCAGAGAGCTACCAGGTCATGTTCAATTCTTTGATTGGCCGACGCACAGAACCAGTCACACGGGCCACGCAAGGTCACCGCGACTATCTATTCCAGAAAGATTAACAAATAATGATTGAATATATATATATATATATATATATATATATATATATATATATATATATATAGAGAGAGAGAGAGAGAGAGAGAGAGAGAGAGAGAGAGAGAGAGAGAGAGAGAGAGAGAGAGAGAGAGAGAGAGAGAGAGAGAGAGAGAGAGAGAGAGAGAGAGAGAGAGAGAGAGAGAGAGAGAGAGAGAGAGAGAGAGAGAGAGATCTATATATCTATATATATAGACAAATATACTAGAAATAAATAAGAATATGACAGGGTAAGTAATAATATAACTGGCAAAATGAACTCGATAGTTTTGTGCAGATACATGCATGTCCAAAAGTCGGTAATACGCAATCAATCATATACGCAATTATTTATGTATTAATAATTTATTTATTTTATATATATATAATTTTTTAAGGTTATTATTCCAACCAGATCATGAGGGACTAGAAGCAGAGTTGACATTTCAGCTCATATGGTTGATGAACATGGTTTGTGTGTCTATGAAAACGCTACCTCCTTTACCGTCAATGTTCAGCACTCCGTTACTACACAGTCCACCAGTTTTGTGTGCCTCTCAGGTGTGTGAACGACCAACCGGGAGCCTTATTTACTCACTGTTTCCCTGAGTGGCTCAGAATGCCCCACACCTTCTCTGTTGCCACAGTAACGCCAAGCTCCTCGTGGGCCTCCCTCAGTGCCGTGTCCACCACGTCTCTGTCTGAGGGATCGTTCTTGCCACCCGCAAAGCTGCAGGACCAACAGACATGACAGTCACATTCACAGCACATCTACTCAAATACACACAGAGAACCAGCATCACATGAACTACTATTCCACCCAGGATAGATAGATAAATCTGTCATATATATATATATATATATATATATATATATAATTATATATCTATCTATCTCATAGAGTGGTCTAAATCGTTTTACCGGTGCTGAAATTGTGTTTAAAAGGCCTATATAAACTTCATATTGATCAAATTGATGAAACACATCATTGTCCAAGCTACACATATCACAGGCACCCAGGCACCCACCTGACGTCTCCCTTGTTTCTCTTCAGCTGGCTGGAGCGCAGAGTGAAGAGGATAGGCCGGCTCGCCTTGCACGGAGCAAAAGGGACACCAGGATGGAGGCCCACCTCCCCTGGCTCTTCCCGTGGGCCTGGGCCGCCCCCTGCCCGGCCTCGTACAGCTTCAGGTTGCGGCCCAGGCTGCATCGGCACCTCTGCTCGTTCTCGGCGGGACAGGCAGTGCCGCAGGGCGGCGGCCCGGTGTGGGCCGGCGGCCTGGTGGAGGGCTCGGCACTGGCTCCAAAGGGCGGGAACAACGGCAACTGTTCTCTGTGCTGCGGAGCCTTTAGCTTGAGGGGGAAATATGCCACGACCAGGGGTAATGCAGCCTGGCAGTTGGCTGATGTTGTGCAGCCTGCTCTGTGGTTTGAAGAGACTTCATGTTGTTTGCACTCTCACAACGTGTACTCGGGCCTTTGGATGTTTGTGTTAAATAGTTTAATGTGCAGCACTGCCGAGGCTCCAGACTTAGTTTAGGCGTAGTGACAGGAGGAAGCTGGGGATGGATGGACAGGGCAGCTCTGATTTTGAGGTTTTGGTGTGTAGCAGCTCTCAGAAGATGTCCACAGCCAAAGTTTGATGGTGCAGGAGATGAAAAAGAGGATAGCAACCTCATTGGAAAATGATAAATCTCCTGTTACTCTCTCTCTTAGTTTCTGTGAGGAGGTGAGAGTCCTCCAGCCTGCAGGAGTACACCACCTTCTACAGACGTTCCAAGTGGAGCCATGGGAGGAGCACTGTAGAGAGAGTCTCTCACACCAACCAGCAGGGACCTAATAGTGCAGGACACGACCTGAGGACCTTTGAACATTCTGAAACAGTAATAAAACATAATAACAGTATGAATCATCATAAGAGTATAAAATACCATAACAAACATTTTCGTTTTTCAACATAAAACAACATACATTTTTTGGATCGATTGTCTAGTATGAAACTTTTGCACTTATATTCGTATTCATGCTATTGACTTTAAAACACCTACATTTTGAATCAATCAAGAGTCTTGACGCACAGTGCGTGAGGGTTTTTAATGTGCTAATATTGTAAACCAACCAAGACACAACAAAGCTCTAAACTGAATCACCGCATTTCGTTGTCTGTCTTCACCGGCAATGTTTGGTCTTCACCATAGACTGTATACAACAGGTCTTCACCATAGACCGTATAAACGGGTCTTTACCATAGACTGTATACAACATGTCTTAACTATAGACTCTGTCTAGACTGTATAAACAGGTTTTAGCCATAGATTTTATAAAACAGGGTTTAGCCACGGACGGTTTCCCTTGGATCCCTGCCTGCTCGTTAGGACAGAGGTGTGTTTTCAAGTGGCCTGGTGAGTAGAGGCAAATTCCAGCCCCCAGCTTGCCTTTAGGGTCATGAAGTTACGAGTGTTTAAGCAGTAAGTTAACACCAGGTCCATGGCCACAGAGAATGTAAACAAGCAGCACATTCGGATCGTATCAATAATCCGAGAGAACCCCGGTCGGCTTCACATTTCGAAATAGTGGTCCGTTACCCCGGTCATTTGCCGACTACTTCCGGAATAAGATTAACGTATAAATAGCCGTTTCTTTGTGAAGATGTCAACTCTGCTGTTCCTCTTTAGCTAGTTAGGGCTAACCGATGGGTTGGCTAAAATCAAACTTGGGCTGCCCTGGTCCAGCCCGCCCCCAGACCGCTGAAGTACACTGTGTACCGCGATACACTGACCACACAAACAACACATAGGTTATTTATAAACTCGCTGTTACCTTAGTGTAGTTCTACATCTCAGACACGAAAGGACAACTGATGTCATAAAATAATGAGTTTCGCTATATATGTCATGCTCACCTTGAAAATGTGTTGAGCACAACATGGATAGTTGGCACGTTCAAGTAAACTCGGGACTCGGAATTTTCATCTCGGAGTCTGACTATCGACATCATTGCTTTCAGGCTGTAAACTAATTAGAAATGTAGTTTGGCATTGCATATCTTTGCTCATTGCAAAAAAAAAAGAAAATAAATTATAATTACATAAATTGTGTGTGTGTGTGTGAGAGAGAGAGAGAGAGAGAGAGAGAGAGAGAGAGAGAGAGAGAGAGAGAGAGAGAGAGAGAGAGAGAGAGAGAGAGAGAGAGAGAGAGAGAGAGAGAGAGAGAGAGAGAGAGAGAGAGAGAGAGAGAGAGAGGAGAGAGAGAGAGAGAGAGAGAGAGAGAGAGAGAGAGAGAGAGAGAGAGAGAGAGAGGAGAGAGAGAGAGAGAGAGAGAACTGGAGAGCGTTCGTTTTTACGATGACTTGACTTAATGCAGTGTCCACTTTCAGCCTTCAGCGGCCTCACATGACTGATAACTTCTTTTTTGGTTTTAGAGGAGATTAAAACAGTGTGGATGATGATACAAAAAACTATAAACAAATACATACAATAAAACGACCAGTTGAGTAATATATATATTATATTATAAAATAATTTTATGTGTATAGCTGACGGTATGTCACGCGACTTTACGCAATTGTATGTTAATGACGACTGTTCACGCACCATGACCTCACCAGTCTTGATTGGCGAAATATGTACTGTAGGTATCCAGTGAGTGACATCACTCAAAGAAACTCCTTGTTCTACCTGTCTTTCCAGTCCCACCTTGTTCTCACATGTGCCTTACCCTCTTAAGTACCAGGTGATTTTTGTGAAGTTGTAGTTCAGCTTAGCTCTCTCTCCCTTTAGGTATTCCTCTACATCTCGTGACTATAATATTCTGACTGGCATACAGGAAATCTTGTTTTACTCTGATAGCTGTGATATTCTGCATTCACTATGGCTTCCGCCTGGGCTGAAGAGGAGACCTTTGCCTGCTCAGTTTGCCTGGAGACCATGAAGGACCCTGCCACCCTGCCCTGTGGCCACTCATACTGCCTGTGTTGCATTGAAGGTCACTGGGACCGGGGGAAAAACAAAAGCCACTACAGCTGCCCTCAGTGTAGACAGATCTTCAACCCGCGACCCTCGCTGGCAAGGAGCACCGTGCTGATGGAGGCTATGGAGAAGCTCAGAGCCAGCTTCAAGCAGAGCAATTCCCTTCCCCCGCCGCCACCATCAATCCCCAACTGCCTGGAGGGGATTGACGGTACAGGGGCTCCAGGGGAGGCCCCGGGGCAACCGGGGAGCATTTACCCTCAGCTTCCCACATTGGCACCTGGACTCTGCCCTCAGCACCGGCGACCTCTGGACCTGTACTGCCGAGAGGACAAGGATTACGTCTGCGAAGAGTGTCGTCAACATGGACATGGGGGTCATTGTGTACTCACACCAGAGGAAGAGAGGAGAGCAAAGCAGGTACACCTTCAACAGGGGAAATGTTATGCTGTTTTAACAAGGAATGCTCCGTGTTTACAGAGGCATTGCTTTTTTCCGGTTAGGCTAACAATGACATACTTGTTGAACAAGAGACATACGTGGCATATGTTCTTGCATGTTTTATATCTAATTTGTTGTGTTTGTGTGTTTCTACAGAAGGAGCTTGGTCAGATGCAGGGTGATGTACAGATCAAATTACAGGAGACTGAGAATGACTTAAAGGAGGTTTCACTGGCTGCCCTGCAACATAAAGTAAGCCAATTTCATTTTTGTTTTGGTTTCTCTACAGCCACCCGGCAGCATGTAACCACATACAGTACATCTCTACAATTCATGACTTACTTGTTTCGTTCTGGTTTCCTCATGGTTTCACCTTTCTCCATAACCCTTCATATTTGTCTTTCTGACTTACGTTTACAGGCCTCTGTCCAGGCTCTGCAGAAGGAGAGCGCACATGTGATCTTGGAGCTAAGGAAGGCCATGGAGCAGTTGGGAACCCAGGTGGATGAGCTCCTCCTTTCTCACGAGGCCTCCCTGGGCAGCCGGGCTGAGGGCCACATCCACATGCTGGAGCAGCAAGCGGCACAGCTTCACTGGAGAAGTCAGGAGCTGGACAGACTGGCGGACATGTCAGACCACGTTGGCTTCTTGAAGGTCTGGCGAGAGCATAGCGTCATTGTGTCCAACTATGAGCAAGGGGTGCACATGAAGGAATGACCTTTTGCTGTCGGGTTTGTTTTCATTATTTTACAGAACTTTCATACAATTAAGCCCTTGGTTGAAACCAAGAGGGAGGAGTCCATTTTTGCCCAAGAACATGAGGTCGTAGCTGGAATCCACTCTGCCTTGTCTGAACTTCAGAACTTGGTACAAAAACATTCCAAGAAAAGCCTTGCTGAGATATTTAGACTGGGTAAGTACCTCCGTACCTCGGTTTTGTTCTTAGGTTTTCTTTGTTCTGGTCTTCATTTGTTTTTATAAGTTCATTAAAACTAAACTAATAAAACTACAAATTAATAATAATTATGATAATTGAAGAAAAATAATATGTATCTAATATACAAAAACTAGCATTTTGTGTTGGAAAGTTAAGAAAGGTCCCTCAAGGTCATTGAATGGTGTTGTTGAGAGGATGTTAACATTTCCTTCTCATTGTTAGTTAATGATGTCACTCCTGCACCATTGGCCAATGGGGCGGTGGAACCGGAAGGCGAAGCAACTGATGACATCAGTGAAGCTGCCCCAGTAAACACAGGTAATCCACAACTAAGTCTGTCAACATTAACACATCTTTAAAATGTATACGGTTCAGGTATGGAAGGGGAAGTTTGAAAATCTAATTCAGCCAACGCATCTAAAAGGAATCGAAGAAGTTTTACAGCTGCATATATATAAATATATATATATATATATATTAAAAAAAAATAAAAAAAACTTAGTGGCAATGCATTCTTTACCATGCGTCTTCTTTAAATTTGTCTTCTGATCTCCTCCCAAAGGCTCCTCCACTCCCTCACCTTGGGCGTCCTGTGCAGAGGCTTCAGCTCCGGCCCTTCCACCCCCTTCCACCTCCCTTCTTCTTCCACCCCTGCCCCTTCACTCTCAAGGTATGCGACGATGCGTCCTGCACGATCAGCTAACGAAGTACAAGACCCAATACACACACTTGGCGTGTCCATCCTGGGCAGTTTACGCTGAATGTTTTTTTCTTTTTGTTGAACATTTCTAGAACCTCTTATGGCATCAGCGGAGAACACAGACCTGAAGCCCATGACCAGAGAGGAGATGCTGAAATGTGAGTTTAGACTGTTGACGCCCTTTCCTGAGGTGTCTCAGTTGTTATTTGTTTTTAACATTTCTTAACTGACCAAACTATTGCTGTATACAGACATGTATTGAAACGTAATGCAGCCACTGCGCTGAACGCAACACTTTTTGTAGGCTGCAAAGAATGATGATGTATGTAGACGAAGCATAACATTTGAATCTAGATCTCTTGGTGCGTCTCACGGACACAGTCTCTATTAAAAGTAATGTGAATGTGACCAGCTGACTTAACTGCGTCCCCATACTTCAGGCCTTGTTTAGCTTCTATTCTCTTTTGGTCTGTCTGTCTGTCTGTCTGTCTGTTTGTCTGTCTATCCTTGTATATTTATATCTTTCTCATTCTCTCTCCCACTCCCTTCCTCTCCCACTCCCTCCCTCCCCTCCAGACCGCTGGGAGCCCACCATGGACCCCAACACGACCTTTCGCCACATCCTGCTGTCGGAGGACGGCCGCAAGGCCACCCTGCACGCGGCGAACCAGAACCCGGCTGTCCACCCCGAGCGCTTCAAGTACTGGAGACAGGTGCTCTGCAGGGAGCCCCTGTCTGGGAGCCCCTTCTACTGGGAGGCGGAGTGGACCGGTGTGAAGGTACCGGTACATGAAGAGACACTGTATGCTGGAGGGAGGGAGCGAGCGAGTGTGTGGGTCAGTGATGCATAGTCTTGTGTGTCTTTTTTTTCATTTGTTGTGCGTGGCTGCCGGTGTCTGCGGAGGGCCGTTGTGTCGGGTGTGGTTGTGTGTTTTATCTTGTCCTCGTGTGCTAAGAATGGGTGGGTGGGTGAGGGGGGGGCGACTGGTGACTTGACACATGAGACGTTTTGCATGTCAGCAGAAACCGACGAGGCCTTGATTCGCTCTGCCCTCCCCCCGCCCTCTCAACACATCTCTAATAAGATATCACTCAATGTCATTTGCCCTCTTGGCTACCTCCTGAGAGACTCAGCCTTTCGTGTGGTCACTTGTTTCTGTGTGTCTAAAGGCTACAAATCATGCGCTGTTGTTGTTGTTGTTTTGTCTGTACTTTCTTCAGATGACCATCGGTGTGGCCTACAAGGAGATGGAGCGTCAGACTTCTGATGACCAGAGCCGGCTGGGCTACAACGCCTCCTCCTGGAGCCTGTACTGGTCCGGGGCCGACTTCTCTTTCTGGTGCGACGGCCGGGAGACCCTGCTGGGCTCCCGCAAGGCTCGCCGGGTCGGCGTCTACCTGGATCAGCCCTCTGGTGTTCTGGCCTACTACCGCATCGCCGGGGGCCACGCCCACCTCATCCACCGCCACCAGACCCAGTTCACCGGACCGCTCTACCCAGGGTTCAGGCTGGGGTCAGGGCCAGGGTCCTCGGTGGCGGTGTGCCCACTGGAATGAGGATGGGGATGAATGGTGACCTCCTACAGGGGAACCCAACCTCCGGAACGGTGTCCAAACACTGCTTTGTGCAATTACTGCGTTGGTTCTTTCTTTTTCTATGCCTCGTTTGACTGATCACTCGTCACATGTTAGAATTTAAAAAAGGGAAAAAAAAAAGAATTGGCAGACTTGCACAGACTATCACATGCTTTTGCATTTTTCTGTTTTTTTTTGCTAATAAAACACATTTTTATATGCTTCTTCAATGCTTTTTTAAAATGTGTATTTATGTGTATTTAGCATTGTATTTAGATCTATTATCATTGCCATTTAGATATAATTGGAGAGTTAATCTCAACAAAGGAAGAGGTGAAACCTGGCACTTTGTTGACCAGATTGTTTTCCTCTTTATTGCCTTCACAGGGTAAGTTACTGGATTGTATCTGGAGTGTCTTTTTGAAAATACACACCAAATTGGGGGCAGGTAGATATTTGACCTCTGCCGTATTATCTGTCTATTCTCTCCCTGTTCATGGATAAGATCTGCTCCAAAAAACTGACAATGCAGTGGGTCACTGGTGATGAATGGCTTTGGATTGATAATACATCAATTCCCATATCCGAAATAAACAAAACTCTGCACCGTGCAGTCTTCCTTCGACCCTGTCCCCAGTGTTCATAGAGGTTTTGTGTTGGGCTTTGGGAAGATGTCTTCACACCATTTACAGACAAACAACAGCACCGCTGCATTGACCTGCATCAGTGATCGCACACTCAAGGACAAAATGTAGTTAATGGGGAATACTCGCCATGGGTTTTTGGATAGTGCCAGTGTGTGTGAAGCATGACAACATGTATTTGATGGGCTGTGCCTGATGCACTGAACCTGGTGCAGTGCGTCTTCACAATGGCATTACACCTGCGTCTCCCATTGTTGTTATCAGCCCGGATTACAGGTCTATCTATAGTATGCTCGGCGGTCCTTCCCTGGCCCACAGCCACTCACAGGGGTACACTAACATGGCTTAATCATACACCATGCTCTTGTAGACGCGTGGATTCACAATAAGGTAAATGGACCCTTGTTTTTTATCCATCACAAAAACTTTTACCCAGAATACAGAGGCATGCATCTTAGTGTCTTTGTAAGAGGATGGGAAGGACATACACCTTGCGCCCACTAATCCACTCCCCACTAAGACCACAATGCCTGGCCTACATCTAAAAGACAAAGCCATGGCTGGTGTGTGTGTGTGTGTGTGTGTGCGTGTGCGTGTGTGTGTGTGTGTGCGTGTGCGTGTGTGTGTGGACGTGTCCATAAACTCCATCTAAATGGGGGGGAAGAAAAATATCAAAGGCCCCAGGTAATCCCAAGGTAGCCAGTATATAGAGAGAGGTGTGTCGTGAAAGGAAGAAGGGGAAACAGAGAGAAGTTAAAGGGGGCGGAAGGGCAGCTCATTGCGCCGTGTATATAACTCTCTTCACTTTGCTTCCTTCGTCAATTTATCTGCTCTTACCACCGCGACTCCTCCCTGGGCAGCCAGCGCAGACCAGCTTCAATATGATAGGTGAGGACCACCAGAAGGGTTATATATATATATATATATATATATATATATATATATATCCTTGTAAATATACAAGGATATATATAGAGGCTAAGCCCTTGGTTATTTCATTTGTAAAAAAATATATATATATGTATGTAATTATCATTGATCAATAGGCCAAAGATTTAGTCTGGACGGTCACAACAGTGACATCACAGCGTCCCTGTGAGAGAATGTTTCTCAGCATTCACTGTGCACCTGTCTAACTGTACTCCTCTCCTACTCCCAGCATTTGCATTACTCACTTTTCTAGTAGGCTATGCCTCTGCCGAGGGGAATCGGTACGGTTGGGATGGACCCCAGAGTGGGAAAATCCTTACCACAGCAGAGCCACAACATGGTAAGGCTACAGTGAGACAAACACGTCACACCTCATGTCTGCAGTGGACACGCGTGCTACGCGTGTCTTCAGCCTGTCCCGCCTGTGTGTGTGAAACGTGTACCTACGTGTTGTGTGTCGGCAGTGTGCCTGACAGACACTGCTTCCTGCGGCTGCTGTCTCATGCAGAAGACACTTTACAGGATGGAGGAGTTCTTCAACATGAGCCTCACGGCATTGCAGGATAGCCTGCAAGAGACCAGGAGTGTGCTTACCAACATTAGAGGTACGTGAGTTTGCGTTTGTGCGTGTGTGTGCGTGTGTGTGTGCGTGTGCGTGTGCGTGTGCGTGTGCGTGTGTGTGTGTGTGTGTGCGTGTGCGTATGTGTGTGTGTCTGTGTACGTGTGCGAGAGTGTCTCTCTCAACACACAAAAACGACTGGAATGGAAGGCTAACTCGGTCCGGGCGTCTCTCCCTCTCTCTGTCCAGCCAGCCGCAGCGCCTTCTCCGTGGCTCTCACCGACAGCCGCTGGTGCCTGGGGCCCTTCCGCTCGGAGGTGACCATCATGTACAAGCACGTCTTCATCAACCTGGGCGACAACTATAACGTCCGCAACGGCGTCTTCACCGCGCCGCGCTCCGGCGTGTACAGCTTCTCCCTGACCGTGTACAGCGACTCCGGCTCCGCCAAGAACGCCCTGGTGGCGTGCGCCAGGATGATGGTGAACGACGAGGTGGTCTCTGTCCACCAGGACAGTAACGCGCAGGACCAGGAGGACAGCAGCACCAGCGTGGTGGCGCTGATGCTCTCCGCGGGGGACCGGGTGTGCGTGAAGCTGCCCGTGAACTGCTACCTGTGCGACAGCGGCAGCCACTACAACACCTTCACCGGCTTCCTGTTGTACTCCACCGACTGAGATGCGCGGTCGGCGTCGCGCAGCCGTCCCTCCCGGAACATTCCGCCACGGCGACCGAGGCTTTCTGCCGCCGCTCTTCTTTGGTCTCGGCTGTCCTCAGGACAGGAGTCGAACTCTGCTGTTTGTGTGCCTTCGTCTCGCTGACTTCCTTCTGCCTTCTCCTGCTACTTGTGCGTTTTGTTGTATTCGCTTTTAGTGTCGGCCCCCGATGACCGCGGGCCTGATCCTAGGCGATGTGGTGTGTAGGCCTACTTTATGGTGGAGACACATTCAATATATAGCCTACTTCTGCATCTGTGTAAATTCATTCTGAATAAATCAAGATTTTATTCTGAAACCATGTTTGACATCGTCTTTTACTTTTTGAGAAGCATAAGGTGCAGCATAAGTAAATGATCAAAATTACACACCAAATATTTGAGTAACAATCAGGCAAAAATGAATAGGCTTACATTTTTGCTTAACTTAAACATAATGGCACTGTATTGACACAAGTTCATGAACAGCTAAACCTAGATCCCACTGTTTCCCAACAGGTATTCAGCAAAGGCAATCGTTAGAGTGCCACTCCTCTGTGGCTTCATAGTTTTGTTAAATATGACACATATCATTACAATATTACAAATATTACGTTACCATGACAACACAGTCATGTATCGAAAAAAAACATGTCCACCATGTCGCCAGTATGGGCCGTGTTCAGGTGAAGGTCTCCTGTGCTCCGGGATGCCCTAATGATGAACCTAACTGGAAGTTTTGATTAAAGACGGCTGGCAGCCGTTGTGACAGCCGATGTGATGGAAACAACTTCCCAATGGGAAAAAATGCACAAGTATTATATTATTTTCTTGTATTACTATGATGTTGAATGTCTCTATTGAATGTTTTGAGTTGACTGCATGTCTTTGTGTGAGACAATCTTGATGTCAGACCACTCAAAGTTCATTGCTGCCCAATCAGGAAATGTCTTCCCTGATTTGTTTTTGGAAATCCATCTTGTCCGTCAGGTGGGGCGTGAAATGTAACACTTTTCAATGGTGAGAAACGTAGGGAAGGAGGACACAGAGAGGACAGGGGACACAGAGAGGGAGGTGAAGTGTAGTTGTGTTTGTATATCTTAATCTCCTCCTCCTCTCTCCTCCCTCTCTCTTCACATGAAATATTACCTACAATATTACCTACAGCTGCTATCTTTATTAGTTTGGTTTCAAATAAAGGTGTGTATTATTTCATATAGACCCTACTGCGGCCTACGCCAGCATTCTGTGGCATTGTACACTACCAAAACAATCTCCAGCTACTCTCCCAGTAGACAATGTGCATCCATTGTCATTAGATTTGAATGAAGTTCAGCACCCCAGATTGAAGGTGCATGTGGGGAATCAAGAGTCCGCTCATTTTAACTCAACAATTTGGACGAACAAGCTTAAACTGCAGACCGCAGTGACTGCAGACTGCAGTAAGTCATTTTGATTCCTTTTGAATTGAATTCAATGTAATCCCGAGAGTGTTAAATAAAGGTTTCAACCTTTATTTAACACTCTCGGGATTACATTGGCTGCATTGAAAAAGAGGGTTGCCTTCAATGTAATCCCGAGAGTGTTAAATAAAGGTTTCAACCTTTATTTAACACTCTCGGGATTACATTGAGGGCAACCCTCTTTTTCAATGCAGCCGAGATACAACCAGGGTTATGCATGAGCCAGTCGAGGCTGTGGGTAGGCTGACCAGTAACAACAATAACAACCAGGCTAAACTAAAATATGCATAGATACACATTCTTACATCACACATATCATGTCGACATAGACACACACACAAACCTGCATACATACCCACAGGCTATAGCACAAGCATACTCACAGGCTATAGCAAATGTGGATACAAAAAAAAAACACGTATACCTATACACACTTTATAAGGGAGACAATAAAATAAATAAATAAATAAAAGGTAAAACCAGAATTAGTAAAGATAGAATTTAGAGAAAACAGTTACAAACTGGAGTGGGGAGGTTTGAGATCAAAGCCTTAAATTGCTCAAAAGGTATTAATAACTCGAACTTAAGGGTGCGTTGGATTAAGTTCCAGGACATGGGGGCATCAAAGCAGAAAGCTGATTTACCCAGCTTGGTACTAGCATTGGGAACTGTCAGTAAGAAATAACTGCTGGAGCGGGTCTGATAAGCACTTGAGTGGCAATTTAATAATAAGGAGATGTAGGACGGGAGTTTACCTATGATGGCTTTATAAATAAACTGGATCCAGTGATTAAAGCGCCTCTCAGTAAGCGAAGGCCAGCCAATTGTGGCATATAATATACAGTGGTGGGTGTTGTAAGAAGCACTTGTGGCAAACCTGATTGCAGAATGGTATATAACGTCTAGGATTTTGAGAGAAGACATAGAGGAATTCCTATAAATGATGCCGCCATAGTCTAGAACAGGCATGAAAACAGACTCAATAATCCTTTTCCGACAGGATAGGGGAAGGGAAGATTTGTGTCGATAGAGAAACCCAATCTTTTGTCTTAGCTGCTTTGCAAGGCAATCAATGTGAAGAGAGAAATTAAGTTTCTCATCTATCCAGATGCCCAGGTATTTGTACACAGGAACCTGTTCGATGTTACTACCACTTAAGGTGTTCAGGTGGAGAATACTCGGGTCTATGCCTTTTCCACTGGAAAAAAAGCATGAATTTAGTTTTGTTGGGATTTAAGACTAGTTTGAGGCTAAAAAGAGACTCTTGCAAGGCATTAAAAGCCAATTGCAGGCTATCAATTGCTAAATTGATAGTATCTGCTGTACAATACAGGATTGTATCATCAGCGTAAAGATGGACATTACAGTTGTTAGGAGAAGAGGCTATGTCATTAATGAAAATGGTAAATAGGACAGGTCCTAAAACAGAGCCTTGAGGAACACCTTTTGTAAGAGGCAAGAAGTCAGACTTAGTGATTCCTGTTTTTACACATTGAAACCTGTTGCTAAGATAGTTCCAGAACCAATTACAAGCATTAGAGTCAAAACCAATATCTATTAGCTTTTGCTAATAGAGTAAGACGTGATCAACGGTATCAAAAGCTTTCGTCAGATCTACAAAAAGAGCAGCACAGTGTTTCTTTCTGTCTAGAGCAGATATTATATCATTTAAGACCAGGGTTGCAGCGGTGATTGTGCTGTGTTGAGCTCTAAAACCAGACTGCTGGGGAACTAAAACAGAGTGCCCTGTAAGAAACGCCTTTAATTGATTATTTGCCAATGATTCTAAGATTTTTTACAGACAGGGTAGTTTGGAGATAGGATAAGATAGTTGTTAAAGTCATTTTTATCCCCGCCTTTATGTAGGGGAGTTACATGAGCCATCTCCCAAACTTGGGGGAAAGTGGCAGAGGAAATAGAGAGATTAAAAATAAAAGTTAGTTTTTCTGCAATAACAGGGGCAGATACCTTTAAAAGAAATGGGTCCAGGTTGTCTTCACCAGTGGAACACCTAAAATTCATGGCATTAAGTGCTCTAAGGACTTCAGCAACAGTAATGGGTAATAAGGAGAACTGGGCAGAAGAGTCTAAGGAGTCGATATTGAGAGAGGGGGCATCATCAGATATGGGATGAAGGTTAGAGGGCCCAGATAAATTCTCATTAAAAATGAGCCCAGCTACTGAAAAGTGCTTGTTAAAGGCTGAGCAGATATCAATAGGGTCAACAAGAGTACATGTATCAGAGATAACAGAGGTGGGAATAGAGCTTGTACTACCATTTAAAGACTTGAATGATTTCCAGAAAAGCTTAGGATTTGAGGAGGAACTGGAGAGCATACTAAGATGGTAATTAGATTTAGCTTGTCTCACCATAGCTGAGAATTTATTTCTAATTTGCCTAGAATATGTACAGTCAGAAGCTGCATTAGTGCGCCTTGCGTGGGCCCAAGCTTTATTCCTGGCAATAAGCAAGGTAGATAGTTCTGATGTAAACCAAGGGTTTGATCTGTTCTTTACCCTAAATGTTTTAAAGGGGGCATGAGTATTGGCAATAGAGTTAAAAGTAGTTATAAAACAATCTAGAGCTAGGTCAACATCCATGAACTCAGTTGTGCAATTGATATTGCTATTATACAGTTCATTTATAAAAGCCTGTTCATTGAAGTGTCTCAGGGACCTTTTAATGACCAAACGAGATGGTGCTTTTTTGAGATGGGCATCTCTGATGCAAGCAATGGGGCAGTGATCACTGACCCCTGGGACAAAGACTCCAGTTGGAGTAATTTTATCAGGTCTATTAGAGAAAATTAAGTCTATAGTAGTTGACTTGGAGGGGTTTAGGAGGTTAGGTCTTGTAGGTTCAGAGATGAGTTGGGTGAGATTAAGGCTAGTGGCGAACTCTTTCAGGTGACCTGAGGCAGCCGAGGACCAGTCAATATTAAAATCCACTAAAATAATAGTTTCACTTTCAGCATAGGAGGATATTAGGTCAGCCAACTGATCAAGTGACTTGATAGTAGCTGAGGGTGGTCTATAAACCCCTATAATAACCAGGGCATTGTTATTCTGCCCATAGAAGACTTTTAGAGCAATAAACTCAAAACTATTTTTCACTGAGACTGAATAAAGAGAATGTGAACTAAAGCAAGACTTAGTATAGACAGCAACACCACCACCTCTACTAGGTCTATCAATTTCTAAAAACATTAAAATCATTCAATGCCACCTCTGAGTCATTTATGTCACTCTTCAGCCAGGTTTCGGAGAGGACCAAGATATCAGGAGCAGCTTGGGAGACAAGAAGCTTTACATGGTCCAGTTTCTGTGGGTTAAGCAGGCTTCTAATGTTCCAATGAATAAGACCAAGGCCTTTTCTAGTACTAAATGCCAGAGGGTTAGTTAAGGGAGAGTCAGGAGGCTGATTAGAGGAGTTTGAAAGGGGTGCAGGAAAGTTGTTGAGTGATGTGTAACAAGGGATGTGAATGAGATTTGATAGATTAGCCCCACTCTGAGATGAGCGGTGAGCATGGAGGTAAGAACATGGGTTACAAATTAAAACTCCAATAGTAGATTGACTATGGTCACATTCATTCATATCTTTTAACTGGTAGTGATAAGGGGGAGAGAAGGGGGGCACAAGTGGAGTGAGTCATAAGCCAAAGGCTATACAATGTATCAAATTTGACAGTAATTGCATGACACCTGCCTTACTCAGACAAATACCACCTCGTTCATACAAAGCAGGTCGGGTCCAAAAAAAATCCAAATTCCCTATAAAATTATAACCAGTCGCCAGACAAAAAGTACGCAGCCACTGGTGCAGGCTGAAGAGACGGCTGAAACATTCTGAGCCTTTTGACGGAGATGGAATGGGACCAGAGATTATACAACTCTTTCCTAGGTTCTGGATGGTATAGCAAAGCATTTCAAAGTCCTGGTGCAGCTTTTCAGACTGTCTATCCATGACGTCATTTACCCCAGCATGAATAATAACATATTTAACTGAGGGGTGTTGATCTATAAGCAGGGGAATGATGTTAATGAAATCCCCAACCTTACCATTCCTTTGAGCTGGTTTAAGTTGTTTGGGATGTTGGACTTCAGGTGAGTCATGTTGTTGTGGATTTGTGCACCACGTACATGGTAACCGTGGCAACACATTTTAGAACACTTGGGAAAACAAAGGTATGGTGATGGAACAGCTTTGGGGGAGAAAACTATGGGATAGGATGTGGCAATTTCTCTATGACTGCAAGGGAAGCTCAGCTTCCCCTAAAATGTCATAAATTAAATGGTCAAATATGTATTGTTGTGTTAACATTTCATTGACTACAAATGCGTTAGAACACGTTCATCTCGAAGACGAGTTCGTTCAGAATCAGCTACTTATCACAAATCGACTGACTCGATTTTGTTAACTTCTCATACATCCCCGTAGCGTCAATGCCATAGATTTCAAGAAATCGTTTTCATATACGGTCTATACATGAGTCCAACAAACCGGGTACCGCCCACTTTTTTGACACATCCGGGCATTTTTAGGTGAAACTACCCGGAAATATTTGAATGGGGGTCTATGAGAATTTCAGTGCATTACATTTCTGAACTTCACCCAAGTATTATATATAGCCATTTATACCGATCTAATGCTATGGCCAGACAGCAGACCAGTTATACCAACTCTCTTCCAAGTCCTGACCGGTGTCGCTCTTTAGAAAAACTTAAATTAATCGGCAATGTCAGATGTCCCTTCACGCTGGAATCTGGTCTCGGGGCGAACAAGACGAGTGGCCAGAGGTGGACTACGGGGACATATGGAACTACCTAAGCAATGAATGTATGAATCACGAATGAAGATGAGGGCACCAAAACAATCTATTTTCATTCAAGTCAAGTCACTTTTATTTTTATAGCGCATTTAACATGAAGAGTGCAACCATGATAGCACTAGTGCTAGGTGGTGCAGGCTAACTCGGAGCTGAACTATGACATGTAATTACAGCTCCTAGTAGTTCGCAAAGTTTAATTCATTCCTTCATTATTTTAGATTAGACATATTTAACATCGAACATCAACTGATTTTAGCTACTAATCTGTAACGAAGTGTTTGCCCCAGACGTAAACAAATGTAGACGCCGGGTCCCACAGCCTCCCATCGGGATTCTCGTCCGATTGCCTGGAGCCACAAACCCCTTCTTTTCCTTTCCCTTTCTTTTTGTGGCAACATACTAAATCGCAAATCCTCATTTTTTGTTGTTAGCATTGTGAAATACAACACAGCAGCTTTTAGGGATGGTGCCTGCTCATGGAAATAGCCTACTGTTCTATCAACAGTAATAGCCGAGTGCCTACTTCCTTCACCTAAAAGAGGGCGTGGACGTTCTGGGGCTCATTAGCATATCGCTGGTGACGAGACGCTGGACTCATCTATGTGTCAATAGGCGAGTTTCAGATGAGGCATGCGGCTTCGTTTGCCATGCTTCAGAATGCATTCTGGGATGAAAACGTCAGGAATACCTCTGATGAACTTCCGATGCGACGATTCACCTGGCTTTCAAAACTCGCGTGTTTTCAGGAAAACAACTTCCGCCTGCTTTTCTGGCCATGTTCTCTCGAGCAAGTGCGGACATAAGACACTCCCCTCAACCTCCTCTCAACTTTGCCCTGGTTGGTTGGAATACCGAAATTAAATTATCCACGTCAGAAGTGACATTACACCTTTCAGAGAGGCGGGTCTGGTGCCCTCTCCCAAACTATGCATATTAAAAAGAGATTAAAAAGAGACGATTTTGTGAACTTTCACTTCATCACTCATCATGCATTTTTTATTTTATTTATTTTATTTACACATTTCTCCACATAGCCAAGCCATTGTGCATGCAGAAAATTAATCGCATTTGCTCCTCAGCCTGCATCAGTAAGGGGAGATCCAATGCCTCGAACTCGTCTGCTACGAAGAACGGAAGTTGTTGACGAGAAGTTCACCTGTGTCCGCCTTGACCAGACGGGAACTTGACGTGATTATGATGAGTTCCGCCGGATCTTCTCAAGTCTCGTTGCAACAAATGCGCAAATGCAAACGATCTGAAACTCGCCTAATGCATTTGCCCGTAGAAGCTGGGCGTCCATGGACTTCAATGGGACTGCAAGGAACAGTTTTTTTCATTGCCTCGAAACTCGACAGTCATTGGATAAATGCCACGATTTTGTCCCGCCCCCGGACGCCGGGCTTCTCTGGGGGTGAATGGAGCTGTGGGCTGGCCTCGGCTGGCCTGGATGCCGAGATTCCGCATGATGATTGGAGGATCAGTCGAAAGGCTGAATCCCATTTTGATTGACAGCTATTTTGAAATATACAGTCACTTAATCATTGCGAGCTCAGTCCCATCGCGGATTTTGCAAGTGAAGTCGAAAGACAAACTGCTACCCATTTCTTGGTATTTCTTGAAAAGGAACGGAGGGCAGAATTTACGTATAAATAAATAGACACATTTTATGATGTAAGCCGACAATGAGCTTCCCCTCTTTAAAAGACCAGCAGCCGCCACAAAATTTTACTCACTTTGGTTAAGGACTGTGGAAACTATGGTGAAGGACTTATATGGTAACTATATGGAAGACACTGTGCCGATTATGCTATAGACAGACAGACAGACAGACAGACAGACAGACAGACAGACAGACAGACATACTTTAATGATCCCTGACGGAAAATGCATTCATTACAATACTCCAGGGGGGAAAAAAAGAAGAGACAGACACTCTACGTATAGTAGCGTGTTAGAATATATAAATATATAATATGTAGAATATAAACCTATGTAAAATATAAACCTATGTAAACAATATACAATAAATGTATATAAAGAATATAAAAATATACATAAATGTACATACATCCAGGCATACACTAAGTACACAAAGATGTCGAGATGAAAGTGAATCAACTGTGGTAAATATGGTGCAGAAACTATGAAACTATGGAAACTATGGCAGAAACTATGGCAACTATGAGTTGTGACTCTGCAAGGACACTTCCTAAATGGGTCAAATAGAAGTAATGTGACGACATGACTGACCCAATTCAGTAGGACACATCGCAAACATCCTGAGTAGGTACTTTAATTTGTTATCCCATAAGGCTGTGGCACCAGAAGCAATGTAAGTTCTAAACATGATGTAATTCCATTCTTTTGTAAATGTACCATAACATATATCATATAACCCCTGGCATGTTTCTTTCACTTAATCATCACTCAATTCCCAATTCCTCATTTTCAATTAAAATAAAATAAACGACCAGCAAACTCCCCATAGTAAATAGACGTAGGTCTACACCCAACAACTGCGCGGGAAAACTCGAGCAGAAATGTCAACTATGGCTAGAACTTTCAGTAAATCCCAATTTAAGTCAATCACAACACATTGTGATTTGTCAATGGCAACCATCACACATATTAGTGAGTTAAAGGGCATCTCATGCAATGCTGAATTTGACTTAAGTCTACCTCTGGCGGGGTTCTCTAGGCCGCTGTCAACAGGTATTGGAGTGTACAACAACATCGTCATCAATAGCTTGTCTCTCAGAGTTCAACCATGAGGAGTCAATGGCACTCATTCTGAAGGACGGCACAGTGCCCTTCTGCAGATGCTGGCATAGCTGTCCTCAGGAATACACAAAGAGCATTTGTAGTGTCATGTGTCTCGAGGACTCTAACGTCTCTGAAGGTTTTTACATAGAAAGTGTATAAATTAGGCACCAAAGTGTCTTGGTCTGAAGCATCAACAAAGTACAACACTTCTTCTGCTATCCATCCATTGTTTACCCCTCTGGACCATTTTGAAGTGTTTAGAGATGGACTGACTAGACAAATTCATTGTACCATGCTTAACTGGTTGGTTAAGGCTTGAGGCTTGGATTTGAGGTACACGCATGCTTGTCATTTTATAACAAAGTTTGGCAACCTTTTTTAGTTTAGTTTAGTTTAGTTTATTTCGAACATGTGCGCATAATACAACAAAATAAGTGAAAAAAACAAAAAACAAACAAATCCAATAAAAATAATCAACACAACAGTAACAATAGTCAAAACAAAAATAATAATGTGCCGAAAAGGAGTAGGGTGAAGCATGTGCTTATTTGTACCTACCCCTTCTCCACTACAATTCAATTAACAATCTTTTTTTTTTTTTTTTTTTTTTGCCCAACATATATATTTACATAATACATATTTTTAAACAAATAACAAAAAACAAAACAAAACAAACAAACAAACAAACAAAAAACATACATAAATCGTTTATCATTTATGAAAGCTTCTTCCACCCTGTACCTCGTGAAAACCATGTGTTTGTACCGCTGTTTAAACTGGATCATGCTTGGACATTGCTTGAGCGCCAGTCTGTTCCACAACCTCACTCCACAAACTGAGAGACTAAAAGTTTTTAATGTTGTACGTGCCCACTCATGTTTTAAGTTGAACTCACCCCTCAGATTATAAACCCCATCTCTGTTAAAAAACAATTTTTGAATATTTCCAGGAAGTAGATTGTTTATTGCTTTGTACATGATTTGTGCTGTTTGGAAATGAACCAGATCTGTACATTTTAATGTTTTTGATTTTAAGAATAGTGAGTTTGTGTGGTCTCTATAACCGGTATTATGAATTATTCTTATGGCTCTTTTCTGCAGTATGGATAGAGATTGTATTGTACACTTATAGGTATTGCCCCAAACCTCTGCACAGTATTGTAAGTATGGTAAAATCAACGTACAGTAGAGTATGTGGAGTGATTTGTGGTCCAGAATGTGTTTTGCTTTGATCAGAACTGAAATGCTTCTTGACAGTTTGCTTTGTACATGTTTTGTATGAGACTTCCAGTTTATTTTATCACCTTAAACATCTTTAGTCTATTTTGTGACGCATTGACCCTCAGTTACCCTGCTGTAACTGGATGTTTAATCATTGAAAGATGTTGCTATGGGCCAACTGGTGGTCCTGATGACTCCATTGAACAGCACCTCCTGGAACTTCCAGGCAGAGATGCTTCACTTATTACAAAATGTTTTTTAAATGTATATCAAGGTTTTGTTAAGTTCATCAATATCTAAAGGCGTATAAATAATGACTTGTGACTCTTTTATTATATTACTCATTATACATTTTAAGTGTCAACAAAGTTTGAGTTGTGATACTCAACCATAACTGAACGCATACCTAACCTTAACCTTATCTAACACTAATTACCTACAATGAACAATACTTCCAAATCTTATACCAAAATGGAACTGATTTGAATTGTAGCCAAACCAAACAGCTCTCTCTTTTTACCCACTGGGAATTTGTGTCATTTGGTTTTGAGCTGTTATCTATCTCATTGGCTTTTCTGAAGGCTTTCTGGCCTTGTGTAGCAATTCCACGGTCCCACAATCCCCAACAATGGACCAGGGGGGGGCTTGGTGTAAACTGTTGGGGGGCATTGTTATTTCGGTGCACGCGCAGAATGAATTCCTCCGACCAGCAAATGGCATCCAACAAAACCTCCCCACGAGGCCTGCCATCGCCTCGCCTCCCCCACCCCGCCTCGCCTCCCCCACCCCGCCTCGCCTCCCCCATCCTCGCCTCCCCTCCCCCATCCTCGCCTCCCCCATCCTCACCTCCCCCACCCCGCCTCGCCTCCCCTAACCTCGCCTCCCCTCCCCCACCTCGCCTCCCCCATCCCCACCTCCCCTCCCCCACCTCGCCTCCCCCATCCTCGCCTCACCTCCCCCAACCTCGCCTCCCCTCCCCCACCTCGCCTCCCCCACCCCGCCTCGCCTCCCCCATCCTCGCCTCCCCCACCTCGCCTCCCCCACCCCGCCTCGCCTCCCCCACCCCGCCTCGCCTCCCCCATCCTCGCCTCACCTCCCCCATCCTCGCCTCCCCCACCCCGCCTCGCCTCCCCTAACCTCGCCTCCCCTCCCCCACCTCGCCTCCCCCACCCCGCCTCGCCTCCCCCAACCTCGCCTCCCCTCCCCCACCTCGCCTCCCCCAACCTCGCCTCCCCTCCCCCACCTCGCCTCCCCCATCCCCGCCTCCCCTCCCCCATCCTCGCCTCACCTCCCCCATCCTCGCCTCACCTCCCCCATCCTCGCCTCGCCTCCCCCACCTCGCCTCCCCCATCCTCGCCTCCCCCATCCTCACCTCCCCCATCCTCGCCTCCCCCATCCTCGCCTCCCCTCCCCCATCCTCGCCTCCCCCATCCTCGCCTCTTCCATCCTTGCCTCCCCTCCCCCACCCCACCTGGCCTCCCCCACCCCACCTCACCTCCCCCATCCTCGCCTCACCTCCCCCACCCTCCTGGCTTTTCTATTAGCCCGTCTCGGGTCGTTCCACTTTAGCTTGGGAACCAGGTGAGGTTGTGTACCAATATACAAATGTGGGCCTTCTCTGATGAACTGATACCAGTCCGCCGTCAGGTCGTGGGCTGCTATTGCGCCTTGTCCACGGCCATGAGGCCATTGTCCTGCACGGCGGGTCCATTTCAGATGAGCCCACTGAGATGATGGCAATCAGATACCCAGCGACCCACTAAACGCTGCTGCAAGATGAATAGAAAAAGAGCTTTTCAACAGGGATACTTGTTTTGTCACGTTAAAGGAACATTATACTGTATGTTAACAGGGTGTTGCCTCCCTATTGTGAAAGGTAATTTGGCAATTTTCTGGCACCGAAGACCTGTGTTTGTGCGTTAGTGTGTGCATGTGAGTGTGTGTGTGTGTGTGTGTGTGTGTGTGTGCGTACGTGTGCATGCGTTACTTAGTGAGTCTGTCGGGAGATACAGCCATTCACTTGAAAAGGATCAGGTCATGTGACATGCATCAATAAGTGGTCAAAAGCAAGCCCCGCATACTTCATACCTGCCGGACCCCAGCAGACAGCATCCTGGACTCTCAGTCTGACAAGGCAGACCTCTCTCTCCAACCTGTACAGTAAGTGGATAAATCACTCTTATTCACACCTTTTTTATGTGACAATATCGGTTGGTAGAGTTAAAACCATGCATGCCTATTATTTAAAAAAAATCTGGAAGGTTGTACTCTTGTTTTAAATTGGATATTAATGTTATTTTGCCAATTCCTTTCTTCAGTTTAATCCATTATATAAAATAGGTATTGTTATCACATTTTGTATGTGACTCCTAAGTGAAATAGGCCTAATGTTACTATTCTACAACATATTTGTAGAACCGTGTCCTTTTGTGTTTCACAATGTTCGGGCATAGTGTTAACGTGTCAATGATTAATAATTGTAACAAAAAAAAGTGTGCTTGTGTGACTTTTAAGCTATCGGGGTTCCAAACAAAGGGTCAAACGTCAAGTATCTCGTCGCGTGTTCGTAAAAGATACAAACCGCTGGGGCGTCTCTCGGCTTAATAACTCCACCACAGACACCGATTTATCTAAAGACCCGCTCCCCTGAGAGTCTGACCCACGGCCGCGCGGTTACAGAAGATGAAGATGGCTGCGCTGTGGCTCGTCAGCCTGTGGGGGATGCTGGCCCTCTGCACCAGCGTCCGCGGCATGGGCAGCGCCATGGACCATCCACTCGCCCTCGCAGCAAGTAAGGACGCCGCGCTGTCGATCACCTCGACATTCTTTCACACAAGATCAGCGGTTCAATATGTGGGCGGTTTTGCGGCCACCGTCTGGTCGTCACGGAATGCGTTGGGATTCCGTCCCTCTCGCGCGCTTGTACGGTTCACTGCTCCGCGCCGCCCTGTTTTGTATTTTTGCATTAACAGGGGGGGGGGGGGGGGGGGGGGGTCATCACTGTTCTGAAGTCCCCTTGTCGCAACCCCCCCTCCCCCTCAATCATCCAGCGGTCTGTCCACAGTAAACTACCCGGACCAGCTGCCCTGTCAAACGAAGTGGAATTGCGATTGTGCCTTTAAGCAGCGCGACTGCTGCTGCGGGGTCGACCAGATGCACGCCCTGGAACACAATGCCTTCACCTGGATGGTGGACTTGTGGATGGAGCTCATTGACCTGGAGATGCAAACAGAGGCGCTAACGGGTACACTCTGCAGTGGAGGGTGTTCTCTGCACCCATCTTGTCGACAATACTGTACAGAAGAAAAATTAAATCAACCAACCAAAAATACATACATATATTTTTGGGGGGTTGGTTATGTTTTCTATTTATCATTTTGACATTTTCTTTCTCTTTATTTCCATGCTTCTCCCTTAGAAAGTAGGAATATTGCCTTCTCAGCCAGCATGGCTCCAAGACCAGATACGTTTGGTCCCTTCACCACTAATGTACCCATTCCTTACACCACCATTTCTCTAAACGATGGCCATGGATATAACCCTGCTCTGGGTAAGACACACACACACACACACACACACACACACACACGGGCGCGTCATGGCCGCAAAGCCAACAGAATGAGAGAGATGAGGTGTAAATGCTTTGCTCGGTGTACAGCCACAATGTGTAGACTTCTCAGACCCTCCGGCGACTCACAAGCACTTGCACTGGTTCCCTGTTGCCAGGCGTCTTCACCGCGCCCCACCCGGGGGTGTATTCCTTCTCCTACACGGTGTACTCCAACGTGGGAGTCCCCGGCGACCGCCTCTACCACAAGGTGCAGGCCTACATCACAGCCCACGCCTTCACGTTCAGCTTTTTGCATTTCAATGTTGTTGTTGTTTTTGTTGCTCTCAATGGTCTACAACGTGGCGACTGTGAGACTGTAGTCTTTTCACTTGAGTGCTTGTAATGTGTGTTCAGGTAGGTTGTGGTCTTAGGCATTCTTAGGTCTAGTTTTCGCTGTGTCTATGAGTGAACTGAGTTAAATGAGTAAAGGAAATGCAGAGATGAGCTTAGAGTCTGACAGGTCTCATGGTCGTTAGGCCCTTATACATAGACCTATATAGGCCCGTAATACTTCAGGAGTAGACCTGCCTTTCTCCTCAACCGCTTTGGCTCCTGTCTGCAGATCCAACTGAAGCTGAATGGAGAGACCATTGTGTCGACGTGGGAGGACAACCGCGAGGACATGGAGGACAGCGGATCGCAGGTATAAAAGCAGGGTGGACCGGAAACGTTGCCAGGGTTACAAGAAGGGAAACCAGCACACCAAGCCGTGGCATTGGGCCAAAGTGAAACTGGGGTTATCGTGGCCATGGGTTTGGCCAGTATTGTACCAACAATATGTGCATCTCAGTGAGAAACATGCGTTTCTATTGTCAAACATATCTTGGTAAGACTGTCCACATGAGGGAAAAAAAAAACGATGAGTAACACCGTTCTATGCAACATATGTCCGCCAGGTGGTGGTGTTGCAGTTGCGGAGAGGCTGCCAGGTGTACATGGAGATGGTGTCTGGGAGGAGCCTCTCTGGAAACACTGCGGGATACAACACTTTCTCCGGCTACCTCCTGTACGCTGACGAGGAAGTTTAGCCACGCTAGCTGGAGAGTGAGACTGGACAGATGAAGAAGGAGAGGATGGGGTGGAATAACGGAGGTCGTTGGAGTGAACCAGGCACATCATAGGCTAATCAGAGTGATCATGTGGTTTCCCACACAGGAGCAATCGATTCTGTTTATGACCCTTTAAGGAACGGTATTCCATAAAATGTATAGAAAATGCATTACATACATGAAAGGAGTTTAACGGTAAAAGTGATGAAGGTATGAGAAAAGCCAATGTACAGGGAAATGTTTGACCAGATTTTGGAAAATACAACAATAATAAACTATAATAAAACTAAATGTGATTCATGATATAGGTGGGATTTTAATTTTGTGTTTATAAATGGTGGTTGTTAAAAACAAAGAATTCACATCGGCACACGTACACACTCACACACACACACACACACACACACACACACACACACACACACACACACACACACACACACACACACACACACATACATACATACAGTAGCCCTGTGCCATAAAGCTGCTATATTTGGCCTATGACAGTGTAAAGTAGGATTCTAAACAAGTGTGTTCAAAGGCAGAGCTCCATAAATGATTATAAACAACAGCAGGACTTGGAGTAAGTAAATACCTTCAGTGGTATAAACAAAGGCTGGGTGACGAAGAGAAGGACACACACACACACACACACAGACGCACATGCACACTTATGCTTGCCTTGAACCGGTCATGCACAGCATGCCTTGTATATGAACATCATAATGTGAACTTTCATTGACATCTGTTAAATTAACAGTTAATAATTAAATACACCCACAGCATCCAATGACAGCAGAGCTGTGTGTGTGTGTGTGTGTGTGTGTGTGTGTGTGTGTGTGTGTGTGTGTGTGTGTGTGTGTGTGTGTGTGTGTGTGTGTGTCAGATGTGTCAGCCAGAGTAACAGGATGGGAATGACACACACACACACACACACACACACACACACACACCTCCAGTACTTAAAAGGTGATCCCTGAGTTGATGATGTGATGACTCCAAT